>JAYRBT010000028.1:8800739-8820602 GCA_036023395.1 Myiotriccus ornatus | reverse complement strand
AATAACAGGCAATTACCACGGTCGTCCCCCCCCCCCCCAGGTAATTACAGTTTTCATTGGGAAATTGTTATTACAGAAAATAACCAAGCCGTAATAAAAGAGGCTAATAGTTTTTTTCCTTCACCACACAACTAAGCCCTTTCCCTGTTGTACTGACGTTATTTTGTGGGAGATGAGTCAGACATTGTTTTTTTAATGAAAAATAGAGGAACAGAGCTCAATCACAGTGTCATGGTAATGATCTTGGTGACAGGACAAAGCCCCAAGAGCCAAGGGAGACAAACTTGCCTGGCAAGACCTTTCACTGTCCTCCATAAACCAGATAATCTGACAGGAAAGCTACTAAATAACTCTTTCAAAGAGCAATTTCATCCCAAGGCTCCCTCTCATGACAGAGAGATTGTCGTGATGCCAAATTATCCATCACAGCCTATTAGGATGTCAGAGCTGGGAAGTTCTCTTTGATTTGTTTATATATCTTAGGAAACTGTTTATGGTTCCCCATCTGTTAAAGGACCACTATTTAATATGTATTAACTGGGCTGTAATTTTCATTCTGGAGCTTTGATGATATGCAGGAATGGGATGAATTGGGGGGATTCTGATCACTGATCAAAGGGTCCTTGAAACCTTTCCCAGGCTGGTTCCTGACCAGCCAATTAAAAGACCAAGCCACAAGTTCACTGGAGCAGGAACTGAGGTGTGGTGAGGTTAACATTGCTTATCCCTAAAAACAAAAGAGCTTGGCTGCCTGCCTGTTCACTCCAGTGTGGACTGGCAGACAAGGGCAGCATCTTGTCCAGAAACACCATTCCCTTACACTCACCTTTGAGATCTACTTCATTTCTTGCACTCTTATTTGAAGGGTATCTTCACCAGAGGTTTTCAGTCATGCTCCTCACTAGGCACCTTCACCAGATTTGCATCAACATCACTATATAACTGTGACTGGGTAATTCTTCCATCTTCTCTTGCTTTTCACAAACAAGCTTGAACTCAACGCTGGCAAACAACTCAGATCCTCAAACGCTGCAAGACGAAAGTGGCCTCCTACCTTCCTTCTGAGATCCTAGGATGGCCACAGCCTCTGGGATATTCCTGCACATCATTTTACCCACAGCTCAGCTCACTTTCTGACAAGCAAACACCACAGGCCAGAAGTGTTTGTGCCAGTATCAGGCCATGGTAGTGTAAGTTAAAATCACTGGCCATCAGTAGTTTCACCAAGGACACCCTTGACATCACCTGCTGCCTTCTCAAGGCACTGTAAGGAATTCCAGCTATAGCACTCCCGTTACATTTATCAAAAGCCATGAGACTGGCTCTCCACATACATCACAGACCTTATGTTGGCCCAGAGGCCCAAAATTCAGCTTTCAATTTAGCTGCTTAATTTTGTGCCGTATTTCCCCACCCATGTGCTGCTGCTCTTCTGTTTCGGGCTCCCTCTGGGTTGAGCTGTGGAGCATTTGGGAGTAGGAGCATATGTGACACGCAAAGAGGGGTGATCTTCTCACAACCAAGCTGCATCCCACCCTCTCACCAAGGAGCCAACCCCCCTTGCAGCCCCCAGGCCAAGGCACTTGCACATGTGGATGGGAAGAGGGTTATCCCATCGAGCTCCTGCTCAGCGCTGGGAGCTCCCCGTGTGTGGGAGCGGCATCTGATACGCTAATGAGTGGAAATTGTTTCCTGTCCAACATCCTGTTACTTTACCCACATGGTGATTTACTGATGTTAAGAATTTGGTTTGGCAGGTGGAGTCTTCCCTGCTGCTGCTAAGTGCCAGGAAGGCAGGTGTCTTGTTTCTGGTTCTGAGAGGCTTTTTGTTTTTCTTTCCCTGGATGCTCTTTTCTTTTTGAATATACCTTCCTTTCCTCATGGCTTTGTTCTTTGCAATTCATATCTTTTTCTTTTTATTTTTTCCCCTAATCTCTGACTTTGGAATGTTTCCATATTTGACTGTCGCTGGTATTTAAACAACTTCCTAATCTCTAGGATTTCCTTTCCTCTGTAAATCACCTCTAAAAACCCAGCAATCCCTTATTATTTCCTCTTTCGTTTTCATTGTTTCATCTGTAACAACCAATCCAGAGAGCATTTAAGAGCATTTAAGCATTTCTGCATGGGAAAAAAAAAAAAAACCCAACATTTTTTTTCAAGCCTGAAGTTAGGATTCTTGCCAGAGGGAATATTTGTTCTCTCTAGTAACAAGGGTGACATGGTGCCAGTTTGGTCTAATTTCTTGTTGGGCCAGGAAGGATTCACTGAAATGGCTGCAATGTTCCTTCAGCATCGCTTTCAGTGTGTCCCAAATTAACCAAGAGCTTGCCACTTGCCTACATGGCATTTTTCTCCCTGTACATGAGAAGGGAGATGGATTTTTCTGGTTGTGGTTGAAGAAGAAGATTTCAAAGATTTTACAAGAGGATTAGTTGCACATTTCAGCTCTCACCTCTGGGAAAGGGAATCATAAGGGAGAGAGGAATTCATGGCTTTTTTGTGAGATTTTGGAGAATGCTGTGGAGAGCAAAAGTCAGAGCAAAAATGGCCCCCATGTATATCAAATTGTTAATATCCTTAAATGAGCAATCGCGCTTTGAAGTGCAATAAGAAAATAGAGATTTTTATCTCGATGAAGTAGGAAGATAATTGCACTCAGAGGCTTTAATCAGCACGCTTCAGATTTAAGCAGATGGATTCAGAGGGCAAATCTGTGAAGGATGAATTATTTATTTTGGGCACACTAAAAGTTTGTCTCTTAAAGGTCATCAAACTTTCAACAGAGTTGACAAAGTCTGGTGCTTATGTGAATGAGATTAATCTTCTCATTAGCGAGAGGCAACATTTTCTTTTGAACTTGATATGCCTGGTGGGGAACAAAAAAAAACACAACAAAACACCACAGAACAAAATCATTTATGGAAAAGTACAGCTGAAGAGCATCTGTTTGTCTTACAGCACTGGTTCTGCCCAATTGCTCAAAAAAAAAAATGAAATCAGAAACCTCAGAGCAGAATGTGTTCTGTCCAGTAGGCACAAATATTTGACATATATATCATTCTTAATAGGATTAGAAAATTAAAAGCCTCCCCAGTCAAGCAGCATTTATCAATTAGTGTGATGTCCCTGGAGTGGCTGAGGGACCTGGGTGTCAAAGGCAATAAAAGAGTCATTTACACCCCGTACCAGAAATCAGCAGTGAATAAAGAAGGAAGAAATGCCATTGTTCATAACTGACTTCAGCGAGGCTGCTCGCATGGGTGAGCTTAAACACAGGCAGGGGTGGCTTAAAATGGTTTACAATACTTTGCATTTCAATCAGACGTGGGCCAAAACCGGGCCCCCAGCTTGAATTTCTCCATCTGGATCCTGGTTGGTGGGGCTAAATTTGTATTTCTGAGGTTATGTTGCATTTCAGACAACCCAGGATGGTTGTGTGCAGAGGGCTGGGACCACGGGGACACTGCCAGCCCCTCCAGCTGGGATTTCCAGAGGGATTTCCAGGGGAATTTCAGGAGTGAATGCTCACGTGCCAAAGGGGTTTATGGGCAAAGGCAACTTGGACTCTTCCCTGTCAGCTCAGGGAATCAGTGGAAGAACTACAGAGAGAAACTGAATTATTAATGGAGTTAGATGATAAGAGGAAGGCTGGTGCACGATTAAAATACTGTGCTGCTCACTGGAAGAGGTCTCCAGTGGGCATACTGTAATATGGGACCACAGCCAGGAACACTGAATATATGTGAATATATAAACTCAGAGACTTGTGTGGGATAGGAAGATAAAAGCCCGAGATCCTACCAGTTCCTCAGATGACACACTGAGTTAATGACACAGACATGAGTTGATTTTTACCCTTGGAGTGGGGCCAGGATAAAATTAATGGTTATTTTTGTGGCTTAAATAAGAGCACAGAGTCTTCATTGTGCTCAGTAAACACAAACATTTTAACAAATGATACTTTCTTTTTAATTGCAGGGACCTCAGCCTGGCTACCTCAGAGCACAGAGTACACATGTTTCAGTGTAAGCTCCTCTCTGCTCAGGAAAGTGTTTCAAGATGCACAAAAGCCATTTTTTTTAATCAAGGAGCCAGCAAGATGAAAGGCCACAACTATGAGCCAGGTTACCTTTCATAAATAACTACTTTGTAAGAGTTTCTTGAGTATAATTGCACAAAAAATGCTGCAGCAGTCTCAAAAACCTGTAGCCAACCTAAGTGCTGCCATACAGACATCTTTGCCTGAAGCCTGACCTCCTGAGAGGAATAGGTCACGGAATTTCTTTGGATTTAGACTTAAATGGAAAGCCCTTGGGCACCTCACGTGCAACAACGTGGTTTAGACGGGGAAAAACCTCAGCAAAGCACAGAGGCAGGCTGGGCACCCCAGAGCCAGGGCAGGGTGTCAGCCCAGCTCTGCTGCTGCTCTGGTGCAGCTCAGGCACTTACACAGGACTTACACACACTCTGATGACTTAAACCAGCCTCAAAATGACAAAGCTGGGAGAGCTGAAGCGTCATTTCCAATGGAAAACTGGTCTGGGAGTTGGATACTGAGCATCCTCCAGCGTGGAAATCCCCCAGCCCCGTGGCAGGGCGTCAGGCAGGGATCTCCCTCACCCCTCACCTGTCCCATGACTACCCTTATTTATTTTCAGCGCAAAGCTAGCACAGAAGCTCTCAAACTCAACTCTGAGGTGCTGTGCATCCACCAGGATCACAACAGCAACTAAAAAGGGGAGAAATCTGCTGCCAGCTGCCCCAGCGTGGTGGTGTTTGCGAGGCGAGGGCTGAGCAAAGCAAGCTCTGAGCCCGTGCTCTGTGCAGGGATCTTCTTTGCTGAGAGAAGATCGTAGCCAAACTACCCAGGGAACAAAAGGGCTTTTGAACAGCACACTTCATAAAATTCTGAATTTAGATTTAAGCACAGGCACAAATCATTTCTGAATGTTTATTTCGTTTCGCGTCGGGAGAAGCCCCCTTCCTTTGGTTGGAATTATTGCCTTTTAATGGGTACCAGAAGATTTGTTCGTTGACACAATTTTTCCCAGGATTTTTCTTCCCTTGTGTGCCCACAATGTTCTCCTGTTTTGCTCTTTACAGCAATCCCAGGAACGTGCCCTGCGCTCAGTGGGACAAACAACCTGGTGGTTTCAGCAGCACCTGAATTATTCAGCCAGGTTGGAGTTGGCAATTTAGGCAGGGATTTTAGACTGGAGATTAGAACTAAAACAGAGTGAAAAACAAAGGAATAAAAGCTAAATCGTTGATATTATCAGCAATTTCTTTGCTATAAGGTGCTTGCACATAACAGTGCATGACTTTATGATTTACTGCCAGTTCGGAGGTGCCACATCTGGGGTGTCTGATGTTTCTCTCTTGAAAAGTAAAGACAAACTGCTGTGACAGTCTGTGGACTGAGGTGACACACAGGTGATGATTTCTGGCTGTGTTTTGAGCAGGACTGCTCGGAAACACGGCATGTTCCTGGTGTGAGCATGCAGATCCCACACCCTGGAGAAGACCTTCAGCCCTGGGTGGGAGCCGGGAGCAGGAGGCAGGAACACATCCCCACATCAACGAGGGGCTGAGCTGGGGAGCCAGACTGACTTAATTTATTGCATGGAGGAGGTCTGGAAAGTGGAAAATTACCCAAGGCTGAACAAAGAGGCTCATCTGTAGCCATGAGGACGCACAGAGGGGCCGAGCACCACCCAGCACGACTCAGTGAGCAGGAAGGACTCACAGACGAGCTGCTGGCTCTGCTCTCGCTGGGGACCCAGCGTGGCGAAAGCACACCGAGCTGGGCAGGGACAGAAACTTTCAGCTGTTCTAAAGAGAAGTTGTGAAATGTAAGATAAATGCCCTGGACAGCCCCAGGTGTGTTTGACCCAGTGCCTGGGTCAGCAGCGCCATATTTAGGCACCATAAGGGTGCCCAAATTTACCTCAGCCCCACAAGTGAGACTTATGAGGAGCAAAAGCAGCCAAGAGAAGAACAGGCAGATATGGGAGCCTGGTATAACAGCCAGGGTAGTCTCCTTCCATTTAAATGAAATGAACTCTCCTAAATTCCATCCTCGCCCATCTCCTGGAACGGAAAGGACAATCCCATTTATTCATTAAAAAATAATCAAGTATCTTTATTTCGGTGCCCTGGTCAACCCCAGCAATGGCATAGAATTTGCCATAGATTGCTGGAACTATTTTATTTCTGATTGGTAAACCAGACTTTGGTTTCCCAAAGACTTGGTAAACTCCAACTACCATGTGTTTATCATGTGTCTGACAATATTTTTTTAATCAAGAAATTATTTTTAAATCACTCTTTTAGTCAAGGCTGTCATTGCTTAAGAGAGGCAGTTTACAGACATATTGCAAACACTTGGAAAATGGGCAACAGGAGATTAACACTCTATAAAGGATGAGTAAATGCTTATCCTACACGGAAACCTCAAACATATCTTATGTAGATATGTTAAGGAGTCAAGCTCATAGGACCTTTGCTAGGAACTTAATTGGTCACTGTTAATAGGCAGCCAAACATACTGAATGTCAGAGTGGAAATATTTGATGTTTTCTTAACAACTTGAAATATCCCAAAACAAACCCATTTGAGGCACTTTATTCCCACTGAGCTGCCAAAATCCCTCAGTCATCCCAGCCCTGCTGGGAGCCTGTAAGGGTAGAGGTCAGCAATCTCACCCCCAAACGCTGACAAAAGCCCTGAGTGAGGCTCTGGGAGCCAGGTGAGGCTGTTCAGATCCGCGTGGGTTTCCACTTGCAAGAGGACAAGGGGCTTTCAAGCATTTACGGAACACATTTGGAAGCCCTTTGCTGCCTTGTGGTTGGAGTGGTGTGCAGGTGGTGGGACCCAGCTGTGCTGCTCCTGCAGCTCCCTGTCGAGGAGGGGCACCCCAAAAGCAGGCAAGGAAAGCTGAGGGGAGGGAGCTGTGTTCCAAGCACAGGAACCCCTGCCAGGACTGTGATGTCTCCTACAAGACCAGGGTTAAGTGGCTCAGTCCACAGCCCACAGCACGGCTTCCTTGTCCCGTCTACGTGGCACCAGGATGTCCCCACGGCGTCAGGGAGCTGGCGGCACAGGCTGTCAGAGGAGGCACATCAGCACAAGGACCACATCTGAAGCGTATTTCCTGGAAAATGATGATTCCCAAATGGTCTCCAACTCCTGGAGAAACTCCCACTCCCACCTTTCATGTGCTGATAGTTCTCTCTGGCTTCAGCACGGGCAGCAGGGGATGCTGAGCTCCAGCACCTCTTCGCAGGCCCAGGATGAGCCCGGGGGAGGGACCAGGCTGCGCTAAAAATGAGGATGCAGATGCAAGCCGGGATGTGGGACACAGCAGTGGGACCACACAGCCCAGAAGCCCAAGTTTCTTGCACAGCTGCTGAGACACCTCCTCGCTGTGGAGGTGACAGGGAGGAATCCACAGCTGACATATACATCTTTCTGCTGGAGCATTTCATGTCTTCTCTAAGGCATTGTGACTAATTATGAGAATTTGGGGGGGGGAATAATCACAGATTTTGCCAGAAGATGTTAGACTCAAAAAATAAAATTAAAAAAAAACTACCAGGGGACAATTCACATGATTGACCAGTAAAAATGGTAAACAGCTGTGTCTTCACATCTGTACTACGGAGTCAGACTCTGCTAAAAGGAGTAAATGACCAGAAGAGAAATTGCCAATAATCAAGCCTAGGCCATGATTTGGGACAGGAGAGAGCCAGGAGTCAGGCAGGCTCCTTTCCTCCTGTGGGACAGAGAGGGTGGGACTGACTCAAAGTCAGATTTCTACCACGTTTATCTGGAAAGGTGTTGAGTCCAAATGCAGAGGTTCAGGTTTGTTCCCTCACCCCTTGGCTGATTGCTCCTACATGGACCATCCTGCAGGGGACACGTTCTGAGCTGCAACCAAAGCCATGGCAAGGGCCTGTAATGTTTTTATCTTAAATTACAGAAACAAAAATGCCCCTTGGCTTCTCACATTTGCCCTTCCAGGCTGCCTCCTTCCCAGGTGGAAAGGAGTCCGATGATGAGCACTGTGAGCAATCCCAGAGGATGCCCCTGACTCGTAGGAAGCTTCATTGCTGCCCTGGACCCTGCTCTGATTGCAATCAATTACAGATGTCTTTAATTTCTCAATTTGAAGTAAAGAGATTATATTGGCACCTACATTCTCAAACCCTTTTAGCTGAACAGTGGAAATCCAGACTTCATTAGGCTGATGGCTCCAAATCAAAAGACAACCAAACTCTCCATTTATTTTCCCAGTTGTTGAGTCCACCTCGTGACAAGCAGGACAAAACTCCTCAATTTCTAATATTTATGGTTTGTTTTGCTACCAGGACAAGAGAGAGGAGAAGCTCATGCATCACTGGCTCCAACTGCTTTTATTTACACGCCAAGGCCAACACGTATTTGGAGAACACACTGTTGGGGCTAAATCAGTCCACTGGGCTATACTGCCCTTAAAGGACTTCTTAATATGGCCATAAACACCTGGCTTTTTAAAATAACAACAGCAATTCCCACCTGCTGAGGCTGCATCCTGGGTGAGGCAGAGCAGCAGCATCCCAGGGCTGCAGGGACCTCCTCAGTCACGTCCCTCACAGGTCTGAGCGTTGCCAACACCTCTTCTAAGAAGGTATTTTTAAGCATCCAGAGGAGTTGAAGGTGTTTTTACTCCCCACACACCTCTTGTTTTAATTACCAAAGTAATTAATGCCCTGTCTGTTGAGATGCAATGAAACGAATTTGCTGAAAGCTGCACTTTGAGCCTATTTGAGGTGAGCTGAACTAATTAAAACACTGAGCAAATCCAAACAGCAAACATGTACAGAATTCAACTCAAGGTGATCCAGAAACAGCCAGTAAATAGCTTCTCATTAGCAGTGGGGAGGTTTTTTCTTGGACTCTTCTAAAATGGTTCTCAAAAACACATTAATATGTTCAAATAACATATTAATGCTCATTTGGCAGTATTTCTAAAAAGAAGTAAAAATATTTCCAAAATTGCCTATATTTCTTTTTTTCCAGCATTTTCTAGAAGATATAGATTAAGTTTGCAAATAAATGAGATAAATAAATGCTTCTTTTTCTTTCCTTTTTGAAAGGGGGGGAGGGGAAAGCCCTATCAGCTGAAATGCCTGGAAACAATTTTTTCAGCAATGTTTTAGGTCTTTCAGCTAAAAGGAAAAGTCGCTATATCTTCACTCTGAATCTCTAGAGGACATATTTTGATATCATTAAATTAAAGAAGGGGCTTGAAAACCAGACTACTGAGTTTGCCTCAAAATCTCAGCTTGCCTAAATCGAAGCAGGCCCATAAAAAGGGACTTGGTGCTTTACAGGAGCTGTGAATCTGCTCCATTTTTGCTGTAAATGTCACACGCTCTTCCACATGCTAATGGCAGTGTCATATTAATGCTGTGAAATCACGCTCGTGAGACGCAGATTTAAATGTCATTTGGGTAAAAAGGATTTTAGAACGGAGCACGCAAGTTTTGAAGGCTTGTTTTTGGCTGAAAGATAAGGAAAATGGACAGTCCTTTACACTTTTATTTGCGGCTCGTCCATCAACGCTGACTGGCTGTGGCTTATCACATAATACAGCTCCTCCAAGCCCAGCGAAACCAACCGAGAAAATCACCACGAACGTTTTGGGGCTGGGAGGACGACTTTTGGTAATGAATATTTTAAGCTCCTTTGACGTTTGCAGCGCTCGTTCCCAGGGCAGAAATGGATTTAAGGGACAAGCTGAGGATCCAGACGGGGTCTGACATCACTTGAGCTGCAGAACCAGCCAATTACACGAGTGCCAAGGGTCCTGCAAAACCTGCTGTTTCCACAGGTCCCTTCTTTAGATCAGCCTTCCCTTTGCATGTTGTCTGAGGTGCTTTTTGTTGTTCTAGGTTTTGATGTATTTAGCTAATTAATCACCTGCAGTGCTGTCAGCTCCCTGTCAGAGGGAGCTCTGCCGGTGTGAGATGTGGCTCAGCTGGGTTGCTCTGTCCATGGGCAGTGGATGGGGGGGGGTCTGGGTGTCTGTCTGAATTTGGGCTGTTTTCTGTTATTCCTTTCATCCTTTGGCGTACCCAGAGGTAGGAGAGCCTTATGTGGACCTTGGAGATGGCCTCTCCCACAGCACTGCTGGGTGCCTTGGTAAACCTCCACTGTCCCCAAAAGACGGGCTGTGTCTGAAATCCCGCAGCCTTTCACCTGGATCCCAACTGTTATGCCATTTTTACATCATCATAACTAAGCTCTTTCACTTTTTTTCCGCTTTATGGACTTGAAAGTAGGCACCTAAATTGATATATAGGTTTGTAAAGTCGTGGCCTGGTTTTCAGAGACCTAACTGCTGCAATCTCCATTACTTTCCACATCAGCCCCCTGAAAATCACTGGCTCGTTCTCCTTTACTCTGCATTTCTCTTCTGTCTTATTTAAGAGTGAAAGAAGTTGAGAGGGGAGACATCTGCCTACTTGCATAACAAAAACTGGTGCAAGTCACTTCACCATATCTGCCTTGAATTGCACGCATGGGCCACATTTACCATATTTACATGGATTTTTCCCCGCCCAACGCTCTGCACGGTTCCCAAGCCCAGAGCCTGCTTGCTGCAGGTGGGAAAGAGCATCCTGGCTCCTGAACCTGCATGCCCTGGTCCCCCCAAGGACCTGGAGCCATCCTTCTGTCACAGCACGTCACCAGGAAATAGTGATGGAATGACTGGGAGTGGGCGAGGTGTTTGTGTCTTCTGAGCCTCAAACAAGACCAAAAAAAAAAAAGAACTCAAAATAGAGCTTGAGATGCTCCTCCTGCAGAAATGGGAGATATTCCTCCCTGCAGTGTGGGAGTCATCCAAATGTGAGGAAGAGATCCTGCACAAGTCCTTAAGATTGGAACTAGTCTCACATTTCAGTTTGGTTATCTAGCACCATTAAATATTTATACTGTTGGAATAAACACAAAGAAAATTAATACCTGTTCAAATGAAAAGGATCAAGCCGGGATGGAGGTTAAAAGCAAAAGGGAACAAAATATCAAGCTGGATTTTCTTTCCCTTTTTATTCTCAGCTCTCCTTCTGCTAATGTGTTATTTCACCCTCAATATCTCCAACAATACCAGCTGCTTTGATCCCAAAGGCTTATTTACTCCCTAAGTCAGCAAGTCTGCAATAGCTTAAACAAACTGGGAAAGGTTCAAAGCCCAACAGAGGGAGATAAAACATACTTTTAAAAAACATGAAGTTAGGAAGGCATGTGTTCCTAATGACTTGCCTGGAGGCCATAGCCCTTCTCCCCCCACACTCCTCCTCCTCATCTACCTTCCTTCTGTTTCCTGGCTTAAATTAGACTGTAAGATCTTCTGGAAGTAAATACATCCTTCCTGTGCAGTGGGCCATGATCTTCACCGGAGCCCCTGGTCAGTACTGGGACTCTTTTCCCATCTGTTGTCAAGGGTACTTTTTTGGTCCATTAACAAACAACAAAACAAAGAAAGCGAATAAGAAAAAGAGCAGTTCACACGTGAGGCATTAATTCCCTTCTCCACACTGCTCGTTCCTCCTCTCCAGACACCCCTTTTAAAACACAACAGGTATTTTCCATGCATGCCAATGTAGTGGGGAGGCTGTGGACAGTCAAAACAAGCCCAAGCAAGTTATGGAAACTGCAAGAGCTGCTTCTATACGTGGTGTAATTTATCAGCTGCTGCATTCTGCTGGTAGCAGGGTTCTGTCTGTCGCAGCCTGAAAGGAGGAATGAGGAGGTGCCTCCCGAGCAGGATGTCACACACTGCGTGTGATTTGAGTGGCCTAAAGCTGCAGTTGTGAAAAGCAGCTTGTCCTGAGTGTAGGTGTGGGGAAGGAGGGACAAATGCAGTGGGGATGAACTGGTTTTCTTTGAAGATAAGCCGAGGTTTTGTGACAGCAGTGAGATCAAGCCCGTGTTTTACCCTGAGTTATAGTCCCTTTTCACCTTCTTTTTGGATAGCAATACAAATACTGTCCTTCCATCTGTTGCAGCCTTCTGCCCTTCTCAAGGCTTTCTCAGAAGTCAGGACATAACCAGACAGCTTTGCCAGGGACTTCAAACGCCTCAAGAGAGGCCATACAGCTTTAAAACACAAGTTCTCCAGCACTGCCAAGCATTGCCATCCCTCAAAATGCCTGGGGAGGGTTAATGCTGTGAGAAAGTGGAGGCTGGAACTTTCCCACTAAATGAAGGAAAAAAGAGAGTTGAACATGATGTTTGCTGCCAGTGCTCAAGCCTGGCTTAAGCTGCTCATCCCACTTTATCTCCTACCCCTCACGCAGTGGCCAGGCTGGCTGGTGGCACCACAGTCTGCACACAGAGTGACCAGCCAAGCAGCAAGATGCCAACATGCCATCACCTCCCCAAACCCCTCACCAGCCTGCCTGCAGCAGGGTCCACCCTGTTCCTCCAGAATCTGGGAAATCTGGTTCGGATTAAAATAAATTCCATCCATTTTCTCACTAGCAAATCCAGAAAAACTCCTTCTTTTCTTTTTTTTTTTTTCTTTTTTTTTCCTGGCAGAACATGGATTGTCAATTTGTAATTGTTTGCATTTCAAGTAAACTGTTTTTTATGGGGAGAGGTTGCTCATATTCCTGAAGGATGATGGCATCTCCCCTTCTTCTCCCTGTGGCTTGGGGAGAATTATCTGGGGAGTCTCTGTGTCACCTCATCTGCTGTCCAGCATTTTGCCATGTAGCTCTGCCCACACACGTTGCTGGTTGCTGCTGACTTTGATTCATTTCAAATATAACTTCTGGTCATCCAGTTTGCATAAAGATACACAAAGCTTTGGCAGGCAGGGCAGGGGGAGACACTGGGAGACAAAAACCTTTTCAAAATCTACAGAAAATTGGGTGTATTTACATAAATGCCTGCTACACCCAACAAGGGAACAGTCACAAGTCAATCTGAAATCATTACAGTCATGTCCCCATGTGCAGCCTGGCAGGGGCTTGGAACCAGATGGATGATCTTTAAGGTCCCTTCCAATCCAAACCACTCTTTGATTCTATGATTCTATTCCCATCCATCTTTATCAAATCAGCTTCTGATCAACAACCACATAGAACCTTCTGCACATAAAACTGTCCAACTCTCTTCTTCTAGAAACAATTCCTCAGCTGATTTTAATCCAAGACGTTCCAGCAGCAGAAGGTTACTGTGTATTAGAACCACATGTAAATCTTTGGTAGATTAGGACCAGAAATGCTGGGAACAACACATTCCCACTCAAGCAGTAGCCACCAACTTCGCTATAAATATTTATCTAGGAAAACAGACACAAAATCTGTGTTTACTGCTCAGAAAAGCACACAAAACAGAGGAATTTTTATGTGCATATGTAGCATTTGTTAGCTGAAAATCTGTACTTGCAGTGATGAATCCTGGGTTTAGTTACAATCAGACAGTTTGATTCTCCTGAAGTGAATTCAAGGACTCCACAAGCAAAACTCACCTAGGGAGGGACTGGCCAAAAAAAATTAAACATTTCTTCAATGGAGCAAACAAAAAACTGTAAAGAACGTAAAATAATCTGCAGATGACGAACCCTGGAATATTTCACATTATATGTAAGAGGACAAGGTTTGCTAAAGGATTTAACCTTTCCTCAGTACCCTGTCCTACCTACTTACTTTCCCTATTTCCTTCGGATTTCATAATCTTGATAATTTCCTATTTTGGATGCAAAGAAAGAAGTAATAGTCACTTAGGGGAAAATGTATCAAACATAGGAGGGGATTTTTTTTTTTCACTTCTGCTGCTTAATAACTTTAGGAATGTGGGTCAAACTATTTCTTTCTCTGCTTCTATTACGTTGGTGACACATGCAGACTGCAGAGAGCTCCGTTTGCCCCACTCCCCACATCTCTGTAAACTGTGTGAACTCAAGGATGCCCCCAAAACAGTGGTGCTGCTTCCTTAGCAGTGGCGGAGCAGGAGCCACAGGGAAACATTCACCGAGTGCCTTCAAAGCAGATTGTGCAGTTACTGGGTAATTCAGTAACTCTTGGCCTGATCCCTGAGAAACGAGATCTGGCCAAGTCCTTCCGTGGTGGCAACAAGATGTTAATGAAAGAACTGTATCAACAGTTCTCAGGTAGTCTCCTGTATTTATACTAAAAGCTGGCCATAAACACGACTACAGTAGATTAATTTTGGCACAGCTTTAGCATGAAAACAACATACCAGGGCCAAATTTTAATCCAAGTGTAATATATCTATTACCCTGCCTGTGATTCTATTTATTTTGTTTGGACTGACAAACTTTAATTCAAAGAATGTAATTACAGCATAACTTGCTGCCATGTTCTTTTCAAGACTATGTTATTCATTTGGAGGGAAAGTAAGTTCACTTCTCATCGAGTCTAACTGTGAAGGTTAATTTTCTTTTGAGTTAAAGGAGTTTGGTTTTGACTTGATTTCTATGCATTTGGGGCAACCAGCACAGCTGCGAAAACATAATTGTTCTTAAAAATTTCGGGCTGCTCGTCCTCATTTTCGAAATTGCTCGCTCTTTTGTGTGCTTCCCTAATTCCAGCTCGCTGAAGCAGCCGCTGATTAGCTACCACAGGTGCAACCCTTCTGGACCGTTCCCTACCTCCAACTCCAGCATTTCCAACTGCATTCTGCGTTGCAGAAATAGCCTAATTAGAGGCAAAAAGCTGATCTGTTAAAATAGCAGAGGGACCAGCCAGAGAAGCAGGGAGAGTCGCGGGGAAATTTGCCCTTACGTCAGCAGGGAGATGCAGAGGACGTGCAGCTCTGTGCACCCATGGTGCCAGAAGGGAAAGAATGGCAGAAACCTATTATTTAGGACCCATGAATACAAATAATAATTGTACAGCAGCAGCATCCCCAGGACCTCACCTCTGCAGCCTCAGGATGGGACAGAGGCTTTTCTCTGCCAGGTGAAGTGAAGCCCCTGTGAGGGTGCTGAGGCCTTGGGGGACACACCAGTGAAGCACAGGGCAGTATCCAGAGCTGTGGCTGTAAAAAGCCCATAAATCATCCCTAATGACCCCTCCCTGGCCAGCATGTGTGGGGGACAGGGGGCTGGCCCACGCCGTGGCTGCTGGAGAAAGGCTTCGGGTTGCAGGGAGCACAAATGGCTCTTTCACACGTCTCAGCAGATGTTACTCATTTTCTCCTCATCTGACTTTAAGATTTGGCTCCATTCTTTCCCTGTTCCCAAAGCCCATCAGTTGTCCTAGAAACCTGTCCCGGCTCGTCCATGGGTGAGAGGCTGTCCCAGGGTTCGGAAGGGGCCGGTGTCCATCTGCAGGAATCCCACTCCTCCCAGTTCCCACCCGGATTGCTCCTGTCTTCCCCGCTGAAACTCGCCTCATCTACGGGCCATTTCCGCTGCTCCACTGCACATCATGCTATTCATCGAGGTGCTGGTCCTTCTGCACAGCCACGAGTGCTTCAAAATACTCCAGGACATTTGCAAAGTTTGGAGGGAGGACGGGAACAGCCAGCAGGCCCAGATGTTCACCGGGAGAGACTAAAGCTGCACCTCTGTAACACAGTGTCCAAGGTTCAGCCCTGGACCACGGGAGGATGAGGAGCAGCCAGCAGGGACAGAGCAGCTTGTCTTGGGGTGGACATGCACAGGGACAGCCACACTGCTTTGACAGAACAGTCATCCTACAGCAGGAGTCTGTAATTCATGACACCTTCCCATAAACTATCTTAATTTCTTCTAAGGGTCCAGAAAAAAAAAACAGAAAAGCCTCAATAGATGCTTCAATATTTTCTTTGCCATGTTGATTGCTTTAGCTGTATGGAACTTTGTAAAGGGAAAAGATAATATGACCAAATTCTTCGGAATGGGCTCCTGACAATCCATGTGTGTGTGGTTTCCCTCAAAGCTATACACCAGTTGTGCACCACATGACAGAGAAGTCTCTTACCAATCTACAGTGCAAGATAAATAACGTTCCCTGTGGATTCTGCTTGTTATATTAAGCACACAGATCACCCAAAGTCACCTCTCACCACCAGCAGGAATTGGCTTAAAATAAATCATCAGTGAGAGCATCCAGCTCTCCTCTGTGACAAAATTTAACAAGGAGAACACTCAGCAATACCTCATGGCTGTCATTTAAAGAAACCTTGGGAATATTTTGCTAGCAGGGTAGTAGGTGCTGGCCGTGCTCCCATTACAAACCCAGCAAATATGGGTGTAGGGAGGGTGAGAGGAGCCACAAACAAGAAAGCTCAAAAAACTACGGCGTGCAAATCCGACTGCTTTGCTCCGAGATCACCACTTTTGGAAGACAACTCTCAGCTCTGCTGTTGCCTGCAGAAACCCAAAGAATAATCACCTCCAAGATCATCAAGTCCAACCTTTGAAACACCCCCATGCCCACTAAACCACGCCACGAAGCGCCGTGTCCGCTCGTTTCTGGACCACTCCCGGGGTGGTGACTCCACCACTTCCCTGGGCAGCTCATTCCCCTTTTTGCAGCGAAGAAATTTTCCCTCATATCCAACCTGAGCCTCCCCTGGTGCAACTTGAGGCCGTTTCCCCTTGTCCCTGTGCTCCAGAGCCTTCAACATATCATCACATCCCATCAGGTTATTGCACCAAGGTGCATTTTTTTGGGTGGCCGCACAGGAAGCTGCAGCCCCAGCTCGGGGAAACGCTGGCAGAGGATTCGGGCTCCAAACAGAAGGAATTAAAAGGGAATGATTTCCCCAAACAGAGGCTGGGGGGACTCGTCAGAAACAAATCAAAATCAAAACAACTTTTCAGCAGGAAACAATGGAACAGATGGAATGATATTTATTACTGGAAACTGCTAAACGTGCCAATTAATTTTGAAGGGACTTAAGTGGATTAAGCCATTTTTACTGGAAAATATGAAGAAGTCATGAATCACAGCAATACCTTCAGCAATGTCAATGTATTTTCCTGGAAAACTGTTTAGAAACCAAAGGGAAAATAATCTGAAAAGTCCCAAACTGGGCAACAATCTTCCTGTTGCACAAATAGTACCAACATTCCCGTTACTATACCTAGAAATACGAGGGAGAGGCAAAAGTCAAACCATTGATTGCTCATTTTGATCTGAACCAGAAAAGCACTTGAATGGGGCCAAAATTAGCCTGTAATCATTTTGTGGTGCTCTAAGCACAGAAAGATATTTGAGTTCATTTGGATGCTGAAAGTTGTACAGATGATTAGATGTTTAGAAAAACCAGTGTGTAACCCAGCCCTGCCACCCCAAAGAGGCAGTATTATTAAAAACAGGAAATTAGTGTACATCTTTATTTATTTATCTTAACACAAGAAGATGGAACTCCTTTCCCACAAAAATGTATAATGTTTAAATGAGATTCCTCCTACGCTGGGACATAGAGTAAAACATGAACAATTATATATATATATAAAATAAAGCAATTCAATTACAGAAGCTCACGGTGAGGAGTTTTTAGTATTTTTACATGCTTGCTTAGAAGACTTTTATCCACATTGCTTCCTGCCAGGATGCAGACAGAGAACTGAGCGGTGCCTTTCCGGTAGGGTTAGGAAATCAATTTAATTTTTCCAAAAGGAAATTAAAAATACTTCACAGCACTGAAATTTGACCATTGCAAATATTGATTTTGCAAAGGGACGTTTTCCTTCAGAAAACTCTCCAGAAACATTCTGCTCAGCTCTACTTATCATCGTTGCCTTCCCTTCCTTTCACATTTTATATAACACTTCATGTTTTCTTACGCAAAATTGTCGTGTTCCTCCCCAAATAGTGCTATGTTTGGAGAGGTTATAAGGAGTCACTAATAAAAATTGTGGTTATTTAAAGAGTACAAGATAAATATGACACACACGCTCTCGCAAATAGAAAGCAGCTGGAGGGAAAACCAACAGTGTCAGGGTTATGTGTAAACTCCATTTTCCTACCAAAAAATTATGGAAACAGAAAAGGAACTGAGGAAAAAGAAATAACTGTTTGCTTAAACTGAGAGTTACTGCTGCTGATTCTGGATGTGGCTCACACAGGAGACAAATTGCTTTGTGTTTCCAGGCCTTGCTATTCTGATCTCACAGCAAGAAAGTTTCTGATTTCCCCTCAAATAGCTCGAAGGTATTTTCTTTGGCAGATCCATTGCCCTTGTGAAATTATTTTGTCCCTAAATGTGAGCAGGTTTTCTTTTTTCACCAAGTGTCGTGAACCCCTGAGATTTTGACCTGTCTCTGCATACTGAGCAGTTGCTCAGCAGGAACTTTGGCTCTGTGAGGAACAAAAGATAAGACTTACCCAACCAGGGCATGGTGGTACTTGAACCATCTCTGCACAGTCCTTAAACAGGCAACAGGGAGAGAGACACTTCTCCAAAAACTGATCCATCCTAAACATTTTGGAGGGAAGGAGGAAAACAAGACATAAGTTCAGTCCCACCTGAGGCCAGCCCTAAATTCCAAACGCTGCCCTCATGCATCAGCCATCCCTGTGGAAAGGGTTAACCAAAACCCCTCAAGTAACGAGACACGAGCTGCCTCGGAGCATTTCAGCTGTTGAAGTGCAGGTGTCACTTATGGAAACCTCACAAAACACAATCTTTTTCCTGCCACCAATGCTAAAGCCCACAAGGAATTACTCTCACACTTACAACCAGATGCTGCAATCAACTGCAGTGGGAGAACGGGGGGAAGGAGCCACCACTCTCCCAGCTTGGCTCTCCTCAGGCCAAGGACAGCAGAGCCAGGTGTCATCCTGGGGGACAACAAACTGGCCATGCTGGAGCAGCACCGAGGATGCCAGAGCAGGAGCTGGCCGGCTGTGTCTTACAGCAAGGGGGGGTCACTGAGCCACTTCTCTCTTATTTACAGACTCCACCAGCAGCCAAACCCATTCAGTCCTATCCCTTCCTCACTTATGAAATATTTGACTATTAACTCCAAATTCCTTGGCTATAAATTTGTTTGGTTTTCTTTTTTTTAATTTAATCATAGCTCAGGTGCAGGAAACACAGCCAGTGTGGCACATTGCTTATCACCTGCTTTCCCTGTGCTGACCTGGGAAGGGAGACGAGTGGGAGGTAGAACATTGCTAAAGAGTGTCCCAGAATCCAGCCAGCACTCACTGGGCACTTTCTGGAGCTTTAATCTGGACCAACATCAGTGATAACCAATAACCCCACCTTCACATGTCTGGACACCTCCATTTCTGACCCTTTTGTATCCCTGTGACAATTACTTATCTCAATTATTTATGCACCAGGTACAAAGTTCAAACAAATCTTTTCATTTAAAACAAGTTTGAATTTGTGTGTCCTGTCCCTGTTGTATTACAAAGAGCAACAACAAAGGACTCTCCCTTCTCCTTCCTGTACTGCTGCAGCTCAGCCCTCTCACCTCCTGGGTGACTTGGGAAGGGTGCAGCATCTTATGCCCAGAAACCCAACCATGAAACCTTTGGACCTGCCCACAGATGTCTCCTCTGCCCAGAGGAACAAGCCTGTGTGTGCTGTTCAAACAAACACCCCAGAAAAACATCTTGGTCTTCCAAGATGGATGGATGAAAGTGTAAGACAGCAGATTTCAGAGGAATGAAGGAATTACTCCAGTTGAAAAGGGTAATAATATTCATCACCATGAGCTAAGATCCCGGTTGACACTGTGGCAAAGGCAGTAAGGCAGGAGCTGTTTCCAGCCCACATTTCTCAAAGCAAACACACAGCCAGGAGCCCTGTGAGGAGGAGGGGGAGAGGCTGAAGGCCCACTTCACCCACTGCTGCCCCGTGGTGCCCTCACTGCTGGTGCTCACAGTCCTCTGCTCACAT
>JAYRBT010000028.1:8761810-8800639 GCA_036023395.1 Myiotriccus ornatus | reverse complement strand
CTGCCCACAGATGTCTCCTCTGCCCAGAGGAACAAGCCTGTGTGTGCTGTTCAAACAAACACCCCAGAAAAACATCTCGGTCTTCCATATCAGTACCTCCTCACTGGATGAAAGTGTAAGACAGCAGATTTCAGAGGAATAAAGGAATTACTCCAGTTGAAAAGGGTAATAATATTCATCACCATCAGCTAAGATCCCGGTTGACACTGTGGCAAAGGCAGTAAGGCAGCAGCTGTTTCCAGCCCACATTTCTCAAAGCAAACACACAGCCAGGAGCCCTGTGAGGAGGAGGGGAAGAGGCTGAAGGCCCACTTCACCCACTGCTGCCCCGTGGTGCCCTCACTGCTGGTGCTCACAGTCCTCTGCTCACATCATTCCCTGCTTAAAAGAAGGACAAATCCACTACCAGCAGTTGTGTGTACATGGGAGAGAAACAAAGCAACGAGGCTCAGTCCCTGGAGAGGTCGTGTTTTACTAAATTAATAATCTGGTTAGATCTGTTCAGCTTCAGCTTCTTAAGAAACTAATCCAGGCAAGCCCAGAAGTACTAATAACATTTCAGTCTGGGCTTGAAGAGAGATTAAAGACCATTTATTTTGCTTCCAGTATTTTCTGATTGCTACTAACCTTTCCTTGCACAAGCATCTAAATGAGGAAATATGAACAAGTAGTGACTAAGTAGTAGGGTTTATGTTGAATTAAATTCCACTGAGGAAAAAAAAAAAATCAAGGCAGCCACAGTAAGGTTGAACCACTTAACATTCAACAAAATAACTATACAGGAACATGCTTGGCTGTGCATGTAGAAAATTGGGGATTTATAGGTCCATATTTCAAAACTACTGCAATGAGCTCCTTCATCTGCCACTTAAACCTTAGCTCCCAGCTCACCTGCAACTCATAGAAAACTGTCAGACCTGAATTTTCCTGCTTTGATTGTTTTTGAGGGTTTTTTCTGATCCCTAAGCATGTTGACCCAGGTGATGGAAACCCCCCCTAATATGGATTTTTTTTAACCCTAGGAAAAAAACTCAACTTTCTCATAAAATCCCACCTTTGTCCTGAAATCAGGCATGAATACATCAAGGCAAAGAAAAGTGGGAAGGCTCAGAAATGCAGCTCTGGAATTCAGATTGCTCTGGCTGCTCTGCCCGTGCCCGTGGGGGCTCAGTGAGAGGGCAAGGGTGGTTTATTACCCCCAGAACAATACGTGAATGCAGGGAGGTTGCACAGGAATCGTCTCGAGGTGGAAACAGAAAGTAGTAATGGCTGGAGAATAAACCTTAACCAGGTTCACCAGGGGAGAACTGGGGACAGGTGTGTTTGCTTTAGGCATCGCTGCAAAAACAGATTGTTTAGAAACTGCCTTAGTGCCACAGCCCAAGTCAGAGCCTGGAAAATCAATAGCAGGAACCAGCAAATCCACCCTTATCCACTGTTTGGTCTTGCTCAGATTTATTGGCTGATAAGTGGATCATGCAAGTAGGTATAAAGCTGTAACAAGATTAAATGTGCATGATAAGGAGGTTTTAGTCTCTAAGGAAGCAGGGGGCAGCCAGGGAAAGGCTGTGGTGATTGATGGCAGCGAGGCACGGCAGGGGGACAAAACGCGAAAGCTGGATGAGGCTGTGTCAGAGGCACGAAAGCAGAGGTGTGGGGCCAGTTCCTCTTCCCCTACAATAGAGTGGGATAAATCACGGCTGTCAGCACCCACTGGGCCCTGGGGCTCTCCTCTCTCACTGACCTTTGACAGGCTTTGCCTTGGCTGGTGCCTCCTCCCAGCCCTGCACGCGAGAGCCGCAGCTCCTGCTCTTCATGGGGACAAACCCGCAGCTGTGTAACTCCTGCATGGCAAGGGAGCAGAGCAGTGTCTGCTGCAGCTGCTACACTGGATATGCAAAATTCACCCTGTTCAAACTATTTCAAGGCCTTAAAAATCCACAATTTCGCCCGTGATTTTGTCCCCACAAGCCCATAGTACATGATCCAGGAGCACTTCCCAGTCCTAATATAGACATATCACCTTTGTCCTGTCCCCAGGCACCCTGTTCCTCCCTGGGAAAGAAACCCAGACATGTGCATTGGAAAGGGTCTGTGACACCTGCACATCATACAATCCTATAGGTTGCAAAAAGCCATCTGAGACCACTGAGTCCAACCCTTGACCTGGTAATGCCAAACCACCACTGAACCGTGTCCACGAGTGCTTCATCTGCACCTCTTTTAAATCCCTCCAGGGATGGTTGACTCCAACACTGCCCTGGGCATCCTTTTCCACTGTGTGACAACCCTTTCAGTGAAGAAAGTTTTCCTAATAGCCAAAAATAATATTATTATAATCTGAACAATCTAATAATATGAGTATTAGAGTATCGTGAGCCTGTCTTGGAAAACTACTGTTTACTTGCTCTAGTACAAGGAAGGTTCATGTTTATTCTGATTGAATTGTATTGAACAAAGAAAATATATATAAATAAAATACTTTACAGTCTTTGAAGTCCTTAACCCTCCACCTATTTTTGGAAGTTAATTGGCAATACTAATTTACAGACAAGGAGAGCAAGACAAGTGAACAGCACACAATTTCCACACTGAGCCAGAAGCTGGGGATGGGAAGCTGTGGCCCCAGGCTGTGCTCCAGGCTGGGTTTGTCCCCAGGCTCTGTGCTGCCAGCCCAGCGTGGTGTGGGCTGGAAACAGCCCCAGGAGCTTCAGGAACCTGGCAGTGACACGGTGGAGACAAGCAAAGAGAGACGCCGTGGACACCACCCTGGGAGTAGAAGGCGAAAATTTTTCTGCGGGGGCAGGAAATCATAAATGATTGGGGGAAAATTCCTCAGGGCTTTTTTTTAGTGCTTGCAGCCCCCATTTCTCTGAAAGAATGCTCGAGGTTGGGCCACAGGCTCTACTTCAAACTCCTGCAGAGATGAACACCCACGTGCAGAGCGCAGCTGATCTCAGAACCTTTGCCATCGCCCACATGTCATGGCAAAAACAGTCACATACAAGTGCCCAGCACTGCCACTGCAACCCATCAGATACAAGCCCTCTGTTAAGCTCAGCTGGACATATCTATAAAGTTTAAATATTTATTGTGGGAGAAGAGACAGACAAAGCAATCCCAGAAGTTCATTCCTGTGAGCACATGGCAAGAAGTGCTCACGTTATCGGGTTACCGAAACGTTGCCTCAACGCAGGATGCCTTCATCATGCCTCAAAGAACTTCACATTTAATCTGCTCAAGAGAGGCAATATTTATGGAGGCATTTAACATTGCTGACATCTGCCTTACGATATTGTGAAGTGGTTTTTAATAAATCAAGTCCTTGGCTATGAGACACAAGTCTTAGCATGAGAAGCAAACAGCCAAGGAAAGGCATCCACATGGAACTGGGGCTGAACATACATCAAACCCACGGGGTCCTGGGCAACAAAAGCCGGAGCTATCAGCAACCTACCCGTTGTCATAAACAATGTTTTGACAAAAATCAATACAGAAAGGGATTTGTCAAGTTAGTTTTCCTTCATGGGTGGAAGGCAGGCGTGATTTATAGCCTGAGTCTTGAATAAATTAGGGAAAGGCACAAGGTTTGGCCAGTGAGTTTGTCGAAACTATGCACTGAAAAGAACCAGAACATTCTGTAGCAGAGCTTCGGCTGATGGAATTATGCTGACTTATATGTCCTGAGGATCTCATGTGTGGTTTACACTGTTGAAGGCATTCTCCAAACGATGTGCAACACTCTGTCAGTCCCACCAATCCCACATCCAGCAGACTCCACCACGAGAATCAGGGAGGGGAAATTGCTGTTTTTGTTTCTACTTCTTTTGCTTAGTTGGCTTCCATCAGCTTTCAAGCAAGCTGGACTACTCATGGTGGCACTAGAGAGGTGAATATTGATGTCTAAACAAGAAATTGGTTTTAATACATCTCTTTGTTTAGTCCTGGTAAAGGCCTGTACTGAGTGATCTTTACAAGTCCAGAGAAGGGCAACAGGGCTGGGGAAGGGTCTGGAGCACAAGTCTGATGAGGAGCAGTTGAGGGAGCTGGGGGGGCTCAGCCTGGAGAACAGGAGGCTCAGGGGGGACCATCTCACTCTCTGCAACTCCTTGACAGGAGGTCGTAGCCAGCTGGAGTCAGTCTCTCCTCCCAGCTGACAAGCAACAGGGCAAGACGGAACAGTCACAAGTTGTGCCAGGGGAGGTTTAAATTGGATATTAGGTAAAATTTCTTCACCAAAATGGTTATCAAGCCCTGGCACAGGGTGCCCAGGGCAGTGGTGGAGTCACCATCCCTGGAAGGATTTAAAAGCCATGCAGACAAATCACTTGGGGATGTGGTTTATTGGTGGCCTTGGCAGTGCTGGATTAACATTTGGACTCCATGATCTTAAAGGGCTTTTCTAACCTAAAGGATTCTGTGATTCTAACACCACAAAGCAAGAGCTGTGGCCTGGAGAGCACCTGGAGGAACCTTTTGAAGCACAGACACACTGGAACCTGTGCCTGTCCTGCCCTGGATGGCAGTGAGGGGTTGGGCTCCCTGTGCTCTTCAGGGGCAGGATCTCCCCACCACAGTCTGGGCATGCAGAAGCAGACCTGCTTCTGCCTCAGCCATTAGGATTGTTGCAATTTGCACCAGAGTTGTCATTTTGCTTCTCTTCCCACTCCAATTTCCCTCCATAAATGTACATCCAGCTGCCTCGCCCTGGAAGTTGTCTCCTAGTAGCAAAAAACAAAAGCTAAAGAATGTTAAAGGGCAACTTGTTTTGTCATGCTTTAGCTCCAGATGGATTTGTGCAGACAGAAGCACAAATTGAACCTTAAAGCCGTGGTGGTTGACACTGAGAAAGCGATTACTGCAACTTTTCCCCCATCTATTCTCATCAGCCAGGTTCTCTGCAACTCCCAGTGATACACCCAACCCAAATTACCCAGGAGGCCAAGGATGGAGTAAAGGGCTGGAATGGAAATCTGTGGGGTGTGATATACTCAGTGGACAGAGGCAGGATCAGAGGGGATCAAAGTTAATGCAAGAGGCTTTAAAAGTGACACAGGTGTGCTACACCCTCAAATGGCTGGTGCTGCTGCATCCAGAGTTTGCAACAGAAATAAAAGAGAAAATTCTGAGAAACTCACTGGAACTTTAAATATCCTGGGACATAATTAGGGGGTTGAACGGAATGGTTCCTTAGCTTGAACTGGACCATTTAAAGAGCTTCTTTAAGAAAAACAAGGCCACCCTGTCCTACACATATGAGTCAAATTAGTAATAACATTCTTATCTGATATAACCCTCCTGACCAACTGGTGTAATTGTGGATACAAGATCAGGCCAGTGTTGTGGAAAAGGCAAACCTGTCCTGGATTTTTCCTTCCTGCATCCAGCCTTCCCCAACAGTTTATTTGGAGCAGTTTACGTGCTAAAGACATTAATATGTTGGGTACAACGTGGGTTTGTTTGGGTACAAACACGTCTAAAGGCTGTGTGGGCTGCTTCTCATACTTAGAAACTTTATTTGCTCTTCAAGAGCATTAAAGAATTCAAGTTTCACTTCCGGAGAGAGTTTCCCAGGCGACTTTCTTCCGCTGCCCTGCTCCGGTGAGGAACATCAAGAGCCGCTGCAGATCTTTGAAGAACCGGCCAATAATTTCAACATCTCCTTGGCAAAAGCAGACCCTGCAAGGCAGTGGTCCCACCTGACAGCTCCAGAGTGAAGGGGTGGGCTGTGCAGGGAGCAGGGGCACAGCTGCACTCACAGCAGAACAGCCTTTCCCGAGCCAGGCACTAAATGCAATTAGAATACCCCAAGTATAGGATATCAAAACAAAACACGTACAGAGTCTGGAAGCTCAGAGTGGGGCAAGGCTGGGATTGTTTGGAGCTGGCCTCCTTTCTGCTGGCACCCACAGCTCACAGACGTGGAGAGCAGTGCTCTTTGAAAGCTTTTTTTGTGTGTGTGTGTAGTTCTCTGTATCTGTGGGGAGTTTCGGTTTTGGAGCTTTAACTGCCTGTTGTTAAAGCCACGGTATTCTTACTGCTAAAATGCGGCTCCTTTGTCATCAAAGTGCAATATCTACAAGAAGTTCACTATGCCAAGGGTGAGAGGTGCTGCCTGGCACAGCCAAAGTCACTGATGGGACAAAGAAAAACCCACTGAGATGCCTGGAAGGGAAGCCATGCCTAATCTAGCCGATATCACCAGCAAACACACGAAAAGCAGCAGAGATACAAGTCCTAGTGAAGAATTCATGGACGTGAAGGAGTTAATTATGGGGAGTAGCACAAGGACAAATCATTCATCTTGGCCTCCAACAGCACTTTGCCTGCTACCAGCCAGCTGGTTGGGACATCAGAACAAGGGCTTGGACATCAAGGAAGCAGAAAAACCAGAGTGTTTGTGCTCTCCCAGAGAGGAGGTGGCTTTGGCAGCAGCATGTGGCTGCAAAAACCTTCAGTCTTTGCTCGTGGAAGGGCAATGCTGGCTCGAGTCAGTCACCAATCACTCCCTGCTGGTGCCAAAAGGACATGTTTACCCAAGAACATGGAAAGCATCTTTTCAGCCTCCAGTGCAAGAGTTTTCCCATTGATTTGGTTTGGTGGTTGCAGAAGCAGCCATGGGAGTGTACAACCCATGCACAGGTCAGCAATGCCCCAGAGCCGTGGGGAAATCTGACAAACTCACTGGAACTTTAAATATCCTGGGACATGATTATGGGGGCAAACAGAAATCTGCTGTGGAAGAAGAAACAAAACCACAGCTGGGCCCTGGGGGAATACAGGGGCCAGAGCTACTGCTGGGATGAGGCCTCATGGAAAGTACCTCTTTGTCTGAGGGCAAGTCAGTCGGGACCCGAAACGCCAAAGCCCACGGCAAACCTGGAGTCCCAGCAAGGATCTGCTGTGAGACGAGAGGGCTGTGACACCAGAAGCATCACTGAAATGCTGGAAGAGAAGCATGAAGATCATTTTCTCTACCTTGGTTTCGAGCATCTGTTGACAGCCTGCAGAGGGAAGGTGTAGCTTCCTCTGAGATGCTGGTAGTGATCCATGAACGTTCCGATGCTCCTGGACTTACGGCTCCAATAACCTGGACCTCAAGCCCTACGGGAAGCCACGCTCTGCCAGATGCTTCAGCTCTGCATGGCTTCTGAAAAGCACCAGGGGAGGGGCCAGCCAGCAGCATCCCACTGCTTGTACCTGAAATGGATTGTTTCCTTCCAAACCCCTGTGGAGGATCAGCCTCTATCACGGGTTTCATCTTTGCAGTCGTGAGTTATCCAAATCTGTTAAAAATATAAGAGAATATTTGATCCCCTGAAGGGAAAGTTTCCCAATTCACCACGTGAAATAAGCTGTAAAGCAGCAATTCCTTTGATTTCTCATTTCCTTTTATTTTTCCATTGATCTCATCACATTCTCTCATTGTCTCATGTTATAGAGCAAGGCAAGAGGACAGCTAATCTGTTTTCCCTCTGCTCTTCTTAATGTCTTCTTGACTGAAATCTATGTTAACTCTTAGGCACTCTGATCTCTGAGAGCATCTGTAAAGCCACGTCCACTTCTAGAAAATTCTGCTGCTTTCAAACTTCTCTTTCAAGTCACTGAGCTCTGGGGAGCTCTCAGGAACGGGACAGATTCTTGCATAATCCTTAGCAGGCCCCCAAAGAAATGCTGGCTGCTGAGTTTCTCCAGCATTTTCCTGGGGACAGATGCTCTGACACAAGGAGTGAAGAAGGACAGAGGGGGACTTCACACCCCCTGAGCCTCCCAGCTTCTCCTTCCAAAGATGAGCTGCTAGCACAAAGCCAGCCGCAGCCACAATGGGAGCTGATCCTCTCCTGCAGCATTAGGGCTCCAGAGCACCACTTCTGCCTCCAAATCACTTTAGCAACAACTGCCTGCCTTTTCAGCAACAGCCAACTGCCAGGAGAGGCTGCCAAAGGCCTTTGGAAAGAATCACGAGCCGGACATATTTTTGTCCTCGAGAGTGAAAGCAGCAAAGCCCTGGATTTGGGGGAGACACCCAAGGCAGCTTGGAGAGGCTGCCCCACCAGTTTGCCAGTCCCCTGTCCCTGGTCCAGCCCCATATCATCATTGCCCTTGGCATTCACAGACTTTACCATCCTTGTTTTGTTCTCTGGCTGGTTTCTCATTTAATTTCCACCTCAAAACCCGCTGCTTCTTCATCCGCAACGTGGACCTGCAACGAGCCGTCGTCACGTGTCTCTTTTGGGATTATTAATTAAAAAAATTAAAAGCTTAAAAAATTAATTGAAAAAATTAAACATCCAGCTACTCATGGGTATGACAGCACAGCAAAGGACAGCATGGATTCTCTGGGCTTTATCTGTTCTTGGTGCAGGCCCCCTCAGCGTGGCCAAGCAGCTGGGGGTTACCAGGGTGCAGCAAGGAAGGGGATGCTGCAGGGGGATGTTGCCTTCCTGGTCTCTCCCTGTAGTGATCTGCAAGCCTGGCCAAACCACCCTGCTCCCAGGGAGTGATGAACTTTGGAGTATTTCCAACTGGGCTGTGCAGTGCTTGGCCCAGGATTTTTGCAGCCCACCCAGACCACCCAGGAAGGAGAGATGGGTCACACTTGAGCCTGCAACCAGGTGGGAAACCTGGGAAAAGAGGGCAAACCCAGCCTGGGGAAGGTTCAGAGCAAGAAGGCTCCCCACCAAGTCCTTACTGGCTGAACCATCGCTGGGAGAGTGGCACAGCTTGGCTGTGCCCACAGGAGTGTGACTCGGTTTGCTTGCAGAAATGCTGGTTGGTTTATCTGCAGAATGAGCTGATTTTCTTAGGAACACTGCACATAACAACTAACTCCCTCTCCCCCCCTATAGTGCTATGGTAATTAAGCTTTTATCCAAGTAGATAAAATAATTAGCATATTTATTACTCGGAAGAAAAGGATAATTTTTTGATTGATTGCAGCCTACTAATCTTCCATCAAATATTCAAAGTCTGCATTGTTAAGCCATTCATTTTATTTATTTTTAAAGACACTACATATGTTTTCTATCCCAAGGGGAGGGAAAAAAATCAACGGTTGAAAAATTCCCATCATTACTAACACACAGCTCAGCATAAAATGAACAGAGACAGGGAGCACCCTTCCTGTCTGCAGGAGAGTGGGCTTTATTAAGCTTGCAAGGGATTTTTGCACCTCCCAGAAAGCACTGAGAGGGTGGAAGAAACCCTGCAGAGCCCCATGGGCACCTACAGATGCTTTGGCTTCGTGCCTGAGCCAGGCTTGGTCCATCTCAGTGCTTGGTCCTGGCACCCACCTCTGACTGCACCCTGGGCTCGTCATCACAGCAGGTGCCAAGAGGTGATTTACCTCTGTGCTTTATCACCCTGAATTAGGGCCATTTTTATCTAATGGCTTCACCCCCACAGACTTTTGGGTTTGGGTTTTTTTTTTTTGGGAAACATGAAGCCACAAGTCCAAAAAAAGAAGTCAGCAGAGAGAAGAACCATAGAACGCACCAGGGTAATGATCATCTCTTCCTAGCAGGACAGTTTCCTGCCCGGATGCCACCAGCTGGGTCATGGACCAGGACATGAGGTGCAGCAGAGAGGTGGACCTGCCTCCCTTCCTGGCTTTACCTCTGCAGCTTCACGTGTATCCAACATTTTATGTCTTCACCTTCTTGCTTCAAAAGCCTTCCTAAAAGACAACAGAAAACACCCACACTCCAGGGCTTTGCAGAAGGCCTCAAACAGCTGCAAACACATCCCTGCCCTCTCCCCCAAAATCTCATTTTCCTTGTATTGAGACCCACAAAACCATTGCCACGTGGACACTTGAGCAGGCTCGTGCTCACCAGCTCTCCAGAGGGCCTCTCATCCCATGGGATCAGTGCTGAAGGTGGGTGTGCTGGAGCACGTTCCTGCCATTCCTGGAAGGCTTTGAAATCATGCCCAGCTCTGCCAAGCTGCAAGAAGCAGAAGTGTCAGGAATGGTTTGCTCATGCCTGAACGTTTATGGCTCTTGCTGTCATAGCTCTCCATCCTGGCAAGAGCTCACCTGGGACCACATCAGAAACTATTCAGGTGCTGATCTCATTTGTTCCTATTCTCCTGCAGAAATCAAACAGCTTGTGGTTCAGTTTTTCACGTTGTCTGTGCTTCTGAATATGGATGGGTTGGCAGCAGAGCCACTTCTTTTCAGAGCAGTGGCACTAATAGCACAGAGAGAGGCTGCCTGTAGATTATTACATACAGTGACACCCCATTCTACTCCAAAAGCCTTTCATCAGAAAAGCTGGCACCCACAGATTACCTGAAACTACCCCCACACAAACAGAGATGTGATGAGCAAACCAGGACAGCACGAAGTGTCTCCAGTGCTGGGACAATAAGAAAGGTTTTCCAGCTGATTGCCTCAGTGTGATCCAGCTCTCCCAACTTCCCACCTGGGCAGTAAAGCAGCACCCTTGGCCCAGTTCTCTCAGCCTCACACCAAGAATTAAAAACTGTTGGGAAAGGGGGAACACACTGATGAGGACAGGGGTGATGCCATCCCCATCCTTGTCCCAAGCAGCTCTCATCCCACCCAACACCATGGAGGCTTCTCAAGGCTTTGGCCACCACTGTCAGTGAGTCAGATCAAAAAAATTGCCTTTCTTCCCTTCACGTTATTCCCTCTACACTGTAGCAAGCATTGGGGTAGATGGTAAAAAAAAGCCATCCAACTCGTTGTGAGATTAGGCACAAAATAAATACCTACAGCCATTCACAGCTTAGGTGCCTCTTAAGAGAACTGTACAAAGTGTAAACTGAGTTTGCACATAAAAGCCAATGGTAAGTTGTAGCATGCAAGGAAATGAGTCAGGAGGAAATTAAACACAATTTATTATTTTCTCAGTGTAAAAAGCCACGGTTGGGATTAATCCTTTTGTGAATATCTAAAGGTGACTCTCAAATCACCTACACAAAGAGCCAGTTCTCTCTTTTGCCATGTTATTGCAACCCTTTTTAATGATTCATGACGAAGAGCTTCAAAGAGCTCCAAGCCATGACAACAGTCCCAGATCCGACCTCCTCGTTCTCATCTCAGCAAAAAACCCTCCTTGGTGAATAATTTAAGTCTAGGAAGAGAGCTGCCTTAAAACTACTCCCAAGGGAAAAGCAGTGTCTAGGATTTAATCTCATTATGGAAATAAAAATAAAAAGAAAATATCAAAAGCAAACAGTGACTGCAACAACAATAGAAGCCTTATTTGCAGAATTCATCTGTTGTGAAACTCCACAGAAGGGGACCACAGCTGTTTTCCCTGAAATATGTTTCATATTTCCAGAGACCGAAGATGAAATCCAAAGCTTTGGCTTTCAACTTAACGATAGACAAACACACGCAAGGATGACACAACTACTGTTCAGGGCTATTGAGGGAAGAAAAAGGTCATTTAGAGCTAGAGGTGAAAACATAGGCTCGACCACAGGCTGTAGCACATCCTCCCCTGATTAAGCTCAGCACAGCGGGGCGAGGCTTGTGACAAAACCTGAGGCAATTCTCCCCTCAGTTCAAGCTTGGGATAGAGTTCTGCAGTGCCTCTGTTGCAAGGGTTGCACGCAGAGTGGTTGCAACACCAAAAAGGCAAAAAAAAAAAAAAAGTGCAGCACCCAGGGAAAAAAAGCTGCATACAACGGGCATCACATCTGTGCACCTCCACCTTAACAGGGAGGCTTCCAGTGAGCGTTTCAGTCTAATTCCTCCCCCAAATTCCTGACATGGCATGCAGGGATTTTGTCGTGTCACTTGAAATGTTTAATCTTCTCCTTGACGGGCTCATGGGGATATTCTAGAACATTAAACTCAGATGAGCCATTCACATCATTTTGCCTCAACAGCAATAAGTAGGTTCAGTTTCATGGCCATTTTGTGAAGATTACTCACAATGACGAGCACCTTCATCTTCTTTCTATGAAACACTATGACATTTTGAAGGACAATTAATCCAAATCATGGATCACCCTGTACTTGAAATAACCAGCGTAGCCAAAAGCAGCTAAATACTGAAATATTTCTAGTAATGGTGATAGCTGTAATTGTCTGACTTCTGGGCCCTGGCATGCAGATGAATACCTAAGGGACTCTCTATGTGCTGGTTTAGGAGGTTGTGTACATTCACAGCAGGAGAAAAAGCCTCACCTGGTGGCAGGTCAGGGCTTGGGCCACATCCAAAGACACAGATGTCCTTGCCCTGGCAGACCCAACTGGAGCCCTCCCATTTTTCTACCAACACTATTTATTTTGGGGATGAACTGCCCCATTCCAGCAGCTTCCCCTTCAAAGGGCAGCCTGCGTTTGGGGGTTGTCCTCATGTCCTAAAGTAAAATATTTTGTTCCAGCTCAGCCTCATGTTGTGCTCAACTTGAAACATTTCTGCTTCCAAGTGGCCAAAAATGGCAACCGTTTTGGTACAAATGGTAGCCCCGTTGCTTAAACTCTTCTTTCTTATTTTAGGAGGAGACAACCACTCGCCCATGTTGCAAACTACCCTCCGAGTGTGGGAGATCACCACTCGTCCCACTTACCCTCAGAGGCAAGGCCAGGCTTCAGCCTCCATCTGCTCCGGAGCCTTATGCTGGGGCAGGGCCCTGCAAAGAGCAGACAATGAGATGAAATGAGAGCCCTTTCAGCAGCAACAATGGCCCTCTAATTATCCCAGCAGAGCAGGTGCCACGCTGTGAGCACAGGTACAGCGAGTGCTCCCTCGGGGACAGCACGGCTCCCTGACCACGGCCCATCTGCGAGGCCCAGGACGACAGCAGGACCTTGGAGACATCTGCTCTGAAACACTCCTTTTGTGAGGGTCAAAACCCAAGCCTTGATCAATTCCCCTGCGGTCAGGTGGCTTGGTGAGGGATGAAATGGATGCTTTGGCCCAGTGCTCACCTGGCCCAGCCCTCCCCAGCCCGTGGAGCACCAGCTGTTCACCAAAACACATTTGCTGAGGCTCAGCAGAGCTGCTGGAGATACCACAGGCACGCAAGCACCAGTGGATGCTGATTCAGAACATGCTTGCACAAAGAAAATACATATGAATTACCAGGGTTTCTCTTGGGGCAGACTGTGGTGAATTCCGTATATGTTTCTATTCCGTCAAATCTTTCACTGAAACTTCTTCCTTTTATGTGACTGTCATTTTAAGATGGAGCAGGTGTCAGAGACAGCTGTATGTGGCCACTGAAATCTGTCACACGAGGCAAGAGACACCTTTGAGCTCTCAGAAATAATTACTGTCAAAGCCAGTGCTTGGCATAAAGACACAGAACCGCTCGGGTGCACAGTGAGAGTCACCGTGTGTGTGCACACCCCTCAAATGCAGCCATTTCTACGTGAAAATCGGAACTAAAGCAACTCTTTGCTTATTCCATACCTAAAAACTTGGCTCTCTCGACACGAGCAAGAGTCATACAAGAAGACAGGATTCGCTTTTGGAAGGCACAAGAATTTCCTGCCATTTTTCTCCAGCCTGTACATGATTTTCCTGGTTTGGGGAAAGTTCAAATTGCCGTCAGCTAAAGCTGCAAAGGGGGAGGGGAAAAGGCTTTTCCTGCACATGGTGGAGAGGAGGCTGCAAGGAGGGAATTACCCAAAGATGCAGCGTGGCAGGATTACAGCTCTGGATGTGGATGAGTTTAAGCCAGTTCTCCCCTGTGCCCAGCAAACATCCTCACCACCAGCTGATAGCGACTCTGAAATGAGCCTTTTGTACTCTCCTGCAGGTTTATTTTTTATTTTCTTGTATAAGAAACGAATTTATTTGAAGGGTTTTATCTGAGACCTGCCACACCTCAGGTACCGTTTTTATCCAAGGCTCTGGAACAAAACTCTCTTCAGTCCTGTTGGATTTTAATAAAACAGCCCTGTCGTGAAACACCACCACAAGCCCCCAAACCATGCCTAGCAGTGCAAGGAGAACCTCAGGAGCTGCTTTAGAGCTGTACAGCAAAAACACCCGTAAAACACCAACAGTACCAAAGCAAACCAAAAACTACCACACCTTCCCCCTCCGCCCCTTTGCACCGGCAGCAGCTTCACAAGCCTGCCCAGAAACAGGTTCTTTCACCCCAAAAGCTCCCCGCCACGTCAGCCGGTCCCCCTCAACGTGCCGCCCATCCCTGCTCATCCCGGGCTGTTCCCGGCGTGCCGGCACGTCCCGCATGAGTCCCAGGGCCGGGAACAAGGCAGCTGCCTGCGCGCAACGTGCAGGCTGTGTGTGGTAGGGCTGTTCTCGCAGCCTGCCAACACCCGCGCCGGGAACGCAGCGGGATGGCCGCTGCCAGTGGGAGCCGGCGGGAACAGCGCCACGGGGGAAACTTAAGATGCGAGTGGAGCCGGGGGTGCGCGGCGTGTCCCTCCCGAGCGCGGCCGGGAACCCGCGCTCGGGTTCAACGCGGTGTGCGAGCCGGGAGATGGGCTCAGACCGAGCGGGTTTGTCTGCAGCCGCTCTGGGATACGGCGCTGTGGAGAACAGACCCGACTCCGATCTTCACCCGTCTCAGTCAGACAAAAACCTGGAGTCTGTATTTAAAGATGCTCTTTTAGGTGTTTCTGAAATCACTCTGCAAGGGAGAGGGAACATGTATTTTCATCCCCGCAGTTCCTGCGTGTTGCCACCCTGTTCTTCATGAAGCAGGACAGTGTTGGAATGTTCATTAAAGAAATCCTAAATTGATCTTATTTCCTGAAGCATTCCACATGCCAAACCCACCTAACAACGCTTTTAGGAATATTTTTTTTTCTATTTAACTCACTAAACTTTCAATTAGATTTAGAAGCCTGTTAAAGTTTAAAAAATTAATATTATAAATTAAAATTATAAATTAAAAAGTCAGTGTGCGACCAAAGGCGACACCCCCTTCCCAGGCGAGACTTCTCCAAATCTGATTTCCGAAGGTGCATGCGAATTTTTGCGGAGCGCGGGCATCCCTGGAGCGCTCGCAAGCGGGTGTTTTTCCACCCAACAGCCCCGTTCATACACATAATCACATAACCTCCTCCCCCTGCAAACCTCCTTCTGGCGGAGCTGTCCCAGCTGGGCAGGGGCAGGAGCAGCCGCCCCATCGCCTGCGCTCCCCCCGGGATGCTCGGGGCGGGGATGGGGGATGTTCCCCCCCCCGGGGTGCCGGTCCCCTCCCTCCCCGCCGGGGCTGAGGAAGCGGAGGGAGCCGTGGAGTCGCTCTGCATATTAATGAGGCGGCGGCGAGGGCAGCGGGAGCCGCTTTAAAGGAGGAGAAGGGGCGGCAGCGGCAGAGCGCAGCGCCGGGCAGCCGCTCCGCCGGGAGCAGCTCCGCTGTCCCCTCGCCCACCGGTGACACAGCCCCGCGACAGCGGGATCGGGGGGAACAACCCCAAGCGACAAAACACATCAACCCCCCCCTCGGCATCGCCTCGGGTACCTGCTGCCTCACCATGAAGCTCCTGACAGCAGCTCTGATTCTGCTCTTCATCGCCATGTGCTTGGCCAGCGCAGAAGGTAAAGTGGGGTTTTTTTCCTGCCTATTCCCGTGTAAACCTCTTTTCCAGTAATTTTCGTTTGCCTCTTGGTAGCCCCGGGTTGGGTTGAGCTGTCCCCGACATGTCGGGAAGGTGCGATGTGCGGAATCCGTGAGTGAGGGAGCCGCGAGTTTTTTGAAGGTGAAGTAGAGGTAAAATACACGGGGCAGAGTCGTGTCTTCATTGGAGTCTTCATTGCTCGGCAAAGAGCCCTCAGCGTGGCAGCTCATGCCCCGCTCCCCGTTATTCAGAAATACAGCTCAAATACCTCCTGTTAGGTGGGTTTAGCATGTGGAATGCTCCAGGAAATAAGATCAGTTTAGGGTTGCTTTAATGAACACTCGAAGGGTGGTTTTCAGGGAAAAGGGAGCGGAGCTGGATTTGAGGTGGTGGCACAGTCTGCATTTTCTGCACAAAAATGACGGTTAAAAAACGCTCAGCTTTTGTCTGGCTGTGACTGCACCACGACACCCATGTGAGGAGAAATGACTGGAAGTCCAGCGAAGTCCAAGTGGGACGTGAGTGAATGAGAAAGCAGCCGAGACGTGCGCTGGCTTGCTCAGTTTAAAGAGTTCTGACTCTTTCATTTCCTTTTGTTCAAGACAATTGTATTTAATCGCAGCAGGTGCACTGTAAAAAAAACCAAAAAACCTGATATTTTCAAAGCCTCAGATCATATATAGTTCTCTAAAACATATTTCCCAGAGAGTCACTACCTTTTCCTGGGATACACCAAAGAAAAGAAAAATTTATTTCTTTTTAAGCTCGACAGCTTTACAAAATTCAGCTTTTCCCACCGAGGCTTGAAAGAGCAAACTGAAGTTTTCCTGGATGCACCCAGGCTGGAGGGAAGGGACGCTTGGTATGCAGGAGGCTTTGCAGGCGTGTGAGAAAGTGCTTTCTCTTGCAGGCGTGAAGTGCAAGTGCTCAAGGAAAGGTCCCAAAATAAGATTCTCTAACGTACGGAAGCTGGAAGTGAAACCGAGGTACCCGTTTTGCGTGGAGGAGATGATTATGTAAGTCTGCCTTCACTGATTGCTTTCTGTTTCCCTGTCAGCTGAACTGCTTCACCTTATACTGCAAGTTCCTTCTTTGTTCTTTGTTTTCCTCCATGCCCTGGCATGTTAATTCCTGGGAATATTCACTTGCAAAAAGAAAAAAAAATTGTGCAATTCTGACCCAAACCCCAGCTATTATTTTTTGACAGAGGTTTTTTTTTTTTCCTCCGAATAAATATTTCCAGAACCAGGTAGCGATAAAAGATAATCATTAGTTCAAGTGAAAATAATGACAAATCCTACTCCAAGCTTACCTGTTACAAAATTCAGAACTGTTTACTCAGGTTATTCTGGGCATGCAGAATAAATATGAGCAGAGTTTGGTTTCTGCAAGGAAGATTAGCCCGACCAGAGACAGATTTTTGCCTGTGTTGTAGCAGAGAAATCCCCTTCATTCAATGAGATTATGCAGCATTTAAGAAAAGGTTTTCCTCTCAGTCTCCCTGCAAATTGGGACCAATGTTGCTGTGGAATCTCAGAGTGATGTAATGGCTAAGCAAGGTGAGGCAGGTACAGGGATTTTTGGCATGACTGGCTCAAAAGGAGAGGTTTTTAGATTTTAAATATGGGTGGGCTTGGGGTTTTTCTTGTCCTGTTTTGGATATCTTAAGATTCCCTCCATAAAACACCATCCAACCAGCACATGTGGCTGGATAAGGGCAGATTAACCAAGAAGATTTCATCAAGCTCCTCTGCCACCTAAGAGAGGGGGAAAGGGTCCCGAGAGCAGCCACACTGCCAGGACACCAAGGGCTGGTTTGATCCAGCATTTGTGCTCCCTCACGGAACATTTACCACTCAGTTAACAGCAGGACCTGAGCCCTGTCCTGCCAGGCTCTGTACCACCTCTGGCACTCTGTAATGCCCGTGGGGACAAATCTTGCTCATCCAACTGGCACAAACGAGGAGATACCATGGACTTCTCACACAGAACTGGCTCGTCAGACTCGGCGAGGGCTCGTGGAGGAGGAATAGAGATCCAAGGTTCATTGTGCTTCCTCCAGAGCTAGACCAGCATCACTGTGAGCAATGCTGAGCTCAGGAAATATCAGACCCACTTCTGTGAAGCCCAAATCAGCTGATGGTGACCTGTACAGAAAAATGCTTGCAGAGCATCCCTGCCTGAATCAGCTCCTCGCAGCTTTACCTTGTTTGCTTTGACCCTTCAACAGCAAAACGATGGTGTGGAGGAACACCAGCTCTTCACAGCCCACTCAAGGCATTTCCCCAGAAGCAGATGGTGACCAGGGGGTATAAAATAGATCTCACTGATGCAACGTTTCACTTCCAATCAGAAAGTTGGGGGAGCTGGAATGCCGTGTGTAGGAGCCGCTGCTTTCCCAGCCTGGTGGCTGTGCAGATGTCGAGCTATTCAAGCCTGAGGGCTGACAGAACTGTCCCATCATCTCCTGTCCCCGTGGAGTGTCTGTGGGGCAGGGCAGACCCACTGCCAGCACCGCCTTTCCAGCTGCCCCAATGCAGCCTGAGCTCAGCACTGAGAGCAAACCGAAATTAATATTCTGAGAACAAATTGATCCCGGAGCCTCTGGACAAGGCTCAGCAGAGCTAAATTCCTGCAACGGAGTTTTTGTTGCTGCAGTGATCATCTAAACCGAGTTGTTGAAGCTGTGTCCCCTTCTGCCCTCCTCAAAAGCTCTCATATGTTTTCATATAGCAGAGAACTGGCATCAGTGACATCGGGCAAAGGAGCAGTGGGTTTGGGGCTGGTGCAGTTTGGGGAGGTTTTGGCCATAACCCCCCCACAGCAGAGCTCTGGTACAGGATAAGAGGCAGTTAAACGGAGTCCTCAGTTTAGTCAAAACCTATCAAGATTCACGGTACATCCAGCAGTAATTGTGACTGTATCTGTCCCTTGGAATGAGAGAAAGCAGCAGAAAATAGAAGGGAAGTTTAACTCTTTCTGCCTCAAATGTTCAACTCCCCCCCTCTATGTTTTGCCAGTGGGATGTGTCAGGGTGAGAACAGCTGATGGGAAATAGGTGTTGCTGGGAGCCTTTCTCGAGGAGCAGTCAAGGCAGGTGACAGTCCCCACACTGGCTTGGGATGAAAGGATCAGAGCCGGGATCCTTGGGGCCATGGAGACATGGTATTTGTAGGCAGAAGTGCTGCCCCACCATCCCAGCATGGGGTGCTGAGGGCACAAACTGACCCAGAGTGCTCATCGCAGCCCTGGAGACAGGGACCTACTGTGGGGGGATTTTGGCACAGGAACCCTCAGACACCAGGGGTAAAGGCTCCAGACAGCAAGCCCTGGGCAGCTAAGGGACAAATCCCACTGGAGGTGAAAGTTCTGATGCTTCAGTCCCTTCTCTGTCCCTCTCAAACTCTTCTTGCAGCCCACCCAGACAACTCCTCCCTCAGGGCATAAGCTCCCACAGTGCCTCTTTGGCACATCCCCTGACATTTGTCAGACCAGCATCCCCAAAAGCAGGGTCAGCTCAGCTCAGGGTGCCCGAAAACGCTGCCACCCAACCCTGTGCCAATCAGGGACTGCCTGAGAACTGCAGAGGACTGCGGGGCAGTCTCTGTGGAATGTCTCCTGTGCTGTCCATCCTCCAGCACCAAACCTTCATGTGATGTCAAAGCAATGCATGTCAGGATGAGAAAAGAGCCAGTTCAGCTGAGAAACCAACCCTGCATCTCCTCCTCCTCAGACAACAGGATCTAGTAAATCCAGAGTGCCCTTCACTGCTTCTGGTGCAAGTATAGGATTTGCTGCTTCTCAGAGGTGTTCCTGCTCCTCTCCTCCTGTGATTCAGTCATTACTTTCTGGAAACACCCTGTGTGGTCTGTCAGAGGAGAAACCCAAGCCAAGGTGTGGATCAGCCAGTGCAGAGAAGGTGGCTGCTGCATGGAGGAACTCTGCACTGGCCTCGAGTCCCTCAAAACTCACCTGCAGTGAAAGTTTGGGTTCACCCCTGTCCAAAGCTGCAGGAAAACTCCCCTTCTCATGCACACACTGTTCTCCAGAGGGGTGGGCTGAGAACACCCTTAGAACAGAGATAGTCCATGTTTTTAGATGTGACTCTGCCCTTTCTGTTTCCTGCAACCACCAAGAAGGCTCTTCCACTTTCCCATGCACTTGGGAAAGGGGCACTTCTCCCCAGAAAAACAACCTAGAAATCACACCTTAACTTTCTGTGACCTCAGCTTAGACCTGATGGAGGTGGAGCAGAAAGGGGAGCAGGGAGGAAGGTTAACTGAACAGAAAGAACTACTTGAACACCTTGTGCAATCTCAAAACTGGAAACGTGGTGAGGTCCTCAGCTCAGTTCATGCAGGCAGCACGTTTTGCTCCCTCAGAATCAGGGGGCTGTGAGCTGGGAAAGTTTGCAGGGCACTTTTTCTTGTGTTGGAAGATAAACAGCTTCTTTCTGAACCAAACCATAAAAGAAGCCCATCAGTATACACAGGTATTTCTGGTTTTCTGCCTTCATTTTACCTATGTCTTTAGGAGCATTTAAATAATTCCATGATAGTGTTTCAGTTAAATCAATGATTTCTTTTCCCTGTTGTGGATGGTATTTCCAGAAAATCAATAATTCCAATACAAATTGTGGTTGTGAGTTTTGTTATCTCCTTCCAACTTCCAAAATTAACAGCCAAACCAGAGAACTGCTTGATTTTGAGCCCTGAGAAGTGGGGCAGCCTTGATGCTTCTGGACAAGCCACCCTTTTGGGAAGCATCCTTGGGTCTCTCGTGTCACCTTGGTTGTGTCAGACCGAGTGATGATGGATGGCCTCACTAAGCCCTCAAGGAGGGGACCTAAAGCAAAGAGAAGACACTCTTTGTCCTGACAATCAGGGGGCACCAAGCTGGCAAAGAGAGCAGGGGAGAGGAGGCTGAAGCCCCCATGGCTGCATGCTGAGGCTCAGAGGTGGGCTTTTGGGCAGAAGGGCACTCTGCCACGTGCAAATATTTAAAATATTGCAGAATTAAGGGGGGAGGGGAGAGGAGAACAGCAAAAATTATCAGTGAAACCGTTCTGATATTTTCTCTTGTTGAGTGTAAAGGAACAGCCTCCTCACGCAAAGACCTTGTGGTTGCCTGAATGAGCCCTGATTAAACAATCTGTTGGGCTCAGAAGATGATATCTAAGAGGTAGGCAGAGCAAACCCACGGATTAAAACCAGAGGGTAGGTCTTGCTCTGGTCCAACAGTGTAAGGGAGGGCAATGGTGCACTGCACCGACTGGGAACAGGCAAACCACTGCTCTGTTATTCCAATGGACTCAAATATCTGCCAGGAAACACAGGGAAGGAAGAGCCTTACGCTGGCCCCCCGACCAGTTTTGGGGGTTGGTGGAGCGGGAGCAGGGGTGGGAGCTGCCTGTGCCTGCCATGACCCGTGTCCCTCGCCCTGCAGTGTGACACTGTGGACCAAGGTGAGGGGGGAGCAGCAGCACTGCCTGAACCCCAAACGCCAGAACACAGTGAGGCTGCTCAAGTGGTACCGAGTATGGAAGGAGAAAGGCAGGTAAGTACTTGCTGGATGGGGGAGGATCTTGGTGGCAAGCCAGGCAACCAGCAGCTCCCAGACGTGGAGAAGCCAGGGAAGTGCACGCACTGCAAGCGCTCCCTCCAGCACGTAGGATCTATTTCATTACCAAAATTACAGTTTTAAACTGTAATTCTTGATATCATTTCTTTCCTTCCACATGAAGTTCTCACTTCTATTTTAGGATTAGGCTGCTCTGGTTAGAAATAGTAATTATTTTTGGTTAAAATATTCATCAGCTGATGTTCTCGGTTACTTACATACACTCACCTCCCCTCCACGGGGAAAAATCCAAGATGAAAAGCTAAGCTGCTTTCAGTCATGAGCAAAGCAGTCAGGGGAGCTGGGAAGAGAGAGCCCTATCACATACTTTAATCACACCACCTCAACATCATCAGTCTCTGGTGACTCAGGTATTTGCCAATTTTAACAAGTGTATCATGGCCAGGAAAGCAGTAATTTTGTGCTAAAAATCTCTTTTCTTATAATGCCATCATTAATATGAGCAAGGATGCCCAGCCCCAGGAACCACACAGACAGACAAGCCCATCATGTTGCTCTGTCAGGGCATAAGCTAGAAAAATGGCAGAGTAATATTACCCCAAGCATAACAGATACTGTGAATTCATTATATATGGACAGCTCATGATAAACATCAACAATTGTATACAGGATAGGGGGTTTCCAGTGGTTACAGTGAATTAGCAGACGTGGATTCCTTCTTGTTATTTATCCTTATAATCGTGGCAGAGTGTGTTATTCCCCACATGCCTCCAAGGTGTGGCAGTGTCCAAGTCCAACACTCCTCCCACATGCTGTATGGACACAGACTGCTGGAAGTCAGTAACCTAATTTCCAGATTACTTAAGCAAAGGCTAAAAATCTGGTTTCTGGGTTTTTATTATTTGTGGGTTGTTTTTATTGTTGTTATTATTATTATTGTTGTCATTTGAAATGGACTTGAAGTTTAATTCAGAGTTTAAATACCCTGCTCTTGGTTCTTCTTCTGTTTAGGGTTTATGAAGAATAAGAGCAAGTGGTGTGAGGACTGGAGCGGATTCCCTTGGCTGGCATAGGACTGGGCTCTACAGAAGATTTCTCTCTCACAGACATAAGACACAAATTCTATATTACTATAAAGCACTTTTTACCAAGGGTCAGTTTTTACATTTTATAGCCACGTGCAAAAGGCTTCCAGATTCCACAGGCACCTGTTGCACCTCTGATTCCACACCCGCTTGCTCCGTACCGAAACTGGGAAAAACACGTGCTTTTCGTTCTAAGGAAGTTGGCTTGGGATTTTTAATTTCTTTTTTTTTTTAATTTCTTTTTTTTTTTTTTAATTATTCTTCACTCGTACTGCACTATGATTGCAATCGAGCTTTATAAGCTCACCAGGCGAGCAGCAACGTTTGTGACGGTGTCACGCAGCCATTCCCTCCACCCTCTGGCAGTGGGAAAGCTCCGGTGGGCGTGTTTGCAGCCTCCACCTCAGCCAGGCAGAGCAGGGACCAAAGGTGAGCTTGCTGGGGCAGATGCCACTGGCCCGTGGCTGTGCCTGCAGATTGAGGTCCCTCAGCACCTCGCCCAGAGGGTGTGAGATCACTTGTGTACCTCTTCCCCAAAGGACTCGAGGTCTCGCTGCAAGGCAAAGCATCCCGTCTCCCCTTTAACCTCTCATGCATTAGGAAGCATTTCTAGGTTGTTTTTGTTACTAAGACAATAAAAGTTTGTTTGGTTTGGGGTTTTTTGTTGGTTTTTTTTTTTTTCACCTGAAGCACTTACTGTGGCTTCAGTACTGAGATATTTTAAGCTTCAAGGCTATTGTGTATGATTTCCTGGATTTGTAGCACCACCAACAAAGAAAGCCTTTAAAAGGTACCTTTTTATGAAAAATATGATAGGGCAAACATATAAATACCTATGTATGTTTTTAGTCACAATACAACATATTCATTATTTTGAATGTAATACTTCCATGTTAAGCAGTGCATTCCTCTTTTTAATATAACAAAACTACCTTTTCATTTGTAAATATACTATAGGAAGTCTCCCTATATTATCTTGCTGTATAATGTACTGTACTGCTAAATTATCGTATGCTATTTAAATGTTTGAAATATTTAGAAGGTTGCATGCAGATTTCATATTTCTTTCTAAGACAAACGACAAAAAGTAATAAAAAAATATATTTAAAAAGAGCTGACAATTGCTTTTAGATTCCCTTAAGCCATCAGGGAGCTCCAGCCACTTCTAATCACTTGGGGTTTTGTGGATTAATTGGTTTGGGGGGAAAAAACAGTGACTCAGAGAAGCTGATTAGAGATATGGCATCTGGATGACTCTGGAATTAGAAAACATTATTCTGGTACAATTTACTTTCTTTTCTCATTTTAGGATTTGGATTTTAGCCAACCACCAGGAATGACATAACTAAAGGCGATACCATTAGCCTGTAGCCAGTAGTCTAGTGTTAAGTGAACATAACCACTTCAATCCATATAAAACCGAGTAAATAAAGTGATTTAAATAAGATCTGACTTAGATTAGGGAAGTTTGAACAACAACAGCAACAAAAAAATCAGACAGCAAAAACCTGGGAGCCACCACCTCCTCTTCCTGCAGAGTTTCTACCCTGGCCCGCAGGGAGGGACTTTGCACCCCACAAGGCTCTTCCATCATTCCCCAGATCAAAGGAAAGCAGCAGATTGGAATGGTAAAGCCAACAGGAGTTCTCTCTCTATTTATATATATATATCCTTAATTACTGTGATAATACCTGGCAGAGCTGAAGGAGAAAGAGCTGTCAGATCTCAAGGTATTTTCCTATTCTGCATAAGGATGAAGCTCAAACTTCAGGTACCTCCGAGCAAAAATCTTGAGGAAGATCCTGGAGTGTTTAAGAAATTAAATCTCTGGGGATATCAACCACAAGGTTCTGCTTCTGAACTCCATCTCTGGGCAAACCCAGCCCCAAGAGCTGCTCCTCTCCTTTCTCAAGTCACATGTTAACAAGGCCAGTAGATTTTCCTTGGGAAGACTTGATTTCAACAGACCAGCAGACTTCAAAAAAGGTTTGTGCTTATTTAGCGACCACTGGGCAATGGATTTCCTGGAAAAAATACTGATATGGTTGCATAAGAGGTGGTTAAATGCTGCTGGGAATGCTGTGTACAGCTCTGATTGCCCAAACTGAGCTCCCAGTGACTCACACCTCGCAGGGCATAGCCTGTATAAATGACTCCTAGCTCTGGGTTCATCTGCCACACCAAAACCACCAGCAAAAACTAAGTACAGAGGAAATCAATTGTAATGTTTGTCCACTTGTCAGAATGGGGAACAAACAAAACACAAAACAAAAACAAAAAACCACAAAAACACCACCAAAAACCCGCAAAACTTTGGTTCAATATTTGCATTTCCCTTAACCAAAATCTGTCTTTTAAATAAAACAACTCTCAAAAACAGGAATTGAAACCATGAAGAGAAAAAACTGACCCTGAGCTGGTTTTCCCAAGCCTGTTAACCTGCATGTCCAGGCAGGGTTGTAAACTTCCCAGGAATTGGAGGAGCATCCCTTGTCGTCCCTGACACACAGTTGTAGAGGGAAATACTGCATCAGAGGGTAACTGCCACTAACAAATCAGCCACTTTCCCTCGGACTGAAACACCTCTGCTAAAATATTTAAATATGTATATATAATAGATCTGGGTAGGTACCTCCTCCACAAAGATTTTGGCAGCAACCTTAAGGTCTGCTTTTGTTTTCCCCAGCAGTCTGTGAAGCCACAGGAGACCCCCCCCAGTCCAGCCTCCCTCATATGCAAACCATGCATTTGTGCTCTGAGATTGAAGAATTAAGCCGCTGGAATACGGTCTGAGCATGCACCAGCCAGCCCTGAGCGCTCCCCAGTTCCCAATTTACCTTCCCACGAGCCTGAGCGTGTGCAGGGTCAGCAGGAGCTTTGCTTCATCCTGGGGTGCAGGAGCAGCAGACCCCACAGCTCCTTTACTCCACGAGGCATCACAGTGTGTCAGCCCTTCCCAGAGCCTCCCAAGGAGGGCAGTAACCACCTGCTTTCCCCATCCAGCCTGCAAAGCTGCTCCCCAGCAGCCAGGAGCACATGGGAATGAAGCAACAAGCCCTGCAAAGGAGACCTTGACACACAGCCCATCCTTCCCCGGGGCTCTGGGCATCCACAGACCCGTTCAGAAACAGGGCTGTTGGGTTTTATATTAATGGAAGGACCAGGGTGAACCAGCTGCAGTGAGAGGACACAATAGTGGGGAGACCTGCCTGGCCTTTTCAGTGAGAGCATTCCATGGGATTAGTAATTTTGCACAGAGCCTTTCACCACTTGCTTTTCACTTGTTCATATACGGTCCAGGTCAGCACCGGCCAGAAAAGTTTATTAAGAAGTGATAGTTGCTTGGTGGCCTGTGTGAGATGGCTCTGGGCAGGCCCTGCCGTGCCCCAGCTCCCCCAGGCTCCCTAAATCAAGGCACAAGGCCATGCCAGATTGCTGCACACGTGGGGGACCTTTCCTGGCCACATCCACATCGTGGAAGTGCTGGCTCTGCACTCTCCGGGTTTTACCAGGGCTGTGGGAGCAAACGTGGGGCCCCATGGTAAAGTCATCAAGGGGGCTGGGGGGCTGCACTGGCCACCCCTGAGACCTGAGTGGGAAGTCAAAGGCAGCTACAGCAACACAAATGCTCTCTGAGCTAATTAACCAGCAGGGTTGGGTCCCTTCTGGGCCCATATTAGCAGAGAATAGGAAAGAATGCGAATAAAAAAGCCACCACCCCCAGGACTCGTCATCCCACTGGGATCCAGAACCACTGCCTGTCCAAGGGTAAAGGGCCTCTGTGCAACATGACATCACTTAACAAGTTTTATACGAGCCCAGACAGAGCTTGCAGTCTTCAAAACACACTTCCCATCAGATCAAATGAAACTCTGGTCACATTTGGGGTGGTTTTCCTCCAAAGCCAGTTTTCCAAAAGAAAGCATTGAAATCCAGATGTGTGCAGCATCTGAAGACCTCACTTACTGCTGGTTGCTCAGCACCTTTGGAAAAAAGTAAACTGTCTTGGGCTGAGTTTGGGCTTCAGTTCCAGAAGGATGGGTGGCCCATCTTGAAAACCCTGGCTGCTCCGAGTTCATGCCAGAGCATTCTGTGGATCTGCCATGCCTGGCACTCATGCTGGCATTTGTTGTTCAGTTTGTTCCCTTCAGTGGGTTGAGGTGTGCAAGGTCACCACTGGAAATACAGGTATTTTTGAGGATTGCTGTTTGCAGCTCTCACTGACCCCGTGTTTGCTCTGCCAGAAGCTCCGTGGCTGTTAGTCATTGATCTCCCTCTGATCCTAAATCAGAGAGCTGAGTGTTTCCTGGAAGGTGCTCATTTTGCCTTGAAAACCTGCACCCCACAGGCCCTCAGCTATCCTTGTGAGCAGCACACATTTCTGGCAAAGCAAATTTCCTCTAATTCCTTTACCTGACATAACCCACCCCAGAACAGCAAACTGGGATTGCCATTGCCTGAGAGACAGCAGATGCAGCTGCCTTTGCAAGCAGCCCCAGCTGCTTTGAGTGACCACTGGTGCTCAGAGGTATCGACACACAACTTACAGAAATATTGTTTGTAAAATTCTGGGCATCCAGGCGACGTGGAAAACCCCACGACACTGTTAGCTGTGCTTCCTGACAACGCACACCTGCATCTCCATGAACGTGCCCACAAAGGTGTTTGAGCTACCATCTCTTAAGTTGAACCTGCACAAAATGGGGCCACCACTTGGTCATCCTGTGAAACTGAGACAGTCAAAGTCCTCTCCACCCTCCAAGGGCCTCCTTGGACCACCAGCTCCACTAACCAGTGGCCCTGCTGATTCATGGTAGAGGTAATAAAGTTTTCAATACCCAGTACAGATCCAGACGTTGGATTTTGAGCATCCTCATTTCTGTGAGCCAGCACTACCTGAGACAAAGCTGTGCAAGATCAAAAGGGTGGTTGGGAGGCCCCAGCAGCCCGGGGTTCAGCCCCACTCCTTGCCCTCACCAGCGTTTTTGTGTCTGGCAGCTCCTGGGCCGTGGCCAGCAGATCCCAGCCCAGACGACTGTTCTGAAGGAGCAGTGGGGAAAGCAGGGCTGAAAGGACATCTAGTGGTAAGCAAAAACCATCTCAGACAGCAGGGGGACACCTCTACAGCCATCTGCAGTATAAATCAGTTCGGAACCTGCTCGTCCCCAGCTCTGCAAGAAAAGCTTCAACTGTTACACGTGTTTTAGGAAACACCCCCAAAGCAAAGAAAAACAAATCATAAACCAAAGCAAAGCAGCTGTGTTTTGGGAAACCTGCTCAGAGGTTTACAGAGTGATATTATCCTGTCAGTTTGGAGCACGTACACTAAGGGAAAAGGGGACTCCTGGCTGCTCTGTGCCTGCAGGAGCCACGTCCATCACAGCAGCCTGGGAAAATGGACTGCAGCACAACCCTGGGGGGATCATTCCCAAACCACCTGCCTCAAATCCCTTAAAAACATCAGGAGCTTCTGTGCAATGCGGTTTTCTTGCCCAGTGGTTCTCCGTCCTGCCACCAGCTCTCCAGCGAGACCAGGACCCACAGAACCCCACGGAATTGTCATTCCCCAAGTGCTGCACTGGGGTCCTGTCCTCAGGCAGGACCCTCTGACCTCCCAGCAGCCGAAACACGTCACCTTCGATGCCTCAAGTAGAGAACTCGCTCCTTCTCACTGGGCAGGAGCACAATTCATCCAACCACCAAATCAAAGCCAAGATCCCTGGAAGAAATGCCTGCAGGGATGCAGAGTGCACAAGGGTTTCTTCTCTGAACACCTGGTGACAGGTTGTATTTCTGGTCCTTTTGCTGACCTCTGAAGTCCTCAAATCCCCTTGGATTTGTCTCTCATCTTTTGCCTGTTCATGTTATCAGCTCTTTGGCTCTGATGACACTCATGGAGGGCGTCCAGCCCAACAGGAGCTGGATGAGCAGGCACACAGGACCCGGGAGGCAGGGATGACATGACATGAAGTGACAGGAAAGCAAGCAGGCAGCCAAGGCCTGGGAAAATCACCACGCCTGAGATTTTGGTTTCCTTCCTGCACAATAAAAGAGGTTAGTGAATTCCTCTTGAATGGGTTTCAGAACCTCCTCCAAGGGGAAAAAAAAAAAATTTAATCCTGCTGATGTTCACGTCAGGCTGATAATTACAGGAATAATTATGATTTATTCCTGTCATAAATCTTGGAGCCAGAAAAGGGGTTTGAGGTTTGCAAGATTTGCTGGATGACAAAAGGAAAACACAGCTCTAATTGCCCTTCTTTGTTGTGTTTAATTAAGGATTCTGAAGCAACTGATTTCAGGGGTTTTTTCATGGTTAGAAACCTGCAAGGAAAAGAAAATCTTTCTGCAGAGGCACCAATCAAAGCTTTGTTGGGTTACTAGGCACTAAGTCTGCTACATCTGAACACTCGGGACTCCCAGAAAAAGAAGCTTATTAAAGGAAAATAAATGCTACAACAGGCTTCTTTCCTCCCCTTTCCTCCCCCCCACTTCCAGTAGGCCTTGGCAATTTTGAGCTCACTTCTAATCCCGGAAGAAACGTCTTTTTACCTCATTATTGCCCGTTCAATCGTGCTGCATAAAAATACTTCTCTGTTTCTATTACCTTCATGATTGCACCATTTACATTTTTCCTTGGGGTTTTACTTCAACTTCCTTTCTTAACTCTCCAGACTTATCACTTCTGCCATCACATCAGGAAAAACAAACCAGCCCAGAGCGGCTCAGCTCCCTCCTTGGGCCAGTAATTCCCAGTCACCCCTCCCCAGCAACAACTCGTGCTACCTCTCAAATTCAAAGTGTAAGTGGCTGGCAAGGTGTTTCCTCTCCATTTCTGTGAGACAGCTAAAAGAGTTCTGCCAGGAAAATCCAGTTCCTCATGACAGTGACCGGTGTCAGAGCATCACGTCTGGCCGCGAGCGATGCCATCAGCCCACGAGCTACGTCACGCTCAGCCCAGGCTGTGTGAACTCCAGGGATGAAGGGAAAAGCAGGAAATCCTTGGGACTGCTTTTCAACCTAAAGACACCTGGGACAGTGCTTTTGCAGAAGGCAATGGCACCTGATAAGTGGGGTGCACCTTAGGCCAGAACAGGAGCCCCACACACTGCACCCACCGAGGGAAACACGGGTTTGGGTTGCCCAGAAGGTTCAAACCCAGCACTTCAGCTGCACAGAAAAACATACTGGACAATTATGCCTGCAAATGTTGCTTTACAAGGGGGGGGAAAAAAAAGACTTCTCGGGTTCGCCACGGTGTCTGGAAAATGTTCTCTTAAGGTCAGGAGGAAAGGGAGTTGAATTTGGCCAAAGATTGTTGTGGAAAATAATAAAGGAAATCAAATAGAAATGGAGGATGGCCTTAAAGCAAAGAATGAAGGCAAAACAAACGATTTTCTGTGTTTTAGGGGGGTTTTGCCCACTTACTTGAAGCAGGTACCCGGGTTTTCCAGCAGAGACTCCACACAGGTTATCCATCCCCTCCAGCACCGGGGGAGCAGCACCGGCTCCGAGCCGCAGCCTGGTGGAGGTTGACACCTTGTGGTTATTCCCATCATTTACACGTCAGGAAAGCTGGGCTTTTCCTCTGTTTTCCTCGTGAAGACAGTGGGTGGAGTTCAGGGCCGAAGAGCTGAATTCCCAGCACCTGGCACGTCGTCTGTGGGGTTGGGGTCATCAACAGGTCAATGAAGATGAATAACACCGAACACTGAAGTCACACGCTATTTTTTTCTGGGGGAAGAAATAAAGAAAAGGGGAAAAGATTCCTTGGGATAGGCACCAGCTGTATATACATTAGGCCCACAAGACAAGTATAATAAAAAGTGATCTCGTGAACAATGTTGGTCAGCAGTTTTACAGCCCTGTTAGATCCTTCCCTGTTTGGACAGTGGGGTGAGAGGTGCAGAGCCCTGGCTATCTCCAACAGCTGCTTTGGAGAAGTGGAGCTGCATCAGCTCCAGAGAAATTATCTCTAATTCCCACTGGAGTAAATGGAAACAGGCTCAAGACCTGCCATGCATTAAACCTGAGGTGAAGGGGAAAAAAGTACCTTGGGTTTTATCCAAGAGGGTTAAAAAATGAGACATTTATAGTCTGAAGAAGCACATTCACTTCTTCATTCCTAATGAAGTATTTTATTGCAATTTAATACAGGCTTAAATTGGAAAAGAAAGGGGCATCCCCACAGCAGAGGCACAGCAGAAACACTTTAAGTTCCAGAAAGCAGAGAAAATCTATCTATTATTTACCACTTGCTTTCAGCCAAGTTTCATGCAATTTGTTTGAAAATCAGTGGACACCCTTCAAATTGCTGATTTGGTGCAGGAAAAAAAAGGGGGGTTAGTTTAGAAAGAGTCAGGGCACCGTCACTGTGTGTTCTCCCTGAAGCACCTTGACTCAGGAGCTACACAATGTTTCACCTTGACATTTTCTAAAAATCATATTCTGTTTAAGGCAAACTAAATCCCTTCCTCCTTCCACCCACCCCAGTGTCCAGTTTGGCCTCTGGCCTGCAAAGTCCCTTTTGCCCCAGCTCAGTGTGGCCCAGCCAGCGCTGCCCCACACCAGCTCTCCCAAACCCCGCACCCAGCCAAAACCACCCCACAACACCCACCCTCGGCCAGGAGAACAACTTTATATTGCTTTCCCTCACTCAGAAATATTTACAATTGTAGCCAAGGTCATGTAATGCTTATTGAAATAATTAAAAGAATTTATTTTTTTTTTTCGGTACCATATAGGCAATAACAAGACAGAGGTGGGACGCAAACCCTCATCCCTGCACGGCCGAATTTGCAGTGCTGAGCCTTGGGGTGTCACCCTCGTCCCTCTCATGGCCAGAGCAGCAGGACCTGCAACCCAAAGGGTCATCCCTGGGGTCAGGGAGCAGGACCCTGTGCCCAGGACTGGTGGTTGGAGCTGTCTCCTTTCCTTTCCCACCTGCCCCGCTCAGCCCAGGCACTGGGGCTCCTGCGAGCACCAGCAGGTCCCTGCCCAGCCCTCACATCTCTTTTGGGGTCAATTCACCTGCTTTTTTTTTTTTTTTTTTAATTGAGGAGATGTCACCTTCTTCCTCACTGATACAACCTTTCGCTATAGATGGCCTTTATTTACGTATAATACACCCAGTCTGTGATGTGAAAAGCATCTGGATGGTTTCACACTGATGTCCCTTTCCCACCTGCCCCAACAGCCTGCCAGTGGACGCACTTCAGAATGACCCCCCACTTAAAAACGTGAGGCACCTCAATTTCCTTCCATCCGTGCGTGCTGTAACTGCCAGCGACTGGGGTGGGACGGGGAATTTGGATCAGGAGCCGCTGTGCACACGGGTGGCCCAGCCTTGCCCTCCTGTTTTGTCTGCAGATGTACACGTACAAAAACACCCATTCTCACCACAGGAGCTGCATGTGTGTGTGCACACGTGCACGTGTGCGGCCAGGTGGGCACACGGCTGGATGCGCAGGGGGGCACACACGTGGCGGGCACGCGAGGTGTGCGCGTTCAGACGCGCGTCTGTGCCCGCACGTCCACGCGGGAGCTGCTCCCCGGCCTTGCCCTCCCGCCCCGAATCCCGGGGAAGGAAGCAGGCAATTCCCTTCGGGGGCAACCCTTGTCCCTACAATGCCAGGGAAGGGATTATACCAGGGATTAACATTTTAAACTCCCCTTCCAGACCTACTCAATCAAAGATCCTCAGGCCGGTAATCGTGTTTCTGTCCTGGGATTACTGCATTCCTGAGGCCAAACCTCAATTTCAGGAGAAACTGGGAGAGCTCCCCCCTCAAACCCTGCGCACCCCGAACTCCCTGGGAGGGGGCAGAAGCCGCTGCATTTGTGGTTTTTCTCCCTTTTTTAGCCATTCTCTCCAATTCCCCCTCCGGGGCCTGGAGAAGACTCCGGGAAGCTCTTTTCTTGTCGCCTGCCTCCTCCTAATTCCCAGTAATTTATCCCGTATTAAAGCTCCCTTAAGGAAGAATGGCCCGGGACCCAACACCTGCTATGCAAATGGCAGCAAATCCCCCGGGCCCCTGCAGAGGGGCAGTGGGGACCCGCGGGCTGCTGGTGGTCCTGGAGCATCTCCCCCCTCTGCTGCAGGACTCCAACCAGAGCCAAAGGGGACCCCCAGACCTGGGAGGGTGGGGGGGGGTGCCCCCAAAGCCCCCCAAGAGCTCAGGCTCTGTTTCACCCCCACATTACGGTGTTTAATTCTTTTGGGTTGTCTTTGCCGCTCCGAAGCAGAATTATCGATATGGAAGGTCTGAAGGAAAACTTGAGTATCTCAGCACGTAGTTAAAGCTTCCTGGTCTGGATGTTGTTGGGGGGATCTCTTCTGTAGGGCAGCCAGTGAGTTTTGTCCCTTTCTTTTAGGATGAGTGTTCTGGCTTCTATTAACAAAATCCAAATCAACAAAGGAGGGGGAATTGTGGGCGGGAGAAGGTGGAGGAGGGAAAAGAAGAGAAGAAAAAGCACTCGCGCAACAAAGGTGTGGGGGGAAAGGGCTCATTTCTCGGAGGTGACATCCTAATCTTATTTTTCCTAATTAATGTGATAGCCAGGAGGTTGGGTGAGGCCAGGCAGGGTGTGTGCATGACCACACCGTGAGGGTTTGGCCGTTTTCCTTGGATAACTTGGATGAGGGTTGTTGAAACCTCAGGCAGCCGGTCGCAATCCCAAGGCACAAGCACCCCAGGCCAAGCCCAGCCCATCTCCCTGGGGGTACCCAGTGCTGGGAAGCCCCGTGAGGATCCCTCCCAAACCCCTTCCCGTGGCCCTTTACCACGATCACACATTTCCCAGCCCGGAGCCCTTGAGTGACATTTGGGCTATTATTCGGGGAGATAGATTGTTTGGCCTGAAGATGCATTGTTTGGGCTCCTCATAAAAGAAACAAGTTAAATGCCACAGCTACCACACACAAAAATGACTCCTTCTGGCCATAAAACCAGTGGGACAAGGAAGTGGTTGTAGGAGTCAAACATAATTGATGCTCAGAAAGATGTTATAAATAATCTGCACCGAGTCCTCTCTCATGTGCCTCAAAACCACAGAAAGTGGTGCTTTTTTTTTTTTTTTCCCCTCCTCTTTATCTCCCCTTGAATTCAGAAGCATAATACACCGTGAGCACCAATAATTGATGTATGTTATAATTCTTCATTACCCTATCAGTGGTCTGGGAAAATCAGAAGAAAAGAAAATGCCAGAAAGTTATGGTAAAACTTAAGATGCGACAGAAGTAGCTTTCTTTGCTCATGCTGTGAGTGTTTGAATAAGAAGAATGTCCCTGCACTGTAACAAGCTAAAAGAATGAGGAAGACAAAGGATTTCACGAAAAAGGTTTAGATAGAAGACAAGGCAAGTGAAACTGAAAGGAAGGGAAAAAAACCATTTACAATGGAACAATGCATGTACTAATCGCTTTGATATATTATACAAACCCAAAGACCCAAAACATTGTGTAATTATTTATAAATGACTTCTCCACTCCTGTGTATAATACCACAGAAAGAATAAAACTGCAGGCTACTCTCTAAACTATTTCTAAATAGACCTAGCTCAAAAGGAAGCAGAAGTGTTTGAAAAAAAATAATTAATGGTTGATTTTATGGTTGTCTCATTAAAACATTTTAATTACAACAAACAAAATACATTTGTGCTTGCAGGGAACAATCGTTTACCTACTCAACCCCCCCTTTCCAAAAAGAAGGAAAATGTTACATCACACATTTAAAACCCAAAAATAAAACATTCTCTCTATTTCTGCAGAGCCCCCAGGAGGGGTTGAGCCCTGACTGCAACTCCCAGGCACTGGTGCAGGATTTTGGAGAGGACCTGGCTCCCCAGGGCCAGGATCCTCCGGTACATGGGGACTCCCTGTGATGTCCCTGTGCTCCCCACCCGTGAGTGGCCCCCGGCACAGAGCCTGAGGCCTCACCCTGGCCACAGGCAAGTAGGAGAGGAGGCCAAATCCTTCAGAGACAAAGCCCTTGAGCTGCTCCAGAGGGGTTTCCTGGCAGGAGAGCCGGGTCCTGCTCCAGAAGGGTTAACACTGCCTCCCTGCAGCCTGAGAGCCCTTCCAAATACTGGGCTTCCAGGGCTGTGCATTAGTCAGCAGCCACAGGACCAAGCCCTGAGCCCTCTGTGAGCCTCTGTAAGGTGACTCCAGCCGGGTGAGGAGCCCCAGGAGCACAGCTCCATCTGTCCATCCCTGCCCTCGCAGCCCTCACCACACGTCTGTCCCCACCCAGGCTGGACAAGAAGCTTCTGTGCCCTGCACCGTGTCCAGACCTGGGGGCTGCCCCACTGAACAGTCTTCTAGTTTCCTACCTGCCTTTAAAATTCCTGCTGCATCAACCTGGCCATGCCCAGGGATGAGTGAGCTTGATCCTTCCTTTCCTCCTGCAAGGTCAAACTTTCTGCTCCCAGGTGACGGCTTTGCCACCAGCCACGTCACCTCTCTAAATTTAGCTCAAGTATCCTCCATAGGCCTTCCCTTTCTGCCTTCCCTTTCTGGCCATACTTTCAAACATGAGGGAGCAAAAAATCAGTGTTCTCCTTGTTGATGCACTGTTTTGATACTCATCCCAACATGAGTTCAAGCCCTCATGTACTGATGTAACAAAATATAGAGTTTGGTGAGTTGCTGCAATGATGTGCATCTTAAGACCTGAAAAAAAAAATAAAATTATGTTCCTCTGACTTCTCTGAGGCATCTTCCAATTGAGGGAGCAGTTTTACTCTGAACCACTCATTTCCAGTCTTGGAGAGAAGAGTGATGCTAACACTGCTCTAATGATCATAATTCTGATTGGTTTTGAAATGAGAGGCTGATTTCTAACATGGAGATTTATTTACCTTTACGAGGTCCAGCAAACATTTACCAGGGAATGGCATCTTCCCATTGACTGGCTTTTTCCATGGAGGAAACACTGCAGTGCCAGGCACCTGGGAGCACATTTTCTCCAAAAGCCTTTCCTCCACCTTTATTCATGAATTCCTACTTTTTCTGGAGTCCACCCACGATGTCTCAACAGGAGGGCAGAGGAACGAGCTTCGTGCTCGAGGCCTCACAAGTGTTAAATCAGGTTGAATCTTTTTTCCTCTCATTTTTTGAAGTGCTGTAAGATGTCTCAAAGCAAATAATAAAACATTTCCTTAGAGCTCCAGTTATGAAACTAATAACATCCCTGAGCCCAGCTGCATTTACAGCAAGGTGGAGAAGTTAATATCAAAGGCCTCAGAATAAGGCCATCAGTGAGACACTGGGAACACACTCTGTTCCTTGAAATCAATGGTCCTGTTCCATTTTGGAATCTTTTTCTTTCCCAATCCCAGGAAACTTCAGGCCCATAAGGTGTAAGAGCTATTATCTGTGTTGGCTGAATAATTTATCTGCAAAATTAGTAGACTGCCCGCGATAGAACTGGTTGAATTATTCATCGGGAATAAATTATCCAAGATATTTAGCACTTCTTTCTGTTTGCGAAGGCTTCCTGAAACAATTCTGGTTCTGTGAATGCATTCGTTATTCATAAGTACGCAGTGAATAGATTATGCAAACAAATTTCAGCCTATGGGTTGTTTGTGAAACGTTCACTTCAGGCCTGGCTATTCATGGCTGTGACTGATCACGGAGACACATGGTGCTCTCTCCCCTCCTTGATTGGAGCACAAACTTTTAAAACAAGAGAATAACAAATGACAAACTGCAAATGATGGATAAGGACTAATGAATAATGCGCTTTCACTGCAAACTTTCAGACAAGTGATCGGTTGTGCCAAAGTCTGTGAAACTCTGGGGAATCATAAACATTTTAATGAATAAACTATTGACTGCTCAAAGACACCTAAACAAAAGACAATTGAAGTGTTGCAGACAACACCGGAGTTTATCTCACTATGCACGAAGTGCACAGTAACAAAAGTTGAACATTTTTTGCCATATGCTTCCATAACCTTTAAATTTTGGTCCCTTCTTTCTCCTGGTCTGTGCTGGAAACTCCACGGCCGATCTCTGCCTGCCGGCCGAGGCCTCTAATTGTGCCGTCACTTAAGGACATGAGGAGCTCAGTGAAGTGGAACTACTTAGCGAAGAAAGTCATTTATGTATGCAAAGGCCCTAAAAACTTCAGCCTGATTGCAGGTCCGGTGATTGAGAGAGGCCAGTCCCTGCCGGGAACAGCCAGGCCCCTGTCACAGGGCCTTACGTGGGTATGTTGCACTCCCAAGCATATAAAGATGTTAAAAAGCAGAAGGAGAGCTGATCCTGAAAGCTCGGTGCTGGCAAACTACTTCTAGTTTGAGGCTCGTTAATATTCATTATCCAGGGCTTTTTGGATTGCTCACTTCTGTGCATGATCTTCTGGGCACAAAGAAGGTTGGTTGGGGCAGTTTGCTGGTGTCGTGGGTCATCTCAAAGCCAGGAGGGTGGGAAGCAGAAGGAATAACTTCGATAGCAAACTCCTCGCACAAGCTGGAGCAAAGAATGGTTGCTGTGAACTCAAAATACACAATAATTCATGCTGTCAATTTTCCCTGTTTATCCAAGGCATAGGAGAAAATCAAAGGAGGGGGAATCAATCTAGATTTCGTGTAAGGGGAAATAGTGTAAATACATGTGAGTTTAGGTACAGGCACCTGAAAATGGCTACTGATGGGTGATGAAACTGAAAACCTTCCAGGGAGGCAAGTGCCTGAGTGCTGACAATGGGGCTTCCTCGCAGCACCGAGGGCAGGATGCAAAGAGCCAGATGTCAGAATTAGGAAACTTTTTAGCCACCTAAAAAAACTGGGGCTTCCCAAACTGTGAGGTGGTGATAGCCAGGCATTGAACGGGGATTAGCAGAGCCAGCAAGAACTTTACAACCAAAACAGCACCCTTCTTTGTTTTTATCCAGAAAAAGAAGAATGTTATCATTGCATATACATTGCGTGTATATATATGTGTGTGTTTACACAGTGTACATGTATTCTGAATACAACCACCGAAGTTTATAAAATAAATGTCCTCCGGAACTTTCAACTTTCTGAACACCTGCAAACCCCGTTTTCAACACGAAGCCCTCAAAACCCAAACCTCGTGTCCACATTCACCTCAGAAACACAGGAGACAAAAACACCTGCTTTGAGTTTTACCATCTCAGAGCATTTTCACTTAAAAAAATACCCACAAGGTGCAGCGAAAACCTGACGAAAATCTTCCACCCACATCTGGCTGGGGAATAACCCATGGCTCATCCTCTGGAAGTCAGGATTAACTTTTATTTATTTTTTTTCCCCCCCCAAGCCCCCTGCTCGCAGCGGTTTAAGCTCACGCCGGAGTCCCTGCGGCCGGAGCGGGACGGTGACCCCTCCACCCCCCTGCGCTGAGCCCCGACCCCCCTGCCCCGCTCTGTGCTGCCCGCACACGGGGGTGGGGGACAAAGCGGGGGGACACCCCTCCCCTCCCTCTCCCCGCCGTCCCCCGGGGGCGCGGCAGATGCGCGGCCGCCCGCGGTAATTGCGGGCACGCTCCGGAGGGCGCGGCGCACGGGGCCGACCTGCCGCCTCGGCGCGGCCCCGCGGGGCGGCCACGGGGCCATTGTCCGCCCGCCGCTATAAGAACGGGCGGCCGCGCCGTCGTGTGCCAAAGCCGGCGCTCACACGAGCGGATCGCAGCCCGCAGCACTTCAAAGACACGCGCGGGCGCGTGTCCCCCCACCCCGCCCCGCCGTTCCCCCGGGGCGGGGGTTTGTTTTTTTTTTTTCCCGCCCCTCTTCTCTTTTTTTTTTTTTTTTTTTTCCTTCTTTCGGCGCTGAGTCCCCTCTGCCTCCCCCTGCAGCGGCTTTTTTCCTCTCTGTGTTTTTATACCGTTATCTCTTAACATCGTCCCCGGGAGTGCCTTTCCATGTGAGTACGGGAGCGCCGGCACCTGCCAAGCACTCGCACCGCCACCCCCCTTAATTATATTTATTTTTTCCTTCCCCTTTCCCCCTCCTCCCCAACCCCTTCCCCGGCATCTTCGCACCTTCCCCCCTCGCTCCCCGTAGTGACGGCGCTTCTCTCCCGCAGGATGCCCGCCGAGGCGGCCGGCAGCGGCGAGGGCGCGGACGCGGGCGCTCCGCGGGAGCGGCGGAGGCGGCGGGGCCGTGCGCGGGCGCGGACCGAGGCGCTGCTGCACACGCTGAAGCGCAGCCGGCGGGTCAAGGCCAACGACCGCGAGCGGAACCGCATGCACCACCTCAACGCCGCGCTGGACGAGCTCCGCAGCGTCCTGCCCACCTTCCCCGACGACACCAAGCTCACCAAGATCGAGACCCTGCGCTTCGCCTACAACTACATCTGGGCGCTGTCCGAGACCCTCCGCCTGGCCGAGCAGTGCCTCCCGCCTCCCGGCCCGTTCCGCGGGGCCGCCGCGCCCCCCAGCCCCGGCAGCGACGCGGGGTCGTGGCTGTCCAGCGCCTCGCCGTGCGCCCCCTCGCTCTGCGCCTCCAACTCGGGCCCCAGCAGCCCGGCCACCTCCGAGGACTGCGCTTACCCCCCAGCCGAGAGCCTGCGGGGGTTCCGCGGGCTGCCCGCGGCCCCGGGCGCGCCCCTCCGCTAGCGCGCACCGCCCGCGCCCCCGGCCGAGGAGGAGGGACCGGGGGGGGGGGGCTCGGCCCGGTG
>JAYRBT010000028.1:8740563-8761776 GCA_036023395.1 Myiotriccus ornatus | reverse complement strand
CCCCCCCGCCCCAGCCCCAGCCCCGTCCCCCCGACCCCCGCCTCGCCGCCCGCGCCGCTCCGAAAAAACGGGCAGAGAAGAAACGCGACAGATTTGCTGCCGCAGACGAGGTGAAAAGTCAATTTTACAATTTGTAGCTCTCCAGCGAAGAAAAACGAGCATGAAAATTTGGTTTGAACGCCCTGACAATGCCGTGAAAAGGCTTAAGGGGCCGATGCGGCCCGGGGCGCAGCGCGGGGCTCAGCGCGTCCCCCAGGCCCTGCCCCGGGGTGGCTCAGCCCCTCCCGGGGGTCCCAGCACCGGCCCCGATGGGACCCCGCACCCGGCGGACAGCGGAGGGGCTCATGCATTATAGATGCTGACCCCCAGCGCGGCCGGGCTGCTTCAGAGTGGGAGCAGACACGGGGTATTCAGCGACTGGACCAGGGAGCGGGTTAATTTATTCAAGATGTTCATTCATACGAAAATTGTATTTTTGTACATAAAGAGCTTTATTCTATTATTATACCTCTTATCAAAGTGGGGGATTTGTTTTTGTTTTGTTTTTAAGAAATCGTACTTTTACCCTGTAAATAAAATTTTAACGTTTGTACTGAATTTCAGCAGCGCCTCTGGAGTTTTGTTTCTCCTCTGGAGGAGAATGGGATGGAAGGGAAGGGGTCACCCCAAAGCAGCAGCCAGCACTCCCGACACCCTGCTGGCCACAGACACACGTGGCTACCTGCAAACATCAGCTGGCCCCCAAGTCTCACAGAGAAGGGATTAGAGCCCTGTTCAGGAGATGCGGGCACAGGAGCAGAGTGGTGACACAGCACTGCTGGTGTTCAGGGCTGTCCTTGCTCTGGTTCATAGCAGGAGCTGGAAGGTTCTGGGGATTTGGGGCAAGGAGAAGGTGCTGCTCCCCTGAACAGGTTGCAGAGCTTGTGGTTTTGCCTGAACCTGCAGCACTGGCAGAACTTGGCCGGCCTGAGCTGCCCCCTGTCCTCAAGCCACAGCGTGGGGTGGATCCTCTCCCCACTCACACCCATGCAGGGAGAGGAGAAAGGGTGTCCAAAGGTGCATCTCGTGGCCTCAGCACCAGCTCTGGCACAGCTCTGGTTCTCAGCTAGAGACTGGGGGAGTCAAGAGGTCCATCCTCTCCAGGAAATCTGCTCCACTGTTGCAAAATCCCAAACCTTCCCTTCTGCTGTATTTGTGTGTAATGGGGGAGCCCTCTGACCCCCAAAATCCCACCTTGCTGAAGGGCTTCTACTGTTCTTGGCTCCATCCTCCCCCTCTTTAGCATTGCTCAATGCTCCCCTATTGCACTGGGCACACAGACACCCTCAACAGCAACAGTTTTATCCTCTTTGCTGTTTCATGGGGAAAATGAGGCAGCTCAGCCATGTCCCTATGGCCACCTCCAAAACGTGGGTGAGTGGGAGCTGTATGGGCAGTTATCAGGGTGTTTGTGGGGAAAGAAGATGGATGTGTGGATAGATGGTGTTGTACAACCCCAAATAAGTCAGTTCCTACACATTCCTGGTGGGACAGCCCAGTATCAGCAGAATTAATTGAGTTTCATTTCTCTATGCCTCAGTTTCCCATCTTTAATCGGGTTACCACCATCCCCTCGCATCACCAGTGAATTTAATGATTTAATTAAGCAGAGCTTTCAGAACACTCAGATTCTCAGGGCTGCTGTAAAAGCGCAAGAAGGAGTTCTTCAGGACATGATCATGCACTGTGCAGGGGAAAAGGCAAAGTGCAGACACTGAAAGCATCAGACAAAGCACCAAGAAGCTGTTCATCCCACAGGCAAAATCTCTGCCTGAAAGTTAACCCTTCTGTGTAATGAAGAAGGTGGAGATATTATCAAAAACATAATCTGGGATCATATAATTGCCACAAAAATAGGAGAGGAGCTGAATTAAGTTTGCACAGACACTTCAGTGTCAGCGTTTCCTCCTTTCCGAGTGCCTGAGCCTGCAGTACAGATATATATTTCTTTAACACAGTTTTCATGTTGCTTTTCTATGCAGACACACACCCACCTCTGTTTCTCAGTGACTACAACCACTGAAAAGGAAATGTTATTGTTTGGAAACCTTAATAGCAGCCTAATACTTATATTAATTAAAGACACCATCCAGCAGTATAGGGCAGTCCCTTAATGATGTCCTGTTAAATAAAAGAGATTTGTGAAATCTAATTCTGGCAGTAACAGGTCTTGATCTGTGACGCAGTGAAGCTTTGCTTGCACCTGCCCTTGAAAGCCAGGAGGTTTTGTGTGCAGGAGCCTCCAGGGGCTGAAATTTAGTACAGTCCATGGAGGCGGAAGGTCATCTAAAGTCACTGGGTCCCAAGACACTGGACTTCAATCTCAAAGAAAAAAAAAAAACACTCCACAAAACTTCAAAATATCCTCTATTCTTTTGTGTTCTCTTAGCTGCCAGCAGAGATCTGTGGGCATTATGCAGTGTATAAAGACCATACATCTACCAGGACCCAGCGTATGATGGTAACGTTCCTAATGGGCAATGAAAGCTGCAAACTGCGGGGGGATACAATTAGATTCATACATTAACATGAGTCAGGGAACAGTTTTTCCCCCGAGCAGTGATAGGTTCAGACATAGTTGAACAAATCTGCCGCTGGGACAGATGGAATGCCCGTATTCAGAGGCTGCAGGACCAACCTGCACCCCGTTTACAGCAAGGGGGGTTGTATTTACTGCTATCAAAAGAATGCTTTGGTGAATGGGAACAGGCTTCCCCAACTGCAAAAGGGTGGCTTTTTTTTTTTAATTGCACTAAAAATCATCTCCTTGCTCTGGTACAGGGTTAAAAAAAATAGATGAATTGAGTACTAGGGCTGATGAAATCATAGGCAAGTTCTTTGGAAATACCAGGTTAAAAAATCCATATATAAAAATTTTCATGTCTAGAAATACATATATATAAACATATAAACTATATAGAGATATATAAAAATATCCAAATATAAAAGATCTGAATATAAACTACCTGTATATATTCATACCCATGGTAAAAAATACCCAGAAAGAGCCACCAGTCACCAGTCTCAGTCCCACTGAAACCAATGGCAAGACTCTCACTGACTTGAGAAATAACTGAAATAGCTTGGTTTTTAGTCTTGGCACCACATTATATGTATGTATATGCATTTTTTCCTGTGTCTGCTGGTAGGTGTTGCAATCCTTTGTCCCTGCTGCACCCAGCCTGTCACCTCCGGGGCATGCAAGAATTAGGGACCCTCTGCCAGGAGGACCTGCAAGTCCTCAGGTCTCTCTTAATTCCTCTTTAGTGAGGAGAGAAAGTGTGAGATGGCTCCACTGATAGGGAATCCCTGCTAGCTGGGAATGTGCTTCAAAACACAACTGGGATTATCCCACTTTCTCTCTGCTGAGACTTCCCGTGGGGAAACAATCCACTACCAGCTACAAGTTGCTCCTGTGCTCTGCTGACAGGGCCCATAGCAGCTGGAGCTACCCTGTTCCAGCCTTTTCCAGTGGATTGGAAGCTCTGGAGGGTCTCTGTGAATTACCTGGGCTCGAAAAGTGAGCTGCAAGATCCAAAATTCTGTGCAGATTTTAGATAACAAGTGTTTTCTATGATTTCGATGCCATGTGGTGCCCTATTTAGTGTCACCCCTGCTGTGGTGAGGCTCAAATGATGTTTAGTTATTAACAAGAGCATCCTCAGAAGGATTTTCATTACTGGGTGTCAATCTGTTGCAGATTTTGATTTTACTCTGCACATGATCTGTAAAATACAGTCTGTGCCACTACCTCTGAGCACACGAAACTTAATACTATAATTATAGATCTCTGGGGCTCAAATGCTCCATTAAGACTGATTTGTATAGTAGGTAGAGATTATCAGAGCAGAAGCAGGTGAGAACTAATTTTCAGGAGATTTTTATTGGTGGCATGTGCAATTAAAAGAAATCACCAGGAGGAGCAGAGCTGCAAAAGACCCAGCAGATTTACTGAGGACTGTAGTGAGCACAACAGAGACGCAAAAATAATGCATAAAACACTTTGGCTAACTCTTACTTTTATAGTCTTCACGTAACACTCCTAGAGGCTTTTTAAATCTAGATTAGCAAATTAACTGACTTATTAAAACCAGTTTTATGCCCGGTAGCCCGGTGATAGTGCCCATGAACAACTAATCCCTGATCTCTCCTCCTCCTCAACCAAAAGGTGTAATGGCCAATATGAAAACCTGCTGGAGATCCCACAGATGTTTTGGAGACGAGGTGAAGTAACAGACCCTTTTGAAAACCCTGTGGGACCCAGCCCTGTCATTAATCCCCAGGGCAATGAAGAGTGTAAGACTGAGCTGGGGGGTGAAGAGCCCCATGGAAACAGGGTTTTCCCCCCTGCTGACGGGGAAGCACTGCTGAGGTCACTGTCCTCTGGGCAGGGATGGCAGGGGCTCCACGTGAGGCCTTGCTGCTGCAGATCAAGGCTCCTCACGCCGAGCGTTGCTCCTCTTTCATCATCGTTATTGTTTTCCAGTTGTCACTCTTCCAGTTCGAGATCTACTAGACAAGAGTGAAAAGACTCTTCCCAGTGGATAATGCTCTTCTCTGCCGGTGTGGAAATGCTGATGGCACTGCACTCCTTGTCATTCAGGTCTCCCGCTTGTGCCTCCCTTTGGCTGTGCAGCAGCATCTGTTAAAACCTCCCACGGCACTGACGGAAAATCTTACGGAACTCTGATTGCTTGAAAAGGAAAGGCTGAGGCAGAGGTGCCATCCTTGTCTGTGCCATGGGCACAGCTCCACAGGTACTTCTTGCTTGCCTCCTACCCCACTGGATTTACTCGCTGGTTGCCAGTAGGACCTTGGCAAGGGCCAGTAGTATTTTGGCAACAGTCAACGGGACAGAGCAGGCAGCATCCTTCTGCACAGAGTGTAAACTTGCAGAGACAAGACTTTTAGAGAAGAGATTAGCTTTATTCCTTGAGTAATAGTGAATAAAGGTCCACAGAGTCTTGCAGGCAGCCTCCCGACAAAAGCATCGACATCTAGTCCTGAAACTGGGCTTCCTAAAGCAGAAATCAGGAAGAAAATGCTTTGAGGGTCTCACTAAGATCCCTGCTCAGAGCTCATTCATTTAATTGCACTATTCAGCCCCCTCATCCCTTGCTTTCCACCCAGGAGGTTCGTTGTGCTTTAGGGAAGGACCAGCCCATGGCAGTGCATGGTCTCCTTTCCACCCTTCCTTCATCACTGTGAGATGTTGCTTAATTACAAATTGAAGCATGTGAGGGGACTGATGTCTCTATTTCCCAAACACAGATCTGGCAGAGTCCTCAGGACTCCACTGTCTCTTTCTGGGATTATTACATTCTGCACATTCCAGGATAATCTTTTTTTTTTTTTAGCCTGAAGATTTCACAGAATTGCCTTCTAGGAAAACATTTAAAGCTGTCTAATGGCAGTCCAAGGTGATTACGGACCATAATGGTTTGTTGCAAAAATAATGGATTAAGTTCCATCTGTGGGAGTTAATTAAACTTATTTTTACAAACAAACAGCTTGTTCTGCTCCTCTCTGCGTGGCAGATGCCAGCAGTCTTTATAAAATCATAGCCAGGAGTACCTTCAGCAGGACTGTCCGTGGCAGCACCTGGCACCTATAGCCCAGCACAAACCTGGCAGGTCATCGTGCTTTTCCAGCTTGGAGTTTCCTTTGAGACGAGAAGCCTGAAGGAAGACAACATTTGTAAACAGGGAAATACAAAATCCCAGACCTAAAATGGTGTTGGTTCACTTTTGGAGGTGGCAGGAGAGGAGACAAAACCCAAGGGACACCACGGATTTAGAAGTTCGTCCCTGTCCCTGTTGTGGGGACCAAGAGGTCTGGGGGTCCTTGGTGAACACTTCACTTGGGACAGATGAGGCCAAACTGAGAAGGCAAATGTTACAGAGCAGATGGAGGAAGATAAAATTCCCAGTGTGGTCATTTTAATGTTGGATTCCCCACGTTGGCCTTCAGGATAATGAACGGAAAAGAGACTCTCAAAGGCAGGGTCAGAAAGAATGAAAATCACTATTGGCAGGTAAAAGTTGATCAAACTGCGCTAAGTAGTTCTTTCCCACCTGGATTTCTCCTTGAAAATATTCACTTCTGAGGAAGCCAATGTGCCCCTCGGTGAGGCTGCTGCCTGTGTGGAGGAATGGCACTCGGCCTTCAGATGTAGACTTAACACGGACCAGAAAAAGCATCTCTTCCCCTGTGATTTCCCAGTTTGGTGTCTGGTATTCACAGTAAAGAGGCAACATTTATTTATACATTATTTTACTCAGAACCTAAAAAAGCTGGAGACCTTGCCAGGAAAGACCAGCAACTACCTGAAGCTGAGTTTTATTTTTTTCACTTTACAATCCCTAGCTGTAAATGCAGAAGCTGTTTCTTTACTTCACTGGCAGAAGTTTTCAAACCGAAGGCATTTAACTCCTGAGATAAAAGAATATGATTGGGTTGGTTTTTGGGTTTTTTTCCTTCCTGTTTGAGTACCATCTCTCCTGCAACAAGTCTTTTGTAATCTGAAAGGAAAACCTTTCCTGTCACAACACCAGTAATGGATATTGCTCTCTCAATTACCCCTGGCTTCGCCAGGAGAGCGACTGATGCGCATCGTGTTTATCCAGCTCACTGAAGTGCTTTCATTATCTAAGAAAAGGGGTTAATTAGTATTTAATCAATCTTTTCACAGGGTACAGTTTCCTCCTCTCCTATTTGCAATCCAAAAAGATGTCAGCTCCCGAAGCCATAATGCCCTCTTGATAAATCAAGTGGCAGCTAATGAGGTCTGCGGTCTCAGGGAAGGAGGGTCCGGGCTACCTGTCACCAGCACGGCTGTCACCTACACTGCTCTCCCGGGGAGCACTTGCTGGGATGCCGGGAGACGCCGGGAGCCGTATGGATGCAGGGAAGGGAACTGTCAGCTAAGGAAGGTGGCGGTGGCTGTGTACACCGGGATTGGAGTGTGAGTGTGTGTGTCCAGGGCATGCTTCCTGCTAACCAAGCTCGGGGAGTCACAAGATAAATCCCACAGAAACTCTACCCTCCAGAAGGAAACAGAGGGGATTTCTTCCTTCTTTTTCTTTCTTTCTTTCTTGCTTGCTTTCTCTCTTTCTCTCTCTTTCTTTCTTTATCTCTCTCTTTCTCCCTTCCTTTCCCTCCTTCCAATAACCCAGGAGCCATCCTTGCAGCTGTATGGGACTGAACTTCAGAGGTAAATAAGACACTAATGATGTTTGGTGCCAAAAGTTATGGATAATAAATGCATTATCCCATTCCTACATATGTAGAAGGATGGGGTTTCCTTCATTAGGCAGTGGGCTAGTTTTTGTTCTTCCTTGAGAAATGCCAGGAGCAAAACCAAACCTCTCTCTCTCTCTTACCCTTTCCACTGTGTCTGCAGCTCTGCACAACTGCAGTGGAGTTAAACTGTGGGCCGAGACAAACACCCATCAAAGCAAAGGAAGATTAATTTCAGTCAGTCTTAAAGGCATCTTGAGCGAGATGCTGGCCCAAAGCAGCTGTTCCAGCCACCCAACCTTCCCATCCTAAAAAGGCCCAGCAGCACTTGCAGTAATATTGTTTCTGAGGTATCTAAGCAGAGAAAGTGGCTGTGCATCCAGATGCCCCAGCCCTTTTGGCTACTGGACTATTCTCCCGGTAGCCACCGCTGCTGACAATGAGGGGCTGAGCCACTCGCCCTGTGGTAGCCACGCTCCGGATTGCTTTCCCTGACTTTGGGAAATTCATTGTCTTTAGCATCGTCTGTAGGTTCAAAGTCCGCTTTCACTCCGCGGGGCGCCCCTCCTGGGTTCATAAAGCTGGGTTCAGAAATCTTTGGGCAGACCCGAAGCTGACAAAAGTGTCATTAAATAATGCTGCCAATGAATGAAGCTACCAAAGAAGACATAGTCCAGTTTGCATCTCAGTTACAAGAAGAAAGTGCGGTGACAGAGTGAGTAATTGGCTAATTGTCTGTACGAGCTCTATTTTAACAGTGCAGTCGTGCGATCGCACCATCTGGGGGGACCTTGGGGAGGGAGCCCCGGCGCACACAAAGCCGAGCTCGGGTCTCCACACACAGGCCGGGCAACTGCCTCCTTCCCTCAGCCCCCCGAGCCCCCTGAGCACAGGCTGGGATGCTGAACCTCCGCTGATGGGGAAAGGCGGGCTGGGGGGGTTGCCAAGCAATTCCAATTTTGTTGGAGAGCACGCTGAAGTCCACCTGAGTTGCACAGGGAGGTGACCCAGGTGTCAGGGCGCAGCGAAATCCGAGTGCGAGGCTGCTAATGAGCGCGATTAAACGGGTGGTAGGTGATGAGCGGGCAGCCCTGACCCAGACCTGAGGCGGCCGGGGAGCTCGGCGCACTGGTGTGCTTTCTGGGACATTCAGAAATGATGGCATTTCCCCCTCCTTGTCTTGAAAAAGCTGAATTACTGCCTTTGAGTTCCCATCTATTTTCCTCCAAAGTTACCATGAAGAAAAAAGTATAAATCACACTTCTAAGTGGGGCTGGCACTCGGCTCACAAGAAGAAGGAAAAAAAAAAAAAAAAAAAAGAGGTAATGCCATAATGTAAAATAGTTAAAAGCTTATTAGAGCCGTTCAGGGCAGTATGATTTCCACTTTGTTTCAGAACACCCCAAGCCCATCCTTTCATGCTATTGTGAAGGCAGCAATTCAAATCTCCCTTTGTCAGTATGAATGGCCCCTCTTAAAGCTCTTTTATGCCAACATATTCCCTACAGGCATATGCCCTTTAGCTCTATTACTGATTTACCCAAGTATTCAGCCCATACCTTCTGCTTTTCTTTTTCACTTACTGAAGTTCCACATGACACGAGCTGCAGGCTCTGCTCTGGTGCCTGCCCCACACCCGGCCCCAGCCGGGATGCTGCTGGCTCCGCTGCTCTCTATCTCACCAGGAAAAGCCACCAAAAAAAACTAACAGAGGAGACTTTTCAAATGATTGATTTTTCTTCCTCCCACCCCCCCCTCCTTCTACCTCTCCCCTTTCTTTCCATCCCTACATTTGTTAGCGCAAACAAATGGGAGAGGGTCTATACCACCAACCCCCCACCCCAGCCATAGGGGGAAAAGAGCCTTGCAGGCTTTGAGGGGGGAAAAAATGCGAGTGTAAAAAACGCAAGTGGGCCTATTACCTCTACTTACCCTAATTAGACTTGCTTTGAAGGGCTATTCAGAGATTTTGAAAGGCTGTCCTCTCCCTGCATCTCATTGTGCAATGTTTGCAGAGACATTTGCATCTGTTTGTGCTTCTGAAAATAGCAATGGATGCTTTCAAGAAAGCAAAGCCACCTCCGAGCCCCTCGCACCAAGCCAAGGGCCGCAGCAGTCGAGGTATGTGTGGCCGGCGCTGGGCGGGGGGACACCCCGCTTTCAAGGGTTTCAGGGTTCTCCACCGGTCCCCATTTAAACAATTCCCTTTGACAATGCAATTTCAGGCATAAAATCTGCTAACTAGATTAAATCCAGATGACACAGGACGTAGAAATGGAATAAATCTAAAAAAAAAGAAAATCAACGCTAAAGTAAATGGTAGGCATCCTAACAGGATAGAAAGTGTGAAATCCATGCAGAGCTAGAGAGAATAGCTGGCAGCGCAGCCCGGGCTTTCATACGCATATGGCCTTGACCATTTGACTCTGGCCCCATTGAGGTGATCAGCTGGAGACGAGAAGGGGCATCTCTGGCAACACACACGTCCCGCTCGCCCCTTGAAGGAAGCCCACGAAATAAAGCTGCATAAAGGTGATTGATAGTAAACATTTTGTAATTTGGAGGGATTAAACTTGCGGGATGATCTTGATCAGGTTCTCAAGGCATTGCCAGAATGCAATTACATTAGAATAGCCGCTGCTGGATCGCTGCTGGCAAAGCCACAATATCCGCCAAAGAAAGGGGGTGTGAATGGGACAAAAGGGTTAATTTGAATACGTGCTGAAAAGACTGGAGGTGGACAAGGAGCTCTGCAAGGACTTCATCAGGAGCCATGGGCAGAAGGATACGGTTTTGCAAATACAGAGGGCGAGCGGAGAGGATGTTTGTAAAGCACACTTGGAAAGGGGGGAGAAAAGGAGAAGAAAAAAAGCCCCACAAAGCTCAAACTGCTTCTTTCTTACACTGCCCTTGGCTACGCTCAGAGGAGCACTTTAGATGGATTAATCACAGGGAAAAACAATGGGATAAAAGTCTTCTTCTCCTCCGTCTGTCCCCAGCCGTGCTGATCTTTCCCCACTGGCTTCTGGCCTGGGGTGGACCCAGCCAGGTCGCGGTTGTAGCCACATCTCTTGGTCTGCACTTTTGGGAACCAGAAGTCCCCTTGGCTTTTTCTGAGGGATCCCCGATTGAGTTTATGCTATCAGCAGGTTGAAGATTTTATCACATTACTCCTTCAAAAATCCTTAGCAGGAATTAAGCATGCTAAGCATGCAAATCCACTTGGCCAGCTCCAGGGACAATGCACTCCCTCATGACGGTGAAATTCTCCTTCTAGCTCAGGCCCCCATGACATGGGCTTTTCCACTCATCTTTTTAAACTTTAAACACACACTGGCATCTGGAAAATGCTCCCACGCGTGGATCGGGCTTGGATGCGCTGGGTGGGCTGGGAAGGGGCATGTCCCACATCCCCAGGGTGATGGAGAAGGTGTTGCAGCGGATGGAGAGCACGTCCTGCTTCCTCACAGAGGTGCTGCGAAGAGCACCATGTGGGCAGGGGCTGAAGCCAGTGGGGATGGAGGACACAGGTGGAGGAAGCCCAGGTTTCAAGAGAGGAGGTGGGGACACGATGCCATCGCTGATTTATGGCAGACCTGACACTCTCTGCGACGCTCTCTGTGCAGTAGCCAGAGGCTGTGTGGGGATGTTGTGGTCTCAGGCAGAAAGCAGCAGCTGGGCATGGGTTTGGGGCCAGGCAGGGTGGTGACCCTCAACACCCCAACTCAGCACAAAGGTCCCTGGAGGGACGTGGCTGTTTGTACAAGCATCCCCTCCCCGCAGGGAGCCGCTGCTTGGGGCAGGGTGGCCTCTCTTGGGCATTAAGGACTCCAAGAGAGGCACAGGCTGTGCATGACAACAGCTTACAGACCCCTGCGCCGTCCTACCTGCCCCCACCGCCACCCCAGAGAGGCTTCCAGCCCCAGGGACAGTGCCAGCCCCAGGGACAGTGCCAGCCTGACCGTCTGGCTCACGTGTGGGTGATTGCACCCTCCTGGGGGGTCAGGGCAGGGCTTGGCATCCTCCACAGCGTGAGGGCTTCGGCTGCTCCAGCCCCTTTTGGAAACTCAAAGTTTCAGCCTTTTCTTCAGGGCTGAGCTCTGCTGTTTTCCTTCGGGACATCTGGATGCAACACTTAATTCCCACCCCGTATCTCTGCCACCAAATCCAACAAGCACCCCCCAAACGCAAAAAAACCCAAAAACCAAACCAAACCAAAACAAAAACACCCCAGCCTATTTTCTTTTCATATTTAGAAACGCAGAACCCACAGGGAAACCAGCTGTCCCTCACCCCACTCCAGCTTGCTCAGCCACCCCTAAACCCAGCAAACACAAGGACCCCAATTTGCTCCAGAACCCGCCCCCAGCAGCGAGTTTTGCAGAAACGCAGAACCCACTTTCCATCGCCCCCACTCCGGCCTGCTCAGCCACCCCTAAACCCAGCAGAGACCCCGATTTGCCGCAGATCCCCCACCCCACGCCAGCAGCGGGTTTTCCGGGGCTGTTGGCCCCGCAGCTCCTGTGCCTGCGCTCTCCCCGCGGCCTCCCCTCGCTGCCAGTTTGGGGAGGGTTTTTTTTTTTTTTTTTTGCGGGTTGTAATTTTTTTTTTCTTTTTTTTTTTCCGCTGGGTTTTTGTTTCCTTTGAGAACACCCCGTGTTTGTGTTGCTCTTTCTCCGCGGCACAAAGCCCCTCTCCGTTTCCTCGGCCGGGGGCTCGAGCGAGCGTCAGATCTCGGCAGAGCGAAGTCGCAAAGGTCGCGGGTCACCCGAGGGCATCGGGGACAGACAAAGTCTCTTCAGCCGCTAATGTAAGCCGGGGTAACGGCACGCTGAAAGCGCATCCACTTGAGACTATCTACAAGGCACTCAGCCCTCTCTAAGGGCTTATAATGTTGACTCTCCTGTCATTGGATCCAACCTTACTATAAGCCCTGGAGGTACGAGGGGCTTAGAGACATTCATTCAGAAAAATAAATCCCCCTGCTACCATTCTCTTCATGAAGATAAATATACCACAAACAGAACAAGGAAAGAGGCTGAACTCCTGATCTCTGCTCTGGCCGCTTCAAAAATTGCCATTAAAAAAAAAAACCAGCACTTTATTAGGCTCCTTTATTATTTGCCATTAAAAAACACAACACAGTTTATAAGTCTCCAAAGCAGTTTATTAGTATATTTTACTAGCAAAACTTGCTTTCAGTTCAATGCCATTTCTAGCCCACTCTAAAGAGAAAATTTTGCAAACAAAATGGGGTTTGTTTGTATTTGAACTCTCTGCCTCTTGAGGCATTGCAACCTGACCTGCTTCAGCCCGGGGAGGGTTCGTGTTCCCTGCTGGAGGGGTTATTTCTCAGCTCCAAACTGGGGTGTTAAATCTGGGACAGCTCCTTGGCCAGCAGGACCACATCTTGGCCAGGGCTCTACAGACACTGGGGGATCTGGAGCACCAGTTCCCAGCCTGGAAAGACTTCCCACCCACCACAGCATGTGGTGTAAGACTGTCACCCCTCCTCGTGACCTGTTTTAGCCTCTGTATTCCTTCCCAAAGCTGTGCCAAACTGGAATGAGGGTCTGGTGTCCAACCTGCATGGGATGAGTGTGTTTAGCTGCTACTCAGCCTCGAGGAAAACAGGCTGCCCAGGGGTTATGGCTCCATGGCCCAGCTGGAGATTCCACCTCAAGTCTTGCTGAAATACCCCACAGCCCTGGTTGCACTTTTGGTGGATGTGGATCTTTGCAGAAAGGTGCCTCAGTGTCCCCTGGGAGTTCAAAGAGCAGCACGGGGCCTCTGAGTCCCTGTTTTTAAGTGTATGCATCTTGGCATGTTCCCAGTAGACACAGGTCCCAGTGAGGTGCCTTCTCCAGAGCATCAGCTGCAAGGTTATGTGGCCAGAGCTCCCTGCCCCATCCACGTTAGAGCTGCCCAGGAGCTGATCTAAGTCTCAGTGAGCCCAGAAAGGGGGACATGGAGAAGTTCTCCAGCAGAGGCAAAGCACTGCCAGGTCTCAGCTCAACATGTCTGGGTGTCAGCATTTCTCCTCCCACTCTTATATGATTAGGTCCCTCAAAAAATCACCCAGACCACTGAATTGGCAGAATTTTACAATTTAAGTTGACCCAGCTCTGGATGAAGATGTGAGTTTTAGACCATCGGGTTTTGTCTGCAACTCTCAGCTGTTAAAGCATCTTGAAAGCAAAGTCTGAGAGCATCAGCTTTGAAACATAACAAATTCTTTTTCCTTTTAAGAAAAATATCCTGGTGAATGCGAGTGCTCTTGCAAACAGACTTCCCTCCTCTACCTCCACTGGTTCATTTTCTGGTGTGGTGGGGACAGCAAGTCACTGCCACTTGCAAGGATTCGGGGCAGGAGGGGACCAGGCTGTGGGTGTTGTGAGGTGCTCAGATCTCGAGGGGAAAAACATGCACAAAGGGGGACAGTTGTTGCCTTGGGGAGGGAAAAGGCTGAACTGATCAAACTGCTGATCTAAAAGAGGAATAATGGGATTTTGTGGGATTCACACTGACGCTCAGATGAGAGGAGACTCTGGTTGCCTCTTTTCTTTCAAGCCACTGAACAAGAATTTTAAAGCCCCTTTAAAATCTGCTTTGGCTGAGCTAATTATTATCACAGGAGTTATGAGACAAAAGCTCAATGGCTTTTCCAGTGGCTCTTCAGCAGTTTCTGGGCTGCCTGGACAGCAAGAACTAGAGCTCCCTTTTTCGTTGCCATATTCCTTGGAAAAGTTTTCAACTGCTGATCCTCACTTTAAGCCTTGCAGGAAACACAGGCAGGCAGGATGGGTGCCCATCATCCTGGCTCACTCTCACCCCACAGCCTGCAGCATCTGCACCTCTGGCCTGCCCAGCTGTTTTCTTTTCCACAGAGCATCAGAGGAGAAATAAATGTCACAACAGAGTATCCAGTTTTTGAGCAGCGAGACAGCAACCTAGAGGGAGCAGCAGGCAGCCTGAGCCTGGCCCGGGCTATCCAGTGACTTATTCAAGGAAGCCATTCACACCTTCTCCCCAAGGGGAGCGCTGCCCTGGGAAGTAACAGGCCCCAGCACAGAGAAGTGCTTGTGGGTTTTCCATCTGAGCAGCTCACGTGCTCCCAGGACACTGGGAAGCCCCCCAGTCCTTCAGCCTTTGTTCTCCACCAGTGCTTCGAGATCTTCCCAGTTTGATAAGCTGACTTTTATTGCCTTAGGAGAAGCGATAATCACATGGTTTTTACCAAGGGCTACCCAAAGAAAAGCAAAAAGTGATAAGTAAAGTAATAAATAATAAGCCAAAAAGGGAAAAGAGCAATAAAGGCTGTTTGGGGTGGGTATATCTTCAAAAACTACACAGCACTGAAGGCGACCTGGGACCTCATTCAGCCCCTCTGAGACTGATAAACCTTCAGTACTCCCCAGGAGGGAGAATTTCCTCACTCCCAAACAGAATTTACATGAAACACGGAAACCAGCTCTTAGTGCCCTTGCTGGACACCGATTCCATTAGTTATTCCATATAAGAATTAATTCCATTAATTTCACTGGCCCTCCCATTCCCCATCCCTGCCCAGCCCAGGGCCTGAGGGGTGTGTTGTGGAACTCACTCTCCAGCAGTGAAAGTTCCTTGTCCCATCCCTCCATCTCAGAGGTGGAAACTTAGCACTGTTTCCCCTTCTTTTTAGGAAACCTCTGCTGAGAAGAAGCTGCTGAAGGTTTAAGGAGGATGAAAATAGATGGTGCCGATGGCTGGAAGGTGTCCTACAGCAGAATGGGAGTTGCTGGCTCCATCCTGCAGGTCCCAAGCCCACAGGCTGGTCCTTGAGGGACCCCCAGCAGTTGCACTAAACCTCTGTGGTGATCTCTTTTGCACTGTTCTCAGAGGGTCCTTCAAGATCCTTTTTCTTCTCTGCCACTGAACAGCCAAACAAAACCTTTCCAAGGACTCAGGGAGAGACGCCTGATGGGCAGCCAGGAAATGGGAATGATTGATCAAGCGCTGATGGTCACAGCGCTGCCAGCCGGGCTCAGGTTTCGGGACAGGGGCTGGTAATGGAGCACCTCTCCTTTGTGCTGCCTGGACAGCTGCCTGCCTTCCTCTGCAGTGGGCAACCAAGAGTCCTCCTGCCATGCAGCACCATCCAGGTGAAGCAGGAGCCATCTCTGGTGAAGCAGGAGCCAGGGTGGCTGGTGCAGGCACCAGCTGGGTGGGACAGAGATCCATGGGGCTTTCTCCACCACTGGAGATGCCTTCTCCTGTAGCATAAAGGAGAGCAAACCACCAGCACACCACCTTCCCCTAGACTGACTTCACCAAACACAGTTGTTTTATGTCAGGAGAAGGAAACAGGGAAGAATCTTCAGTGCTGAATGGTCTAGTGGAAGGTGTCCTTGCCCATGGGAGGAGTATTTGAACTAGATGATTTCAAGGTCCCTTCCAACCCAAACCATTCTGTGATTTTCTGGCTCCATGAAATCAGTCACAAGTGGGCTGAAATGGGCAGTTGTTGTCAGATGCCCCTGTGGCTACACCACGGGGCTGGTACCGTGAGATTTTAATTCCCATCTTACCCCTGGCTGGCTCCTGTCACTGGTGGGGCGACACTCACGCTCTCCCAGGCAGGCTGTGAGCACATCCACGGCTTTTTGCAGGGACAGAGACCAAGCACAGACACCAGGTCAGGGACGGCTGGTGCCTTCACCACATCTCCACACAGCACCAGTGCCAAATTTGCCGTAAGGAAACACCTTTTCAACTTGCAACAAGCAACGTGGGATTTTATGTGGGGTTTGATGAGCATCTCATAAGCTGTGCATCCTGAGCTTGGCTGTGATGGGAATTTTGAGGAAAGACAAGGCATGTTTTCCCTCGCAGACTTTCTGATTAATATCTTAAGTGATTTTTTTGGGCTTGTCCTCTCTTTCTGCCTAGAGCTGAGTTTGAGATGAGGCTCTGATCCAGCAAGAAGAAAGCAACTCCCTCTTCTGATTTCTGGGGTGTGAGTGGGAGCAGAGCAGCACCTGCAGTCCACAACCTACAAATGGGCCAAGACAGCTCCAGGACAAGGCAACTTTCCGATGAGCAAATGCTCCTCACTTCTCTTCCCCTTTCCCTTCTCCTGGCCCCTCTCCATCTCCCCTGTTCCTGGAGGTGTGCACTGGGCACTGACAGCTCCCCCGTGCCAGTGACACCAGGATGTGCAGGTCCCCTGGCTGGCCCCTGGCTCCTCTCCCTCCCCACCTCTAGAAGTCATCTATTTTGTTGTGTGTACACACAGAAAACAAGGGGCTGCCCCTTGTTCTCCTCCAGCCATGACACATCAAATTATCCAGCCTCCAAATATCCCATCTGGCTGTTAGTTTTGAGCTCTTTTTTTTTTTTTTCCCCCTTTTCCCCCTTCTAGGTTGTTTCTGCTTTCCTCCTCCTCCTCCTTCTTTCTGTGCTCCCCAACCCATGTGTAAAAGTAGCAGGGGGGCCTTTATTAAAGGCAAAGCCCCACGGCAGCAGCTTCCCAGCCAAACTGCTCTTGTATTACTTTTTGATGAGTTTTCAATTTAGGCCTTTGCAGACAGGGGGAAGAAGGCGACTTGAGAGACAGAGGGGGGAAAAAAATGCAACAGATGGGGCCGATTGTGCTCTCTAGGCAAATTAAGGAAGACATCTGTAGCTCCCAAATACTGGTGGTCTAAAGCAATTAGTCCCCTGTGAAAAGGGGCCTCTCTGAGCCTCCTCCAGCCAATGGGCGCCCCGGCAGCACTCACGTTACAATGGCCTTGACCACAATTCACTGAGCCAAAAAAAAGAAAGATTAATCCAGGAGGAGCTGTGCGGCCAGGCTGGAGTTGCTAGGCTTAAAAGGGAAGGTTACCTCTGTTTCTGCCTGAGTTTGGAGCAGAAAAGCAGCCAGGGGGGATTTTTTTTATTTTTTATCCTTCTTTCCGCTGGTCACCCACAGCGTACCTGGTCTGAGTCTGAGCGACTCTGTGTGTGTGTGCACATGTCCCTGTACCAGGAGAGAGCTGTAAGCTGTAAATTGCTCAGGGACTCCAATTTTCCAGTGGCTTGTTTGGAAGGTGATGAATGAAGACGCAAACCCCCGTGGTCGGAATTATCTCCCCCAGCCCCCTTCGGTCCCGCTCCACCCCAAATAAAGAGAAGCTGTTATATGATAAGACCCCTCTGTAAGTGATAATTACAGTGATTGTTATGATGCCAGGGTTCTGCTTTTACAACTGGAAACAGGAACTCTGGCTGAGCTAATCCGGCGGTGTGGTCCCTTATTTCACCGGACGTCAGGAAGCCGAGAGTGGAAAATTCAGAAAAAAGGGACTTTATCCGAGCTGGTTATGAGCCCCCTTTCCCCTCCCCTCCTCTCCCCCGGCTCTTTTATTCATGCATATTTATGATCAGGAGGTCTCAGAGGCGGAAAAAAAAAAACCACAACACACGTACAGCAAACAAAACCGAGCGCACAATGGGGGGAGCTGCTCATGGGAGGTCACAGCACCTTTAAATTACACCTCTCGGCTTTGTTCGCCCCCCGCGCAACGGCACCCACAGACAGGAAGAATAGCACTCAGCGCCCTGGCGCATCCCAGTCCTCCCAGGGGTTTCAAAAAGAACGCAGAGCCCCAGCTAATTTGATATCTCCCTGCATTTCTGCCGAGCTGAGGCCGTGCCTCACCCCCGCCACCGGGGCTTGGCTCGTACAAAGAGCGCGGCTGCGGCTCCGCCGAGCGCCGGGGTTTGCTGGTCGAAGCAGATCTGTCTTGGTCAGCTTTGAATTTGAGCTGAGTTAACTGGTTTGGAAACACAAAGGCACCACCCGCCCACTGAACCTTTGCCCCTTTAAATTAATTAATTTAATTAACATGTTTATTGTCGTGGCGCCCGTCAGAAGGGGATCTTCCCGGGGCCACACCAAACTGTGGGCTGCCCTCACACACAAAGGAGACGGGCTCGTGGGTTGGGAGAGGAGTTGGAACCAAAGGACTTCTCAAGGCACTGATATTTGAGTCTATAACTTGTTTCTCACCCAACTTCTTTCCTAGGATAGGAAAAATGGGCGACCTCCAGAGCTGTGGTTCACGATGGAGGACAGTGAAGGGAGCAGGGTTAAAGTGGAAAACTGCTGGAAACCAACTGGTGTCCTTAGGCTGCTACTGTGAAACCAGCTGTTAGAGCCACCAACCTGCATATTTGGCAATTACTGCCTCTGAAGGCAAACTAGAAGGCAAAAAGTGAAGCTGGTGCTGATGAAGAGCAAAATGACCTTCAAGGGAGAGCAAACCTGTCCAGGGCAGATGTTGCTGATGCTTGGAGAAGACCAGGCAGCCCGTAAAGCTCAGCCTTTTCCTTCCTCTTGTCCACCCTCGCAGTCACAGTTTGTGGATTAAAACCAGCTCAGGGGAGCAAAATAATCCCACAGCATTTTCAGATCCTGAATGCTGAAAACATTTAGATGTTGCAAATGCTGCCTGTGTTAAATATAAAATGCATTACATGGCTAAAGGGTTGCTGGGAATTTAGAAAGCTATTTAAGTTTACTAAATGCTAAATGGAGTCATTCACATCCCTTGATGAGCAGGAAGAGCACAACCTTCTATCTCTGTACCCAGAGGATGTACAAACCTTTCTGCAGTCAGACCACATCCCATTGGGTTGGGCAACACTGCCATGCCTAAGAGACAGTAAAAACTCTGCTGTAGTGAAAATCAGATCTCTAAGTGCAGAAAATGCATAGAAAAAAGCAGCATTCATACTCCATCACCTCACTTTATTATTCATAATGACCAGAATGAATGTTCAAATTTATTTGCATTTTAATATCAGCAAAACTATCTCCCTCCAAGATTACAGGACTCCCAAATCTGCCTAGAAACTTCATTAGAATGAGAAGAAGGAAGTTCTTCTATCCTGAGCAAGGAAAGAGATATGGAGAGGCTTCCAAAGTGCCTCCCAGCAGCAAAAGAATGTTTGCTCAGCAATATAATCATATCTGCTGGGAGCATCCTGCAGAAAGCCACTCACCCACGCCTCTGGAAGGGGCTGCCTGGGCCAAGGTATGGATTTCTCTGCCCAGGAGCCGGGGTATGGCTTGACTGACATCACCATGGGGACTAATGACAGCACATTTCCCCACAGACACTGCGGGCTTTGAAGAATGGGCTTTCATTCTGTGTTGAACGTACAGATAAAATGTCCACGGCAGAAAGCTAATCAGATCATCTGTGGTCTGCTTTGCTGTTTGCTCAGGTCACTATCCCCTGGTTACAATTATCTCTCTCAAAACCCATACAGATGTCCAAACTGGCTTCCTGGCTTTTCCCTTGAAGAGTCCTGCTTTGGAGAATAGCCATTTCTGCCAGGAAGTTCTTGGCCAAGTCCCTCATATTTATACCTGTCTCCGAGGACAGAGTCTCCCTCCAGGCTCCAGGCAAAGCTGAAGCATCCCACCACCACCCACTGCCAAAATAAGCGTTAAAAACCATAACTCACACCCAAGAAACAAAGATTTATATGTGGAGAGGCAAGGAAGCGGGGAAGGGAGGCGAGACTCATGAGATGCCTGCAGGATTAGATATCCTCAGCCTCTTGAAAAAGTTGGGAATTCAATTTTTTGTGCATCTCTGGGATTTTCAGCGTTTAATTCTGCAGCTTTTCCAGAGAGCACGAGAGCACGTGTGCTTCACTTCACTCACAGGACTCTTCTGGTGGCTCAGGACCGGCATCAAGGTAAAGCAGCAGCAGTTCAGCTGTGGAATTCTATTGCTGCTTGCTCAGGGTGGCAATCTTTCCACTGTAATAACTGCTTTTTAAGTAGGATGCCCATTAATAATCTACTTAATTACGCTGATGGGTATAATAAGGATGCATGACCACGTGGAAGCTTTTGCCTACGCTGGAACGTGATGGGGATGTCCCTGGAGCCACTGAAAGGCTGCTGCTGAGGGAAACAAAGGGCTCCTGTCCCCAAAAGTCAGACTCTCTGCCCATCCTTGTCTCAGCTGAAATTTGGGAAAGCGTTTCTGCATTTGAAGTTATTCTGGTTTGCTCAAGAATTCGATCCTGCAGAAGCAGGAGGGGGCTTTGAGCACCCTGGGATAGTGGAAGGTGTCCCTGCCCATGACGGGGGGTGGAATGAGATGAGTTTTAAGTTCCCTTCCGACCCAAAACACTTTGTAACTCTACGGTTTTATTTTTTAAACCACGTAAGAGTTTACAAACCCCAAATAACAATCCTAAGCGTGTTTAATACCTGATACGTGCTTAAATTTGATCAGTGTGACACAGCAGATCGTGACAAGTAAACTATAGGAAGTTAAGTAAAAGCTTTAGAAACACTTTAGAGGCCAAACTCAGAGACCTCGGGTCGGGGTGGGTTTAGGCCGAATATTCCCCAGGTGCTCCATCCTAGGCAGTGGTTTGAGCCCCGCGGAGCCGCTCCGAGCATCCTCCTCCCGGGTACAGCCCGAGCGCCGCAGCAGCAGAGCTGGTGTCGAGCACCACCGTCTGGCACAAAGCTGAGCTGGACGGGAGAGGGCCGGGGAGTTTTAGCCGTGAAGGGGAATACAAGTTCAGTGCGGGGTCCTCAGCACGGGAACGATGTGGACCTGCTGGAGCGAGTCCAGAGGAGGCCACGGGGATTCTCTCCAAGGGATGGAAGAGCTCTGCTCTGGAGAGAGGCTGGGAGAGCTGGGGGTGTTTAGTCTGGAGAAGAGGAGGCTCCAGGGAGACTTAGAGCTCCTTCCAGGGCCTAAAGGGAGCTTACCAAAAAATATGGGGAGTGACTTTATACATGGGCAGATAGTGATAGGACAAAGGGGAATGGCTTTAAAGTGGAAGAGAGAAGGTTTAGATTGGATATTGGGAAGAAATTCTTCCCTGTGAGGGTGGGCAGGCCCTGGCACAGGTTGCCCAGAGAAGCTGTGGCTGCCC
>JAYRBT010000028.1:8719919-8737675 GCA_036023395.1 Myiotriccus ornatus | reverse complement strand
TTGGTTTTGTCCCACATTTCTCATTGCTGTTGCCACCTTCAGTTCTCTGCCATCTCCATGATGTAAAAAGAGACTCAGGGATGATTTTAATACCCAGTCCTGTAATTAGGGGATAATTTTGACAAACCTGAAGAAATCGTGCTGCACCACTGGTGATCTCTGGAGAGGCTCAGTAAATGGTGAAGCTCTTCCTCTCTCACAACAGTAGATCATCCCAGTGGATTTCCCTGAGTCAGAATGATGGGGCAGGTGGAATCCATCATCCTGCTTGGAATGAGGCTAATTTGGGATAAAACTAAAGAGCTTTGAAATATTTATTTGCATTGCAAAACAGCAGCGAGAGTTTGAAAGAAGACACCAGAACCCCGTTTAAAAAGCACACCAGAGTCTGTGAAGGCACACACACACACACACAGAGGGATTTTTTTTAAGTAAAAGCAAACCAGATTGCATTACCCCATAAGATTAGTACTTTATTGAACCTCATTATAGGTTCACGTCCTCCCATAGTCATATCCCACTGTGTTATTTTTGGCACATGGAGCCATCGTGATTTAGTATCCTGTGTGAGAAAAACGAAGTCTCTCTCTCTGAAATATGTTGACTATTATTCCAGATGTGGTAGTTGCCTGAGATTCTTTTCAAGCAGGTTTTTATGGCCAAGGCTGGTTGAATCAGGCGTTATTTATTTATATGTTCCAGCTAAAGGAGGGGTGGGAGCAGTTTTTAATGAAAGCTGAAGGAAAAGGGATAATAAAGTGTGCTCGCTGGAGAAAGAAATATTTACACATAACTTTTGTGTGTTCCCCAAGAAAAATAAAACGAGGGTATATTGCAAAGCATAGTTATTATTTGGCCTTCTCCTGCAACAGCAGAATCTCAGGAAAGGGCTGAATTTTAAGTAATTAGACTTTCCAGTTAATTGACCGGGTATAAGTAACTGTGTTATTGGCAGTGGGGCCAGGAGAGCCAATGAGTCATTACAGATTCTTTCAAGGCAAGATCACAGGTTTGCAGATATAACTGAGGCAGTTATATTTGGGGAAAGGCCCCGAATTTCCTGCTGCCATGCAAAGCTTCCATGTCCTCATGGAGATTGGATTTACCGTGGGGCAGCTCTGAACAGAGGAGGCATTTACACAACCAGATCGGGGGCATAAATGGATAAAACAAACATGCTGAGGGGGAGAAGAGAAGTGGGAATAAAGAAGATTGATAAAATAATGGATTGGAGGAGGAACAGCAAGAAATGAAGGCAGGGATGAAGCAGAGCCAGGGGTGTGATCCTGCTGTGTGGGACAGGATGGAGCCCAGCATTGGCACTGCCAGGGAAGGTGCCCACCCTTGCCTTTCCGGGCTTTAACTGAGCTCTAATGATTACAGGTGGGGGAGAACTTTTTCCATGAGCAAACCCTTTCTAAGTGCTCGTGGAGGAGCAGCCCGTGGGTGGCCCCGGGCAGGAGATGTGATGAAGAGCAGCAGCTCCCCTGGACTGCGAAGTGTGAACATCTCTGCAGAGCAGGGGGCTGGGATTTGACTCTGGTTACACAGAATCCCCTCAAAACAGGCCAAAAAAAAGAAAAAGAAAAGAAAAGAAAAAAAGGCTGCAAATGCTGGAGAAAACTCAGCCAGAAGACAAGTTACCTTGGAGTGGGAAACAAGGACTCAGGTCCAAATTTCCACAGGAACATCCAACTGAACCAGCCTCAGGTCTGTTACCACAGTGATTTTGTAGTGTACCTTCCTTCCCATGTGTCTTGAACAGAGCTGGAAACGGAAGCAGGAAAACGAACAGCAGGTGAAAAGCTGTTCCATGGAGTTTCCTTGACTGCTGGGAAGAACAAAGCCCTGCAATCCACGTTGCATTTCTGACCCGTTTTGGCAGATGGGGCAGGGTGAGATGGCACTGTCAGAGCTGAGCACAAAAGTGGGTCTGAATCACCCTCCAAATGTGCTTCCTTACAGGCTTTGGTTTTCTTGGATCCACCATAAGGAGTGAGTTTGTGCATCTGATGATTTGAATTTGAGCACAGATTACTGCAGAACAAATTCTCCCGCGTGGAGCTGGCACGTGGCACTCCCACTGCCTCCACCTATTGAGGGATTTTTAAGGGAACTGGCAAATCTGCCACCTCTCCAGCAGGAGCAGCACTGAGGGGAGGGTGTGCAGCTGTGGGAGGCCCCTTTTCACCAGCTGGGTGGGATGAGGGAGCCGCAGCCCCTCACCTGCCCATCCACAGCAGGGCAGGTCCCCAGCGAGAGCCCCTTGTGGGATGAGGTTGGGATGAGGTTGGGATGCAGCCCTGCAGCCAGCTCTGCTTCCTGCTCCTCTGAGCTTCCATGGCAACTCGTGTGCTGGGACATCTCCTCGACACAAATAAAATCAGGAGCGAGTCTGTTAGTTCTCCACTCCCCCTTGAGACCACAAATGCTTAAAAAAAAAAAAAAAGAAAATAAGAATTAAATGCTTCCACATCTGTGCTCACAGCCAGGCTCACTCCTCAGCTATTCTGGATCCACATTCTGGGGGCTGTTTGCTCCACAGCTCTCCAGACAAGGAGTGTAAATCCGTGGATGGGGCTTTGCACACACACAAGCAGCAGGGCCTCACTGACACCCCTCAAACCTTCCTGGGCAGCACCAAGATGAGAAGCAGTGCAGGAGAGGGGAGCACATGCTGGGGGCAAAGGAGAACTAAACCCTTGGACTGAAGCTCCATCTTCTCTCTGCACCCTCTGGCAGCCCCATGCTCTGCAGTGGGGTCACACTCTGCCCTGTCCCACCCCAGCACCCAAGCAAAGGAGGGTCCTGAGCACGTCTTGAGGAGACAGTGCTGGCTTGTGATACCCCTGGCCTTTCTTTCTGCATTTCAGTTAAATTTCAGTTCATTTCCATAAGGCTGTCTGTGGGAAATTTTAGAGACACTGAAGCAGCTCCTGTGAGTTCAGATTGCAGCTCCATCACAAGGCCTTCGGGCTGGGAGGTTGAAACCGAGCTGAGAAGTAGATAGCATAAACATCCAAAATCAATACAAATCCATTCATCCGCTGCGAGAAGACTTTTCTACTTGTATTTAATGACACCAGGTCCTAAATCATCCCTGAATTCAGTGGCTTATTATTAAAGCATCACAGGGCTGGCAATACACTTGATGTAGAATTTGATCTTGTAAATTAATTCCTCACCCACTTAATCGTTTCTTCACTAATGGTTTATGTGAATTTAGTTCACTCTGCACTGGAAGGGATGCAGAGCACTTGTACAGCCATCACAGCTTCTCAAGACAGTGGGAACAGGGGCTTTTCAAGTTGTTGTTGCTGTTGTACATGCCATGCTTGTCTCTCTCATATGAGCAGGTCCTGTTGGGTCTGCACTTAGCCCACAGCAATAAAGGAAAAGAGAAGTGCTCAAACCCAGAGCAAAATAACCTCCAGCAAAAGAATTTAAAAAAAAAAACAACACACAAGCCAAACTTTCTGCCTTTAAACAAAATAACATTCAGCCCAGGCTCAATGCAATTCTTATTTATTAGCAGCTCCGTGCAAATGCAGCAAGAAAAAGGGGGGCAGGAGAAAAGCTGTTTATGCCAGACTGACACCACCAGTGATCTGCAACTGGCCTGCACAAGTGAGAAGGGAAATCAGGCACTTTTTTGGCAAGCTTTTCAAAAGAGCGCTCAGCAGCTCCTCGGGTTCTGGCTATTGGCAAAAAAATAAAGGGGATAAATCTAGAAAATTAAATATATGTCTGCCGCTCTAAATCTATTTGCTGATAGCCAGATGCTAGCTTCAATTGGGGTGTTTCAGCTAGGAGGCATGGAAGGGCCAGCTGCAGATTAGCTCCAGGGAGGTTAGCTTTTATCCTAAGTTTTCAGGAAACTGAGGGAAAAATAGATATTACCCATTCAACGCTGTGATAAAGGAGAATAGACCGAGCTGAGGGAAGGGCTCACGAAGGGTGGTTGTGTAAGGAACAGACCCTGACACACTTACACCCTCCATTTTTGGAGTTTTTTCATTGCCTCTTCACAGCACCCAGTGAGCTTTTTTATGCTGAAGGCTCCTTTGGGGGTAAAGAAGGGAGAATTTCGCACTCTGGTTTAACATTTTTCCAGCGTTACTCAGCACTCAGGGGAAAAAAAAAAATAAAGAAGGTCAGACAACAGATTTACATCCCTGAATTTCAGTGGATGTGAAGGGTCTAAAATCTGCCTCATGTTTCTTTTTATTGATTGCTCCCGAGATGAAACAATTGGGAGTCTGAGCGAATTTATAACTAGCTTGTGAAATAAACCTCACATCTAGCAAAGACATTACACCGAGCAGGAAACAAGCCCACAGAAATTCATTACCTTCCCAGAATTAAATGAAAACAATAGAGTTTATGGACCACAGAAGGTAGTTACAGTAAAAGAATGACACGAAAATCCCTGGGCTGGGCGGAAAGCCGGCGCAGAGGTCCTGGATCCTCCGGAGCGAGGGCGTTTCAGCTGCCAGCTTTGTGTCATCACTTCGGTGCTCCCGGTCTGGGAGCCCGCGGAGCAGCACAAAAGCGTCTCCATTCGCCCGAGAAACCCGGCAGAGACACTGGGAATGCTGTTTGTGACCATCCACGGCGCCAGGGAGCACCGCGGGCCCGAGGGATGGCAGAGGGATGCGCGGGAAGCAGCAGTGCGGGATGCAGGGCAGCATCCATCGGCTCCAGCACCTGCGGGAAAAGGATCGTGCGAGCCGAAGCCTTTAAAGCTGGCAGAGAAAAGGTCGTGATAGGCGGCCCTTCCTGCGTTTATTTTTAGCAAGAAGCTCTCCTCCCGCAGCTCCCCTCCGGGTCGCCGCGGTGGGAATCCGTGGGTTGAATTTCCAGCAGTGGAAATCTGCTTGCTCCTGGGGGAAGGCTGAGGAATAGAAATATGTACACACATATATATTTCCTGTAGTGAAACCGAACGCTGAGCAGCCCCAGCAGCAGCACCACAGACCTGCCTGCCAGCATCACCCCACGGCTGCTGTGGGGTGACAGGCATGGCCACGTCACACCTGGGGGGGGTTCAGCAGCTTCTGACCCTACTTTTCCCCCCTGGGAATAATTAACTTCTCGTTTCTGGGGTCAGCCTGAGGAGGTGAGACAGAAGCCAGGATAGCAAAGTTGTGTGTCCACACCCAGGGGAAGGGGTGTGGGTATCACTGAGGGGACACAGTGCTCCCAAGGGGGGTGCTCATGTCAGCAGATATTTTATTTGGTCGTGAAAACGAGCTGAAACATGAAAAGAGAGCTAGAGTAAAATGCAATCATCTCCCCCCTTCCCAGTGCAGTAGGAAGGAGGATTTTTAAAGGCTGAGTCAGAGGAGGAATGCAAATGGTATGAACCCCCAGTGCTGGAGAGCTGGAGACTTGCAGGGCTGGGGCTGCCCAGTGAGCCGTCACAGCCCCAGGGGCAGCAGGGACTGGGCAACCAGTGCTTCAGAAAAGGGCTCAGCTGAAATGCTGGGCATTTATGCAGCACCAAGTGCTGTGGAAGTGATAAATGATGTTTCCTCATCACAGACAGATGCTGGGACATAAAAGAGTAACTGTAGGTTTGAATATGCCTTGAAATGAGGGCTTTAAAATTCTGACTTAAACCCATGCCAGGAATGTGCAGCTGTATCAGCCCTTCCTGGGGTCAGTGAGCCAGCACAGCCTGGGCTCAGGCTCTACATCAGTAGTCCTACAGGTGAAAAGAGAAAGGAGCTGGGGTGTATTTAATGCTGCTGCCTTTGCCCTGCCTCCCCCTGGGCTGTGTGTCCCTGTCACAGTCATGGATGGGACTCCTGCTCCTGCTGAAAGCAAAGCCTTCTTTCTGCCTGATAACACAGGTCGTATTAAACCTCGTTAATTAAGAATTGACCCAACATGGGAAAACCCTGCTTGGTGGCCTGTAAAGAATAACTGACAGAGAGCATTTACAAAGTGGCTGAGGATTTCAGAGAGCAGGAGGCCACTGCCAGCCTTGACTAGTGCCAGCTCCATGCCCACCTACAGAGGGGGCTTGTGCATTCCAGCAGGGAACAGTCATACACTCCAGGCAGCGTGGCTGAAGAGGAGTTTGGCATCAGCATGCAGGAGACTGTGCTTCTCTTCCCAGGTCAGCCTAGAACCGTAGAATCATTCAGGTTGGAAAAGACCTCTGAGATCATCCAGTCCAGCCATTAACCAGCACTGCCAAGCCCACCCCAAAACCACGTCCCCAAGTGCCACATCCACGTGGGTTTTGAACACAGACCTGCTCTGTGCCTCAGTTTCCCAATGAGAACCTGGGCAGCGATGTCAACCCTCTTTACAAAGCACATGGAGACGTGCTGGTGAAGGCCATGGCACAAGGATCAGCCTTTAGGGTTGTTACACTCCTGTGAGGCAGCCAGCACGTTCAATAATTCCAACAAAACTGAAGGAAATGGCTGCAGCTCCCAGCTTACTGGAACACAGAAAGAAAAAGCTGTTCTGGGAGCCACACTGGGAGCTGGGCAAGCCCAGCAAGCTGATGGAAAGTGTGAGCAGACCTGATGGGCCTGAGATCCCCTGCCAATCTACATTTCTCTTTCCTTCAGTCCTCCAAACACCCAAGCCCAGAAAAAGGGAGTGGGGAGGGAAGGAATGGTGTTATGGCAGCTGGGATGGAGCCGCAGCACAGCTCACACCTCGGCTGCCTCGGGAAAGCCACACGAGCAGCACGGCCCCAAAACTCGGCTCAGGAGAAAGGAAAGCCACAAAATGGCCTCATAGTCCCTGCAGTGAGGCAAGGAGGAGCGGAATTCCAAAGGCAAGTTTGGAACACTTCTTCTGGAATTACTGCATGGAAGAAATAGAGTCAGAAGAGATTTGTGATCCCTTCTGCTCCGAGGCCTGGGGAGCAGAGCTGGGTGGGGAAGGGCTTCCCTCCAATACTGCATTTCCAGCAGTATCCTTTTACCTATGGAAAAAGGCTTCACATCTGCTGAAATAAGAGAAGATGTAACAAATAACGCAGTGGAAAAGCTGGCACGGCTGGTTCCCCCCACGGAGCTCCAGAAGTTCAGCCCTTGGCTTTCCTGCTCCACGCAGTAAGTTTCCAGAGGGAGCCACGGGGATGAGGAGAGCTCTGGGGGCAGGCAGGGGCTCACTGGGTGAGCATCCCTTGCCTGGGGGTTGCTGTTGCTGCAAAGGATACCTCCAAAAGCATCATCTGCCTAGCTGGGCGTAGGAAAAGGTTCTGGCATTATAGTTCCAGGGATCTGGCAGAGCCTTCGGAAGAAACCAGATTCCCACTGCTAAACACCCTTCCCTGTGCTCCCCCCCAAAAAAGCTAAAAATAAAAATATTAACTTCTCTGTGAGCTTTAACACAGTGATTTAGTCTGTGAACAGTGAAACTAATAAAGCCTGGATCTCTCTATGCTTTTTTTCAGGTGATTGATTTTAAAGGTGAAGTAGGAGCAGTCTCTTCTGGGGAACTCCAGAGTACCTTCTGTGAAAGCTGGTGCTGTAACATTTTTCGACCAGTATAAACCTCATAAACCTCTAACATTTCATTGTCTCTGAGCCTGCTTATTGTTTGCTCAATTTGGGTAAAATGGATCCATAGATTCACAAGTTCCAGGAGGGCAAGAAAGGTAGGAGAGGGCAGGGGTGGGGAGGGAAGTGTGAGGAAACTCATTTCCATGAGAAATCAGGGGCTGACTGGGGCTGCCCTGCCTTGACTTCCAAGTGGCAGAAGGTTTCCACAGCATTATCCTTTCCATGGCTATGAGGAATGTGGTCTCAGCTGTGAGCAGTGGTCCTGGCCAGGCTCACCTCTGAAGTCACTGGGACTCACAAGGAGTTTGAACTGGGCTCCTCCTCAAATCCCTCCCTGGGCAGGCACAAAACAGTGGCCCAACTGCCACAGGAGTCTGCTGGGTTTGCCAAACCCAAACTCTGTTCACACTGAAATCAATGGCAAAGCTCCCATCTGCCCCAGTGAGGGGAAAAAAGATGGGCCAAAGCAAAACGCTTTGGAAAAATCCCACTCCACTGAAGTGCTGGGATTATTCCACACAGCAATGAAAATTGCAGACGTCCAGAGAAGGGGCAAGATGTCTGGGGCTTTCTTAGCTGAGGTATCATTTATCCACCTGCAGGCAAAAGTCAGACAGATAGTCACAGAATCACCTTAATCCTTAACAGCATCTTTTTTTCCAGGTCTCCAAACCCCTGGGCACTGTGTGCATCTACTGAGGCTCAGATGCCTTCACCACTTGAGCTGAACTAGGCCACTGGCATCAAAAGTCGTGTCTGCTCCAGTCCAGGGACACACCAGAGCCCCAGCCCAACCCAGGGCACAGCAGGGCCTCAAAGTCCACAAGCGCAACATCATCTGTCCCCTCCATGCGAAGAAAAACCCCAGAACCAGCCCCAGAACTATAAATATTCTTTCCCATATACAGCTGTTTCCTTTTATTATTCCACCAGCTTATGCAAGAAGCTCAGATGAAGCCAAACTGAGTATTTTGCACATCAGCAGCTTCTTGTCTGCACCAAGTCTGCCTCCTCCTCGCCCTCAGCCTGCTGATGTTCAGCAGGACCCTCACTCCATGGCAGAGCTTTCTCAGGCTCAAACACATCCAAAGTCTGCACTCAAAGGACAATTATTCCTGTGGTGACTTATGTGGTCGAGCTGCCCAGGCCAGGAAACACGTGTTAGAAATTAGTGTGTGTCTGGTACTGTCTCCCTTCTCTGTTTCTCCAGGTGGCTGAGCAAAAGCAAGAGCAAGAGCATTTTCTGATGCTGACCCTAGTTAATGTGAGCATAAATACAAGGTTAATACCCAAAGGATGGCTGATGAAGGAAGAAGTGAAGAAAAGTAATCAGGACGAGGGAAGTAATTCAAACAATTCCTTGAAAAATGTGCACCTTTGGCTTGTATTCTGACAACAAAGGGTGAGGATTACCATGAAATAGGAGAGTAGCATGTGTTATGTTACTTACTCCTCAGGAAGTAAATCAGCAATGGACAGAAGATGTTAAATCTTTTAGCAAAACTAACTCAGTCCCTATTTTTAATCACACAGGTTGCCCCAGCACCAAGCAGAGCGTGCAGGCCCCTCTGTGTGCCTTCACATGGCTTTTCTGTGGGCACAGATAACGTTTTCTAGAAGTCTTACAGCTCAGCTTATCCTCAGGGATTTCAAAACCCACCCCACAGAAACGGAGATCCTGCTGCCTGAGGCATCTGCAGAGCCAAGTGCATCCCAGTGGCTGTTTCTGCCTGCTCTGGGAACATCCCACAGCATCTGCTCAGCTCTGCAGCTCTTTCCAGCCAGGGACCAAACCAGATCTCTCTCCCCAGACGACTGAGGGATCAAGAGAAGAGAAGTTAAAAAAAAAAAAAAAGCTTTTTGGTAAAAATCAACATTCCCAGGCCATTCTGGGCAGTGCAGGAGAGGGTGCATGTGTGCTCATCCCAGCTCCTGATTTACAGGGCTGTGTAAATGATGAGCATCAGGAAGTGCAACTCTTTTTCCAGGACAGAGGCTTCTGGCAGTAGGTGAGGATATGAACACTTCTAACACTGCCTATAAATTCTTGCTGAATGTGTAGCAGGGATAGTTAAGAATGAGCTTGGTTGGTTACAGAAACATATTTCAAGTCATTTCAGACAGAATGCTATGAAAATTAATACAATATATGTTTTCAACCTTCTGTAAGGCAATAGTCTCATCCAACAGAGATTCTGCTCCCTTGTCATCTTTGGAGGCAACAGGCTAGATAGGAAAAAAATGGGGTTTAAGCCTTTGAAGTCGTAATTTCTGTGAGTCTTGGGTTACCTCTGTCCATTCTGGGCTCTCCAATTCAGCTCCATGTGGCTTTTTTTGCCTTTAAACTGCTTTTGCTCTACTTCCTTCTGACCACTGTCAGCCTGGGAGCAGGGAAGGGAGGGGAACTAAGTTGGGAGAAAATCCTGCTTAAGGCAAAAGTCCAGCTCAAGGCAAGTTCCCTGGTGCCCAGCCAAGCCTCGTGCTGTTCTCCTGGCTGTTCCCTCCCTCCTTGTTCCCAACGGTCCCGTGCTGCAGCAGCAGCACCGTGTCTTTGCATGGTCTGTGAAATGAGCCCTGTCAGGTCTTACCATGTCATCCAGCCACCCCACAATGCATTAAAGTATATCCCATCACTTATAATTTGTAGCTGCAGACAGAGCCTGCCCAAAACCACTCTCCTCTCAAAGAAAACCAGACACAGTTGCAAGACCCTCAGTCAGCCCTTGAGCCACCTCCTCCTCCTCCCTGCTCCACTCATCCCTGAAGCCCCTGGAGAACAGATGGTCCTTGCAGGTTGCCTGTGAGTTTTATAGATGTGATGGACCAAGGAGAGGAAGCACATTTCAGAAAGCAGGGGCTGCAGTGAGGACACCCTGCCATACTCTCCCAGTCACCACGGATTTTGGTTGGAGCCCCTCTGACATCTTCAGCTGCTGCAGGAGCTCCCTCTTCCCTTCCCTCTCTTTATTACCCAGGTCACAAAATGGTTAAAGCCTTGCAAGCTCCGCTCCAGACCTGGAATTCCACCCAGAAACCTGCTGGCAGCTGCACTGATCCCAGAGCTCTGCACGAAATTCAGCTTAAGGAGGGGCAGCTGCAGGCTGTGAGGGCTCCCCTTGCTCCCTGAGCTGTCCATCCCCCAGGAGTGGCAGCTGGATCCTTTGGAGACAAAGCACCACACTCACACCTCTGAGCATGGGCAACTGGGAGCTGTGTCCAAGCTGTACCTGCTGCATCCCAGATAATTCACACGCTGCTGAGAAGGAACAAGGCTGAGATCCTCTCCTGAAGATGCCCCAGGGAAACACGGTCACTGGCTTTCCTCGACTTGCTGGACACACACACAGTCCTGCCACATTTCTTCATGGAATATCTGCATTTTCCTCTTAGGTTTCGCCTCCAGGAACCCGTCATGACCATGAGGCAAACCTCCTCTTCAGCCACATACCCAGTAACAGGGAAAAGCCAGAGTGTGCACAAGTGTGGGACCACTGGTGGGGGAAAGTCTCCTCCTCCCAGTGGAGCAGCTCAGGAGCAAACACTGCAGACATCAGCATCTAACTCTCATCTGTAAAGATTCAGGGCCAGCTTGGATCAAACACATGCCACAGCTATGAACATACATAGCTCAGAGTAATGACAAAACTTATAATCAGCTCATAAAGTGGACTTTCATCAGCTCTTCATGTGGTTTTCCTGGATGGGGAGGCTGATGAGAAGTGGCTTGTTCAGGAGCAGTGCCTTGGGTGCAGCAGGGGTGGGGAAGAAGGGAGAAAAAGGATGGATTTTGCTGGTTTAAATGTAAATCTCAGTTTGTTACAGAATATTAAATAGCTCTTATAGATTTATCTTCTTAATGCAGCTCCCAGAAAGTTCATTTCCAGTTGAACCTGATGAGCACTGAGGTTCCTGTGCTGGGTAATGAGCTCTTGATTGCTTTTTACAGGACAGGGATGTCTGTGCAAGTGCCTCAACTCTGAGGTCACCACATTCTGCACAGAGACATAAAATGTCAGCCCAGTTCCATTTCCTTCCTGGTTCTGATGGAACTGAAGGAGGAAACAGCAGTGATCTCCAAAGCCCCTTTGAACAGAGGGCTCAGACACCGGGCTCTAATGAGCTGTTATCACCCTGACTGGAGAGCTGAAGTATTTTAAGACATCCCTCAGCAGCTGCACTGCAAAAGTTAACGATCTGTTCACTGCAAGAGCACACACAGATTCGGGCTGAATGTCTGGAGTCAGCCTCCTCACCTTGAATCTTTTGATAGTAACCTTTTTTCTGCTTTTTAACCTCAGAAATGTGACTAAGGAAAGTCTCCAGCATAAAGAGGAGAGACTGTGATTGCAAAAAGATGGTGAACTGCACATTCCTGCAGTCCAAGTAGGATGGATGTAGTTATGGATGTTTTCACAAAAGAGCCTTCTTGCTTCAAACCTGGAACTGATAGCTCAACGCAGGTAAATCAAGGTAAACCCCCAAAATTATATGTGCGAATAAAAGCTTGTCATGACCTGCATCAGCTTTGCTTCCATGAGTGGACAATTCTGCAGACCAAAGCAATGTTAAAAACTCACCAGGTCTGAGATGAGAGTTCACAAGAAAAGAACTGTTGTTTTAAAACACTCTGAGAGAAAACAGCACTGTGCTCGTGTCTCTGAATTTGTGCAGAAGAGAAGCTTGAATTTGCAGTCAGGAAATTATTAAGAGATAAAAGCCTGTTATATAAAAGAACACCATCTGAGTCAAAGGTACTTGGATGCACAGAACACAAGATCATCATCATCATCACAAGCTGTTTTGCTGATGTGCAAGTATTTCAGTTTGCTGAAGTAATTTTGAAGTGTTTATACAAAGGGAGAGTTGCAGTGAAGCGCTTTGAAATCCCCTCTAAGCACAGAGAACGGAGCACTTGAGCATCTGAGCTGGCCAACAAAGAAACTTCAGGGAACAGAACTTGGGAGCAGCCAAGGACATTTCTGTAGAAAGGGAAAATTAAGTAGCCAGGGTGAGAAACGGGAAAGGCTGTTAAGAAGTCTGTGAGAACTGCCTCTTCCTATACCTGTGGCCTTCAGGACAAATAACTTTCAAGTAGTCCTGCAAGGATCTGAGCAGGGCAACACAGGAAAATGAGACTTTGGCAGGAACTCAGCTCTTCTTTGCCAGTGGATGAGTTTTTGCAGGAGGTGAAGCTCCCAGCTACCTAGAAGGGCCAGTTGCCATTGGTAGATGATCTTACAGAGCATGATCCAAGGCCTGTTAAAGCCACCAAGTGTCAGAAGACACTGAATCTGGCATTGGTGCTTAATGGACTCATGTTCTCATTGATGTTCTGTGGGAAGCTTAGGAAAAATAGATTCATTTAAGGGACATCACAGAACCATAGAACAGTTTGGGGTGGAAGGGATCCTTAAAGGTCATCTTGAATGTCTCCAGGGATTCTGTCACCTCCCTGGCCAACCTGTTCCATTTCAACCTGCACTGAGCACTGCTGTCAGTATTGGAGATGCTCCAAGACACAGCTCAGACGTGGAAGAAAGGAAAAAAAAGGAACATTAACTAAGCATTTATGGCTTCAGGAATGAATCTCCTCCCAGGTGCAGGCAGCCAGGGACTCAGGTCTGCACACCAGGTCTCTGAACAAGACCTGCCAAAGGATAAGCAAGGGCTTAGTGCACTTGATGCTGCAAAGTGGCCAGAGCTCAGGCCCCACTTCTGCAAGACAGTGAAATGCAGACTTAACTGTAAGCTGTAAGCACAGGGATAGTCTCTCCCACTCAGCAGAAGCTCTTTTCCAGAACACAAATAAAACAAGATGGGCCAGAAAACCAGAAATCCAAAAAAAAAAAAAAAGACCAATTCCCACAGTAAGTGGGAAACAGAGAAGGAAGACTAATAAACATTTATCATTTCTAAAAGCAGCATCTGCAGTGGGGACTGACGTGGAGAAAGGTCTCGCCTGGGTCTGAGCCGAGAACGTGCCGTGTTTCTGTAGAGCCCCCCAGTGCCTGTCAGCTGAGGAACTATAATTTCTGGTTTTGTTTGGACCAGGGAGGAGAAAGGGAGAGGAGGAAGCTTTTATTTTGGTGTATAACTCAGCAAAAAGAACTATTTCCCCAGTGTTGGAAGGTTCCCTCACACCAGTAGAGCCCTTTCCCAGTTGGTCTCGCCCTCAGGAGCACCCTGGAAGCCTCCACAGGAGAGCAGAGCCAGGGCTTCTTCCAAAGGGAGCTGCACAATTTAATTAACTCTGCTCCATGCTTGCAGTCCTGTGATTTCTCTTACCTTTAACATGAACTCACATACGGATTAAAGTGAAATAAACCCTACAATTTGAGTTCAACTCCAAGCTGATTGGAAACATGTATTACCTTTCCTTGACCTGGCAGCGAGAAGGGAAGTTATTACAGTTCTTTAGTGAGTTTGTAAACTCTTTACTGCTGTGGCAGTTTTAATCCTGCTGAGAGAAAATTTGGGCTGGAAAATAAATTGCTCCCATTTTATTCTTATGTTTTACAATCACAGGTTTAGATAGCAAACAAGAATCATGTTCTTTTGGTATCAACAGGTGACAGTATTACCAGAATCCAGATGGCATCTGGGGGTTAAATAACAAGCAATCATCAGTAATAATAAAGGAATGCTCCAGATCTTGCAGATTTCAATTATGATGACATGATGTAGAAAAATTTGGAAATTTTACTGATTTGATTACATCATGACTAGGAGAAAAGATTCATGTCTGGACTGATCATGCACTCCCTGAAAATAAAAGATTCTCACCATCCTTTGGAAGTTTGTAAACATTTTGGAGTCACAAATGACAGATGCAAAAATACTGGCAATGCTTTCGTGAAAAGTCCAGTCTGAGTGAGTCCAGAGCAGCATCCCGGCCTTGTAAGGTGCTAACAAGCCCTGATGGCTGTTTGCATTGTCAGCCCAATGGGACTGGCACCCCAGCACCGGGGCTGAGCCATGGAGGTGATTAACACATTAGACCAGCAGAACTGGATTTTCTCTCTCTCTCCGGAGGTCTTCAGAGGCAGGCAGGGTGTCCCCCTGCAAAGCTGGGCTTTGGCAGAGCTGAATCCACGAGGCTGCAAACAGGCAGGACGAGCTGGGTGGCGTTTATCGGCCGGTGATAGACGAGCTGGACCTCGCCGAATGCTCTTCCAGCTTCCAGGGCCCTGAATCCCCCAGCAAAAATCCCCCAGGAGTCTCACCCAGGAAGCCTAAATCAGATCTCCGAGGTCTCTGCTTAAATCAAGCAGATCAAATACTTTGTGCAGGGCTGACGCCTCCCCCGTGTTTGCTTTCGTGCACTCGCAGGGTGCTGAGGAACGAATCCTCCACGCAGGGAAGGTTCCCAACATTTCCTTTTAGTTTAAAGGAATGAGCTGGTTCTGTGCATTTTCTCAGGGACAGACCTCAGCCAACTCAGTGTGTCACTGCCCACAGGCAAGGAGCCAACACTGTCGGTGCAGGAGAACTGGATATATTTTAGCAGTAGAGTGAAATGCCACCTGTGAAGCGTTTTCCCACAATCCCTTAAAAATAATCCAACAAAAGAGGTACAGAAAGGGGAAAAAGACACTTTTCCTCTGCTCTTAATTCTCTTGCCAGCCTGGATGCTGTGTGAGCCACCTGGGCACTTGGAAAGGCACAGTCCACTGGCAGGGGTTTTTTATTGCACCTGGGCACTGAATATCTGCAGTTTCTGAGATCCATTGGCCACACTATTAAAACTGAAATGTTAAACACTCCAGGCTACTCAGCTGAAAAGAGGGTTTTATTATTCTAAACGAGCTTCAGACTTGCCAGGCAGAAATGGTCAATAATACTTCTTTTTAATTCGAATAAATTATTTGTACTACACAGCAGAGTCAACATAACATTATTTACAGGAACATAATCATGCCATCCCTTTTTCTATGTCCATTTTTTTTCGCATGGCACCAGGGTAAAGAAGGAAAAATATTGATACTGAAATCAAACCAGACAGAAGATGATCCAGTGTAAACAGAGCATGAAGGAAGAACTTTCTGGGTTTGTTTTCACTGCTGGCATCTGTTCCTCCTGACACATAAAACTACAGAGAATGATAACCTGTTTTCGTGGGTGAACAAAGAAGTAGTGGCAAAATAGAAATAAAGTCAGAAATATGCAAGGGTGTCTGCAGTGGGTCACAGAAAGTCGAACCAGCTGACAGTGGTTGTTGCTCAGGCCTGTGGGGAAGAAAAATGAGGAAGAGGATGAATACAGTGGGAGGATTCTCCTGGTTCTGGAATGCTGGCACATAGGGGCTCCCAACCCTGAGGTTCCAGGCCAGGACACCACGCTTCCCACCCAGCAGCTCAGCTGCAGGACTGCTTCCTGGACCTTGCTGTACCTGTATTTGTCCAGGAGTGATTGTCCTGTCATTTCCATGAGCACTCCCTCCTTTTATTTTAGGACAGAAAGGACTAATCATTCCTTACTTGATGTGTTCACAGTTTTACCAATCCCTGCCTTTCTGTTTAGCCTGTCTTTTCATGGCAGTGATCACATATTCCCGACTCTCTGGCTCACTCCAGACTATTTCCAGCCTGAAATCTCTCCTTGGAGAGGTGTTCCCAGCCTCCACCCCTGGGCGTAGCTGCTCGAGCAGGAGGGGTGACACAGCCCCTCCTCGCCTGTCCCCCCACCCCAGGCTCCCTTCCAAGAGTGATGTGTCTTTGTAAACCCTTTTTGACAAACTTAGAGGACTTTCAGGCTGAAGGAGGAATTATTTTCCTGTTGATAGATGATGTCAGAAGGAAGAGAGAGGGTGTCAAAGTGCATTTTCCCCACAAGCATCCCTGAAGCACCCGCACTCTGGGTCATGCCAAAGGCTCTGTCCTCGCCCCTTGGCTGCTGTCCCGTGTCCCCAACCCCACTCCAGCCCATTCCCCCCTGGCACTGCCCCTGCCAAAGAGGGCTGAGCACAGGGTTTGCATCACTTTCCCCAGCAATAACCAGCTGATTACCCTCCCCTCAGCCCCAGTTTAACTTTACATCATTACACAACAAGGTTTGGTCCAGAATATCTAAAGCCTTTGAGTGGTCGATGTAAACCGCAGCCTCCAAAAGTTCCTGATCCCCAGCCAAAGCCAACTCATTAGGTACCAGAGGAACAGCCCTGCTAACACAGCTTTCCTTTCAGTGCTGCCTGCAGTGGGGATATTACATGAGGAATGTTCAAATGGAATATGATTTTTACGTGGCCTGTAATAACTCTGTGAGGTTTACGATCGCTCGGGTCTTGCAGGTCAGGAGTTATTAAAATGGAATTATGGATTTTGCATACCTACCAGCGCAGGAAATGGGCAGTGACCTGCTGCACCACTGCACACACAGGTCCGTGGGGCCAGATGGGATCCACCCAAGGGTCCTGAGCCACTTTCCATCATTTATCATCAGTGCTGGCTGACTGGGGAGGTCCCAGCTGACTGTGAGTGAACGAATGTGACGCCCATCTCAAGGGTGCTGGGCAGTGGGACAGGAGGGTGGGGTGGAGATGAGGATGGGAACGGGGATGGGAGCATATCCCCTTCCCTGCACTGCTCCCGGCCTCCCTGCTTGTAGCTAAACATTTCAGCCAGGCTTTCAGGGTTGCTTTTGTTCCCTTTCTGCCTCCAGAAGCCTTGCAGGGGAAGGCTGTGCTAACACCGCAGCCGGGGCTGCGCTCACACACCGAGGGAGAGGCGGAGGAACACACAGACGTCGAAGCCCAGAGGTCACAGCGCCGACGAGAGGCACAGAACAGGCTTTGTGTGGGTTTGCCCCGCCGGCTCCCTTCATTCCCCGCTTGAAACACTCGCTGATAATCCACTCCTTGACCTCTCCTGCACAGGATGCGGCGTCGCTGTATGGGAGCCATATGGAACAAAGGGATCGCTCTCAATGCACGCTGAGCACAAGAAATAAAGAAATAAAGGTTCACAATGGCACTGTCACCACGGCAGCTGGGTCGGCTGTTTGCCAGCCTGCCCTCGTGGGGGCAGCTGGAAGCTCGTGTGCCTGGTAGGATAAGGCACAGCATCTTGGGCTTTAACAAGAGGAATTTCAGCCAGAGGATGTGTTTGTAGCTCTCTGTAACTGAGCTAGCTCCTGACTTTATTGTCCAGATTTTTTTTTCGTGGGGGGGGGGGGGGGGGGGGGGGGGGGGGGGGGGGGGGGGGGGGGGGGGGGGGGGGGGGGGGGGGG
>JAYRBT010000028.1:8691029-8719819 GCA_036023395.1 Myiotriccus ornatus | reverse complement strand
TGCTTCTTGAACTCTGTCAGGCTTGGTGCTGTGACCACTTTCCTAGGGATCCTGTTCCAGTGCCCAACCACCCCCTTTGGTAACCATTAAAACTGTGAAATGTTTTCTAGGACATGAGAAACAGATATGATCCCTGATGGTCCTGTTCTTTGAAGGATACCTGGTTCCCATTAATAACCTATATATGACAGGATGGAGCTATGGACAATTTGCTTTCTAGTGATTACAGATTGGAAATACAAAGCTCAGGAATAATGAGAAAATGCACTGAGTTTCTGCTCCAAGTGTTTTAGATGTGCATACATATCTCCTGCCTAAAATTGAGAAATACCTCATGATTTGCTGATAGGATTTAATCAGCTTTAAACAACTCCACCAGGATAAAGGGCCTACCTGTGTCTTGGGGAGAAGAAAGAGAAAATTAACTGAAAAGTTGCATTACATTACAGAGAAACAGTAAGACTCTAATTTTGCCCCTTCAGCACAGAAACAAGTACAAGGCTTCAAGTAAGCCTTAGAGGGATGGAGCTTCATGTAAGGTTTTGACCTTCTTGTTCCGTATTTCTCCCCTAATCTGTCTCTAATAGCAGAAAAGATGTTCTGGCAGATGCAAAAGCCACCTGATGAGCAAATCTGAGCTGATGTTTCCATCTCTCTTTTATGGACAAGGTGCTAGTCGTGCCCTGCCCTGCGCTTGCAGCGCTTCTGGAGCAGATGGCTGGAGCCAGATTACAACCAGGGTCTTGTCTCTGCACCCCTTTGCCTTTCAGGAAGGTTTTATTGCAAATCTCATCTGGTTTGGTCCCGTGCCAGCTCTAAATGAGAAATGGCCCATTTCCCGCTTCATTTCCCCTTCGAAACTCACGGGGAGTGCTTTGGCAGTTTCCAAACCAAGCCCTGACCGAAAAGCCCAGCACAGGCTAAATCTGCAGCCCAAAGCGAAGCCCAGAGCTGCTGCACTGGCACCACCGCAGGGAGATCGAGTTCTGCTTGTTTTCAGCATCTCTGGCAGGATCCCTCCTGTCCACACCGGAGAGGAGCACACACATTTTCTGCTGATCACCCAAAATGTCACACCGAGACATTTCTCACCCTATGGCAGAGCACAAGCAATGGTTTCTTCAGCACGACAAGCTAAACCCTTCTCCAATTTTCAGCCAGGAGGAGAGGGGGGTTAGTTTGGAGCCAGTTGCTTAATTAGTAGGCTTAAGAGTTCAGTATCCCCGAGGAAAATGATAGAGAAAAATGCGATGGGTTTTAAGACAGAGACTGAGTGGCTTTCCTTGCACGCAGATCCCAGCTTGCAATCCACACTTATGGGTGGCAAAAAAAAGAGAGGGGCAAAATCTGCCTTTTCTTGTGAGCTAGAAGCTGACCTCAGAGCAGCCTGAGGGCATTTTAAACCCATCTCTGCCTTTATTATGTGTGTCATATGCCCCTATTCATCCTTTGTAGTTTAAAGCAAAAATGACCTTTTATAGCTATCTAAAGCATAATTTTGCTTATGTTCTCCACTCTCACCATTTGTTTCGAGTTAAATATCAAACAGATGTGCACCCATTTTTAACCCAAAAAAATGTTTAATATTAGAGAGCATGCCCTCAAATGAGACTGGGAAAGCCTTTCAGGGAAATAAGCCTTTCAAATAAAAAGGCATATTAGTAAATTTTAAGGTGATTCTAACTGTATATTTTCAAGCATTAAAGGAAACAGATCCAGCAAGCCATAAAGTGACAAGAGGGAGGTGGGGGAAGATATACGGTACCGGTTTGAAAGAGAAATTAGACCTGGAACCGGGTGGAAAAATCCACCTCCCCTGGAGCTATTTGGATTCACAGGTTTGGAGGTCGGGACTTGGGAGAGAGGGAGGGAGGACTGAAGGCTGGAAGGAGGTATCAACCCCACCCCTCTCCCCCTGGCAGACACGGGTTGCTGACTGTCAGAATCACACCCTGGAGAAGGTGGGAACGTCCAGGCTCGGTTTATAACTCACGACCAGGAGGCAAACAGCAGAGCCCAGGCTTTCCAAAGCCAGCTCCCAGCTGGAATATCGTGCTGTGGCTCCATGAAGGTATCAATCAGCTCAGGAGGAGCTTTGCTCTGGTTCCCCCCTCCCACACTCTGCAGCACTGATGGCGCAGGGCTGCATTCAACATCCCACATCTCCTAATGTGCCTTGGCGCTGCATGTATTTAAAGGACAGAGCTAAATTACCTGGCTTCCATGGTCTGCAGCAGCCATCTCCTCTGATGGTTACTGCTGAAATTAAAGTATTTCCATGTGGCTGCTTGAATTTCTTCTGCTGTAGGAAAGGACTTTCTCTGCTGAGAAATGCCTGCAAATCACATTTCCATTTGGCACCGAAGATGGTTTGCACAGATTTACTCTATTCTGGGGCTATTTCAGTTGCAGTTTGGAGGAGAGCTGATACCTTTGGTGTTTTACAAAGCTGGGGTTGTGTCTGCTGGTACAGGCCAGGAAGATGTAACTGGTTATCGCTCCATTAGGCTGCTGCAGTACCTGAAACCCTGAATAATCTGAAGTCATTTTCCTTAATGACTGCTGAGGGAAATGATCCTGTTTCCATCCACCTCACTCTGACAATGCAACCGAGCCCAGGGGTGTGCAGGAATTAGAGCTCTGGAGGCTTGGGGAAAGGATTCTCTCGCTCTCTCCCTGTGTTCCTGCTCCAAGCCTGGCTGCCTTGCACAGCACAGCATCCTCCCAGAGCCAGCTGCTGGCTTCACTGCAGGCCATGAGATATGGGCTCCTCATCTTAGGGCAAAGGGAAGGACATTTCTGTCTCTTTTAATCCCTTTATTTCTCCTGAGTAGCTGAAGTGGGATTGGAGTGAGGATTCTCATAGTTTACATTTCGAGAAGTGTACTGACGCTCCAGGAGGTTTATTCCTGATCATTCAGCTCTTGCTGAGGGATCTCTTGACCAAGAGATAGTTTGGAGGGTCCTGAGCCCAGGGCAGACAGCAAATTTTGTGTTTGCACACCCCAGGAATGGGCCACAGAGCACAGAGGTCACAGCTGCCACAGGACTGGCTAACAGGGCACATCCATCACTTCACCACGGCACTGGAGGAGCTGCATTCCCAGAGCCTGGCAGGGAAGGGAAGTCAGTGTGTGTGTTCCATGGCAACCAAGCTGGTCTGCCACTGCATGGTGTGTCCACTGCATCCTGAATTTTAGGGTCAGAAAGCACTACTCTCATGCAGGTGTGTTTGTTTCTCTGTTCACCTACTTAGCTGAATTACGAAGCCTTTCACCACCACGGTTCAGCACAGGGTCATCAGTCCCTGAATTAACACTGGGTTTGATTGTGTTCATTCACAAAAGAGCAGCCCAGCCATTTGGAGACCTTCCAGCCTGATCCACCTCCCAGCAAAGCAGTGGACCTGAGGTTGGGCCCCTCCTGCTTTCGTCCGGGAAGGAAAATCAGCACAAAGTCAGGCTGGAGAACAGGAGCAGTAGAGTAGCAACTGTATTACTAAGGCAACTCAAATCATGACCCAACAGAGTTCAGTAGTGTTTTTTAAATTCAGTGCATCAAGTCAGGACAACCTAATAAAACCAGTTTCCCACCCTAAGAACTGAGAAAGAACAATGAAATTATCTCTGCTTGCTGGACCCATTGTCCGGCTCAGTAGGATTTTCCCATCCTTGGCTGACAGAATGTCAATGTGTGGTACTGAGCAATGAGAATCATTTAGATTCCAAACCATCCCATCCTAATCCTTGCCTCCCCACCAGCCGAGTTATTCATGGGATAACCAGAAACACCTGGGTACAGGGAATTTCCTGCTGCAACTCAGCCTTAATTTCCTCAGATAGTAAAAACCTAAGGCTTGCAAAGGTGAAAGAAACCAGCAGTCAATCAAGTAAATCATCACCACCACCACTGCAGCACTGATAGTACATTCTAAATTAAATTTTAATTCCCACCTGATGGTTCACCCGGAGTTACTTATACACAAACCATTCATCTGACCCACCTTTGTGTTTCAGGCGATTTGTTGGGGTCCCATTAGTTATTAACACCCACCTAAGGCCCAGAAAGGCTTTTTTCCTGTGATTATGATCAGAATCCAAATGAGAAGCACAGAAAGAAATAGCTGCAGGTATTTGCTGGACAGATACATTAAGGCTACACAGACAATCTTTCTGTGGAAAGCAGTGAACAACAAAGCCAAGAAACCTCCCGAGTTCAAGCATGAAGTATAAACAGAGCAGGTTTGGGATCTTTAATATTTATTTATTTTTGGGTTATGAAGTGGTTGTAATGCTTACTGGGATCATGACCAGGTGACAGAGCTCACCTCTCCTTGTGGTCAACAGACTCAGCAGCAAAAATATCTGAGATTTTGGCCCAAACACGCAGAGAAGTTGTGGCTGGCCCATCCCTGGGAGTGTTCAATGCTAGACTGGTTTGAGCTCTGAGCAACCTGGTTTAATGGACAGTGGAAATGGGGTTGGAAAGAGATGGTCTTTAAGGTCCCTTCCAACCCAAACCATTCTGTGATTCCTCAAAGGTCAGACGTGAATTAGAAAAGGAGGTCAGGGCTGAGGCATGGGGGCAGAGCTGATGGAGGAAAGCAAGAGGGGGCATTTCAAAGCAGCACTTTCAGCCTCTCATCACCTGGATTAATTAATTAAACAAATAAAAGTAAACTAATTTCTTCAAGCCAGATTTTTAAGTGGGATATTCATGGAGTTTCCACTTCTATGTGCTCAGCACGGCATCTGCAGTCCTTTCTGTTCACAACTCTGCCAGATCTGTCAAAGTAATGCACACAATTAAAGCATGTTTTGGCAAAATTTACCCCAAATAAAGGAGCTGAAAAGGAAAAAAAATAATTCAATATCACATTCACCCAGAATTGCTGACATTCCTTTTTTTTTCTTCTTAGTTAATCTAAATGTGAATATTCACAAGTGCCTGTGAAAACTGGGTGCTTTATTCTAGGAAGATGCTTTGCTAGACAGCCTCTAGAGACACTTGAAGACTGTTGAGAGCAGGGAGCTTGCTGTGCTCACCAGGCAGGGGTTGTGTTAACAGGCAGCTGTCAATGCCACAGGAGTGAGAGCTCCCCAGGGAAGGGGTTGTTGGCTTTTATTGACGGGACCCATGAGACAGGTGTCCCAACATCACCCACGGCAGATCCAGCATCCCAACCACCAGGAAACGTCACACCACGCTGCTGTGGTGGGAGGCCCTGTGCCTTCTGGGGGAGGTGAGAAATAAGACTTTCTGGATCAGCTTTGAAATTGTTTTGAGCTGGGAAAGCGCTGTGGTGATCAGTGGGAATGCAGAAGCATCTTCAAGGAAGAAATTTGCCCTGATGTGTTGCAGGGTGGGCTTTTAAAACACTCTTTTAAAACAGTCATTATGCTCGTTTTTGGAGAGCAACAGTGTGGCAGCTGCAATGTGTATTTTCAGTGGTTCAGTAGCACACTTGACACACCAGCTGCCTCACATCAAGATCAGTGAAAGGCAGCAGAGATCTTTCCAAACTCTCAGTCAAAGCAGAGGGTGTCAGTGATAGGCAGTGTCAGACCAGAAGGAGAAGAAAACACACAAGTGTTTGTCACCATCACATCTCCCAAGGATGGCTGGGACATCTCCAGGGGGAGGATCTTGAGCAGATGCCTCCGTAGGGCCCGACTCCTTCTGGGTCCACTTGGGACCTCGCTGAACTGAAGCCGAAGGATAATAATAACAACCTTGTCAAGATGCAAGGGCAGCATTTCAAAGCCACTTGGACCCAATTTCTCAAGAAATAAGGTCAAGATAAGCCCTGGCCTGAAAGGAGAGAATTTCTGCGGTGAAGAACATTTTCCACAGACAGATTTCCAGCCTCTGACGCACCGATTTCCCAGCAGAGAGGGATTCCTTTCCTGCTGTGATGACACACACAGACATGGATGACCATGTCCAGCAAACAGGCTCTAAGAAGGGAAGGGTAATGGGTGGACTGAGCATGGACTGCACCAGGAATAACAAACACAATCATATGGAAACAATCAGTGCTCTTTCTCAGGGGAGGAGATCTCTCTCCCCTTCTTCGAGCTTTTCTTTAGATTCCTCCCTTGCAGTTAGCCTGAGCAGTTTTTTCATTCATAAACTATATTCTGTAGGTGGGATTTTCCAGTCTCCTGGCTGTTTATAGCAATTAGGACTGCCTCTGTCAGCATATCATGTCTATTTAAGAATGTTTATCGCTCGTTACTTTAACTAAATTTCAAAGCCTATCTGTGTTGCCCAGCAACAGAAAAAGCTGCTCCTGCTTCCTGGACAGAAAATTAGGAGTTTAATCACCTAATGTCATCCTGTCCACTGATAATCAAGCAAATTATGGTCAAGGAAATGCCTTATATTAAAGCGGTGGATTTTGCTTCACCTGCAGGATCAGATCTTGGCTCCTCCTCTGTGGTTTGCAGAGCAACCTGAAAAACTTCATGTTTGATGAAAAGTGTTATTCCTAAGTCCTACTCACTCAGGACAGCCTCAGAGCTTAACTCCAGCCAGGTCATGAGAGAGAGGTAGGAATCACACCCAGTTCTCTTGAAATTCACCCCAACACCCCAACCACAAAGTGAGCCCAGCAGACCTGTGGGCAGATATTTTCTCCAGGTCTTTTATTGTTCTTTCTGCTTCCCACGGCCAGAAGACCTGCCTGACTTCCCAGTGCTGTGCCCACAGCTCAGTGATGCACCAGCCCTGCTCCTTAAGGTCTGCCCTTCCCAATGGTCCCTGTGGCCTCAGTCCAGGTGTGCTGATCCCTGTGTGTCACTGGATGTGACGGTTGTTCTCTGCCTTTGGTGGCACTGATGATCCCAACAAAGCCTGGCCCTGCAAAGGATCAGAACTGGCTCCTCCAGTGCCGTTCTCAGCGCTGGGAGAGGAAGCCACGGGCATCCTGAACAGCTTAATCTTCATAAAATGAGAGCAATTAATTTTAATCCCCACTAGATGGTGCAGGAAGTCAATAAATGTCAGTCATCCTCCAGCACTGGGCTTGTCTCTCAAGTGCTTCCACGTTCTCCCGAAATACCTCCTCAGATGGTTTCTCTCATGAAGCCCTAAGCAGGGTTTGAACTGGAATCTGAACAGCACCTGAACTCCCTGCTGTGCACCAGAGAGACTTTTTAAATGCCTTTTGGGCACTGTTTGTACAGCACATTATTATTTTGAATAATAACAACAATATTAATAATAATACCCATATAGGAATTACTTGCAAGACTTAACAGCAATCTAGTTCTGCTGACATTCAGAAATTGTCTATTAGATTTAATAGTCAATTACATCATTTTTCTACATTAAGATGGTTTAATATATCAAAAGACAAGATCTGTTGTCTTATAATTAGATTGTAAGCGATTTGAAAGTACAGACTGTGCAGCTTCCAGTACAAATGGTCTAATTCATGGTTAAAGATGTCCAAGATGCTGGAATAATATAAAAATACACATAGAGATAATGAAATCCTGATGGATTTTATAATTATTTCTGTCTTGCAAGATTGTAACACTTTCATACCTCCAGTTCAGTTTTCAGAATCTCAGGCCATAAACCAGAGGGGTCTTGCAGGATCAATATGCAAGCTATTTAGAAGAGTGTGTGATGCACAGATGAGTTTCTGTAACACTGACACATGGCAGCATGTAGGTCTGAACCCAACAACAAAACATGCACACGTTGGGGCAAGGATGAAAGAGGGAACGAGCACAGCAGATGTCAGCTGGATCACATAATGCTTGGCTGGAAGGCACTCAGATACTCTCTGGTGATGAAGGTGGAATAACATCCTGTACAGACCAGAATGCAATTTACCCAAGGAACTTGCAGGCAAATAAAAAAAAATACAGTGCCACATTCATGAAATCTCTCTTCAGCCCTAAATTTTGCCGTGAGGCAGTGCTCTGGAATACCTAAATCTATACGTATCAGATGAACTTCCAGCTCTGAACACAAATCAAATCCGAAGAGATAATGAGCCAAACAGAGACATTAATTATTTTTTATGTTGTCATTTATTTTGAGACATTTAATTAATGTCGTAAAAATATGTAATATACATTTTCAATAAAGAATTTCAAGTACCGCAATCAAAGATCACATGACCTCAGTTTCATTACGAAAAGTACCTGGATTCAATAAAAAGAGGACATAGCTTTATCCGAGACATAAATTTGGTTCAGGCAGCAATATTGAGAAAGGTTAAATGGTAAAGAAAACTAATCTCTTCAAGCAATATGAATCACAGAAATAGAGCTTGTGGTGAGGTGATAATAAAAATCCCAGCTGTAATTTTCTTCTCACACGGAACTCCAGCACAGCAGTTCTGGTGCCTTCACAGCATGGCAAGGCACTGACCAGTGGGACTGGACAGGGAAATGACTATGGGAGCAGAGACACAATCTGCACTTTATTAAGCACTGAACATCTCCCTGACGTGGCTGGTTTGCAACCTTCAGAGTGCCACTGGGGTTAAATACCACGGGCACGTTGTTTTCTGGTGTCAGAGGGTGCAGAACCATTGTTCTGGTTCCAGCTGCATTGTTCTGTCCCTTTGCTTCTCATGCTGTAATCCCCTCCTCAAAAGAGTCAGTGGCCATTCTCACCCACTGCAAACTGACCACAACCTCCTCCTTTTAATTCAGCAATTACCCCAGTCAGAGAGCAAAACTGGGGGGGGTCCCCTTTGCCATCTGAACCACTGTTTTCGTGGCCTTGGATTTAAAGGGAGGAGTGTGGCACAGCAGAGTTGTGTGCATCACAGCAGCCTCCAGCACAGCCACGTGCAGAGGCAGCCAGGCACAGCCACAGCAAGCACTCTGCTCTCTGCAGCAGGAGGGAACACTTCACTGGGAGGAGAACAACCTAAAAAGAGCAATAGCCCCTGGTGATGAGCTCCCATAGGTCTCCTGAACACTTCAATCTGCACAATCCAAGAGCAGGAGCTCCTGCACAGAAGCAACGGGTGCTTTCACAAAAAAAACCCACAAGTTTCCAAGAAGCCAAAGGTGATGATCCTCTATAATCCCCTTCCACGGCCGTTTCCCACCTTACACTCCTCCCTCCTGATTCCCTCTGAGTGGCAGAAGTCGGCAAAGCCGTGGTAACAATAAAACACCCTCTGTCTGCTTTGTCTTGGGCCTGAGGTGATGGCAGGGAGCTCTGCACCAAACAAAGCCTTGCTGCTGATGAAGTCATTTTAAAACCATCTGTCGTAATTTAGTGACTAATGAAGTGAAGGCTTGCTCTCCCCAGCCTCCCTGCAATTTGCCATCTTTTTGGCACGTATATAAAAGGCCACTGGCCTCTCCTGGCTGTGTCTGTGACAGTCTCGAGGTGACTGTCCAAACAGTCCTCAACCCTGGCAAATGTAAAACCCCCAAACTTTGTTTGACCCTCACTGAAAGACATTACAATAGAGCCAGTTTTGCAATACTCTGGCAGCAGTTTTGCTCCCAGTGGCTGATATGTTGGCAGTAAAGGACAAGATCACACAGAACACACAGCAAATCTGAATAAATATGGAGTTCATCGCAGACTGAGGTTCAGATGCAACGTAAAAGGTGAAATTCTGTGTTACCTCACCATCCCTTCTTTTATCTTGTATAGCAAATCACTGTCCTTGACTTTGAATTCCTTCCCTTTTCTTTTCTTTTGATGCCTGAAACAAAAACCATTGTGCTGGAAATATTGCAGTTAATATGTGGGAATCCAAGCAGCACATTACTCGTGGGATCCCATCTGATTTCTGGTGCATCCCACTGACCTCATACCCCATACCTTGGCAGGGAGATTTTGTTTAGAAACTGAAGAAAAAAGAAATAATATAAAATCATAGAGTGGTTTAGGTTGGAAGAGACCACTAAGATCATCGGATCCAACAGAAATATGAGAAAAGTTTATTTAATTAAAAAAGAAATAGCCTGATCTTGGCAGAATTTTCCACTTATAGCTGAGGGAGGTTTATAGCTTGCCAGTAGCTCAGCCTTCATCCTTTGCACATTTTTCTTCCCTTATGTCTGTAACTCCCTTCCAAACTGGCAGGTATAATGATGCCGGGACTGCAAACACCCCAGCACACAAGTATGCTGCCATCAGGCATGAAGCATTGCACCACGAGGCTGGAAAGGCAGTTTATAGCATATCAAGAGTGGAATGCCACATATTTGCTCTGCTTTCTGCAGCTTTCCTTTGAGAAGCCTTTGTGGAGTGAGCTGCTGACTCAGCATTGGCTCCTGGTGAGCCACGAGAGGGTGATGATGTGAAACTGCAGCAGCAGACCCAGCACTGGAACAGATCCTTAGCTCAGCAAAGCCAGTCTTGTGCCGTGGCAGGAAGCACACCAGGCAGGCCTTTGGATTGCTGAGGTTTGCTGAGGGGGCCAGCAAAACGCCGGTAATTTTTGGAGATGGCAGGAGCAGAGCAGGGCTGTCTGTCTGAGCCCACCCAGGCAGGGATGACCTGCCTCCTGGAACGCTTCCTGCAGTTATTTATGACACCCTCTGTGGCCACAGCAGCCCTCCTGCTCCAGCTGCAGTTGCCAAATTTCCTTTCTTTGGCACTTACTATGGAGAAAACTCTCATTTTTGCCAGGTGAAATGCATTCGCTGAACTGAGGGTGTTTGGTAGCAAATTCTGGGTCGGGCTCTATTTAATGTTACTTGGGTCTGGTGCAGTTTGTCCATCTGCTCCCAAATGCTGCACCCCTTATGGGTGCTGAGATATTAATTTCACAGCTTCCTTTATTCCCTTCTCTCTCCTAAGGCATCCTGCTCACTGATCTGAGTATATGGGCATGTTTTCAGATGAAAAATATTTCAGTGCTTCCAAACACATGGGCATTTTCCAGCAGTTTTTCTCCAGCCTGTGTCACGTGCTTTCAAAATGATTTTTGTGGTGCTTTGCACCTCTGCTTTGAGTCCTTTGTCACAGCTTTAGTGTCACCAGGGCAGGACTGATCTGGTTTAGATGAAACCTGTAGTTTTTCCTGTAGCCTCTACAACAGAAATTTCCATCTGTATCATTTTCTGCAGTGTGTTGCCTGTAATTCACATTGTCTCTGCAGCAAGGGGGTTGTGTCATCATGTGCTTTCCATGGCTGCCAATTCCCTTTCTTCTCCTGCATAGCTGGGAGGAAGTCAGGCTAACCTGGCAGGCCCTGAGCTGCCCGTCTGCTTTCCTTTCCCTTTCCTGGTTTTGTGTCCAGTAGGACTGTAGATTTTACAGACTCCAGTTCTGCAAACCATTCCTGGCCAAAAGACTGCAAAATTTCACCCTTCAAACCACCACAGCATAGTGTAACATTTTCTTTTTCTTTTTTTTTTCCCTGTAAACTGTGCCATAAGGACTTCCCTGGCTGCCAGTGCCACTCACAACTCTATTACCCAAAGCAAAAACCCCATCGTTGTTTTTCTCCCCACTCTCACACACCTCTTACACTGATTTCTGGGAAACAGCAGAAGTTGCCTCCAGAGCAGAACAGCTTATCATACAGCAGCATTTATCAATCAGTTCCTGTCTTTAACCTCAGATCAGGACTCAGAGTGCAAGATAAAGTGGTGCCAGACCACAGGGTTCCTCTCTGAGCTGGAGGTATAAGCCTTGGAGCCTGGCTCCATTCCCAGGCAGATGCCAGCCATAGCCATATCCTGCTCAGAAGGCTTGGCCAGCTCCAGTTTCTCTCACTTTGGCTGTTGTTCAGCAGAAGGTTCATAATAAAGCTCAGTGACAGATGCAATAAACCCTTCTCTCATCTACCTCCCATTGCTACCAGTGCAGCATTATGGTTTTTGTCAGATATTTCTTGACCCTTTCATCTCTTTCAGTGCTTAATGCAGCCTCCAGCGAAGCATTGCCATCAAATCCTACCCTAATCCTACCCTAATCCTATTTTTTTGCCATCAAGGCAAAAAATAAAAACGTTTAAATTGGGAATGGGGTTCATCTGAGTGCTCCTTCTCCCTTCACGTCTGTTCAGGTAGATATAAAAATGACAGATGACTTTTTTTTTTTTAATTTACACATAATGGCAGTTCTTTAGCACTCCTCCACATTACTCCAAAGTCGAGGCAAGCAAGTTAATGAACTGTACGTGGCACCTTTGCACTTGCAAGTGGTCTGTGTATAAACAGCCTGACAGCTGACAGAAGCTTTAACAACCCAGCACTCTCCCAGAAGGGTCTCTAAGAGACGTTTCCAGTAGCACAGCTCCAGATAAGCCTTAATCAAAGCCTAAAACTGCTGTTTAAATGCAATTTAAACTCCACCTGCTGGCTGAGCTCCTTAATGGCATCATGTCTGCACATACAGATGGTGAAGGGGCTTAAGGATGCTCCCCTTCCAGTGGTAAGGGGCTTAAGAAAGATCTCCGATTCATCCCATTAAGAAGAATACCAGACACGAGTTTCTAAAGTGATTAATGATCTCTATAGCTCTGTTTAATTGAAACATGTCTAAGAGATCAGATTTGCAAATTCACTAATCACATTTGAGCGCTGGCCACGACAGCCCAGAAACACAAATGGGTCTAAGGAGATGCAAAAAACGTTGAAAAAAGTTTCCAAAAAGGGAATGAATTTCATGAAGAAGGCTTGAAATAGTAGTTTGAGTGACCAGATGTTGTTTTCTGTTTCCCAAATCCAGTTTCCAGAGATATATTTCAAGTAATTGTAGAGGAGTGGACTTCACTAACTGTACACAGACACACAGAACAGGATGCACACGTGTGACAGTGAGGGTCAGGATTGGTGCAGAGCTGACATTTCCTTCTGCTGGGATTCCCTTTCACAAAAGCATACATTGAAAGAAAACTAGGATTTTGTTTTCTTTCCTTTTTTCTTTCTTTTTTTTTTTTTTTTTAATTTTAGTACCTAAAAAGCAACTTCAGTGGAAAAACAATCTATAGAGCAGTTTCAGAATATGAGGTGCATTCAGGAGAAATCTTGGGCTCTAGTAAATGCTTCCATGTGTGATAAGGGTAATTTAGCATAAAACTACACATCTTTTATTTCCTCAAAACTGGCCTGACTTTAGAAAAATATTATGATATTAATGAGACAGAAACCTCTGAGAATTCAGTGCATGGCATACAGGGAAATCAAAAATTAATTTAAGAGGGCATATTCCCAAGTATGAGGGTTACTGACAACAATGAGTACATTCAGGAAGTCATCAAAAACTATTTTCTTTCCCAAAAAGTACATAGAAAGACACAGATTTTCATTTTGTTTCATAATCATATTTCATATTAATTTATTACCCAATATACAGTTTATGTGACCATATTTCTATTACATGAACTGTTTGGAAAGTATTCACCACAACTGATACCCAGAGAACGCTTTACTCTCCGTGGCTCAATTTGTGGGGCAGGTCAACTGACACTTGAGACTAATTCTGCTTGCCTGGTTAATCCACAAGCTTCAGAATAACCCTCTAAGCACTTCCAAACAAATATCCTGGCCCATCTCTCACTGATATTCACCCCAGTGCTTTCAATAAGCCATTTTTTAATGGACAAAAATGCCATCAGATGACTCAGTAAGAGCAGTGCAGTCCAGGTGATTCCCATAGAGGGAGATGTTGCTTTGTTTCTTCCTTATTTTAAAGTTTTCCTGCCCATATTGTGGGAAAAACTTCACATTCTCCAGTCACCACACAGACACTTCCTGACATGGAGATTTTTAAGCTGAGCAAATCCCGCACCAGAACTTGTCAGTCATGTCTATGAATGAATTAAATGTTTCCACTGTCCTGACACAGGGATTATTTCCAGGTTGCTATTCCAGGAAGCACTAACTGTGCTGTTATAGGTGTTCAGCGTGGAGAAGGCTCCTGTGAGACCTTATTGTGGACTCTCAGGACTTAAAGGGAGCTTATAAAAAGATGGAGAGAAACTTATTACAGGGGCAGACAATGACAGGACAAGGGAGGATGGTTTTAAACTAAAACAGGGGAGATTTAGAGTGGATGTTAGGAGGAAATTCTTCCCTGTGAGGGTGGGGAGGCCCTGGCACAGGTTGCTCAGAGAAACTGTGGATGTCCTATCTGTGGAAGCTTTAAGGTTGCTTCCAACCCAAACTATTCTGTGATTCCATGATTCCCAAAGAAGGATGGAGATGGAACTACTCTCACAAAGCAGTCAGTCAGCTACTGCACTCCCAGAACCCCTTGGGTCCTTCAGCAAACCCCAGGCTGACCATGTCACCTGGCACCACTTTGTGTCCATCACAGACATGCAGCACCATCACTTCCTCGTTCTGTCCTCTCTCCACACAGAGAACACACCTCAAAAAGAACAGAAGGAATGCTGGGCTGTCTCTGACTGGAATGAATTTACAGAGCTCAGGTTACACTGAGGACACTCTCCTTCCCTCTGGGAAGATTTTGCTTGCTATGGCAGCCAGTGATCTTCGTATCTGCAAGAGAAGTTTTGTTTAATTTGAAGAGGAGGGTTTTTCCCATGAGATGGATGTGAAGGCCCCTGATTTCATTGCTGAAATTCATGTTGTGGTGGACTCTAATTCTCTTGACTCCTTCATGAACTATATTCTATACAATGTCTGCTGTCCAGCACAGGAGCTTTTTAAATTAATATTCCCCAGAGAGGTGATCTGATTTTGCTTTTGCAGGCAAAGAAATGGGTCTGCTTTAAAAATAACCTCTTATATGAAATGATGCATCATAGCACTCCCATGCAGAACAGCAGTTAGGAAAGTATTCCATAGCAACGGCCACATCTTAATAGAAGATCATCTCCTGGACATCTCCCTCTGCATTTCTGCAATTACCAACTATGTCTCCTACCATCTGCAATTACAGAAAATCCCTCTGGCAACTACAGCTATTGCTTACATGGAAAATTAATGTTGGGGAGCAACGGGATTTAATAACTAAATATAAGAAATGTAAGTTATTACTACATGACTATCTGCCAAGCTTTACCCCAGCTACCAGGAACCATTGAGCTGATCAGCACGGGATGTAATTTTGAATTCCTTGACCTAATAACATAAATCATAGCTCTTGGATTTAATATTTTCTTTGCACTATAATGCAGAACTTTCCCCAGCCACTTGACATTAGAAATGCAGCAATGCAAGAGGTCCTTCGGAGTATCAGAAAGGAATGACCTGATTTGCTTAACAGACAACCTGGAGCCAGGTTGTGCTGGGGGCAGCTGTGGCCACACAGCTCTGCCTGTTCCCTGCTGCTCCAGGGTGTGTCAGGCCTATTTTATATCATACTTCTTCCATATTGCTGGGAAACAAGCAATTACGTTTCCTGATGTCACTGTGTCAGACTGCTGTTGGGCTGCTGGTTTTATAAATCAAAACAGCACTTAGATTTTATTTAGAAGAAGCAGGTTTTGAAATGCATTATACTGGAGGTTAATATTATCCCTTAGCTACAGATTAATAATGATTTTACAGACTTTATTTTTAAGAAGTGACACTATTGAAAATATTTTCTAAGCGGTTGAACCTTTTCTGACAGGGGGTAGAAGTGTTGATAAAAATTGCCACAGTTGGCATTTCTCTAGAAGAAAGTAGTGACTAAAAAGGCATACATGTTCAAAAAAGTTGGCTGGCACAAATATCATTTTAGTCATGACCTGGATGTCAAAGCAAAGAGGGACTGTTTGAAAATGGAATTGATCCTGTTCACCTGTGGCAGATAAAGGCTGAGTGTAAAGCAGCAGCTCAGTTCAACCAAGCCAGCTGTCAGGTTCTGAACTGTGCTGAAACCAAACTGCAATTCTCTGGTGGTCTAGATAAGGAGATAAAGAGGGATCATTGCACAAAACAGGTACCAAACACACCCTGGTTCCAGCAGCAGTTTGTGGTCAGTCTCAGGTGCAGAAGTTCCCGATCTTAATGGGCTAATTTTGAATTACAGGGAAGCTGAGCGTCTTTCTGGTGGCTGGAAACCAGAGCAAGAGAAAGCACAGAGCTGCCCCACACCCCCCTCCCCAGTGCTGCAGTGCGTCATCTCTCAGATGGTACCGATGACACGGGATTACAGCAATCCCTGAAGGCCAGGTCAGCCCTCTGGAATCACAGCTAATACTCTGCTGGGACAGCACCAGGGCTGTGGGTTGCATTAGGAGTGAGATGAGCTCTGAGTGTCACTGTGCCCATCTGAAGGGGAATGCCAGAATGTCAGCAGCATGACCCACAGCACAGGTACACGTGTGTGACTGAACCCTGAAGGCAGGGAGTTCAGGAGGTGGGTTATATACTCTGCAAAGAGTATATAATACTCAGATAGTCCCTTCAGAGAAACAGCTCCGTGTCTGAGGAATATGTACGTTCTTTTGACCAGGTGAAGGTGGAAGGCAAAGAGCAGGGATCTGCTGGCAGGGCGCAAGGCATCCTACAGGGATATTTCAGAAGGCTGCAGTAACCAAGGACGTGCATTCTCCGTGTCCAATAAACACACCACAACAAATAAACACCAGTGACAAATGGGGTGACGCATTCAGAATTAAGATAGCTGTCCCGAACTGAAAACACTTATCTAAGTTTAAGAGGATTATCACCAGCCACAACCCTTCCCACACTGCTCTGCCCCCTCCCAGGCAATATTTCCTTCTCCATCATCTCTGCTGCATAAACAAGTTAAGTGTTTATATTCTCAATCACTCAGAACCATCTTCTGCAAATAGTCTCTTGAGGTTGCTAAAATTGATTACAGAGTCAGAGTGGCAAACTGAAGTAAGAGTACAAAAATGTAAGAATATGAACTGTTTATATTAATCACGAAGACAGAGGAGCTCTAAAAAGGTGCTTTTTATCATTCTTTATATAAATAAATAAATCACTAAACAGGCAAAGGGAATAAAATCTAAGCCAAGGCTTGTTTCAGTGAGGTAGTTCATGTAGTGCAGTTTCTCAGGCTTTTGTAGCAACCTCCAGACAGTCGTGACACACTGTGTGCTTTCAAAATGGGTGTTCTTTGTAGACCCAGCAGATGTGCAATATGATAGATCTGTGTTTTGGTGGGAGGTGAGCCAGTCAATGCTAACAGTAAAAATGATCAACAGCACTCTCCTGTTCCATGGACAAATTGTTCAGGCCCTTTGCAAATTCAGGCAGCTCCCACTGCAGAAGTTCTCACCAGTGGTGTTTTGAAGACTTTCTTCAAAAGCACGAAATCCAGAGAATCCCTTCAGACCACACAAAGTGAGCAATGATAGTAGAAGAGCATAGAGTGACCTACACTGCTCTCCCAGAGGGCTCCTTCTACCTGCCCTTGTAGAATCATAGAATGGTTTGGGTTGGAAGGGACTTTAAAGATCATCAAGTTCCAAACCCCAGCTCCCTACACCTTATAACCTTCCATCAACCCCACGAGACAATGTTGTGGGTTCTTGAAATTCTGCATGAGCCTTTGTTGCTCACACCAAGAGACATGTTGGGGGGGGGTGTTTTTTTAAATTTAAATAAAACTTGTGTGGGTGACAGTAAAAGAGAGTGGGAAGAGCCAAGCATTGGGGGACCAGTTCTGTTGGGTGCTCTGCACAGCACATGGGAAGGGTTTCCGTGTGGGCAGCACCATCAGCAAGGCAACAGCGAGCAGAGCTCTGCTGTGATGTGAACGCAGAGGAGGAGAGGGAGGTGGGAGGGAGATGCTGTGTGTGGAGTGTGTCCTCAGCTGTGAAAGAGGAGCCACGGCAGATGGCCCAGTAAGGGCTGTATCCATATCCTTGGGTTAAGGGCAATCAGGGACTATAGGGTACTTACCCAGCAGGGAGTCTTTGTTAAGCAAAACTGCCCCACTGAACGGCATTCAGGGTATAATTAGCACTCGGGGAGCACAGTCAGGACAAGGCTGCATTTGACCGTGTATTACCACTGACAGGTAATGAGAGATGTCTTGGGAGACACCGAGTTTGGCTGCGTTAAAACACAGACCAAGTCTGGTTGTTTAGAGGGATGAGAGCACCACAACTATATGACCGAAACACTTTCTGAAGGGGTGTTTCTCAGACAGGCCCCACATCCCTGTTTTTCACTGTTCCTTTAAACCATCTTCTTCCTGCTATTTTGTATGACAAGGGCACTGTGATGATGTGCTGATACCGAGCAAAATAAGGAGAGCTGGAGCGCAGGGTGGTTGATGAGAAGAGCAGAAGAGAAGCTCCTTGACCTCCAGTAGCTGTTTGCAGATGCAGTAGTATTATGTCACTGTCAGCTGTTACAGCTCTACCCGTGAAAGAACAGCAAGGGACACTGGGGAGGAGGTTATGGGCTGGCATCCCACTTTGGGCACTGAAGAAAGAGGATGCTCCATTCGGGTGGGAGCAGTGGGAGACTCCGGGAGCACTGGCAAGCCAGGAATCTTTCAGGACGTTCAAAACTCCATCTGCCCCTAGTCCCACCATTGTAAAGGCAGTGGCAGTTTGCTGTGAATTGTCTGTCCTGCAGCCAAGATCCGCCGGGGCAGCTCCTCTTTCCCAGCGGCAGCCGGCGGGCGAGGCACCTGGAGAAGGCAGAGGCGAGAGCGGTGAGTGGCTGAACCCCGGTCTGGGCAGCGGCAACTCGGGGCTCCCACCCCCGCAAGGTGAGCTCAAGGACACCCCACGCACAGACCCCTCCACGGGCTCCATGTGGGGCCTCCGGAGAATGGCGCCGAGCCATTTCTGTACAGCACGACCCAGCCGCCCGTTCCCTCCCCTCCGCGACCCACACGCTCCGTGCCGGCAGGAAGGCGGCGCGGACCCCCCGCTCCGCCCTCCCGGGCCCTGAAGGCTTTGGGGGCGAACGCCTTTGTACACAATGGCCCGGGCGGGAGCGGCTGCGGAGGCCGCGGGGCCGAGCGCTCAGCCCCGCGCGGGCAGCGGGGCCGGGCCAGCTGCCCGTGAGGCGGGGGAGGCCCCGGGGACCGCGGGGAGCTGGCCGTGAGGGGACCGTGAGGGGACCGAGAGGGCCCGGACCGTGAGGGGCCGAGAGGCGGCCCCGCCGCGAGGGGCGGGCGGTGGATGTGACGCGGCGGCGCGCGCGGCATTGTGGGAGCTCCGGCAGCCCGTGCAGCCGATCGCGGTGGCCCCGCGGGCGGAGCGGCGCGGCGGGAGCGGCAGCGGGAGCGGGAACGGGAGAGGGAGCGGGGCCGCCGCCGGCCGACGGGAGACACCTTGCCCGCGCCGTAAGTGCCCGCCGTGCCGGGAAGGGCGGGGGCTGCGCCGGGGGCTCTGTCGCGGCGCGGTGACACCGGCGGCAGGGGCGGGGGGGGAGGCACGGGGGGGGCCGGTCCCCTCCCCTGAGGGGACGCGGGGGTCGGCTCTGCTGCCTCTCGTTGTTGTCTCGGGTGGATCCCGGAGATCCACCCCAGCGCCCAGCGAAATGGTGGCAGCGGGGCCGTATTTCCATGGAATCCGCTATGGAATGACGGTGTGGGGCTGGGGGGGAGCCCGGCGGGGCCGCGGTCCGGCCCCGTCCCTGCTGCTCCGGGCACCGACGGGCCCCTTCCTCGGCGATCCCGCCGGGCAGCGCAGCGTGACCGAGGGAGACTGCGGAAAGCGCAAGGGAAAAGCAGCAGGACGCGGGTGGGTTTGGGGTTTTATTGTTTGTTTGTTTTTTGGGGTTTTGTTTGTTTCCCCCTCCTCCCCCCCCCCCCCCCCCGGTGCGTTTCACTTCGGGATGAGGAACCCGCGGCGCAAAAGTTAACCTGCGGCATGTGAGCGGCTTAATGGAAAAACAAAAGCCAAATGGCGCTTTTTAAACCGCAAGCGGACAGTGGTAAAAAGAAAAAAATAATAATAATAATAAATAAAAAAACAAACGCTCTGCTGGAAGAAGCGGGGCTCGCCGTTCTTCTGGAAGTGTCGCTTGCCGGGGAGCCCGCAGTACAGCCCGTGGGGCCCGGCTGGGTGCGGGCGTTCCGAGGGGACCGCGAGCACTGCGGGTGGATGCGGGTCCCGGGGGCTCCGCACCGGGCAGGGCACGGGAGCGCTGCCACCAGCTGTGCCTGCGGCAAACTCCTCCTGCAGCTCGCACCTTCCCCCCGTCCTTTTGTTTTCCCCGTGGTCTTTTAAAAGTAAGTTGCAGAAGGCCCGTGAAATCGCGTCTGAAGCCGGCAGTGGGAGCCGGCTCGTGTGCAGGCAGGGTGGTGGAAAAGTGGGGATGGAAGGAGGCTTGTTGTTGAAATATGTTTGGATGAGGCTTGTTTATCTCTTGGCCGTACAAATGAACAACCATTTTTTTCCCCCCAGGACGGTGTGTAGCTGTCACTTAGCAACAGGTCTGTAGGGAAGTTTGCAGATCCACTGGCTCCCCCATTCTGAAGAGTGGAAGAAATAAATGAGCTGAGGAGCAAGAGTGCAATTAATAAAAACAGTACCTGGGTTCTTGGGTACAGCCCAGAGTTGAAATACTGAAGTGGGAACAAGACAATTAGATTTGCTTTGACAAATGTGTTTTAATGCAATTGGGTATGAGAGATTTTGTATCAAGTGGTTCCTCGAAAACTACCCGATGTGTTTGGTTTTGTGGGCTTTTTTTTCCCCCCAAGTGTTACAAAAGGAATTAGATTGTTGTTTACTTAGTAATGGTTGCAGGTTATTTTGCTGCATTATGTTCCATAACCTTTCACACTGAAATCTCCTTCTGGGCCTTCTGGGTCCCTAAAGAGTAACTGCTTTGTATTGTATACCCTTCTGATTGCCAGCAAAGCCAAGTGTTGACAGTGTAGATTAAGCCATAACTGATCTGAAAACTAGTAGCAAGACTGGAATTTGGCTTAATGACAGTAGTACAGGAAGAGTACTTAAGCACTGCTTATTCTGTAGATCAACATTAGCAAAAAGAGAAGTCCACCACTGCAAGCTTAGACTTGAAAGAAATTGGTATGTTTAAATTTGTCCTTAGGAGTTGCCTGGTTCTGCCAAGGCACAGCAGTGAGCTTTGGTACGAGATATTCTCTTGATAGGAAGAGTGGTACATAATCACACTCTGGAAGAACAGTCATGAACTTGAGCTCTCAAATTCGGAAGTATTTTTGTTCAACTCTGTCAAGTGGGATCAAGGCCTGTTGTCTGTTCCACAGAAAAGGTTATAAAGTAGGGATGAAGGAGGAGGAATCTGGAACTGATGCCACAAGAGGAAAAAAAGAAGAGAGGCTCCAGATAGATCCTCCACTGGGAGAGGGAATATTGGCCCAGTGGGCAGTGCTGTGAGCATTAGGCTTTATCCACTCAAGAGGTAAAACTGGAAAAGAAACATGCAGTGCTTGTGGAAAGAATGCAGGGCTGCCTTGCTTACTTGTTAGGGAAAGATGCTGTCAGTGCATAAAGAAGCTGTAGTTCCTTACCCAGACCCACTCTAAAGACAGGATGGGGATTCATGGTCCTTGCTCCAGGAGTGATGTGAGAATCACACCATTCATGACCTCAGTGGGTTGAGTTCTTGCACTCCCTTTCCTCAGCAGTGTAGCATCTATCTTAAATTTCATTCTGCATCCAGATTCTGCCCTGGAAACATCCATGTGAATTGTTTATTATGTTTTTGTTTTCTTCCGAAAATGTCAGGGGGCAAAGGAGTTTTCAAAATGTTCTTTGAAACGAGTTTTTCTGACCACTGAATTCGCAAACCGTTCAGTGCTTTAAGGCCCTGTATCAATTTTTTTTATGCTTCCTGTCAAGTATACAAAAACCTATAATGTACAAATGGGCTTATTTTGGGCTAGTTCTCCCAGCAGTGGTCAGTGAAGACAATAGTATTTACGTTTTCCTGACTATTGGTGGCAGGGTGCCCAGCTGAAAGTCTTGTCGCACTCCCAGCACTGTTCAGTGTGGAGGTTTGCACATTAAGGGGTGTTTGTTTTGGTGTTTCAGACCCACTGTGGGAGGGAGGGACTCGTGCCAGTTGAATACAATTGTGCAACAGTGTTTTGTTTAGCACACAGATTTTATGAAAATGTTATTCCTCTTTTTCCCCCTCCTTTATGTTTTGGGAATTTTAGTCTTCTGAATCTTCAACAGCAAGTGCACCTATTGAGCATTCCTAGATGAGGAGTGTTCTCTCAGTTTGCCAAGTGAAAATAAATGTATGTATGGTGCTACCTTTTCAGATGAGAAATGAATGCAGTTTTGGGTGGTTCACTGGTTTCACAGCTGGTTTCAAACCTCAAAGAGTTACTGCTTTGATGGAGAACTTGAGCTAAAGTCTGAAATCACATGAGATCAAAGGATAACTGTGAGAGCTCTCTGGGTGCTGTTGTACCTGGAACCCACAGTGCCAGGCTGAGCCACTGCTGTGCTCGGCAGGCACTCCTAGAGCCCCTTTTATACCCACTCCAGGCAGAGCATTTTATAAATATGCCAGACTAGCTCCTGATTAGCCAAGAACAGAGCAAGTTAGTTGTCAAAGCAAATTCAAATGCACCTCCTCAAAAAGAGTTCAGCGAGCGGTTGTTATTGTAGTACATAAAGAGATTTAAGAGAGAGTGGCAGCACTTATATTGTTAATCTTTTGAAACAATGGAAAGAAAATAGCATTGCAGCTAATCTCTTTTGTGATGATAGAAAAAAATGAACTTTCCAGCTTAGTCTTTGTGCTGAAAGAAGAGAAAAATAATTACTACGTCTTAGTATTTTTCCTATTGTAGTAATGATCTCCTGGATTCCACTACACTTACTGAGATGATGATGTAGATCTAAATTTAATCATCTCTTTGCTGAGTGCAGTTAATACAGCAGTGTAAGCCCACGATCAGAACAGTCCCTGCCTGACAGCAGCAGCATTCATAGTAATTTGTTTAGTCATTAAGAACCAGTACCTGAAAACTATTAATAGCAGGGTAGTTTTATTAGGGCTGTTTGATCAAAGTGGCAGATCAACTCAGCTAATAAAGAACTGGTATTTGGGTATCACTTTGCCAGGATGTGCAGCCTGTACTTTCAGAATTACATGATGTTAAACCTTTCAGAAAAACAGATGCCTATGTGCATTTTAGGAAGATGGTATTTAAAAATGTCGTTTAGCAGAGTATCTTCATGCAGGAAAATATGGCCAACCAGAGTTCCTACAGCCAATTTCAACCAGAAAAATGTTAATTATGGTGATTTCATCACAACACCTTAACATTTTCTTAGAATGTGTATTTCTGGCTTACAAAGACGTGACAGCAGAGGAGCCTGGTAACTTGAATCTTTGCTGTGACCCAATTAATATAGCATCAAATCTCGTTTGTGTGCATTTGGACATCTTAGAAAGCAGTGTGAGTCTTGCTGCAGTCCTTCAGGGGTTTTCAAAAGGCTGTGGATCAGGTGCTAAATTCTGCACCAAGGGCAATCTGCGTCCAAGCACAGCAGAGCCACTGAGGAATATAGTGTTAAATTTGATTTGAAGTGAAAGGTGAACGTAGATACTTGAGTCCTCAGTGATATCCCCTGATTATCATAGTGATAATTTTGTGAACTGTCACAATGAAACAAACCCATTTTATTGTCAAAATCTTTGGAGACTTTGCAACGTATTTGGTAAAGTTTCTCAATAATTCCATTGCACAGGCAGGAGAGAAGAAAAAAAGGAAAGTACTGGTCCATTGACTGTCCCTGACTGTGATTCATTAAAAGATATATTGACTTATTCTGGCACTCAAATCCTGGGTGAACTGTGGTGCATGTGATAAGGTTCCTGTGGTTGCCTCTGATCTGCGGGCTCCCGGTGACTCAGCAAACAGCTCTGGTTCATTAGTGCTGGCAGCACTCCAGAGTTTCTGGTGTTAAAAGATGAACCATTTCGGATCATGGAAGGCTTTCCTTGGGTTTTGATCTGTTGCCCTGCTCTTTACATTTCACTTCAGGCCGTTTTCTGGTGGCTTTTGCAAGTGAAATCTCTTTCCCTTCACTTTTTCCGTGGAGAAGGAGAACGTTCTGAGCTCCTTGGGCCATCCCTCAGCCCAAAGGCAGGACAAACAGGTTCTGCAGAGTAATAATCCTGAGTACACAACGAAGCTCTGAAAAAGGTTTGCCATGCCAGGCTCTCACTTTCACCTCCCAAATTACATGGTTGGCAACAGCAAAAGTGGTACTTGAAACCCAGTTGAAGTTTCCCTTCCTCCACCCCCAGCATCTAAACGTTCAGTGACTCACCAGGTGTAGGAATGGCATCCTTGAGATGGGAAGCTCTGAAACTCATCTTTATCATATTTTACCTTTAATGCTAAAAGTTCCAGAAGTTCTTGTAGTTTTCAATGTGCAGCCCCCCTCACCACCACCTTCCTGATTCAGACAAAGTTTTTCCTTACAAATAAACTGACAGACAGAAAGGTCTTTAATGTTCTGTAGGAAGGGACCAGGCTAATTGTCAAGACAGATCCAGGGTTATCCTAAACATTAATGCAAGAAATGTCACCAAGTGTATGAAATAAGAGGAGAAAATAACTTGTAGAATTTGCAGAGGTGATAAACTAAGGTTATGAAAGAAAAAAAGCATGTGTATGGGTCAGTGTTAGTCTGTATTAATACCTACTTTAGTAATGTTTTGATCTAAATGGCACAGCAGCTGATGACTGGCACTCTCCCAACATCAGGAAGTAAGCATTTTCATCTTCTCTCCCAGCTATTCTGACTATCCCGTAAGCTCCTAAGCTAAATGATAGATAGAAGTTTACTGCTTAAGGCTTGCAGGTTTTCTCTAGAAAAATTTCATTTTTCGTCATTCACCCATGAGTTACTACCCGAAGGTGCTGTGGGGCAGCACAGGTATTTCTCACACCCTTCTCCCTGGTGTTCGAGTCAGTGAACGGCTTAACATTTGTGAGACTGAACATCTGGAGTGCTATTGATGAAAATGGATTATGAAATATGAAAATAATCTCTGGCAGAAGGTCCATAGCCAACTCAAAGCCCCACCCAGCCTTCCTGCTAACAAAGACAGTGCTAACTAGATGAGGAAATGCAATTAAATGGATGGGGTTTTAAATCATTGGTGAGCTCCAGTTAGGCGGTTTCTCAAGGCAAGAAAGTTGGCTTTTGTCCTCTTCTTCCCACAATAATGGTGGTTGCAGAGCTGAGTCCACAGCAGATGAAAGGAGAAGGAGCCCTTTTGATGGTGGCTTTCCCTTTCCCAAGATTCCTCTCAGGGTTTTAACATAAATTTCCTAAATGTAGTGTGACTTCCACCTGAGCTACGAAGACAGGGTTATTTTGTTTACCTTTAGCAAGCAGTAAGCCCATTGCATTTAATTTACCTGATGTGCTGTGGGGGTACAGAATCTGATGGGTGGAATATAGGAGTGGAAAGGAAAAGAAATGTTTGATACTTGTGTGTCTCTAGTTCTCCTGAGTGGTCCTGGTTTGGCAGCTCTGAGTCTGAATCTCAGTGACTCACTGAGATTTAGAGGACTGCAGGATGTGTCAGCACAGAGCAGAAATTGCAAAACTTAGAAGTGGGGTTGGTGAACCTGTTCTGCTGAATTCTGAGCTCTCTCAGCTGTGGATTCAGACATGCAGCAAAGACAGTCAGGTTCATAAGGGCAAGGAGAGAACTCAGGATAAAGAAGATGGAGAGGGAAGCAGAGAAATGGTGTGATGGGAAGGCAGGCTTAAGGGGGTTTCACTGGGGAGTGTATGAACACACCAGTGAGTTTGCATGTGTATGAGGTGGGATTTGGGCATCCAGAGAAGAGCTGGGATGCACAGAGCTCTGATGCATTCCACTGGTTTCCGTGGAGTTTGGCAGGGAGGGGGAGATGGGGACTGTCTCCTTGTCCCTGAGGTAATTTCAAAACCCAGTGAATTGCCTAAGCCTTCGCAGATACCTTGAGAGCCTGTGAACCCTCCACCCTTTGGATTTGTCAGCTTCTATTTACAGCCTGAGCAGAAATCAAAGAGAGAGCAGAATATGTTTGACAGCTGTATCAGCAGTAGGTTTCCTCACTGAGACAAGCTGAGATACAGATGTCAGATATCTGCTGGGTATTCAGACCACTGTGCTCTGAGGGAAAGGTGGCAGATGGAAGTTCAGCACATTCCTAGAGGGCGTGTTGAAACAACATAGTTTTGGATGTGGAGATTGTTGGGTTTCAGTAGATTCGGATCTCAAGGGGGTCATTTCAGCTCTTTCTAAAAATACAACATTTCATGTACAGTAGATGTATTTTGCCATCCATGGGCCTTTGTTCTGTCAATTCACACTTCTTGAAAAATGAGGTTTTTAAAGAGGGTGAATACACTTCAGGAAAGCTTTAGTGGACACAGTATTTCCTAGTTAGGAATGTAGTTGTTCATGAGAATAACTGTCCTACCACAGCTGTTCAAATCATCAAAAGTCCCACCACAAATCTTTTGTGGAGAGCAGAAGGTTGTGTCAGTCTCTTTGTTGCAGAAAGCATCCTCTGCTCCAGTGCAGAAGCTCTGTTTTAAATCTGGTAATCTTCCCTCTTTGCTCCATTAGTGGTACTGGATTTAATCCATCAGGAATTGCAGACAAGGAGATTTATAGGAAATAATTTTTCTTACATATTTCCTATATAAAATTATACCAAGATTGCAATGACAAGTAAACATCCTGTGGAAAAATATTTTAGGTTCTTGTTGGATATACTCTAAAAAGGCAACTTGTCTGTATGTTTTAGGCACTGATTTGTGTTGAAATTCAGTATATGGTGGTATAGCATCAGTCCTTTATTAATAACATTTTATCTTTTATTTGTTCTTTTTTAATTCCTAACGTGCAGAGTGCTGTTTCAGACCTGATAGAGACAAGATGTCCAGCAGGGGTGGAAAGAAGAAGTCAACTAAGACTTCCCGCTCGGCCAAGGCTGGGGTCATATTCCCTGTTGGAAGGATGCTGCGTTACATCAAGAAGGGCCACCCAAAGTACAGGATTGGTGTCGGTGCTCCCGTGTACATGGCTGCTGTACTGGAATATCTCACTGGTAGGTTTGGCTGAACGATGGGCAAGTTCAAACACAAACTCAGTTTGCCCAGGAAAAAAGCCCGGAAAAAGATGCCCGGATTGGTAAATGACTACGAAAAATTGAGTGTGTGCTGTGCTGACCACACATCTAAGCCAAAATCAAGGTGCCCCCACCCAGGAGCCTTGATGGCTTTTGTTCAGGACTGGATTTGCTCTCACCTGTTGTAAACACTCTCCTTCCCCACGGGCAGTCAGGGTTCCCATTGACACCGGGGTGTGTGGACTGGGCTTGCATTTTTGCCATCCTTGCTTTGATGATGTTGTGCCTGATGACTCTGTTTGGATTATAATTGTCTGCTAATTGCCTGTTAAGAATACACATAAATTTGAAATAGAGAGCTTCTCGGTGTTTACACAGGGCTGAGATTGCTTACAGCCTTGTTTAAACATTCTGTTCAATTTACAGATTTCTTCTGAGACTGCATGTGCTGTTTGCAGTTTATTTGGTTGAGTTTGTGTGGAAATGCACACCGTTCATCTGCCCTGGATCTACGGGGCTTATTTGCTTCCATTTTTAGTCCTTGCTCTGTTCCTCTCATTGCATCAGAATGAGAACACCTTAAATAATTATCTCATCCTCACGGTCCCTTCTTGGAGGACAAAAGCAGTATTTTTTCCTCCATTTAGAAAGAAGCTTCAAAGGAAGAAAATGCTTTGCCCAAAGACATACAAGTAAAGATCTTTACTTAGCAGTTCTCCTCTCAAATGAGACCTAAAACAGTGCAAGTTTACCCCACAAACAACATTACAAAAGCAGTCCTCTGATGGAACACTCCAGCTGTAATAGCATCAACATATGGGCTTTTTGCAATAAGGGTTTGCTTAGAATAGAAATTAAAAATAGATAAGAGTAAAGCATCAGCTCAGTCACCTTTGTGTGGGCAGGTTGACTTTTAAGCATTTACCTGGTGGTGTAGGGATGGAGCAAAAAGCACAGGTGCCACATGGATTGCTGCTTGGAGACAGTCTATTAGCATGAGCAGGGAAAAGCTTGAATTGGATCTTGTTTCTCATGGCAGTGTTTCTTTTTGGAGTGCATCTGCTGCTGGCAGTGTTGTGGTTGCTGCAGGTTCAAGAGTTTGAAGGGACAGGAGTCTTTAAGCTCTAAGGGTGTGCTGACCCTCTGAGGCAGAGACACAGTTCTCTCTTTGACTTAAACACACAGTTACTAAGGTGTGGTTTAACTTTGCTGGCAGTATTTAAAACTGTATCAACCTGACACTTAGATACACTTTACAGTGAATATTAACACTGAAGAACAGAAATAGGCTGATTTTTTTCCTATGAAGTTTTTTCTTCCCCTAAAGATGATTGGTAACATTAGTGAATAATTAATAAAGTGCTTGTTTTCATCAGATATCCCTTTTTTTCCCCTCCCTTCACTTGTTCACGTTCAGTTTTCTTTATTTGGGCCTCTTATTTAAAAAAATGCTTTTAAACTTCATAGATGGCCTTAAAAAAATCAACATTTCCTTCGGCTGGGTTCCTGCTTACAGCAATAACAACTCAAATAAAATGCTTCTTAGGGTGAGGGGTGCTTTGAATGCTGCCCTTTTAAAGAAACAGAGCGATACAGGTGAGCTTAAGGCACTGGTAATGAGCAGCACATGGTGCTGGTTAACTCTTTGATTCAAAGTGTTTACTGAGGCAGGGATGGTTTAGGCAGCTGAGAATAGGCTGGGGGAATAATACAAAAATAATAAAAAAAAAAAGCCAAGGAAAAGTTAAAAAAGGGAGACAGAAAGGAGAGCTAAAGGTAAAAGTACCTTCTTTTTTTCTCCCTTTAAATATTTGTAAGTAGTTTTGTTGTGGGGGTTTTGTCTCCTCTGAAGGCTA
>JAYRBT010000028.1:8652672-8690929 GCA_036023395.1 Myiotriccus ornatus | reverse complement strand
CCCACCCTCCTAGGGAAGGATTTCTTCCCAATATCTAATCTAAATTTATCCTGTTTCAATTTGTGGCCGTTCCCACTTGTCCCATCACTACTAGTCCTGGTAAAAGGTCCCTCTCCAGCTTTGTTGCAGTCCTGTGTTTCACTCTGGTGGGGCTTCTTTTCTGTAAGTTTTTCCCAATCTGTGTAGTGCAGTTTTTTAGTCTTTGGTGCTCTGTATGTTTTCTGAAGTCGAGGTCATTCATCTTTTCCAGCGTAATTCAGAAACACTCCCTTGAAACGGGATGCTTGGAGATTTTTGGTTTGTGTTCTTTTTACCTCTTGACAGTTATGACTTCACAAACCCAGAGAAATCCTGACTTCTCTCCAGGAGAGTTTTTTTTAAAGGTGATCATGTCAGCACATGGTCTGAGACTAAATCAAAGCATTTCAACCTTTTCAAAGTAAAAGCAGGAACGTGACATAATAGGAAGGAGCCCACATGAAGTGGCCTGCTAATAAATTGGCTGAATGAAAAAAAGCAATCCTGTGCATCCAGGAAGGAGAGCAGAAATGTAAAATATCAAAAGCAGTTGTAGGAAAGAGAAACTTCATAAAAAAATAGGAGGGGAGATGACAGAGACGTGACCTAATAGAGAGGAACCTACTAAGGTTTGAAGACTTGTTCATCAGGGTGCAGGGTATGGAACCAACTTTAATCCTTTTGAAGGTGAGCTGGTAAATTCTGCTGGCCTTTGCTAAAGTTTAACTTTGATGTAAATCTGAAATTAGCCCATAATGTGCTCGGATCTGGGATTTTTGTGTTCGATTTGAGATTTGAACTTTTGAAATGCTTCCAGCTGTTTAGACTTGGAGCTGTGTTCTGGATTCATCTGGAGTTATGACTTTATCCACTTTGGAAGGAACTTAGTTTTGTCATGTCTGTACACTACTCATCAGAAAGTAAAGGAACACATTCTATCATTTCTGGTGTCCTTAGAGTTCAGTATATTTGGCACAGAAACAGGTTGCCCAGTGAGTATTCTCCTTCTCTTACTTATTCACCAGAGGTTCTTGTTACCCAGGAGTAATATTACAAAATAATTGTCTCATCAGCACACCCAGTGCTGGCAGTTTGGTTTCTTAAGCCAACTTTCTTATAGTTGCTTGTTTTTTCTCTAAGGAAATAAAGTGTTATGTCCACTGTAAACAGGGTGCAAGTGTGTGTTTTGGGGGGGACTGTGCAGAAAGTACCTTTGAGTGTTACTCATGTCAAAGCAAGTGGATACAGTTCCTTTCTTTACTCTGCAGAAATAGTGTGGATGCTGAAGAACTATAATCCATGGTTCTTGTTCCTTTTCCTTCTTTGCAGCAGCAGTTCATGCAGTGCTGCCTGTCTTGTAGGGAATAGTCAGAATATTTGATTAACTTCTTAACACTGCAGAACTAATTTTAGGCATTACCAGCATCTCCAACAGTTTTATTGGTAATTCCTTTTGTCTCCTTTCCTTATTGCATCCCTTGGTTTACAAGGGTTCCTTGCCTATTTATCTTCCCTAATGTGGACTTCAAAAAACTGCAATCTACTCCTTAATTTCTCTGCAAAGTAGTGCACCAGTACCAGTTCATGTCAAAAAAGAACACTGGGTCAGCAAGGGAATGGCCACAGACTTCATTTGGGGCACTGCAGCCACTCACATGAGCTTGGATGGTTTGTATTGGTCAGAACTGGTCCAGCCACACATCTAATCAGGTCTGGTCCTTTCAGATGTAGAGCTTGTCCAAATCACAGCACAGTCCAAACTTTCTTATGAGCTGAAAAAGATACTCCTTTGCACTTGAAAAATAGAAGTCTCTTGAGCATATTTAAAGGCAGCAAGAACCAGGCCTGCAAGTGATTTCTGCTCCGCCTGTCCCCCATCATCTCTCCTACATTGTAAACAATTTTCATTTGCCAAAATGTCGTAGCAAATGAGGAGAAGGAGAAGTTTATAAAACAGCAGGAGCACAGGAATACGGAAGAAATGAGACCCTGATTTATATTTGTTATGTACAAAGTGAAGGAAGGAGAAAATGTTAAATGTCTGTTTTCTCCATTAGTTTTTCTTTCTCAACTGTGAGGTGGGGTTTTTTTGTTGATCATATATTTTGTTAGAAAGTCAAACAAGCCCTTTTTGAACCCCTCAGTTAGAATTGCAGGGGGGGCATTACCTGAGTTTTTGTTTTCAGGCTTTCTGGTGTCACCAGACTCAAACAATGAAGGTTCATGTGCTGGAGCTCAGTTCATTGCATTTCCATCTGGATTAATTTTGGATGTGGAAGACTCTCTTAAGCCAGCTGCTGACTGGCAAAAGGCAAGTCCTTCCTGAGTGCAGCTTCACTGCTCCCTTCAAGTTCTCCCTTTCCCAAGTGCAAACTGATGACCTTGAACTGCCCAAAATCTTTACAGGATCACAAGGGAAGACAATGATCTGCCCTCCCTGTCAGAGCAGATGGACTGCTGAACTCCTGCCTGGGAGCAGAGGGAGCTCAAGGGTCCACAGTAAAAAAGCTTGAGGTTAAAATTGACTTGCAGGCATTCTGAGACTGCTGTAAATAACAGTCCTTAGGGAGTAATGAAATTTAAGAAGATAATTAATTGACAGCATCTTTTTGATACTGTTGAAATGTGTACTCACTACCAAGATGCATCTCTTCTATTTAAACAGGCAGCTTTGGAAACACTAATCCATTTTGTGGTGTTGTGCCACAAACTGTGTCCCAGGGAGGTTTAAAACAAATTGGGGGTGGCACAGGTAGGACCTGTGCCTTAACCTGAGCAAGCACAAAGCTGACCCTTCATATCCAGTGTGGGTTTCATATGGATTAATGCTGGACCTAAAATACAGCGCAGTTGTTTATGGCAATAGCCTCACAAGCAGAATATTTTGAATATATCAGCATAGCAAAGCTCCTTTGTAACATTCCTTTAACGTAAGATTTGTGTCATGCTCTTACGTGAAGCGAGACTGTCACAGCTTAAAATTGTTCTACCTGTAAGAGGTGTCTCTTTAGATATAAAACTCTGCATTGTTACCGACTGAATGACTTGTGATCATGAATGAATGAATCAGTGTGTTTCAATTGTATAGAAATGAAGTTTTCTTTCACTGATAAGCCCTTCCTTGGCCCCAGCCCTGTAAGCACTTGCACATGTGCCTCTTATCATGTGGTGCCATAAACTTCGGTGGCTCTCCAAATTCCCAGAGCTACCCCACTACAAAATTACTGACCCAGTTAGGGTTCCTGATGTATTCTCAGTTAGGGCCTCTTGATGTATTTTAAATATCATGGTCGGCAAATTATTTCATCCCATGAAAATGGTACATTTTAAGTATATTTTAGTGCACTTAGATCTAGAATTAAATTCTTTTTATTCTAGAATTAAATACTTTTCATTCTAGTAAGTCATTTCGTCTGTTTATTGGGCTAAGTTGCAAGAGAGCAATGACTTTTCCTATATATTGCTGCTCAGTCTACTGTTGGTGTCAGCCTTTGTTTTGAAGGATGGAGTGTAAATGAAGTGTGAAATAAATATTACTGATTTTGCTACACTTTTTTTTTTCTACACTTATCTTTGCCTTAACTTGAATTCCTTGTTGAGAAGAATAAAAGAATCTCCAAAGCTGAAGTGTTTTCTTCTTTGGCCCTTTATTCTTGGAATGCCAGTTGCAGCACAAATGGCTAGAAAGCAGGAAGACATCCCAAATCTCCAGAGTAGCACAGTGTGTTTGGCTCAGATATTCTCAATTTTAGAAGCTGTTACATCAATATTGTAAGCATAATTTCCCTCTGTTTTTTTTTCACGAGGGAGGATTATTTTCAGATAATTTTCTGTCTTTAGTCTGTCTCTTTAAATTAGTACTTAGGGTGTGACTGCTGTAATAAATAACATTTGAGTTGAAATTCAGGTTTCCTGAAAACTGAACTCTCATACCTTTTACAGATCAATAGTAAACCAAGAAACTAAAAAAAAAAAAAAAATAGGAAGTTAAATAACATTAGATCTCATACCAAAAAAAAAAAGAAAAAAAAGGATGGTAATAAAGTGTAGAAGAGAGCTGAAAAGTGGCTTTTGTGGCCTGAACTTGTGTTTTATGTAAACATCAGTCTGTCATCTGCCTCACAGAAATGCAGAACTGAGAAGAACTTGGCAAAGTGAACAGTTTCTCCTATAAGGGGCCTAGTTTTGATACAGCTCAGACACTCGAGACTGAAAGGTTTGGGTTTTTTATCACATCCTAAGAGAATGATTGCCCTGCTGAGAGTTAAGGTTTCATCCAGGCTTGTTCAAAGCAGTAAAATTGCTTGAATTGATTTTCACTGCGTCAGATTTCCATGACTTTGAACCAAGGCTGAGAACTGTTTTATTGGGATGCATAAAAGGGAAAGTGTTGTTAAATGATTCTACCTTCCCTCTTGCGACTGCAGATTCCAGGGGGATTGGGTGGAATGCACGGAGAGAGGAATGCAGGAAACTCTTACCAGTCTTGGTTGATTGGGCTTGATTGGGTTAAAACCTTCTGGAATCACGTAAAATGATTCTCAGGTCAATAAAATGCTGATGGGAAGATGATTAATTTAAAGTACAATAAGCAGACTCCTTGTCATGTAGTTGGCTTTGTAGCAAATACATATTTTTCTCAGTGGAATTGTATCAACCTTCATTTCTCTTTGATTTCTGGGTATTGGTTCCAATTTTCTTTGGAGGAGAGGCTTCACCATTCTTTTAAAAACCTCTGACTTGTTCCTGTTGGAATTTGAGTCTTCAGGAATTGGCCTTTTGTCAACACATCACCTGTTAGTTGTTAAGAGTTTAATTTTCAAAGCTATGATTTCATCTCCCTGAAGAGAAGGTGGGCAAGGGGATTTGATGCAACAGCAGTGGTTTAGCTTGAGATGTAAACCAAAAAAAAAGAGAAAGGATGAGGAACTCACCCTGAAAATTTGCTTCAGGATGAGGTTTCTGTGGGGGCTTCTGACACCTCTTGGTTGTGCTGGAGTAGGAAGTGCCTGGAGAACAGCTTTTCCTGTGGTCTTATCTTGAGCTTAAATGCAAAGACATACAACCGGTTTGCTTTTCTCCTTTAAAAATATTTAACTGAACTTTTAAAAACCTCAGCTGAAGAAAAGCAGTTTTGGTTCAAGTGCTGAGAACAGGCTTAAACCAGTTTTCACTACCCATATCCTGGTTCTAAATGTTTCAAAGGAGTTTTTCAATTGAAAACTACCTTTGAGTTAAAATTTAAGAGGAAATTTCTTAACTTCTAGGGCTTTCGCTTCCCACTTTAACCTTCTACTTCAATAATGACTGAAAGGAAGAAAAATATTAATCATAACCTTCTACTTTAATAATGGCTGAAAAAAAGAAAAATATTAATCATAACCTTCTACTTTAATAATGGCTGAAAGAAAGAAAAGTATTAATCATAACTATATCTTTTAAATCAAATTGATATGTTCATGATAGATTTCTGAGGCATCCATCCCTTTTTTGCTACTTAACAGCTGTCCATACATGAATATATCACATGCTGACATGGCATTCCTACTTAATTCTTTTTTTTTTTCCCTAATTGTATATTGCTTACAGCTTTTTCACTGGATTGTTTTATATCTGCATTTAAAGCAATACATTTTTTGTTTGAAAGTGTCCAGAAGCACAGAAAAAGTCATTTGTGCAAGTAGAGTATCTCTTCATATTAAGCTAAGCTTTCAGTATATAGTGGTTGAAAAATTATACCTTCAAAAGCGTAGAATAATGACAAACTTATATATTTTCTTCATTTTCTAAAAAATAGAGCTTTTCATGTTGTGTTGCCTGAGTGGTGGTGATGTAATTATTCTCTCGGGGGGAAATGCCTTCAGTAAATATATGAAACGAATGGAATAGACATTATGCAACTTCCATCCTTGCTGGGAGGCCTCATTTTTGTACAATGTTTTGGTCTTCTGGCTGGATAAATACAGGCTGAGTGAAACCTGATGTCATGGAAGCTCTTAACACTTTCTTTTGCCTCAGTGTTTCTAAGCAGAGTCTTCTCTCCTGACCCTGCTCGCTTGCAGGAGTTGATTTTTCGATGTCTGTTTTTCCCCCACTGTGGGAAGATTACCTTTAATGAGACAGAACTCTTCAGTGACTCCAACCTTTGAGCCTGCTGCTTCCAGAGATGGGTCTGACTAAGAATTCAGAGCCGGTCTCCATTTTAAATACCTTTTCCCACCTACTACTCTTTCCAGCTAAAGCCAGATTCTCCTGGAAATTCGAGCCAGCTCCCTTACAGAGAGAGCTAGATTTAAATCTCATTTAAAATGAGTCTAAAACATGGGTGAAACACCGTTAAAGTTTTTAGAATTAAAGCAGCATAAAACAGATGTGAGAGTAAAGCTGGCTGCAAGCAAACTCAAGGCGAGTAGTCCAAATCCCATCCACATCCACCAAGTCTTCATTTCCAGCATTTGTGAGTGCTCTGATCTGTTGGGTTTGGATTAGGTTTGGTCAGTGCTAAAGCAAAAAACTGTTGCCTATGTTGGCTTCAGCTCAAATTCCTCCTGATCTTCTGTTTTTAATCAGGAGAGTGCCCGTCTGACCAGCCTTGTGTGCAGGGCTGAGTTTGGCTGTTCAGTGCTGTGGGTCTCTGTGTGTGCACAAGCAATGCTTGATTATTATTGGAGAGCTGAGAAGGCCAGGAGAGAAATTCCACCCTCCATGCCTTCCTCCTCCTCTCTCCCTCTCCCCAAGCTCCTCTTCTGTGGTCCTCAGGGCCGGTGCAAAGCGTTCTGTTGCTGAGGAGGAAGTGGGGTACCTCAACTTCCCTAAAGGACCATTAGAAAACTGTAATTTCAAAATGAGTTTCCTGTCCAAGGAAGAGGGCTTAGCACTTACCAGAACAGTTCTCCACTGTACAAGGCAGACATTGGAGTTTTATGAGGAACAAATAAAACATTCCTCTGTGCTTTACAGGCAGAACACTTTCTTAGAGCCTTTAGTTCCAAAATGACCTGTCTGCATAGTTGTGCTGATCAGTCAGAGGGAATAACACGGCCTGACTGTTCAAGGGCCTGCTGCAGTAAAGAGGGGGGAGCAGAGGCAAAGCAAAACACAGCCTGCTGTTTGCAGCAAAGCCTGGCTTTTCAGCTGGGACTAAAGTCTGAGTACAAACAGTTCCATTCCTGATCTTCAGAGGTGGAGATGCTGGTGTTCCTCAGCCTCACTGAGCTCCGTGGGGATGTCTGGGGTGTCCGTGGGGATGTGAGCCGGGTCTTGGTCGTGACAGGCGGCTAAACCTCACGTGTCTGAGCTGGGCTTTTGGAGAAGTACATGAAAAAGATTATGCCAGCTTAATTCCCTTCTTTGGAGGTGTGGGAAGCATAGGCAAGTTGACCTTACCCTGCTAATCCTGCTTTAAAAATAAATTAAAGCAATTGTCAGCGTGAAATGTGGAGTTGGTTTTGCGGCCTTGGACTTGATATTCTGTCTCACCCTGTAATAAAGTTAATTGTGTGCTTTGAAGAATGCAGAAATAGTGAAAACCTACCTAAATCCTCCATGAGGTTTAACTGTAGAACATCCAGAAGCAGCTGTAAGCTTTCCAGTAAGCATCATAACTTACTTGTTATGGGAATTAGGATGAAAAATAATTGGAGAGTCTTGTTAAATTCAGTCTAATGAGAAGCCATAGTCTGTGCAGTGTGGTATTATTTAAGATGTACTGTGTCTTACGTGGTCATGTGGACTTTGATTTTAGTCTTTTTCATTTCCAGATTAATGTCTTAATTCAATTCTGTTTGCCTCCTTATTATGGGAGAGCTCTCCTGCTATAGTCAGTTATTAAATGTGAAATGCATCTCATACCTTATTGGGACGTTACATTTTAATATTGGTGTGTAATAGATGTAAAAAAAGACATTTTCATTTTCTTTTTTTTTTTTTCTTCAAACATTATCAGGCTTGTGAAAGGAATTACTCAGAGAGAAACAGGGAAATACAGATTGTGGAGAGGGAGATGAAAGGTGACAGCCACAGCACATAATTGAGAAGTCAGATAAACATGTTATGTCGTTTTTTAATTGTTCCCCAGACTTTCTTGTAATTAATTACATCCTTGCCCAGGGCTTGTTGAGCTGAAGAGAGATAAGTTTGCAGATAACACTCCAGCCTTTCACATCATAGATCCTTGCAGGGGAGCAAGTTAATCTTTCCTAATTCCACTAAAAGCCGTCACATACATAGCTGTTACGTGTTATTTTGTCAGGACTGGAAATGTCCCCTAAGGAGATCATTTATTAGGAACAAATAAACATGATTCATCAATTACTTTTTTGGGTTGGAAACCTCTCAGATAGAGAAAAAATCTTTCAGTGTGTGTAGCAGCAGAGTTTGTATTTTTAGTGTCCTAACTTGGTGTGTGCTTGCATGCTTCCATAATGTAAAAAATGAGACATTGAGAAAAGCATCTTTTCCAGTAATAAAAAACAAGAAGTGATGCAAGCCAGACTCACATTTGACTGATTTGAGAAAAAAACCTATAAATTTGTACATCTAGGACTGTCACCTGATAGGAAAGGAATCCTAAAAGATGAGCACACAGTAGCCTCGAGAAGAACACTGAAAAGTGAAGAATCAGAGGAGCTGCTTCAAAAGAACAAAAAAAAGAATTCTAGTTTAAAACACAAGACTTCAAGGGAGCATTTGTGCTTCAGTGATTAGACATGTGGAAAGAAAATGGTAATTTTAGAGTTAGATGTCTATTGAGGGTATCTTCAGCAGTTAGAGGAGGAACATGATGCAATTCCCATACCTTTTTGCTAAATAACACACTGATTTTTCTTAATGATCACATTGTAATTAAAAGGGGTTTACTTTTCCCCCAGCGGAAATTCTGGAATTGGCTGGAAATGCAGCAAGGGACAACAAGAAGGGTCGAGTCACTCCTAGACACATCTTGTTGGCTGTAGCAAATGATGAAGAATTAAATCAGGTAAGAAAAACCTCTGCCCTGTCAGGGCCGGGATTTCCTTTAGGGCTTTTTAAATTGTCTTTCCATACAGCTGAGCTGTAACTCGAGAGCTCTGCTTGCTGAGCAGCACACCAGGAAACAGCTCCATCCCTCCCTGCCATGCTGCCTGTGTAACTACAGCACTCAGCTTAATCCTGTATTTCAGCACCCTTAAAATGTGGAACAATGCAGTGGAGATGTAACCTGACAAATTTCTCACACCGTTACAGCCTCTTCTGTTGGAGGGGGACATTGTCATAAACTCTACAGGGCCACAGAGAAAATCTTGCAGAGGCTTTTTGTTTGGTTGGTATTGTTTTCCCCTGAAGTCTGTTACTGTGACCACAGAACTCTTGAAAGTCTGTGTCCTTTGCAGACTTCAAGATCCCTTTAACTTTGCCACAAAAAATTGGGGTGTTATTATTATTACAGTGCTGTGGCACCAGCCAGAGGCAGTGGCTGGGATTGCTGTGGGAGCAGTAAACACGAATCAGAAGGTTTCCAGGTATAGAGACTTGGATAAATGTTACTCTCCGTTCTGAAGTTTCTTTTTCTAAGAAAGAAAAAGCTGTTTTAAAAATGCACTTTCAAGAGAATTCAGCACTTGGGCCATGTGCTGGGTGGTGGCACCCATTGCAGTGTCACACCCTGGACTTTGGGGCCCCATTTCTCTCTCCCAGGCTGCCCTGCAGGGCTCTCCTGTGTGTGGCTGGGACTGTCCTGTTTTCTCCTAGTTGGGTGACAGCCTTCATGGCACAGCTTCAGAGGAACAGCTCTTGTGTGAGCCCCGGAGATGCTGGCAGTGCCAAGCACATGTTGCAAGAGGAACACACATTCCTTTATAGTTAAAATCTCGTACGTGGTCAGCTCCATTTCATACATTTCACTTCTTCAAGGATAATGTGGTAAGAAACTCAGGGCAATGTACAAAGCTTGCAGTAAATCGCCATTTTCTATTTATTGGTGAGTAAATGCTGGAATTTGTCTTCTACAACTTTTTTTATGTTTTATTAGCTATTGAAAGGGGTCACCATAGCCAGTGGTGGAGTGTTACCCAATATTCACCCAGAGCTGCTGGCAAAGAAGAGGGGATCAAAAGGAAAACTGGAAGCCATCATCACTCCACCTCCAGCAAAGAAGGCAAAGTCTCCATCACAGAAAAAAACTGTGTCAAAGAAAACAGGCGGCAAGAAAGGAGCGAGGAAATCCAAGGTAATGTGTTTGTTTTAAACCCAACAAGCCTGCAAACAGTAGCTGCAGGGAGTTCCACTCAGGGGCAGCTTTCTGTGCCCTGTGTTGTAAACAAGCAGAGGAAGGGGGAGTCTGAAAACCCTCAGAGCTCACTCAAGTCTGCAGGACGGGGAGATGAGCCATAAATACTCTGTAAGAAACATTCTTAGGTGGGCACAGGCTGGAGATGGAAGAGCAAAGTGTCTGGGGGCTGTGCTGCTCTCACCTTACAGGTTTCAGTTTGTAGGAGTAGGGAATCTTTGCACATGTGTAGCCAAGGATGGCTCTTTCTGTGGCAAAACAAGCAAGAAGTTGTGAAAGTAGGAAGAAAAAACCAGGAATTTCACATGAAGAGGACAAAGAATGTCAAAATTGCTTCGGGGTCAAACAAAGCTTCTTTATTCATTGTGTGTGTGTCTCTGTTACTGTTTACTTGGTCACTCTGCTGATTTTTGGGTTTTTTTTCGAGCTGTTGAATTGTGTTCTCCCCCAGAACACCTAATAGCTGACATTTCAAGTGCAGTGCTTCCAAGAACCATGCACTAATAATTTCCCTAAATCTGGAATTTTTTCCCCCCTGCTTGATTACAAAAGCAGGAAGTCTGTTGTGGGGTTCTGTTTTTCTTCCACACAATAAACTGTATTGTCTGCTTACTATATTGGTATTTGGCTAACAGCAAACTCTTGGGGAATTGAAAACAGGACCCATGAAATTCTGATTTTCAAAACATTTGTGTAAAGGAGAGCACAGTTACAGCTTCTAAAAGCACCAATATACCATTGCATCAAAGACATTTTAGTTGTTCACCCTAAGATTTACTTTATATAACTATAAACTAAACTTTGCAAAGGGACAGTAGGGAGACAGCGGGCTTGCTTAATATTCCAGGTGTGCTTTCTAGCTTCAACGTAGATATTGCTGAGCCACCAAATATTTATATGAAACCCCTGCACCATTTAAGACAACTCCCATCTCAAGTGTGCCCTGTCATGGGCAGGAAAAGGCACCTGTGGATCTGCAGGTGCCGAGGGCGTTACTCCTGTTGGTCCCTTCAGCTGTTACCAGTCACCGTGGTTGGCCTGGAGGATAAAATCCAGCACCGGAGTTTGGACAGGCATTTGATTTCCTGCTGAGCATTCAGTGCATGTCATGGAGCTTTTTGTCATTGAACTGTTTTTCTCAGAGCCTGGAGTTAACTAATTAACTGTATTTTTGGAAGAAGAAGCAGGGAGAAGTGAGCAAATCAGCCAGTGCTGACAGTACAACAGAGGGAACTCCTGCAGATGGTTTCACAGTCCTGTCCACCAAAAGCCTGTTTCTTGGCCAGAAGGTATGATCCTACATTTTTTACAAATGAATACCTATTTTTCCATGCTGTTTAGGGAATACCCCCCTCCTACCACCCCCCTTTCCACAAAACATCCAGGTACAATGGACATTTCCCCACTGAGCACTTGAGGAAATGTATGATGTTAGCTTTGCTAATTTCAAACAACAAACTACTAGAACATTTTAAAAATACATTAAAAAATGTTCATGTGGCTACATAATTAAATACTTAATTAGAAGGAAAGCCTATGTGCTTGTAATCTTTCTCACCTTATTGATAAACAGCATAATTGTTACAGCTCAGCATCTGCCAAAGAGGAGATTATTCTAAGAATAATACGTATTTTTTCCAGTGGGCAGCCCACTTCATTGCTGATGTCAATGATTTACAGGTTTTTATCAAAACCTATTTTAGGCACTTGTTCATCATAGTGGTTTTATGTTATGTTCTGCTTTGTGATGTACAGACTGTGTAATAATGGATGATGCTTTTATGAAAAGCTAGAAGTCAACAGTCCTATTTTTCCCTGTGAATATGCCTTGGGACATGGGATGGTTTAATACAAATACATATCTGCTTAAAGAGAGGATCCACTTAAAGAGACAATTCATGAAATTAATTTGCTTTTTTATCCTGAAACCTACCTTTAGTTCACGATACAAAATTTTTGTTAAGTAAAGCTGCATCTTTCTTCTATCATTCAGTAATCAGATCATTGTGTTGTAAGCCATAAAAGATGAGCCATTGTCCATTGTGGAATGTAACTCCTCTGACTCATTTTTATTTCACACTGAGGTTGTTCTCCATTTACCCTGCCACAGTTTGTTTGCCAAGTTTAACATGCATGAGAGTAACATTTTTTTGCAAGACTTCTGATTTTCCACATTTAGTTTTACAACTGGAGCTAAATTGCTGGGTTGGTAGGTTGTTTTTTTTTATTTTACTCCTAGTGGGGGGGTGGTTCTTTAAAAACATTTTGATGACTAATTTAGAACCCCAAATTTATAGTCTACATTACTGTGTCAAGAAAGCAAGTAACATCAGACTTCTGGAGCTGGTTTTCAGCTCCTTTTAGTTACCATAGGGAACCTGTAATAAGACCTGGTGTTGTGTCCCAGCAAATCTGTGGGGCTTTGCTGCTGGGCTCAGTGCAAGAGAGTCCTGAACTCCAGGAGTGCTTTAGGCTGTGCTGAGCTAAGCCAGTGTTGTTTTAGAGCTTCCCAGGGAGTGCCTTGTGCTGGGGAATGGACTTCCTGGCTTTCTCATTCCCTTGGGGTGCGTTCCCAGGTCCATCCCTGCGCTGGGCACTTGTCACTTAGCCCTGCACATGAGAGGGACCAGGTGTCAGCCTTTTGTTGTAACACATCAGCAAAAGGAAAGGAGAATGAAAACCTGTTTGTCTCCTGTGAGGGAACACTCCAAGTCAAAGGGATCGTGCTCTGAGCATTAGAGAAGGCATTTGAAGAATTGCTGCTGAGATAGTCAATCAGGATCTTTCAAACCTCTTGTCACATCCTTCCAGTGTGGCTCTGTGGTTTGCAAAACTATTATCTGCTACATCAGAAAACCATTTGCTAGATGGCAGAGAGGGAAGAAAATAATCTTGGGTTTGGTATCACACCATTCCTGAGTGTTTAATGGGATAAATCTTATTCTTGGTTCCCTGTTTGCAGAAGGGAAGGGATTTATTTGCAAGAGCAGCTCTTCGTCCTTCTAATATCCCCAGATTTAATTAGCTAAAAACACAAATGAGAATGTTGCAAACATGGGTATTGTTCAGTTTTTAAAATTCCTGTTATTGCATTAAACCTTGAGGTAACTGCTGACACTCAGATAGAAATTCTTAGAGGTCAGGAAATGGCAAAGAACCCTTCAGTTATACCTGTAGAAGTGTCTTAGTGCTACATTAATTAAATATTAAAACCGAGTTAATATGTAAATGACTGCACATGCTACAAGTGCCATCCCAGTGGGAATGTGGTATTGGGCACATTAACTAGTTTGTTTTTCCTGAGAGGATCAGAGGCAGAGTTGTGAGACCTCAAGCCTAAGCATTAGGGTTTGGACTTTGCAAGAGACCTCAGCTTGTGGTCCTCAACAGGCATCTTCAGTTTTCAGTATGCAACTCATACCAGAAAAACTTCCAAGACTTTTAAGGTAATTTTATCTGAAATAAGAAATGCAAGGCTTGGCTCAGAAAACACCCATGGATGTGCTAAGTGCCACCTGCATTTTATCTAACTAACATTTAATTGAAATGCCACCCCAAGTTGTGTCCATTCTTTGTTGCACATGGATATGCAAGTTGTGCCTATTTATATTTGTAAAGTTGCCCTTTAGGGGATCACTTCTCCTGCCTAATACATGCTTCATGTTACTTGGTAGTGAAATTCAGCAGTTACTCGTTGGAGGATTTAATTCTGATTAATTTTTTAATTGTGTTCTGGCACTTGGATGTCTAACAGTGCATTGAGCAGTAAATGCAGAATTTAGTGAAGTAATACATAGCTGCCAACTCATGCTATCAGTGATGGGCAGCTTTTTAGGCATCTTGTTGTGGCTGTTAAATTGAAAGTTTAATCACCAGCTGTTTATTATGTAAATCCCATGTATGGGTGGGCTCAGGGTTAGATTTAAGGTCCAAAACCAAAATGTCCCACAGCTAATAGATCTGGGGCAAGAACCTGTAGAACACAGAATTAGGGATGAAAGAGGAACATCTACAGGATGAACAAAACATGCTTAGGAGCATACTAAAATCTCCACAAAACAGTCTTTTGGTGTGTGCATGTGTTTTGTTGTTGTTGTTTTGTTTTTTTTAATTTTTAAAATTCACAAAGTTTCTTTTAACATTTTTGGTTTGATTTGATTTGACTTTTTTTTTTTAAACAGCAGTTGCTTGTAGTCAAACTCAAGACTCAAACTCCAGTATGAATAACTCTCCATGTGTGAAGTATTAAAGGATTCCAAGCTATCTGGAAAGGAAACTTCCTTAGATTTTATTACAAATTCCCAAACAGACCTGTACTTAAAACACTGAATTACACTCATTTTTAGTCAAAATCACCCTATTTTGAGGGAACACAGTTTACTCAAGCAACATATGCAAATGATATGACATTGCAGGCTTTTAGAAAGAGAAAGAAGGTCAATTCATGGAATCACATGAGTGAAATGGAAATATTTCTTTTTCCATAAAACCTAAATATGTGGATGGTGGCCTCCTTAAACCACCCATTCACTTGTATGGGTTTCAGGGATTGGCTCGTATTCCCTGCTAATAAATTAACATACACAAAGAGAGGGTTTGAAGAGTTAACTTTACAGAACATGGATTACAAACCAGGAGAAAAAATTCAGTTACTGATGAGATAAAGTGCTATGCCTAAAGGTGTATGTTGTGTTTCATTGGTTGGGGGCTTTGGATTAGAAGGCAAGCCTGGCTTAACTACAGCTGGTTTCAGGACTTGCATAAACTTTCTCTTCCATAGTTGTTTTCTGCATCACCTAATCAGCCCCTGAAACAATCATTTTAAATACATGTAGGTACAAGCATAGACCACGCTGGAATTAATATGTTTCCCCAAATGAAAGCGTCTGGAAAATTTTTAATTTAAGTTTTAATGGTAGTAAACTTAAGGCTTGTGAAATCAGACTTCCCAGCAGGAGCTACAGAGCAGTGTCACAACCTTAACAAAAACATCCTTACTGGAATGACAAGGCAGAATCCTTTTGTCACTGTGGCTGGTCTGAGTTTTTTCACTGACTTTTTATTTCATATAATAGTTTGGAAGTCTTGCTCGAAATATATTACCAGAAGTTAAAGTCTGCACTTCCTCATAATAATTCCATGAATTCTTTCTGTTCTTTTAAGAACATGTAGTGCAGATGTGAATTAATCTCTAGATCTCTGTGCCACCCTCCTCAGTTTACTGTGTGCCCATGAGAAATCCTCCTGGTTTTGTAACAAGAAAGAAATAGAAATCCATGGGTGAAGGGAGAGGAGTTACTGGGTGGAGTTAAAAGCTCTGTTTTCCTAAGGGACAAAAGCAAATAAAATAGAACTTAGAAGGAATAAACCCATAATATTATGTGCCTGCTTATGGTACCTCAGCAGGCACTCACAAAGGCTGCAGGACTGTAATGAGAACTGAAGTGCTGCAATACAGAACGTGCTGACCACTGATAAGGAAAGAAAAAGAATCCCATCCCCTTGTTGGGGTGGAGGAATTGCTGGAGACAAGTGTGTGCTTCCTCAGAGATAGGAGGAGTGGCAGCTTTGATCCCATTTCAGTCTGAATGGTCTCAGCACATTCCTGTAATTAATGCTTAGGGTGTCCTTCATCTGTGCTTGGAGGAGAAACAAAAGCCTTCTTTTAATGCCAAAATTAGAATCACGGAACGGTTTGGGTTGGAAGGAACCTTTAAGATCATCTCATTCCAATCCTCCCAGGCCATGGGCAGGGACACCTTCCACTAGCCCAGGTTGCTCCAAGCCCTGTCCAGCCTGACCTTGGACACTTCCAGGGCTGGGGCAGCCACAGCTTCTCTGGGCAACCTGTGCCAGAGCCTCATCACCCTCACAGGGAAGAATTTCTTCCTAATATCAAATCTTAACCTTCCCTTCTTCAGCCTGAGGCCATTCCACCTTGTCCTGTCACTCCATGCCCTCGTGGAAAGTGCCTTTCCAGCCTTCCTGTAAAAACCCCCTTTAGGTACTAGATAATAATAACAACAATCCCAAACAGTGATCAGCACAGAACCAAACCAGAGCTTGTTAGCAGGTACATTCATGCCCTCCCTGTGTGAACAGTGTTTGAGTCTTGCGTTTGAGTTTTTTGGGGGACCAAACCCCTCCTTTACGACCTGCCTTTTATTTTGCATATTTGTTTGCAGTGATGCTATCTCCATCTGTGTTGCAAAGCTCACTTTTCTGCAGCTTCTCTGTGATTTCCCAGCTGTCCTGTTATTTCCCACCTCATGCTTTTCTTTTCAGCTGAACCTTATTCACAGTGAAATCAGTAATTTAGCCGGCTTCGAGGTGGAGGCCATTATCAATCCTACCAATGCTGACATTGACCTTAAAGATGACCTAGGTAAATGGGGCATGGGTTGACACAACTAACGGTCACATGGAAATTATGGAACCCAGAATTTACCCTTTAGGGCCTCAAACCTTCAGTAAGAGCAGAAATTCAAATCTTGCTTTGTTGAAGAAATACATTCAAAATACTTCTGTCACCGAATCCGAATACTCGCAGCCATGGCTTGTCTTCAAGCTGATTTCAGTTCAAACAAAACTTTTAAATTCTTTTCCATAATGATCATATGTGACTGTTAGCTATTTTGGGGGGTTTCTTATTTGGATACTTTGAGGACTCAAATACTTTTTTATCAGGTTGTTTTCAAAATAAGCAGTTTCTCCATTCTACCTGCAATCTCAGGATTTTTTTTCTGATACTTAGAGTAGGCTTAAAATTTTTTAAAAGGAATTATTAAATAATTAACTGTCCCCAAATCTTTCCCACCTTGATTTCATGTTTAATTCAATCAAATCATGTTTCCATTATGCTTCAGTTACTCCCTGTCACTCACATTCAGCTGAAAACAAATACTGATATTATACCAATAGTGAACTACCATAGGTGGTGAATTGCTTTTAAAGCTTCTGTCTTGTTCCAGATTGAAAAGAAATCAAAAAATTCCTTCTTCAGCAGAAGTTTGTTCTTCAGGAAAAGAAAAGTTACCTTTCAAGCATTATGTACTGCATTCCCTTCTTATTTGAATATTGAATATCCTTATTTGATTACACTGTTGTCTTTTTTTTAAACTTCCTTAATGGAACACAACCTGTAATTCTACTCCTGCTGCATTTCTTCTTCTGGGAATGTACAAAAGTAACTTAAAAAGAAAAAAAGACTTAGGAAGGCCAATTTTTAAATCAGCCTTTCTCAGAAATCTGTATATCTTTACAAGTGTCTCAGTCATTCCAACACATAATTAGAAAGTATGCCTTGCCTTTAAAACTATAAGAACAATCCCTTGTATTTTTTAAAGCAAATCCAGTAACAACCCTGGCTGCAAATACAAGGTTTCCTCTGGGTGAAGGAGACTGGCATTTTCAGAAACAAAATGATAAATTGCTTTGCATGTGAAGATTAGTGCCTGTCAGCTTATTGATGCTGACAAAATGGAGAAACTAATTATTTTGTTTGACTTGATGATCCTGAATTTCTTTTTTTTTTAAACAGATTCCATATTTTAATATCATGCTCTGTGGGGAACTGGTTGTTCTAGGTTTCTGCAAAGTGCAATGGGGCATTAGCTGATTTTAAAACTTTGGAAATGATCTCATGTGATTGCTCTGACTTGTCATTTTAACATTTATTTGATCATGTCATACTCAGTATTCCTCCTCCTGTTTCCCTACACCCCTTTCTCTACACACACCTGCACACACAACTCAGCATTTTGGCGCAAGGTTTGGAGATGTGAAGGTAGGAAAATATGGACGTTGGTACATGTGTAAATGTAGAGCCTGTGCTGGGTCTCTGTCCAACGTGGTTGATATCCATCTGTTTACCTGTTGTAGTTGCAAGTTGTACAGGCTGACATTGCCACGATCGACAGTGATGCTGTCGTTCACCCGACAAACTCTGACTTCTACACCGGTGGTGAAGTAGGTAATGGCAAGTTCAGCGCTGCCGAGTTTGTATGTGTGTGCATGGTCGATCAGCAGCCACGAGCTTGGTGTAGCTATGCAGATCTGCATTCATTTCTCACTTCCAGCAGTCCTGACTGATCAGAGAAAGAAGGGAGGAATTGCAAGCCCAGTAGGCGTTTGTAGTTTTTATCACCCAAGCAGGCCTTCAGCAGCACCAACAGAACGCACCACCAAAATTGGAAGTGTGGGAACGGTTCTTTCCGTGCTGGCACGTGGCCAGGGCAAAGGAATTGCCACGTTGTAGGCCTGACGTGTTCAATGCCTGGGATCTTTAGGTTTCTAACCAGTTGCAGTTACACCCTCTCCGTGCCATGTTTCAGATGTTCCCATCTGGATTCACGTGCTGGATCCAGCCTGTCTGTATTTCTGAACTCTTACAATCAACCCAATGGTCCAGAGACCTTCCCAGCCCTGCTCAATGGCCCACAAGCCCACGGTGATGGGACACGTTTTTCAGGTGGTCGGTCATCTAAGGCACAGTGCTGAGAGAAGGCACGATGGAAAGCATGACAGACCTCTTAATTCAGCCATCATAACTGTCCCCTGAGCAACTCTTCTCTAAGCGGTGCCCTCTCTGCATGCAGAGTTTGGAAGGATTTGGTCAAAGGGTAGCAATGCTCTCACTGAACTGCCTTGGTAACTTTAGAAGGCAAATGACAGTTTGGGCTGGATGCAGATGCTGCTGGTAATTCTTAAAACCAAGTGAGCTGATCCCAGCCTCTGTTCTGCATCTCATCTTAGCCTCACCATCACCACGTGAATGGGCTCCCTGCACACCCAAGGCCCTGGTTCAGTACTGGCTTGGGGGGACACGTGTCCTGCTGCAGGGCTGGCGTGTCCTACACCCCCTGCTTTTCCTGAAGGAGCTGCCTCCTGAGTAACACACAGAGAAAAGTAGCTCTGGATGGCCCGTTGAGCAGGAGTGGCTTGGCTGGCTTAATATGTGGAGACATTAAAATAAAAGTGTTAAATAGCCTGTGCCTGAAGAATATGCTTGCAAAGTCTGTCAGACCCATTTAGCCAACGTGCCTGTCTCCTACCCTGTGACAGGGAAATGCTTTGCTACCCTGCAAAGAAAATTGTCTCTCTAGGCTGGACTGCTCATTCCTTAGTGTAGGTTCCTGCTGCCTCTGACTGCTGTAAGAAAGAATAGAAGTGCACAAATGCTTAGCTTCCAATGATTAACTTTTACCCATCTAAATTTATTTTTTGTATTATTATTATTTTTGTTGGTTTTTTTCCCTAACAATTTAAATGTACTGGGGGCTTATCCTGAGAATTTTAGAGCCTAAATTTCTGCTAACGCTGTTTTCAACACTGATACCAATGCCTGCTTGGAAAGCATGAGATAATGATCGTCTTCTCATGGGAGTGACACGTATTTATGCCTGTGAGCAAATAAGCTACTAACCTTGAAGCTGTGAAGCAAGACTTCCATCAAGAAACTTGCTAATGTAGTGGAAAATGGTTAAATACAGCCTGTCCTTTCCCAGATAAGGCTAATTTACAACACAGATTTCAAGTATGATTTCAATATAAACCCTCACTATTAATCAGAAGAAGAGCATAGTTGAGGAGTAAATGCAGAATATCTCACTGATTCATATTTTTGCTCTTCTTTGTACCAGATCTGCAAGAAGAGAGCTCAGTGAAATAAACTGACATGGTTGTTCATTGCTTTTAATTATAAATTAATTCCCAGTAGAAGGGAAAAAGCTGATCCTTCTGGATTGAATTAAACCAAACTAGGCTAAATTCCATTAAATGTACAACAGCTTTGCAATGGTAAAGAAATGACCTACTTAATAGATCTTTGCTGTTCCTTGGTTCTGCACAAGGCTTAATTATGTTTCCCCTTGAAACAAGAGAAATTAAGGATTATGAATGTCATGGGGTTTAGGATTGATCAGAGTTTATGGACCCAGGGGGAATATAACTGGAATACATATTAAAATATCAATGGGAATGATATGGAAATACATCCAGCAAGAGTGGAACTGGAATGGAAGACTCTTTCATTCCCTCCCCATCCCTTCTCCATTGGAGGGGTTTTACAAGACCCCTGGCTCAGCCCTGTGCCCTGGATGGGCTCAGCCAAGGGCAGGGGGGTTCCAACCCTCCGTGCTGCTGTGGATCTCCTGTCCCAGCCCTCTCCTAAGACACCTTGCTGCTACAAGTAAAGCCATTGCTGTCTTCTCTAAAGGATTTTAAGATGGTCCTTCCTCTCACGTGCACTGGGATTGGTAACTTGAAGTCTCAGAAAATTCCTGGTGAGGAGCTGGGCTGAATAAGTACTTTGGCTGAAGTGTTTATATAAAAGAGCTTAAATGAGCACAAAGAGCAAATTACACTCTGACCTACACAGTCTGACCTTGCAGTCCAGCTTTTGGCAAACCCTGTTGTGAACTGATGATGAAAAAGCCAAAGAAAAGGCATACATTTTGTAATTGTCCTCAGCTTTTGTGCCCCAAAAGCAATAAAACTCCAACTGGAAAAATAGAGGCAGGGTCACAGAGTCAGTTTTTGAATGCAAAACAAATGCATTGTTTTCAACTTCTCGTCTTCAGTTTGGAAGAAATTTAGCACAACAAAAAGCATCTTAGTTCTTAGAGCCATCACCCAATTTAGTAACCTGAATCTTGGAGGAGGGGCTCTGCTTCCTTGAGCATATAGTATGTGCACTTCCATCAGAAAATGCATTTTTTTTCTTTCTTCATCAGTGAAAGTAAGGGGTGTCACCAAATAAATGTGTAGATCTTTAGAGATCCTAGTTCTGAATTTTTGGAAATCAGTTTTCAAAGCAATATCTCAAATCAGAGCCTTTATGATATCACTGCTTGTACTTATCTACCTTTATAATTAATATGCACAGTGCAAAATTATGTGGGATGCTTATGTAGTTAGGAAAATGCTTTCTTGGGCTGTTGTGTTTTGGGTTTTTTTAAAATATTAATATTTAAAACTAGAGCTGCAAAATAAGATCTAAACCATTTAGTGATGGACTGCCTTTGTAAACAGCATACCTTTGGGTTGCCCTGAAACACTGCACAGCTCTTCTCCTCCCAGAATGACTTTGTCCAGCTCCTTAGCTGTAGTTAGAGAAGTTCATTGGAGGAATATGTTCCTTAGAGATTCTCCTTATTTCTGAGGCTCTTCCTCTTGGTTAAAGGTGGCTCAACAAGCTGGGCAGTTACCAAGTAAAGCAGCCCGCTGCACTCACGAGACTGTTTCATTCCTGGGGCCACCTGTTGGGGTCAGGGACCAAGATCAGGTGAGTTTCAAATTCTTATTGTGGCAAATGGCTCTTTAAAGCAATTTGTAAGAGAAGAGGGGAAATGAATCCTAGGGGAAGGAGTTAGGAAGCTTCAACCACTCCTGAGCTAGCACATTCCTTTGGAACATTGCACACTGAGAGATGCTCGTGATCAGGAAGGAGGTAGGGATGTCATGTCCGATGTTTTGACAGTAAAATCAAGTTTGAAAATGTTAGCAAGGGATACCAGTGTGAGGGTTTGGGGTTGTTAGGGTTGTATTTTTGTTTTTTTCTTTCTGTTGTTGTTGTTTTTAATGATTAGCTAATTCTCAAGTCCCAAAAGGTTTAGATCTTACTTTGCAGTCCCCAAAAAAAAAAAACCAAAAAAAAACAAAAAAATTTTGGGCAGAAATCTCTAGAGTGATGTAATAAAAAATAATGATGAGTAACGTGTCTGCTCTGGAGAGATGAGATGAGAGCAGTAAACTATCAATTCTCTGTTCAGGGAGCACTTTGGAAAAGAAAGGCGGGAAGGAATTTGTGGAAGCTGTCATTGAGCTCCGCAAAAAGAACGGGCCCTTGGACATTGCTGGAGGTGAGGCTGCGGTCCGGGAACCCAAACCTGAATCTGTACCCAAACCTGAATCTGTACCCAAAACTAGACCTGAACCCGAATCCAAACCTAGACCTGAACCCAAACCTGAACCTGCACCCAAACCTAGACCTGAACCCAAACCTGATCCTGTACCCAAACCTAGACCTGAACCCAAACCTGAACCTGTACCCAAAACTAGACCTGAACCCGAACCTGAACCTGTACCCAAAACTAGACCTGAACCCAAACCTGATCCTGTACCCAAAACTAGACCTGAACCCGAACCTGATCCTGTACCCAAAACTAGACCTGAACCCAAACCTGTACCCAAAACTAGACCTGAACCCAAACCTGATCCTGTACCCAAAACTAGACCTGAACCCAAACCTGATCCTGTACCCAAAACTAGACCTGAACCCAAACCTGTACCCAAAACTAGACCTGAACCCGAACCGGAACCCAAGCCCAAACTTGAACCCAAACCTGAACCCAAGCCCAACCCAAACCTGAACCCAAACCCAGACCTTCACCACGCTGGCTCACACAGCCAAGCTCCTTCTACACCAGCTCTGAGCTCCTGCTGTCTGAGGCAGCTTTTATGGCTTACATGCTATTTGTATTCTCCATATACACACGTTGCATCATAAATAACCTTTACCAGGGCATGTGGGCAGTGTTGTAATGCTGCAAGTAAAAGCTGTTCACAGGTATGTGCACACACAGTGAATGTTGCTCATTAAGGGCACAGTTCAGAAAAGCAATTAATGAGATGCTTACTTTTGAGCCCAACTCTGTTAAACATCTGCGTTGCTGAAATGCCGCTGACTTTCACTGAACTTAAGCGTGTGCTTAAAGTTCAGCATCTGCTTGGGTACTTGGTTCAGTCAGTGCCAAAATCATCACTATAAAAGCTTACGACTTTTTGATGCCTAGTTATCAAAATTTATGTAATATCGGAGCAAAATCTACTATATGAGTAATAAAGTTTGATAATGGCAATATATAATTTTACACCATCTGTGAAATTGCTGATCCATGTTGTTCATATAGAAGGCTGATTCTGCCATCTGTGTTTATGCTATAAAAATAAATACAGTGTGTGCAGTTTTGTAAACGAATCCTAACTACAGCCGAAGGGGAGATGTAAGAATTCAGCTCTGACAGGAAAAATTACAACTGTTTACTTCTGCTTCTTAATACTTTGGGGGTTTTTTCCCTTACTTTTTAAAAATTTTAATAAGTTTTTGTTGGAATTTTTGTTCTGCAAAAAATATGTAGAATCAATTACTCAGTTTTGTGGGTTTTTTTAAGAAAAACTTCTCTATAATATTACTCACTGGCCCAGACCAAACTGCTCCAAATAGGTGGCAAGTTGGAAAGCAAAGTTTATTTTTCTCAGGCATCAGTGCATCCCTCAGACCTGGGGGCTGCTTTTCCAGTCTTACCCCAGGGAACTCTGTGTTGCACTGGGAGAAACTGGCTGGTAGGGAATTGTTGGAGGACTCTAGAGCAGAATTGATGCACATCAGTTTCTCAGTCCTATGGTTTTCCAGTTGTCAGATTTCTCAGTCCTTTAATCTGCCAATAACCAGGATCCCTACCTGTTAACTGGCACAGAACGTGCCCGTGGTTCACTTTCTGTTTCTTACTTCTCCTTCCAGAGCATTTGCATTTGAAGTAAGGGACAGCTGCTCCTGGTAATGAACAGTTGTCCTCATCAGAATCCTAATGAGTTAATTAATGACTACCCCAGAAAACAATCCCTGGGAAATATTAAAGCTGGTGATGTGTATCAATACAGTGTTCTGTTCTTTCAGGATGAAGATGATAGCCACATTTCACATCTGACTAGAGATATGTCAGCTGCTTTTAATAGATTTTTCTTGGATTTATGATGTATTCTGAATCTGCCAACACTTTAGTTGCACATTATGACAAATTAACATTGCCTAACACTGAGGCTATTCAACATGTTGGGACTCTGCAAACCCATAAGAACATAAATGCTTGTGCTTCCATTGTCCTTCAGAATGTTCTGGTTAACCCCTGGTCAGGATGCCATATGACAAAGTCTATTTTCTCTTTTCCTGCAGCAGCCATGGGATAGTATCCATATGTGGTGATCATGTGCCAAGAGTTATTTCTACTATACTTAAATAACAAAATGCCTCATAAACATTCCAGAATGGCGTGGAGCCTTTCAGACCTTTGCAAAGCTGATTTTTTATTTTTTTTTAAACTTATTGGTATTTTTATTATGGTTTTTTTTGAAGACATAAGCTGCCATTTTCTACTTACCCTTTTGTGGGGTATTTTAGGGGCTGACTCTTTGGGACAGTTCCCTGTGTGCTCGTGTGAGATTTCATCTGGATGTCTTTCTGCCCTCAGCTTGCTGTTAGGGTGGTTTTCTCCTTCCTCCCCCGCCTTTTTCTTTTGTTTTTATTTTTGACAAACCCAAGCTACAACTTTTTATTTGCAACCACAGCCCAGGGAGTTTGGAAAAGGCAGAGATCCTCCTCCCCTGCGTTCTGGCAGGCAGAGCACAGCCTGTTGTTGCTCTGTGGTGGGAAGTGGTGAACCCAGAGCATGTTCTCCTGCAGGGAAGGCAGAGAATCCCTGGCTGTCAGCAGTTTGTAGGAAGGTTCTGCTGCATCTTCTTGGTCCCTGCATGTCCATGGCAGTGTTGTGGTGCTAAGATACAATTAGCATGGTAAAAATCCTTCGTTTCGTGGCACACAGAAGGCCTGGCCTGTTGGTACCTAAACAGTGTGAATCAAACATTGCAGATCTCTCCAACAGTCTGTCAAGAATGTGATGAAAGAGAGAGACTACAAAACTAAACCCAGCATTGTTCCAGTGGTCTTGGATGACCCCTACACACAAAAAACAGCTCAAATAAGGCCAGGCCCAAAGTCTGGAAATCACACAAAATGTCTTCATTACAGTTGCTCAGAAACAAAGGTGGAAATAAAGCCAAAGTCTTAATTCACCTCTTTTCCAGCCCTCCTTAGGGGTTTGCAGAGCACTGGTAGCTCTGAACTGCTCCAGTTTGGGCTGTGGGGTGATTAGAAGTGAGCTGAACAATCTGTGCGTTTACCAGCTGAAGGTCACTCCACATGCCTGTCCACCATCCTGATATATCCTGGGGTAAACCAAACCAAAGCAAGATCATCCCTTGACCAGGTTAACATTCTGGCAGATACTGCCCTTTTCCTCAGACAATCCCCAGTATAAATGTGTTTCCTTTGATGGCAGCCATGAATTCTTGCTCTCTCTAAAATAAGCTCAATCATAGCTATGATTCATAAATTATCACAGCAAAGTGCTGCTGGAAATGGAAAATACAAAGTCTCTGTAATCATGTTGTATTTTAAGGCTGTGTGATTTGTAATCCAAAACATTCACAGGGGCTAAGGGAATGTCTGTTGATTGTTTGCTATTTTAATCACATGTGCACTCCTTTAATCCTGAGGAGAGGAAAGCAGTAACGTTTCACTTTCGATTCTCCCTAGCTGTTGTCAGTGCTGGCCATGGACTGCCTGCAAAATTTGTGATCCACTGTAACAGCCCAGGTTGGGGCTCAGACAAATGTGAGGAGCTGCTGGAAAAGACAGTGAAGAACTGCTTGGCCCTGGCTGATGAAAAGAAGCTGAAATCAATTGCGTTCCCTTCCATTGGCAGTGGCAGGTAAGGCTGTTGGGGCCAACAGGTCACATTCCCTGAGTGCCATCCCATGTTCCAGTCCCTTCCCATATACAAAACCCATTGCTACAATGCTGACTCTTTCCTTCTTTAAATCAGTTCCCTAAATTGATTTCTTCATATAAATTTGGGATGTGGAAGAGAACATGAAGAAAAAGGGGTCTATTTGGCCTAGTTTTAGTGCATAATTAAACTTCCTGCACTTTATGTCTTAGGATGGCCAAAAACATGGCTTGGTGTTTGTTTAAGGAGCAAACCTGAAGTGCCTCGATTCTTAGGATTTGCAGAGTCACTTCAAGCTTTCATCCACAATCCATAAGCTGAATTCCATGCAGTTTACATCATGGGACTATTTCAGTTAAAATAATTTTTAAAAAAGACCTTAAAAACCTTTGCCAAGGTCTCTGAAAGCCAAAGCCTAAAGTTCAAGTCCTCTGGCTTTGTACAGGGTGCTCAGTGCCTTTGAAAGTTGGATTGTGTTCTTAAAGTTCTGAGTATGGACTGACTGCACCTTTAATCTGAGGCTCTTATTTGGGGTGCAGGGGAAGGTTTGGAGCTCTTGGCCCTCAGTGATGGCTCAGTATGAAGAGCAAGGGCCCAATCTAGGCTGAATTACACAGTTGTGTCTCTAGCCCTGAACAACTGCCCCTCTTGAATGTGCCATGAAAGAAGTTGGCTGATGTACAGCAAGAATATTCTTCCTGTTGTGCTGTGTTGCAACAGTAGATGAATTCCTCCATATTCTGTGGGCTAGAGCAGAAATCAGGATTTGAGCTTTTGGGTGAATGACAATGAAGAAACAGAAGTTTCATTAGGATAATAGATTTAAAAAACTTGCATCAGACAAATCTCCAGCTAAGGTTAATTTGCATGGGTGTCATTTTAAGGAGATAACTTGTGGGGAAATACAGCAGAGGGTTCATAGTAAGCTGGTGAATTAGCTGTCAGGGTCACAGGCTGGTCAGGACACAGGGAAACTCTGGATCACTCCTTGTGAGAAACCCCTCCATGGACTGCAGTGGAACTGTGGAATTGGTGATGTAAAAGTGAGACTGTGTAAAGTATCTTCCACAGAGCCCCTTCTTTCCTGGATAGCTCCCAGCAAGGAACCATTCCCAGCCCTTGTGAATTAGGTGATTGGTACTGGAAGATGATGAAACCTTGAATAAAATCAGCAGATTCCCATTCTGTTATGAAATCTGGGTACTGACAGGCAGGATCTGTGGTGAGCTCTCAACCTGGTTTGTGCACATCATTCTCGAGCCAGTTGAAGTGGTGCTTTTAAAAGATGGAGAGGAATCAAAAGGCCTTGAGTAATAAATGAGGCTATGTATTTTCCCTTCTTTCTCTTAATTAGAGATACTCAAGCATAAATTAATTTTGGAGGGAGCAGACTATATTCTGACAGTACTCTCTACTTGTTTTTATGAAGTCTAAAGCATTAAAAAAAATAAAAGTAAAGCTTTAAAAGATAGCAAATGCCAAAGACACCAAATGTATGCAGCTGTTGTAGTACAGACATCTGTCAAGCAGACATCACCCAATAAACCCACATAAACAGTTTCATTCTCTTTTATAGTTGGGGAATGGGATTACATGAGGGCAGTTCAAATAAATCACAGGGGGAAATAAAATAGCATTCACTGGGCCAGATGCTCAGCTACAGCCAACTTGTGGAAAGCACAACTTGGGTGCTGTTCAGAGGTAGCCTGGAGTTCAGTCTGGTTGGGCCATCAGGAGAAAAGGGAAAGGAGAGTTAGGGATTGAACATGAAGTCGTCCTTGGGGTAGGGATTTCATTCTGAGGCTCTGACTTTGATTGGAATCGACACTGGTTTGGCTGAAGTCTCAAACTGCCTTTTCACAGGAGTTTAACTCAGACCAGTAGATCGATGCAAGGGGCTTCTGTTGCTTGCAGCCCACACATGGCCATCAGGCCAGCACCTTTCTGCTGATTTTTCTGTCCCCTTTCTTCTGGGAGAGGGGTCCCAAGCAATGTACTGTCATCAGTGCCACTCTTCTTTCATGTGCCCTGTTGTGACCACCCTGCCAGAACACTCAGGAGTTGTGTGACTTGAGAGTCCCCTGAGAACAATTCAGGAACAGTTTATACCCTGATCTTGGTGCTGCATCACAGTCTCTGCTCAGGAGCAAAACTCCTGAAAGATCTCTTCAGTGTATGCCAGGTTTTTTATGCACTGGTAAGAGACCTGCAAGTGCTCAGGTGTGCAGGTTGCTGACTCTGTGTCTTTGCCTCTGTGTAAGCTGACAGCAGGAAGCAGCTCCTATGTCAGAACTGCTCTCAGTTGATTAACTTGTCACACAGCTGATTCTCCCTGGCCAGCTCATTTGGCTTTGGAAGAGCACAAGGGTTTTTTTTCCACATTGCTTTGTCCTTTGCTATTTTTCCTCTTCAACAGAATTAAAAATGGGGCATTTTCAGAAAAGAGAAAGCAGCGTGAGCTGTTTCATGCCATCGTTTCTGAAATACCACACGCATTATCTTCAGGCAGCATGTATAATGTCCCATTGCAGGCAGGACTGGCACAGAACTGCTCTCAGAGAGTATTTGCTGGTAAGGCAATGTGCAGTAAGTGGGCCATGTCACAGGCAGTTGCCCTTCTCATTTTGTGTGTTGCAGCCCAGAAAGAGAGGGAGAGTCCAACAGTGTTTTATGATCAGTGTGGTGCTTCAGTGAGCAAGTGCTGAGTGATGTTCGCCTGTTAGTGCCAGAGCAGAATTTAGCCCAGCTTCTTTGAACTGCTGAGGAAACTCTGAGGAACTCAGCCATCTGTGTGATCTGTAAATTATTCGTAGTACTAACAGTACCCAGTTTATAATGGGGAGCACTGACTATCATACATCTGTAAGTGCATGTCAAGGAACCAGGTGATGTTCAACAGGCTCTTTCACATTCTTTTTGGGTGCTACTCCTAGGGGTGTTCTTGTCCCATCACCCTCAGCCTGGTTACTGTAGCACAGTTCACTGAGGCTGGGAGAGGGCTCACAGTTTGTTCAGGGCAAACCCATGGCCTGGGTGAGCAGTGCTCAGGTGTAACACAGCAGCAAAGCTCAGGCCAGGTTACCAGGTGTAATTTCAGGAGTCTGCCATGACCTGTAAAACTCACAGTTCAGGTCACGGCTTTGCTCAGACCATCCTACTTGTGCTTGACCTGTTTTAAAGATTAGATGAAACTTTCAGGCAAAGGCTGTTAAATAAAAATGGGAAGAGGCTTGTATGAAGGGTTGCCAGATAAGGTGCTGAGCTTTGAAATTCAGTCATGCAGAGTTCTGGCATTTGAGAGGGCAGCGAGGTTGGTTCTGTGTCTGTGGCTTCTCCAGAGGAAGGGGGTAGGAGCCTCTTCTTTAGGCACGGCTAGAGGAGCAGGAAAGCCTCTGGTTTCACATCTCTGCAGCTGGTACCAAGCAGATATCTGTCAGTATAGTGCTCCTAGGACTGTACTTGCATTGGAGCAGCCTGTAACTAAACAGGACGTAAGGAGTGTTGGAAGTGTTGCTGAACAGTCCCTGACACAGCGACTTTGGCTCCCCCAGCCCAGTCCAGTCCTACTGACCCATGTGGGCAAGGCCCCTGTGAGCCAGGAGAGCCTTCTCACCATCACTCAGCCTGCTTCCCTTTCCCTGCCACACTTGAGATGATGATGGTCTAACCAGTGCTGTTTCTCACCCCCAAACTAGCAGAACTCATTCTCTCTTCAATCTACAGCAGGGCTGTACAAGTAACTTAACCTTGTGCTTAATTAACCATTAATAGTGGTAAGAACGTTGGCTCTTTCCATGTTTCATTTTCTATGTCAAGCTGTCTGTCCCTTCTTATTTTTCTTTATTGGTTGCTTTGCTTTCAGGACAGGTTTAACTCTGCATCTCCAACATCTGCACTGCTTTCCTGAACACATCAGGTTCTTGTTTTACTTGTCTGGTAAATGGGAATAATTGACCCATCAGGTATCATAAGATTCAACCCATTAATGTGGGTGGGTGTATTTTGGGAATGTGTTTCTTCTGTTTGAACATTTTAAGTGTTGCCTAAACAAACAAGTTTGTAGCTTCTAATTCAGCCTGTTCACACTGAGAAAAGCTGGAGCCTTACAGGTTAAGGCTGGTTCAGCAAGTCATGATCTTTTTTTTTTTATCTCCCCTTCTAGAAACGGCTTCCCAAAGCAAACAGCTGCTCAGCTGATCCTGAAAGCCATCTCCAGCTACTTTGTGTCAACAATGTCCTCTTCAATCAAGACTGTGTACTTCGTGCTCTTCGACAGTGAGAGTATAGGGATCTACGTGCAGGAAATGGCCAAACTAGATGCCAACTAAGCCCCGAAAGCTGCAGTACCAGCCCCCTCCTCCCACCCATCATCCTCCCCAGATCCTTAACTCATTGTGAAGCAGAGCATCCCTTATTTTAAATTTTGCTCATCTAGGGGGAATAAAGGTGGGGGGGTTTTTTTGTTGTTTTGTTTTGGGATTTTTTTGTTTGTTTGTTTGTTCGTTTTGTTTTTACTTTCGAAACTGTTTTATGTTGGCACTGATAGTTGGCATTACTGCTGTTAATGCACTGTACCCCGGGCATCGTCTGAACTTAGTGTAATCTAGGAGATTTTATAGTTTTATTTTAATGAAGTATGGATCAAGCAGGAAGCTGTTATAGGAGTATGTAGTCTTCTACTTGTGAAAGAAACAGGCCAACCCTATTTTGTAACTGTGTCGTGGTGCTTTATCAATACATCGAGTGGCGTTCCTTTCATTTTTTAAAAGAACAGATGCTATAAACCTAATTTGTGTTTGTTTATTGTCTTAATGATGAATCTGGAAGAAGAAAAAAAAATACAGAAACCCTGTTGTCCTTAATTATATTTACAATTTTGAAACTGTGTGAATTGATTTAGTAAAATGTTTGAACTGTTGCTCTTGCTGCACTTGGATTAATTTTTCCCTGAAGACTTCATTTTCTAAGTAAGTTCTGAAAAGTTACCTCTGAGAGGGATGAGAGCAGATCACAAAGAGTGACCTGGAAATTTGTTGATGCTGAGCCTCTTCCCTGTGCTGGCTGGATCTGTGTGTGCTCAGTGACACAGCTGGGTTTTTTTCCACAGAGTGTTCAGACTTCCCAGTTATTGCTTCAGATCCTCCTGTTCAGAATGTGCCCTAATTGCCTCTTCACTTTGGGAGGTTGAAGCCTTTTAGATCAAGCAAGGCCTAGGGTTTTTTTGAACTAGTTCCAGTCATTTAATATTGGCCTGTTTGAAGCCATTTTGTATTTCTTCCAAATATTTATGAGCCCTGTTTGTATTGGTGGCCATATCCTTTGCACAGCTGAAATCCATACCAACATAAACCTTTATGGAAGCCACTTGGGTTTGTACTCTGAGAAAAAAAGAGGTTCCACTTTTAAAAGCTGTTGCATGTGGATGCTGCTCTGAGGGAGGCAGCTCTTCCTTTGAAGTTTTAGCTGCTTTCTAGGTAGTGGACATACGTTTTCCATCTCTGTTGAAAACTTCATTTGCTGATTAAAAGAGTATTTCACACCCTCTCTGGGTTGATCCAGAGCAGCGAATGAATGGACCAAATCTGACTGACTTTTCAGTAAGCTCAGGAATACTAAATATTGAAAATGTGTGGCTTGAACTCCTTCAACCGTTTGGGTTTTATGTGTAGAAACCCAAATACTTGGAGCCTTCAAGTGTAGAGGAGCAACAGCACCAACAACAGAAGCCAACATTTAAAGTATAAAATTAGTGTAATTCTAAATATATAGCCAAAGTTAAAAGGAGCAAAGAGTAAATTAATTTTGTGCCTCTCTACATAAAGTGTGGCCAAAATGCATTTGGTGCATTCCTCAAAGGCAGCAGCTCAAGGGGCAGTAAATGCAATAAGGTGCACTACTTCAGTATTGAATTGTGAAGCATCTGTTGCTGCAGTTGCATTGATCCTTGGAGTGAAAGAAAACTGAACCTGCACTTTCCTCAGATTTCACTAGATGTCACTAAAAGGATTAGAAAATAAAAAAAATCGTGGATGAGGGAACACTTGGTGTGAGAAGGGCCCTAATTTTTTTCAGCACAAGGGGGTTTTTAACTCCAAAGGAAAGTGCACATCACAGAGTGTACAGATTGCAGCTTCCTGGTCTCTTTGCGCTGTACAATTTACTATACTGTCTAAATTATCACTTTTTTAAAAGTTTCAAAACATTAATGTCCACAGGAGAAGTGTTTTTTCCACAGGTATTTTCTAAGTAGTTAAAAGTACAGCCTCCAATGGCATTCAGTAGATCCCTTACACTGTAACACCGTGCTGGGAGGGCTGACTTTTGTCCTTCAGCTAGAAAATCCCAAAGCAAACTATTGTAATTCAGATCACATGGACTTGCTTCTCCTGGCCTCACATCTCATCTGCTTGTTCAGCTGCTGCTCCATAAATAGCTCAGCTGCTTTCATTGGGATCCCCTGTGATGGGCCATTGTAGTTACTGGGATTCTGGTCCTTTTGTGAGAAAATACAAGCCCCAAATGGTCTGAACCAGCACACTGCTTGTCCCCACCTCACCTGTGGCAAGGTGAGTGCCTGCAGGAGTGTCCCAGTCCCTGCCGTGGCTCTGCCTCACTGCTGGTGTTCTCCCACCTTTCCCGCTGCTCCGAGGTCCCAGAATCCAGCAGGTTCTGTCAGGAGAGCCAGAGATCCCAGAACAAGCTTGAACACAGGTAGCCCAAGTAGATTCTGGCATACAGTCAAGAACCTAAAAAGTAACATGGCAGGTTACACAATATAACATGAAACAAGAGGAGAAGTTCTGCTAACCCGTGTGCTGTGGGACAACATTACTTTGGGAATCTCCCTGGCATTTTGCTTGTTAGAGCCAAACATGCAAGCTCCACTTGTGAAAAAAAATGAGACTGATTTCCAAAGAACACCTGTAAGTGGGATTATAACCTCAGACATCAGCTACCAGACACACAGGATGATACTTCCTGAGCCCACAATCAGTTGCTCCTGCATTGTTTTTTCCCCAGGTATTGATCATGCTTCCCACAGACTAATTAGCACTCTGATCATCTACTGCATGATTTCTCTCCTCTGCTGCCCATTGTTGCCTGAACATCCTCTTAACCACAAGACTGCAGAAACATGCAGCAGTTAACGAATGCAGCACTGGGACAACATCAGAACATCTTCTCCAGAGATTTGCCACCAAAAATGCTGCCATGTACAGGATCTAATCACAGTTGTGCAGTGTCATTCAAAGGCTCATTAGGAGCAGCATCAACATAAAATCACAAGGATAATATGAAAGTATAAAAAAGTTAGGTGGTAATAGCTAGATAGGAGAGGTAAATTTTCAGTCACCAAATGTACTATGGAAGAGTCACTGAAATGGCTGTGGTTTTGTGCAGGTGTGAGGAAAACTGGAACTGGAGTGACTAAGTGTGAGCAAAGCACTTTTAGAAATGCTTCTTTCAGTAAGAAGGGGAGTTGGGAACCTTTCTATTTGTAAACTCGCCAAAAATCAGAGTAGAATCATAGAGTAGTTTGGATTGGAAGGGAGCTTAAAGCTCATCTCAGTCCAACCCCCTGCCATGGGACACCTCCCACTGCACCAGGTTCCTCACAGCCCAGTCCGACCTGGCCTTAAATATCCCCAGGGATGGGGAGTCCTGAGAGCTTAAGAATTCAGAGAAAGCACCCCAAGAGGGAAAATAACACAAGACATCAGAACCACAGTCAGGCTGAAACAACCAAAGAGGCAAAAGTTTACACAAAAATAAGGCTCTGGTGTTGCAGCATTCATTAGCACCAAGTTTTTGTGAGCTCCCTTCCCCTTGATCCCAGCTAAAATTGGGTTTTGTAGCCTGAGAGACAGCACTGACAGGAGCTGCAGGTGCCAGACTCGAAGCTGAGGTCTGTAGCCTGTGATAACTAGTCCCATACTCTGCTTGGCGCTGCTTTTGCAGAGGACAGTAATGCCTGGAGTTGTAACAGCAACTCAAAGGCAGCAGCATAATTGATAGGCCTGAAGAGTGCAGGTAAGTAGGAGGATTGTATTTATATCCCTGGCATGAAACCCAAAGGGAACCAGGCTATTGCACACTGGCTGAAGTGCTTGAAAATTGCCACCGATTCCTTTTCGTGTCGAGTTCTGCAGAGATTTACTCCGTTCCTCCATAGAATCCCACTTAATGCCTCCACAACTCATGTTTAACCATTATCACTAGCAACCTGCCCATAAATGCTCCCTCCTTGTTAGATTCCACGACCAGGAATCAAGGGGAGATGATACTGCTGTTTCCTAATACAAAGGAAGGAGCGACAACACTTCACAGCACAGCCCATAAAATCCCAACTCTTCCTCGCTTTTCCACCAGCCTGGTTAACGGCAGGAATTTGATATTTTTGTACCTTGAAATGACTAACCTTCTTAGGCTTAGGAGAATAAATTAAACTTGAGCCAAAGTATGCCTCAGCTGCAGCAATGGGCAGATTGATTTGCTTCCCATCTGGGAGATTAAATTCCACTGCCAAAAAAATGGCACCAGCATAATTAGCTGTCAGTCAAGTTGCGAAGAGACAGACTATGTGGGATAATTGAAAGCCCTGCAGCTTCTCATTACATACTACAGTAGCCCTATTTGCAAATTTCCACCTTGAGGAGGTTCTCCCAACGTGGTCAGGATTGTACTCATTCCTCCTGGCACATTCTTCGGAAGTGGAACAGGAGGATTGTGCAGGGATGGATTAATTTTAAGTAACTCGCTTAACCTAAGTTGGTTATAATATATTTGTCAACAGCTCCTGACAGCTCCACTAGGCTTTAATTGCAAACAAATCCAAACAGCCACAAGGAAGTGGTACATCCTCCACTCTGGCTATGCCCAGGAGACACCTTTACAGGCATAAAAATCACCTCCCTCCTTTTCCCTTTCTTTTTTCTCCATGCACTGTCTCTCCCTCAGGAATCCCCTTATTCAGCAAATTGTAATTCATAATGAACCCATCAGGATGAGACATTACAAACGTGTACCTTTCACAAAATAATGAACTCTCTTCTTTCCTCCCCCATTTCCTGAGGCTTGAGCAGCTTCAGCTGCTGCTGAGCGTACAGGAAAGTTTAGAATCTTAGAATAGACTCACAGAACGGTTTGGGGATTGGGAGGGACCTGAAAAACCATCTCATTCCAACCCCCTGCCACGGGCAGGGACATCTTCCCCTAGACCAGGTTACTGAGAGCCCAGTCCAACCTGGCCTTGAGAAACCAGGAGCTCTGATGATCAGCCCAAGCCTTACTGGAGGCTGTGGGGTAATCCTGGTGATGAGGCAAGAGGCAAAAATGGTCCTAAGAATAAAGAACGTTCCAGCTTTCACCCTAAAACCATAGGGAATACGTAAACCAGATTTTTCTTCCGAGTGTAACGGGAGCCAGCGCTGCCTGCGCTCTTCTTTTAGGGTCAGCTGTAATTTCTGTCACTCTTCCCCGATAAACCGAACAGAATCGGGTCCACACTCACCAGTTCCCCGGTTTTAAACTACCCCAGTCACCAGCAGCTCCAGCTGAATGCCCGGGCCGTGCTCCCCAGCCCGGGGAGGAGGAGGCAGCTGTGCCCCTGCCCCACAGCCGGGCACTGTCCGATCCCACCCAAATAACGCGGTTTGTACCCATGTCCCCGAGGTGGGAGAGGCTTCGTGGGCTTTGCCGCCTTCTGGCAGCTTCAAAGTTCTCCAAGCCGGAAGAGTTAGCGGTTCCCACAGAAGAGGGAGCCAGTGTCACACCTCCCACACGGCTGGGAAACCTCCCGGCTAATAAAGCCCGGACTAACACACTAATAACTCTTCTTAAACCAGAGCTTTCATTACAAAGTGTAATTTATGTTCTCCTTTAAGAGCACCGCAAACCTGAGCCCTCTTACAGGCACAGGTTTGCCTCTTGCTCCCCCCACCCTGCAGCATTTCCTCGACACTGGGAGTGTTTCCAGACCTGATGGGACTCACTGGTGTGAACTGGGAGCCAAACTGGGAACAGAGCAGGTGGTTCATGAAACGGGTAAAGCCCAAGTAACGAGCTTGGGGCTGCGATGTGGGACAGGCCTGGCTTGGCAACGACAGAGCAAGACAGAAACTGCAGAAAACAGGGTGAAACCATTTCTGATTATTCAGGCTCCCATCAGAAATACAACCACACCAATCTACCCCTGGGTCTAGAGGGAGCAAGTCAGGATTTAGCACACAGACAGGTCTCACACTGGCTTATCCCCGTGTATGTCAGGAATGGGAAAATTGCCCCTCTTGTCTGTGCACAATGCCCCTTTATGATTTATTAGACAGTCCTCCTTTTTTGCCTCAATTACTCACTTCAAAAGAGGGTGGAAGTGGGACATTCCTTGCCCTAATACTAAATGCATGTAGTCAATAAAAGCGAAAAAACCCTGAAAAATGTTTAAAGGGAGGGTGCTTAAGTTATTGCAGCCCTTGGGAGCATTAATGTATGTGCCAACAAGTTACTGTATGTGGCTTTAACATGCTTATTTATTCTGCTGTGCAATAAAACTCTGTCTTAAACAGTGCCAAAACCTGTTTGCCATGGCAACCCCTCATCACACATGTGTTCCAGTAGTACTTACAAGCACCTTCTTAAGGAGAAATACACAGCAGGATGAATGGCTTGTGACCTTCGGGGCATTTTACAAAGTTTTAAGCACCCAAGTAAATATTACTTGGGACTGAAATATTTCTTCCAGGTATTTTTTTTTTTTTTTTCCCTTTCTGAGCGACTTCGAGCAGCGAAGCAAAGCTTGTTCCTTGCTCACTTCTCTCCAAGTGGAGCTCTAATGACCTGCACAAAGCACAGAGCCTGGTTTTTACCTGGCAGGGCTCAGGTGTTGCCAGTTGGCTGGGGAAGCAAGGAAGGGATCAGCTGGTCTTCTATAGTTTCAAGTGCACTGCAGCTGTTCCTGGTGTAATTAGTCGTCCCTTGTGCTGACACAAGAAAATAGATGTTTTCCTCCTCCCATCCACACTAAATGTTTGCCCAGTCCTTGAATCCAAGAGTGCAAGTGTCCACAACGAAGCCACAGAACTCCAGTGTCCCACTTCCAGTCCTGCAAGTGCCCAGGAAAGGGTTCAATCCTGTTCTTTTTCCACTGCTCAATTTACTGCTGGGTGTTAGAACTGGCAAGACAAGCTCATGTCCCACAGCCCCGGGAGATGCATCCATGAATCACAGCAGGAAGCTGCATGGAGTGTCCTGGGTTATCCTTCCCAGCTGCTTCCTTTTGTGGGGTTCACATTCCTTTCCTTCCCTTTTCATTTCAGAGAACCTGATTTAGTATTTCCCAGCCTCCTCACTGGTCTGTAGGTTGAAAAACGTAAGATGGCAACACCATTAACCTAACCCTGCCAATCCACCACTAAATATCACGACTTTCTGCTCAAGAAAGTTCAGCCTAATCTTTATACAGAAAGAACGCTGTGAGCATTATCAGATTCTCCTGGGCCATGCACTTTCCCTACAGCTGACAGACTTTCCCCACTCCATTCCCACCTCAGTCCCTGTCCCAGGCCCTGCTGCAGATTGTGGTGGGAGAGGGCTGGTCCCAGCAAGGCACAGGGAATGTTACCAGAAGTGGCTGTAGAGACATTCCTTCTTGGAATGGAGAGCCAGTTCCAGGGAAATGATCTCTCCAGCCCCCAGGAAAGAAACCCTAGAAAGCAGTAGCAAACAGTTGTTTTAAAAATAAATAAATGCATATAAAGCACGAAAAGAAAACAGTGTTTTCTTAATGCTCCATTATTAACGGTGCTCAGGAAGGGATTTTCTGCTTTGCTGGAGCATGTAACAGGCTTAAATAAGAATCCCTATCAGAATATAACTTTGTAATTATGCAGATAACGTTTTGTTCTTGTAATGACGACATAAACACTCCCAAAAAGCACTGGGTACATGTTTCTGTAAATAGCAGGGATGACTCTCAGCTTGCACTGCCATAAAGACCACAACTGTGTCACCTTGACAAACCACCAGCCTGTTAAGACTCCAGGCATTTAACAGTGTTGTTCTGTTGGTTTTAGGGAGGCTCTCAGCTCCTGGTAGGATTCCTGAAGCAGCAGTGCCAGGCAGAACACTGATTTCCCAGCCCCCTGCTATTAATTACCGTTTCAGCAGCAGCTCAGGTGCATCCCTTGGTGCTCAGTGGAGCCTGCAGAGAGCCAGCAATCCTGAGGATTCCTTTCAAACACTTCAGTTTTACTCTTTCTCCCCAAAACAACAATACCACTGCTAGAAAGACATAGAATCATAGAATTATTTGAGTTGGAAAGGACCTTAAAGAAATCCTGTTCCACCCCCTGCCATGGGCAGGGACACCTTCCACCAGCCCAGGTTGCTCCAAGCCCCGTCCAACCTGGCC
>JAYRBT010000028.1:8630258-8652572 GCA_036023395.1 Myiotriccus ornatus | reverse complement strand
ACCTGGCCTTGGACACTTCCAGGGCTGGGGCAGCCACAGCTTCTCTGGGCAACCTGTGCCAGGGCCTGCCCACCCTCGTGCTGATGAAATATTCTCTTTTTTTCCCCCCTTTATTTTCTCAGAGACTCACACAGAATATAAACACATTCCCTGACACGCCTGCAACTGTGCCAGGGCACAACTCAAAAATTCCCAGTGTACAGAAATAAAGCCTAACAGCTCTGTACAGTAAGTGATTCCTTCTGGTGAGCTGTGACCCACCTCTGTGCTATCACAGCAAGTGTGTGTTTTACTGCCCTGGCAGTGGGATTGATCCCTTGCTCAGGAAGTGTTTGAACAGATACCCCCCCCCCTCGCTCCAGGGCTGATTTTGGATCCACTCCATGCAAATTCCAATTTGTGCTGAAATGCCTCATCGTGAACACTTCTGTCGTGCCTCACAGCTTCCCAAATCCCAACAGGAAAACCTCTGGATGTTATAGTGGTGTCATCAGTTCAGACGAGCACATAAAGTTCCATTTACTGAGCCGCGACTTTGCAAACTTCAGAAAATATGCTAATGTGTGAGCCCTCCTAAAAGCAGGCACTGAAAACACTCACTGATCTACTTGGGCACGTGTTTACAGTTATTTCTGTACGTGGCTGTGTCCAAATAGCTGTTAGGAAAAGCCTTCCAGGCCGGTTCGTGTTTATGTTTAGTTTTACTCCAGTGTCCATAAATGCGTATTGGGAATCTCTGCTGCCTGGAGACTTCTGAAAGTGGGAGTTCTGGGTGGAATCAAATATCAGGAGTGATATCTATTACTGCATCCCCCTCCCCTATCCCACTGGAACTCGGAGGCATCACAGCATTTCGTGTCGTCAGGCAGTGCTGGAGGCGCGAGAATTCCCCAGGCCGAGCAGCATCCCAAAATTTCTCACACTAAAGCACCTAATCCGTGGGAAGGGACTGGTGGGGCTCAGCTGATCATTCGTTTGTCTCACTGAAACACTATGACTCCGTTTTAAGAGCTTTTTTATAGACTCGTATAAAGGGGAGAGTGAACTTTTTAACATGTTTGCACTTCACTAAGTCAATACACATAAAAAGAAGGACAACTGGGGTTCCTACACGGATATATGGCCCAGAAGTGCTAAGCTGGTAAAGAGATACAGCTACTAGCTAGGCAAGAGATTAACTTTATTTATTTCCTTTCCTCCACTTTGCTAACTCCTTCCTAGAGATGCAAGGGACATCCAGGAACGTGACAGTAGGATGAGTCAGATCCCAGACACTCGTTTCACTCAGTAAATTCATATGGGATTCCCCCCCCCCACCAAAATCATTCTCTTGGAGTAGTCCTTGTTACTCTGTGGGGTGTTTTGCTGTCCTTTGAATGCCACTCCAAATCCAAGCGCAGGATTCCCAGGGCACTGTCATTGCTGCCTCTACAGGATTTTATATGCAATTAAAACAAGTAGCCTCTGTCCCAGCGGGTTCTTGTGGGAGCACTTTGCCCAGGTACCTGGTGGCCAAGGAGCAGGGGTGAGGATTAAAGGTGTGTTTCTCCTGCAAGCAGGTCTGGTGCTCTTGTCCATCCTCCTGCCTACGTATTTAATGAGTTTAAAAAGCACTGTGGGGTGTTTGACCACCCCAATTCACCCTGTGCATTAGAGCAACTTCTCCCCAGCATCCCTGGTTCTTGTCTAGGCCATTCCCCAGTACAAAGATCTGAGTCGTTTTAGAGAGAATAAAAATTAAATTCTATTAAATTCTATGCTTTGCTTATGTGGGAGGCATTTGCTCCCTTCTCTGATGCCTCTGAGATGGCAAGAAAAACTTAGAGGAAGCAAAACAAAGAATCTCAGCAGCTGCAAGATGCAGAAAATGAAAGGGACATGTTCTTAAATAGAAACCATCACTACCAATACACTTGTCTGCCGTGTTTTGCCCCAAAAAAAGCGATTTTTTTATTCAGCTCTGTAAAAACTTCTAAATCTGAAACTTTAAAAACATTTTTTCTGCTTAAAAATGAGATGTAAAATGGCAGAGCTTTATTGAAAGCTAATGTTAAAGCAAGAGCATTGCCAAGAGAATCACACAGATGAATACTGTTATTAATTATCATTTAAATATCTGCATCTTCAACAGTCACCCAAAATCTGTCAGAACTAAGGCAACCAGCAACTCCTAGACAGATGGCTGATGAAACAGCACCAGCCAGGCTTTCCCATGGACAATTACCTCCCCTCCTTCATGTTCTAACTCCCAAAATGTTCACATCACTGGCAAGGTTTAAGGAGAAAGGTTCACTCCAAAGTTAATGACAGTGGTGCAGCTCAAACTCAATTTGGCCTTGACAGGGAACTGACTTTTGCCAGGGCTGGTTGGAACAGCTCAAGACAAGGTAATTTTGAACTGCACAAGAAAAACAGCAAAGGAGGAGCACACAGAGAAATAAAAGAATTAAGGAGCAGCAAGGAGGAAGAGAAAAACAGAGGGAAGTAGGATAAAGGAAAAAAAACCAACAACTAGGCATAGAGAGATTCAGAAAGTCCAGTTATAGTCACAAAAGAACCCTCACATCAGCAACACAATCAGAGGAAAATTTGTGAGTTTTCTTGGATGGTGTTTCAGCTAAAGCCTTCCCAAGTTGGTGGGTTTTTCTGTTTTCTTGAAAAGTATAGACATTAACCCAAACCCTCTGAAGGGAGGTGAAAGCCACAGAATTCCCAGCCATTGCCAAGCATCATCTCTTCCTAAAAATACTGTTCTAGGCTGTTATTTATTTGACCAAAAAGCTGAGAACATCTAAACCAGAGGGGACCACAGGCCAGAGATGATGCTCACTAGAAACAGCCTCAAATTATAGGTATAGTTTGACACGGTGTTCCTCTAGTTATATAACAATAATTCTCCTTGGAAGATAATCCTCCTGGAAACGAGGGCAGAAATTCCTGCTGTCCTCTCCTTTCTGGCACTGCAGTGAGAAATACCCTGGAAACTCCTGGTTTATTAGCACGAAATGAAAGTTTAAGAGAGGAGGTATGTCAGGGGCAAGCAGACCTGGAGCTGCTGGATCGAGATAAACACACACCCAGAGGACAAAAATGCTCCCTGGGGAACCTAAAATCTGAGGGGACCCAACTGCATTGCCCTGCTCCACGGGTTTTATGCAAGTATTGGAATAAACACAATTGCATTAAGAGCATAACTGCTGATTGAAACAACCCAGGGAATTAGTTTCGTAAATCTGGAGTTTCACTACGGCAACACTTCCATTTATAAAATAGGGATCTAGACCAAGTGGGATCCACCATCCACCAGATTCCCAGCCACAGGCCAGCTTGCTGTGGAGGATCAGAGATGATCAGGGCTCAGCCCAGGAACTGGGTGGCAGACACAGTGAGAGCAGCAGCACCGCCCCTGCTTCCCCCTGGAACGTGGTCAAGCACACAAACATCGGCTGTCACATGTAACACGGGCTCGAGAGCACTGGCATGCAGAGCATGTTCTCCAAGCCCACACCAAGCTAAAGCCTTGCAGGGAAATCTTGATTTATGTACCTATATAATCCATAATTGGCCTCGTGAGCCGGAGATTAAAGGCGATCTTGAAATAAATTGCAAGCCTCTTGTATAACTGGGGAATTCGTTTTTCATTCCCCACTCCCAGCAAAAAATGTTTTGGACTCTTCCTCTTCTACATGATCCACAGCAGGTTAATTCCCATCAGCAGGCTAATTACCTTTTGATCCCAAGAGGATGTGAAGAACTGAAGGAAATCCAGGTCTTGGGTGCATAAATGCAGGACAGCAAGTCATGTGAAAACTGAGCATTCCTACTGTTCCCCTGACTCCCAAAGTGCTCTGAGAGACCTGGGGGAGCTCCAGTTATGATGGGCAGTTTGACAACAATCTGAAATATGCCCTACCCAAAATACAGTCTGTGACACAGCGAGCAGTGCAGGCAGCAAACACGGTGTTTGCCCATGTGTCGTGGTTCTGGGGACATGTGGAGCAGCAGAAAATGAGATTCTGAAATGCTTTAGAGTTTAACTTTATTACCTCACTCAGTGCCTTGTTAACGAGGCCTAATTTTAATCAGCCAACTGTCCCAGTTCAGCAGAATTGTCTTGCAGGGGGTGGTGGGAACACCATCACTGCCACATCATTCATTCAGGGAGCAGCATTCCTGGAGTGCTTGTCATTCTGAAAGGCTTTGTCTCAGAAACCACGGGCAGTTAATTTTATCCAGCCCTGGTGAGTCTCCAGATCCACTTCACCCTGTTTCTCACAACGGGGCTGTTGGAGAGCCAAGGGTTCAGCAAGACCACCATGACTCTGCTCCCATCCCACAGAAAGGTGGGAAGGGAAAGGCAACCTCAGGACAGCTCTTGGGGCAAAACACTCCAGCCTTTCAGTGCTGGGACAGTTGATCAGAGACCTCGAATTTCCATTGGCTCTCAGTGGCAAATTTTTCAAGAAGCTCCTTTTTTTTTTTCTTTACCCCTTTATTAAGAGAACCTGTTTCTTTTTAATTAAGAAGCCAGTGCCCTCCTGAGAGATAAACAAAAGGGAGGGAGACCCACAGCCAAGGGAACAGGATCCACTCTCTGATACGCAGTTTGTGCATGGTTAATGGATGTTGGGCATTAATATTTCTTACCCTTTTGTCTGTGTTCACTGTAATAGAAACCCCTGTCTAGACTGAGTGGCTACTACAAGTAATCCCAGTAATATCCAATAAAATCACTCTGAAATGTGATAGCTATAGTTATCAAGGAGCACCAGGATTAAGTTGATTGATTGAACAATGGACTTCTGGTTTTTAACATGATCTATATGTGTCCCAAAAAAAATTCAAAAATATACATGGGGTTGTAAAACCTTCAGTGCTGGGCAACTTATCATGGTCTGTAAGTGCACTGACACACCCTGAAAGGAGAGAGATTAGTGCTGCTCCAAAACTAAAGCATAAATGGCAATGGTCATAAAGAAATACTTTCACTTAACCATCTTCTGCAAGGCCAGGACACATCAGCCTCTCACTGACAGCCAAGGAACAAAAACATAGCTACTTCAATCAATCCCTCCTTAAAAGTCCTCTGCAGAAAATACATCACAAATGAAGATTTTTGCAGTAAATCCAACCATGAGAGCCACCTGCTCTTCCTAGAGGAGCCTCTGAAGTGTCTCAGTAAATGCACATTCCTTTGAACAAGGAGAATTAGGTTCCTCCAAGAGGTATGAGATCACTCGGGATGCACTTGCTGAATTTAAATGAGCAGCAAAACCCTCTGGGCCCAGGGGTAGAGCATCATCCACTTTGTTATGAGCCAGGTCTGCCTGTGTGCCCCCAAACCCTCACTTTGAGCTCAGATAATCCAGGGGGGGTATGGCTGATCTCTCTGAAGGCTGAATCACATCAGTGGATCATTAATTAGTCAGAGATACGAGACCTGGAACCAAAACTCCTGCCCTCGTTTCCACCTCTGCTCATGGTCTTCTTTATGAGTTTGGTCAGAACTCTCAGTTCTTTATATGGGCTGGTATGAGGCTGGAAATGAGAAAAATGTTGCTGTCTGGTACAGAAGAGAGAACATTCACTAACTGAGTGCTTAGGGCAAAGATGAATCACTTCTCAAACTAGAAGAGCATCAAACTTCAGAAAAGTTCCTCAATAAATTGGTTTAATCCAAGTAATCTCCACCGACTTAACTGAATTTTATTTCTGAAGTTAATAATGAATTCCCACTAAATTGAAAGGGAAATATCTTGAGTTTGCAGCAGTACTCAGCAATTAAAAAAGGCAACAAGAAAATAAATATATGGTTAGCAAGAGTTTTAGTACAGGCACATTCTCCTTAGGAATGGGCTTTGTTTGCTTATCCCTTGTTTACCAACAAGCAACACGACTGCAAAGGAATGGAGAACCACTGACCTTAACAAATCCTCCTGATGTTCAGGTTATTCCTACCCCAGCTGTGCAGTGACACAAAACACAACCACTGTCTCCCGTTGCATCAGAAAGGCAGGTTCCCTTCCCAAGCACCTCTGCCTTCCCTTTTCCAGGGCACCTGTGGCTCACCTTTCCTGGGGCTCCTGCATTAAAAGGGCAGAACAGGTGGGTCAGGTTGGTTTGAAAAGCAATTAAAAGAGCTGTCTCTGTAAGGCCAGTTGTTAAACAGCTCAGTTACTCACCTGGGACTGCTCTGTTGCTTGTTCCCTTTGTTCTGCAAGTAATCCAATTGGAGCAGGGCAGAGGAGGAACGGGAATTCCAACCAGAAGTCTTTCATTCACTATTTGTTTTCATTTTTCTGGTGGAAAACATTTTGATTTCTGGAAACTGGGGCTGTACTCACTGCCCAGCTCTTCTCAAATGCTGACCAAATCCAACATTTAAAATGAGCAAGAGGTGAATACATTCCATCACTTGCACTCCAGCAGCCCCCGTGGAGCTCTGGCAGTTCCTCAGGTGAGGACATGGACCATGTCTTGCAAAACGAGCTCCCTTTGCTGACCCGACACTGAACCTTTGGCTGAGCCATTCTCAGTGCAGGAAAATATTTATTTTATTACAGCCCTGCAGAATTCATCCCCGTCCAGGCACTCAGATTAAGACCAAATGTGTTGGGTTTTCTTTAGGTGAAGTTATGAGAGGCGTATTCGGGATTTTGTCTGACTTCCTTTGTAGATGCTGGTGATGCTGCAAGAACAACAGAGCTCGTGGTGGTGTGCAGGTTGTGTTGGGGGCTTCACAAAGGACAGCCCTACCCTGAGTCAACTGGTGTTTTCAAAGGATTATATAACACAAGTCTCCCTGAATCCTGCGAAATTCCTTGTTCAAGGAAACGCACGAGGCTCTCCCGGCTGGCCGAGCAGAGCCAAGCCTTCTAGTCTGGGCTGGCACCAGCTCCCTGCACACCCCAGGGGCTGTGCACACCTCCAGGCCTGGCTTAGCATCACCAGCCAGCCCAGCAGCAGGGAGGTGGAAGAGGGAACCTCTGCCCAGCCGAAGCCGGCGAGGTGTGGAGGTGGAGAGAGTTCACCCTTTGTCTCCAGGCACGACCCAAACCTGATCCTGGGAATCCTGCAGTGAGAGGAGGGACCACCTGACCTGTACTGAGACCTAACCCTGAGAGGTCCAGGAAGACACCAACACACATTTCTGATTTTCACTTCGTTAATACCTATTTCAACTGCGCTGAAATCTCCTGGGGTTCCACACTGACGATACCATTAAAGAGTTTTCTCACCAAAGTTTCCAAGTAATCCGTGTTCTCATGGTAACAGCAAAATCCCTGTTAAAATATAGTTGCAAATATCCTGTTTCTTTTTATTGCTGAACTGATATGTCAGACCTGGGATGTGAGATATATGATATTTCCATTACAACCATAATGTCTCCCTGGGACCTATATGGTGTCACTGTGTATTACCAGACTTCAAGAGTGATCCTGAATACAAGGGTTTTATTTACTAAAATATCACATGTACCAGTTCCTGACCCATCTATTGTAATACAAAGAAAATGAAAACTAATGAAAACTAAAAGCTAATTCTGATATATGGAGCCCAAATGTAACTTTCAAACTTAGAAAACGTGGTAGGGAAAAACAGGGCGGGGGGGGAAGTGTGAAATCACACAAGTTCTTTTATCTGAACATGATCACAAGAGAAATGCCAAATACCATGAGGGTTTATTAGTGTCTCTGGACTTGTTTCTGTGACTGTGTGAAAGGAACCTTTATAAAGGAGGCATTATTTGAAGACACCCCCCAGTTCTCCCAGGATTTTCCAAAAGCATAACCGTGTATCACCGATACAGAAACTGAGATCTGCCCCAGGATTATCTGTCCCATCTATCTGAGAGCAGCCTGAGAGGCAGGGAAGGGTGGTGAGATGCAGATGTTATCAATTAGCCAAAGGAGTTAACAAAACAACTTCAAACTGCAACAGTTGTTCCAGCTGAGGAGTCTGAGGTCTGAAGGGGGGACTGAGCTGCTGCTGTGTGCTCACTCCTTTTGTGTGTGATAGGAAACCAGCCAGACCACAGCTGTGAAATCCCAGCTTGGGGAACCAGATCCTCACTGTCAAATCCAAGGGGCAGGAGGCAAGGCTTGTGTTGCAAAGGATGCACAGTCCCGAGGAAAAGCTCCCGGCTAAAGCACACCAGGGCTTGTAAAATGGTTGTTGGGGAACAAAGTGAGAGCCAGAGAAAAGGAAACCCCCTTCTGTAGTGGCAAAACCAGCGGTGACACGAAGATTACGTGAATTGCTATCTAAAAGAATTCCTTCAGATCGTGGCACACTGGAAGTGTGTGGGAAAAGGGTGAGCAAGACTAGAAATAGAGGAGAAATGTGCTTGTTCTATGCCCTGAAAGGCCACCCCCTGAGTGAGGGCCAACTGCTCAAGAGTACATGGGTTTTTGCAAACACTTCTTCATCTTTAGACCGTGCTGAGCTCTCAGCACCATCCATGGAACACGAGGCAGAACAGCCAAACTGTGGCAGAAGGGAAATCAGGGTTTTGTATGTCCCGCTGACAAAAAAATAGCGGATGTCCAGAGCACAGGAGAGCCTAAAAACCTTCCCTCCCTAGTGCAGGACTCCCAGCCCGTGTCTCTCTGTGGCTTGTTTAGCATTCTGTGCTTTCTGGGGAGCCTACATGAGCCAAGGAGAAGCTGCTTGTCCCCTCTGTCAGTAAAATTCACCCAGACTGCAGTTCTGACCTATTTCTGCAAAAGTCACAGCAGAGTCTAATAAACAAGGAAGCTCAAGATAAATACAGCTTGCCTGCAAAGGCATCATGTCTTGAGTGTGACAAGGCTCCCTCCTGGAGATGTCCTTGGCCCAAAATCTTGGGTGGGAGACAGAAACACGGCGCAGTGTTCAGCCAACAAGGCTCCTTGGTGACAAGACCACAGGGCAGAGCAAAGCAGGGAGAGAGGATGGGTTACGTGGCTGGAAGCATTAGGAGGCCAGAACATCCCAGGGTGGTGAGTAATTGATCTTGCAGCAGTTAATTAAAAAATCAGTGTGATTCAGAAGAGTGCAGCCAGGGGTTTATAAGGTGTGGAGGGGGTGTGTTGGCATGGTTTAAAAGGAATAACAGCAAAAAAACACAACATTCTCTGATCCTGAAGTGAAGAGAGAGAGAAACACCAAAAATTTGGTGTACCTGCAGCTTGTCAGTGAGCTCTAAAAACGGAGTGAAAGACTTCATTTCCCTGCCTTGCAGCGCAGAGCCATCCCCTTGTTGCCGTGGCTCGGGCACGACGTGGCCACCAGCCCCGAGCTGCAGCCATCCCCGGTGTGCCACCGCACTGCATCTGCTGGAGTCCTGTCTGGGGTCCAACACCACCTCCAGGGAGTGAACTGGCAAGCGGTTGCACCAGCGGACAAGCATTTGAACGAGTCGTGCGGCCGTGGCACCTGGAGCACCAGCCCTTGCACAGAGCGGGGCTGAGAGAGGCCCCTGGGGTGCCCAGCCTCGTCTGCTGCCATCACAGGCACCACGAGGGATAATCCCCTTCATAAACAGCAGCAGCTGTGGGAGAAAAGCCTGGGACGGCTGAGGATGCTGAAAGTGAGGTGTTACAGGGCCCTGAGTCAGGGGGATTGGGAGTATGCGAGGAATGCAGCCTTGTGCTGTTTAGAAGAGCAGCAGAGGGTTTTATTAATGAAGCTGGAAAGTCACATGTTCAGGGAAACACCCGAGACCTTAATTATGCCAGAGAGGCATCAGGGTAATGCAGTACTTACTTTCTACTTCTGGCCTTGAGTTCAGAGAATTATTTTCTTCTGTTTCAACATTTGGTTGAGCACGACATGCCAGCAGGAGAGAAAGAAAAAAAGAAAAAAACTGGTTTCCATTCCTGCAAGTACTGTGTCTGGTTTAAATCATGAGAGAAGGAGACTTCTAATGAGGCTGATTCATATAATGATGTATTTTACAAGCTATTCTTAGCAGATTCACTGCAATATGTCATTCTTTATGTACCAGGAGAGATATATGAGCACACGAGCCTACAAAGGGTGGGGAAGTCTCTGAATAACTGTTTAGTTTTGCACCTCATGTGCTGGAGGAGGGGAAGTTCACACAGACTGTTGCTTCCAAACCTTCCAGACCTCAGGTCAGCTGTGAACTCCACTCCAATAAATCCCAACATTACAAGACTCATGTCTTAAAACTTATTTCCAAGGAAGTGTCTCATTTTATTGCAACACGAATAGGAGACTCTAAGGTAATATTTTCTTTGTTTTACATTTCATTAGAAAAAAAAAAGAAAAAAGAAGACTGTAATTTCATGGAGGCTCTAAGAGAAATTCCTCTTTCCATCCAAGCGGAAGAAATCATGTTCAGGCCCTTTCCCTGAGGGCTCAAGGAAAGCACATTAACCTGGCAACTCCCCCTTGGCTTTATTTGAGAGTTACCCCTGCAGGAGGATGAGGCTGGAATTGAGACAAGCTGTAAGTTGGACTAACAGGCCAAAGCTTTGGCATTGAGGGGCAGGCAAAGATGCTGAGAGGATAATCCCAAAGATGCAGCTCTCCAGCTGATGAAAATCAGAAGGGCCAGATAATCACGGAGAGAGATCCCCACCTGGACAGAAGGTAGTGGCAGGGGCTGTGAGCACAGGGGTGCAGTGGCTACTGCAGTCCTGCCTGTCACTCCTGCCACTGCTGCCTTGCCCAGCACTGTGTTTTAAGATGCTGGAGGAGGAGCTGAGGCTCTTTTAATGAACTGAAAGGCTGAGCAGGAGGTCTGTCCAGAGCAGCAGTGGAGAGAGAAAAGGCATGTGCAGCGAGCCCTGAGCGTGGGGAGAGCAGAGCTCGGCCTGTTCCAGACCCCGGAGCCACCGGAGCACGGATGTCTGCAGGAAATCTCCACTCTCACCCCAGAGAGCTGTGGCCAGGTGGGGGAATGAGTCACTGCCGGGGCTGAACCTGAACAGGTGAGTGCCACATGGGCAGGTGAGTGGCATGGGCAGGTGAATGGCATGGACAGGTGAGTGCCACAGACAGGTGAGTGCCACAGACAGGTGAGTGCCACAGACAGGTGAGTGCCACGGACAGGTGAGTGCCACAGACAGGTGAGTGGCATGGACAGGTGAGTGCCACAGACAGGTGAGTGGCATGGACAAGTGAGTGCCACAGACAGGTGAGTGCCACGGACAGGTGAGTGCCACGGACAGGTGAGTGGCATGGACAGGTGAGTGCCACATGGACAGGTGAGTGGCATGGGCAGGTGAATGGCATGGACAGGTGAGTGCCACATGGACAGGTGAGTGCCACGGACAGGTGAGTGCCACGGACAGGTGAGTGGCACGGACAGGTAAGTGCCACCTGGCCTGGGTGTCCTGGTGTCCCCCCCAGCACGGCCGCAGGTCCTCTCAGGGTGTGTCCCCTGCTCCTGCTGCGCTGAAGGGGCCCTGCTTTAGCCTTTCTCTCACTGCCAGTGCAGCGCCCTGAGTTCTGGCAAGGGGGCCTGGCTGCTGTTCCCTGCCTGGGCTGCCAATATACCTCCTCTTTCTGGCCCGAGGGGCCACCAGAGAGCGATACAGGCTGCTGCCAACTCCGTCTGCCTGAGAACGGGGGCCGGCGTGGAGCCCGAGCCCGGATCAGAGCTGCTCCCTGCTCGCCTGCAGCCCAGCCCTGCTGGGTTCCTTGAAGGCAGGCTGCCCTCACTTACTAATTTTCTTAATTTTTTCGTGGCCTCGTCGATGGCTTAGTCCTAACACCGGGGTCAGGCACCAGCTGCTGCCTATTCCCACGGTATAACCTGCCCACTCCGCTGCCTCCCCTCAAATGTAATACGTGCTGCATTTGTGTCTGGTACTTTCTCTTGTTTCCGCAATTGAAATTTTATCCTCTCGTGGAGAGTCCCGAAATTCTGCAGAGACACTTGGCCTGAACACTCATTTCGCTGCTGAAAGCCAATACTGCTTTAAGAGATGCAGTAAAATTGTGAAAATCTGAAGTTCACTTCTCTGCTTTAACTGCCCCAGATGAAAGAAGCCCACTGCACGCAGCTGAACGCCTCTCCTGCGTGCTGGCACGGGGCTTTAAAGGTGTTCTGGTAGTTCTCAGTCCTCTGTGCTGCCTAAGTACTTCTGTCCAGATCCTCAGCTGGAGAGGTGGATGCAGCTTCGCTGCAGCCAGCAGAGCTATGCTGATTTATGCCCCCAGGCAGTTTTTTGTATGTTGATATCCTTCGAAAGTAATCACCAGGCTCCCTCAAGCTGATTCCTCATGACTTGCAAGCGCAGTTTCAAAGCAGAGCTATTCCTGAAGCTTGGGTGCCCCTCCCACACTGTGTAGGAATCTGTCCAGGCCGTGAAGGAATCTGGACCCACACCAGTGGCAAACTCCCAACCTGCCCCCGAATTATCCTTCGTTCTTAGACATTCTTGACTGTATAATTATTGTATTGCTTTGCACAGTTTCAAACAGCATTTCATAATGGCACAAAAAAACCCCTCCAGACCGAGCTGTCAAATTATTTGCATTGCAACAATTTAAAAAACACAAACCCTGTCATTTTTTTTTTTCCCACCTTGGGGAAACGGAACCAGAAGGAGCCAAAGCATTAGCACTGCACACCCGATGGCTGCAGACTCCCCTTCAATAGCATTTCTGCTGTGTGAGTTAGACCAGTGCAGAGCAGTTCCCCCTTGCATTTGCAGCAGCCAGACACCCTGTGGAGACCTCGGGCTCTGTTTATTGTCCTGAGCTGCAGGGCTATCTCCACCCAGCAACACTGCTCCTCTGTTCTCTGCCGACCTCGCAGGTTTGTCACCATTTGAAAACAATTATTTTCCCCTGACTCGGCATTTTTGGCTCCCACTCAACTCCTTGCGGGCACTTTGGCATTTATAGTTCGAGCCCCTCAAAGGAACAGTTATCTGGGAAGTTGAAACCATATCTTTCAGCTGAGTGTGGCTTTCCCTGCCAGAACTGCTTCATATGGATCTAGGCAATTCATTTTCCTGCAAGGAAGAGGTTGCAGGAATACCTAAGGGCTGGGGCAGAGGGAAGGTTGGGATGATTGCCTCTTACCACCAGGGACTTGAAAATAGCAGGACCACTGACTTCCCCTTTGAGATGCTTTACACAGCAGATGAATGTGAATCAGATCTGAGTAACTTCTCATGAAAAAATAACGTAGGATAAAGCAATTTAGCTGGTAAGCAAAGGTAACAAAGGGTTTTAATGCTCACAGGAGGAAGATCCAAGAATTCTGGCCAGACCCAGGTCCCACTGAAGTGTTTAGTTCCCAAAGTGGGAGTCCTTACACATGGAAACACAAAGATCCCGACCCTGGCAGCCTGTCTTCCAGCTGCATGGCCAATGGGGAATGCTGGGAGTGGGAGTTCAGCATAAAACGACCTCAGCTGGGCCTGCCCTGCAGACTGTAAGTCAGGATCTTCACATCCTCATATGCTGTCTAGTGATGAAATTGTGTGTAATCCAATGGGCACGTGCATCCCAACTTTCCTGGCTGGTGTTCAGCTGCAGGGAAGCCCAAGCAAGCCCCTGGCTTTGAACAGGGGGAACTGGTGTGTGTAGCACGAGTGATATTCCAGACTTGGAACTGGCAACACTTCCCTGGCTGAAACTTTGCAGGCCTTGGTTTCAAAGGTGACTATTCGGTAGATAAAAATAGAAATAAAACAAATTGTGTCAGAGTGTTTATCTTGCAGTTAGCTCTGACTCACTGTAGTCAAGACATCTTTGAATTACTCCTCACAAACACACCAGCAACAGCAATAATAACAAAAATTACACACACCAAAAAAAAGAAAAATCTGTGTTTTTTGTGTACAGAACTGCTTTCCTGGGGTAAAGCCTCCAGCACCTCATGCTGTTCTCAGTTTTTATAGCTGTGGAAGGAAAGATGTTAAGCAAGATTTGGAATTTGAGCTTTGATCTCCAGCTATGTCATACAGGAGGACATGCCAAGTGGAGCTTTCTACAGCCTTCACAGCAAACACCCTTCTACAGATCCCAGAAAAACCTGGACCTCAGCCTGGCACTTTTCAGACTTGCTGTTTTCTGTAGTGAAAAAATAAAAAGGAGCAGTGCCACTAGCAGCACTTTTGGACACGTTTGACAGCCCAGCCTTGTTCATGGTGCAGCTGCAGTGGCCACAGCTCCAACTAATGCTCCCAACTCACATTTCTGCCCCCTTTTATGACCCACTCATTTAACAGGAGACAAATATTCCTGTCATCTTCCAAAGCCTGGTTTCTGCAGTGTCTTCCTGTGTTGGCTTTCACCTGCTTGTTAATAAAACATGCAAGTGACTGTGGTAAAAGGAAGGGAACCCACACACCTTTGCACTGCCAGTAATGTTTGGGAGTGACTTTAGCACCAAACTGATGAACTGAATGGTCAGAGTGATTTGGGTTGTTGAGGCACTGAGGGTCATGTGTGGTCTGGAATGGCAGAGCCACTTGACCAAAGAGGGTAAGGGGAAACCTCCACGAGCTCATGGGTGTGTACAGAATTATTTCCAGCATAAGTAAAATAGAGGAATATCCACACTGGGTCTAAAAGGATTTGCAAGGCTCTGCCACAGGATGAGACTAATCATTTGCAGTTAAATGAGCCTTTTCTCTTTCCACTGGCATTATAACATCTTTGTAGCTGTTACAGAAAAAAAACCCTAATATATCAAGCTCACCTTTAAATAGATATTTAACAGACTATATTAGATTATAACAGGTGGCCATGAGGAAGAAAGGCAGGACTACTGAACAATAAGCCTCATGCTGTTTGCCAGCTGTCAATGGAATGTGATCTGGGAAAACACTCACTCAGGAAAACTGATCAGAGACAGGACATGGGGATGATAAAAGCTGACACCCCTGCCTTCTGCAGAGCACTCAGACTTACACAAGCAGGTTCATCATAGGGAGCTGAGCCTGCCTGGTTCACAAAAAAAAAGCATCCTGCAAGTATTTGTAAATACTTCATCCTGGGGAACAATTGCTGGCATTCCTTCTGATTATTTCTCAACACATCAATACCTGAGTGATCTCACTGGAAAATGTTCCTCACAGGAGATGCCATCCTGCCAGGACTCTGCTTTGACTCCTGCCAGTGCTACCTGCATGCACTGATCCTTTGGAAGGGTCTGCAGCTCCTGGGGATTCCATCCCCATCTGAGAAACCGTTAAGAACTGTTAGCAAATTCTGTTTACAAGTGGTTAAGTCTGTTTCCTTAAAGAAAAGTGAAACCACAAGCAGGGTAAGAGGGTCAGAGGAAAACTCCTAACCCTGGAATCCAATGCACTTTGGAATAAAACACGATAAATTTGCTTAGTGAGTGACAGCAGCACTTGGCAGGAATGCAGTTGTGCAGCACATCATTTATCAGAGCTGGGCTTTGCCTCACAGCTTTATCAAACACATTTCTTTGCAGAGCTTGACTACATCACCATCTGAAAAGCTCCCATAAAAATGCAAAGTTAGGTCTTACCTGCCTTTACCCTCCATGCAGTCCCTTGGTTTGCACTGGATTGCTGACCCTCTCGCCCCTTGCAGACCAGAGCTCCACCAGCACAAGTTTTAGGTGATACTCAGTTTGCTTTCGACACCCAGAGTGCTTAATTCTTCAGGCTGTCTGGAATATATTGGCATCAATGGTGAATAATCCCTCCCAAGTCATCACATCAGGCCTGTTTTAGTAAATCTTTCCACTTATTAAGAACAACTTTAAACCACCTAAATATGCTTATGTAAGGAGTCCTTTAAAAATAGTTCGTAAATTTAGGAGCCAGCACACACTGAAAAGGTCCAATAAAAAAGTCAGTGACACACTTTAGCCCAGTTTAAACTTCAGCTGGATCCTCCCATCCTGTGCAAAGCAAACAAGAGGTTTTGCATAAAAGCAGCCAGCAAGGTCCTGCTGGGGTTAAGATGTTCTTTCTGAGGCACAAGGCAACATTTCATCTGCTCTATTAGCCCGTGGCTGAGCTGGTGGCTGGTATCCACATTCCTGAACAGGCAGCCAGGATTTAGAGAGGTGCATGTGCAGACTCAGTGACTCCCCAGCTCTGGAGGAGTGCAGGGGGGTCTCCCCTGGACCCAGCTGAACGCTCAAGCCTCTTGCACGAGCCTTTGGGAGAAAGAAGTCGGGGAGCAGCTGCTGGGAGTGACCTGCTCGTGGCAGCCCCGGGGGAGCAGAGCCCCTGGCTGTGCTCTGTGTGCCCAGCTCCCGGCCAAGCACTGGGGCCAGAATGTTGTCATATTGCCTGGGAGACCTCAGCAACACTCAGGAGAGTAAAACCTCAGTGACTTGGAGCTGTGTCTCACTGACAGCCAGAATTCCTGCACAGGCATCACTTCCCGCATCCCACAGGGCGAGGCGCCAGTGCAGACACGGCAGCCACTGCCTGGAGAGGGGGCTGATCCCAGAAACAAAGAGTTTGGGTTGGAAGGGACCTTAAAGACCATCTTGTTCCACCCCTGCCATGGGCAGGGACACCTTCCACTAGCTCAGGTTGCTCCAAGCTCTCTCCAACCTGGCCTTGGACACTTCCAGGGATGGGGCAGCCACAGCTTCTCTGGGCAACCCTTGTCCCCCCCTTCACACCATTTCTGACACAAGTGCCCTTTGACTGCTGCTGGGATCTGCCCTCACTGGTGCAAGAAGGGGTGCAGGTCCAAGCCCAGGTGTTATCATGCACATGAAAATCACAGAGGTTTGATCAGCGTGTTCTTAAATCAAGGATCTTATTAAAGAACTGGACTTCCAGTGGATGGAGAGTTCATTGGTATTGCAGGACTGTCTTTTAAAGATGTTCCCCAGGGCTCACTTGAAGCTTCTGCTTGACAGGTGTGTGTGATGTTCCAGGATCCAGGGAGAAATCCTGCCCTGTCAATCCAGCTGAAATGAGGCAGTGAACACAAAGGACAGAGTGGGCAGTTCACGTGTGGGTTAATTTACAGCAGCTCCAAGTGTCTGCCAGTCCAGTATTTGGAAATCCTGTCACATTCTGGGAGACTGGAGGAATTATCAATTCCCACTAACGGCCTCGCACACACGGATGTTTTAAGTTTGTGGTTACTTATTTTTCCTTTTCTATGTAAGAAAAAGACAAAAGGAGTGGCAGCACATCCCAGAGTGATGCACTGCCCAGTTGTGACAGTACTTCCCTGGGTCACCAAGAGCTGTATTTCCCATTCAGCAAGGGATTCTACACTTCCAACAGAAGTAAATATAAAGCATTTTGCTCTGCTTTTTATTCAGGCAGATTTATACCTTGAATAAAGCCCACATCCCAGTGTATAGCCAATATTCAGGCAAGTCAAAACAAAGTCTTGTTTCAATAAATACATAGTTTGGAGTCTGAAAATATTTTGCCTTTCTGCACCATGATATATAAACCCAACCCTACACCTCACAACATTCCCACTGAAAGCAAGATGGTTGCAGTGCATGAGGAGCAATCGAAGAAAGGTGTGTTTGTACAGCACAGAGAATGCACCGAGGTATCCAGAGAAGATGTTGGTATGTGGCTGCCACACCAGCCTCTGGGTTTAAAAATAGTAGAGTACTGTGACTCCACCTCTGATGGGAAGAAAATTTTGATGGGAAGAGAATCAGAAGAGGGATCTCCCCTAAAGGATGATAGGGAGGAAGAATCCTTCCCTGGGAGGGTGGGCAGGCCCTGGCACAGGTTGCCCAGAGAAGCTGTGGCTGCCCCATCCCTGGAAGTGTCCAAGGCCAAGCTGGAGCAGCCTGGGATAGTGGAAGGTGTCCCTGCCCAGGGCAGGGGAGGTGAAAGTGGATGAGATTAAAGGTCCCTTCCAACCCAAGACATTCCATGATTCTAAGCCGAAAAACTGAGCTGCAGGTTTCTCCAAGGCTACCATCTCAAAGACCTGTGGCCTTGGGAAAAGGGGGGTTAATGTTTTGATTGATAGTTTACTTGGAAAATATCCTCCACTACTCTTTGACTACATCTTAAGTTATTCCCCAGCTTTTCTATATTCACATAACCCTCCATGCAGTGTAAGAATTAGATGTTATCTACTATTTGAGGAGCTGTCTGCACACAGGTTTGTGTGATACTATGGCTGGAAACCAGTCCCAGTCCCCAGCAACATGTCAAGCCCAACACATTTGTTGTTGCTTCACGGGATCTCCCGGTGCTGTGATGCAGGGGATGGATGTGCCACAATAAACCCAGTTTGTACTTCTTTTCTGAAGGCACATTCCTCAGCTGGAGCTCCTCCTGCCAGGCTGTCGTAAGGGAGCACAGCTCAGAGGAAATCTTCCCCGAGCTGAACTGTCTGACTGCAGGATCCGTTTCTTTGCAACAGTTCCTCGTGCTGTGACTGCATCATTAAGCTGTGATAACAGCTCTGCTCTCCAGGGCCACATTAAGCTGCTTCAGGGCAGACTTTTTTATGTCCTCTTTCTCATGCCATTACGCACAGGCTTCGCGTCCAAGAAAATCATCTGTCACTTCCAGTTCCTGAAGCATTATTCTGACAAAAATCAGTCACTACCCAAGTCCTTGATGTCAGAGCTTTCATGAAAGAGAAGCAATAAATATTGCAGCAGCCAGCTTGTCTTCGGAGTCCCGGTGGTTTTGCCAGAAATCTCACTTAGTCCTTCAACACTGAGTTGTCAAAAGAATTTTGTTTGTTGGTGTTTCTGTTTTCTTCCACCGCTTTTATTTCCCCCTTTCTCCCTTTTTCCTTTCCTTCTCTTCCCAAGGAAACGAGGGGCAAATGGAAGCGAGATACTGTACCATCTTTATCACTCCACCATGTGCAGATGGTTTCGTTCTCCTGACAGTTTCACATGCAGCCTTGTAAAAAGGCCTGGCTCACTTAAGCTGCCAACTTCAAAGATGCACAAAGCTGGGCTGGACCAGCCTGCGCTGCTGGGGCAGATAATAACAGGCTGTGTCTGATTCCTGGGAGAATCCCTCCTGTGTCAAATGGCTAATGGGTGAGAAAACATTTCTTCCAGTTGTAGAGCTCAATCCTTCTTCTAAATGAAGGCAGAGAACAAATTAGTGGCCGAGGGAGGCCAAGCAGCCCTACAAGTGAGGAAAGAACCTCTGAATTTTCCTCTTCTTTCAGGCACCTTCCTGAACGTTCCACTGGCTGTTTTCTTCACAGGAATGGTTTTCTACTTTCCATCTGTTAGACGAGGTCACGGCATTGCATTTTGCCCCGTGGAAATTTTAAACAAAAATAAAGCTATTTTTACTTTGATTTCCAGCTCCTCTGGATATCAAGAGGAAGTGCATTAGCCCCTTTTCTTTCAAAATGACTTTTTAATAAAAACATTCATGTTTTTCCTAATACTGAAAACATTGCTTTCTGTTCTCTTGAGCGTTTCTTGCCTTCCTTTTAAGCAGTTCTGATGAAAATTACTTTGGTTCTCTTTTACTGTAGAGCTCCCACGTAACAAGGCAGAACATTGCACTGAAATGAAGAAAACATATCTCGGATTTTAATCTTTTTATAAAGAGCCCGACTTTTCTCTCCATCTCATTGCTCATATTTTAAAAAACGATTATCAAATGGAAGCGGAGAAAATCTCAAGAATTACTCTTTGGCTCTGTGTTCAAATTGAAGGTTTTTTAAATTCCTCTTGGCTGTTCACAAGCCCAGAGGATTTCCTTTGATTTTTTTTTAAGCCTCTCTAGAAAGTGCAGCCTTTTCTCTGGGGACAAGTTCTAAAAGAAACAAATCAGAGACGAGGAATTTTCGTAGTCAGTTCACTCTCTGGCTCGTTCCTTTGTCTCTCTCTTGTCAAGCCACTTTGATTCTGCATCCCCCACATATCTCAGCCTTTCGAGGCATTTATAAATTAGAGAAGTATTTATTATTGTGGGGAAAATATGATCATTCACTGAACTCGTGGTGAACTTTGCACACACACTGACTCCTTTGGTCCTGAGATAGGTTGGGTTTTTTTTTTTCCCATAGCAAGCAACCCCCTTTTTTTAGGTCTGCAGCCTGACTGCTAAGGCTGAGCTTGGCAGGTGAGCTCAAGCTCATTCTGGAGAACCCAGAGCAAGAGCAAAATTCAAAAATACCTCCTGTATCCTGCTCTTTTCTAAACTAAATCTGCAACTTTTCTTCCTGTTTGTCCAGTTTATCAAATAAGTACAACCAGCACCCTGTGGGTGTGTAAATCTCTGGGGGAAATCTACCCATCATCCCTTTGTGGAGAAATTTTTGTGAGATCTTCAGCTCCTTTATTGCTAAAATATATCACGTGTGTGAGGGTGGGATGTGAAAATGCAATTAAACTGTAATTTTCACTTTCACTGGTAGATATTTAACAGGGATCACAGAATGCTCACAAATATGCTGAGTTGGAAGGGACCCACAAGGATCATCCAGACCAACCCCTGGCCCTGCACAGGACCATCCCCAAAAGTCTCACCACGTGCCTGAGAGCATCATCCAAGTGCTCCTTGAGATCTGGAATTCCTGACACTGGAATTCCTCCACTCTTTCAACACTGTTACCCAGGACAGCTCAGTGCAGAAGAGGATATCCCACCTGGATATCCCACCTGGGATACTGATAATTCCTACTCAGTGGGATCTGTTCCACAGCTGACTGGGGAGATCCACGGTCATGTTGTGCTTCCTTTCTTACTCTTCCTTGAAGCTGAAAAGAACAGAATTCTCAGCCTGTGCTGTTCCACTGCAGCAAAGACACTTCTTAGACACAAACACTCTGGATTTGAGCTCAAGCCCCCGGAGAAGGCCACTTAATCCTCAAAAACACCTACAGTAGCCCCTGAAAGACTCCTCACTTACCATGTCTTCTGTGATATCTTCCATTAACCCTCCCAGGGACCATGCTCTGCCTGATCACTAAGTGATCTGTTCTCCACCAGGCCAGAAAATGAATGCATTTAATAAGGATTAACCCCAGCTGGCACGAGGGAGCAATAAATATCATAGAGCCAGCATTTGTAACGCTACAGTTATCATTGTGTCAGCATTTCTGCTATAAACCAGGGGTTGGGGGGGATTAGAACTCAGCCATAAAATTTTCTCCAGGCTGAAACTTGGCATAAAAAAGAAATATCAGACTACAATTTTTTTTTAACCTTAAAAAAAAAAAAAAAAAAACCAGTCTATTTTAAGTTGTAAAAGGAAAGAATATGAGACTCTTCCTAAATTCTTTAAATCATCATCCAGGCCTCTGGGAATGAAGAAAGGCTCTGGCTGTGGTTGTATTTAGGGGTGAGTTTTCAGTGGGGTATCAGAAGTTCAGGGATTAAAGACTCTGGCTGGTATTTTTTGAAAGTCCAAAACCTTGTCATATTATATGAAAGAGCTCAATTCTTTAGCAACGGGGCTTTCCAAATATTTCTTGCTCCCCTTTTTTTTGTTCAGACAAGTGGATCATTTCAAAGCTGGGCCAAGCCCCAGGTCAGTGGTGCTCCCCTCTTTGTGCCAGCCCGTGGTGGCACAGGGGACAGGCTGGGGACACTCAGATCGGGGTTGCTGGAGATTTTATTCTGAGCTTGGACTTGAGGGTTTCATCAGGACCTTCTCAGAGACCTTCTCAGGAACTCAGAGAGAAGGTTCTTAGAAGGGTCTCAGCTGCAGGACGGGGGGCACTGGCGTGGCAGGAAGATGTCCCGAGGCTGCTGTGGAAGGAAGATGTCCTGATGTTGCTGTGGAAGGAAGATGTCCTGAGGCTGCTGTGGAATGAAGATGTCCTGATGTTGCTGTGGAAGGAAGATGTCCTGATGTTGCTGTGGAAGGAAGATGTCCCGAGGCTGCTGTGGAAGGAAGATGTTCTGATGTTGCTGTGGAAGGAAGATGTCCTGATGTTGCTGTGGAAGGAAGATGTCCCGAGGCTGCTGTGGAAGGAGGATGTCCTGATGTTGCTGTGGAAGGAAGATGTCCTGATGTTGCTGTGGAAGGAAGATGTCCTGATGTTGCTGTGGAATGAAGATGTCCCGAGGTTGCTGTGGAAGGAAGATGTCCCGAGGCTGCTGTGGAAGGAAGATGTCCTGATGTTGCTGTGGAAGGAAGATGTCCCGAGGCTGCTGTGGAAGGAAGATGTCCTGCTGTTGCTGTGGAATGAAGATGTCCCGAGGCTGCTGTGGAAGGAAGATGTCCTGATGTTGCTGTGGAATGAAGATGTCCTGCTGTTGCTGTGGAATGAAGATGTCCCGAGGCTGCTGTGGAAGGAAGATGTTCTGATGTTGCTGTGGAAGGAAGATGTTCTGATGTTGCTGTGGAAGGAAGATGTCCTGATGTTGCTGTGGAAGGAAGATGTCCTGATGTTGCTGTGGAAGGAAGATGTCCTGATGTTGCTGTGGAA
>JAYRBT010000028.1:8584911-8630158 GCA_036023395.1 Myiotriccus ornatus | reverse complement strand
GATGTCCTGATGTTGCTGTGGAATGAAGATGTCCCGAGGCTGCTGTGGAAGGAAGATGTCCCGAGGCTGCTGTGGAATGAAGATGTCCCGAGGCTGCTGTGGAAGGAAGATGTCCTGATGTTGCTGTGGAATGAAGATGTCCCGAGGCTGCTGTGGAAGGAAGATGTCCCGAGGCTGCTGTGGAAGGAAGACGTCCCAAGGCTGCTGTGGAAGGAAGATGTCCCGAGGTTGCTGTGGAATGAAGATGTCCCGAGGCTGCTGGCGCTGGAAGGCGCGGAGGAGGAGCAGGCACTGGGATGCCACCCGTGACCCTGAGCCACTTGTCACTGCACACATCCATCCCCTGCCCCTCACTTCCCACTGTCCAACAGCACCACAAGGCTTTCCCTTGCTCTGTCTGGGGGAAGGCCTGACTTACCCTGCAGTGCACAGGCACAGGCTACCAGAAAGGTCACCGTTGTTTTGTGTAGACCTCACGAGGAGAACACGAATTAATTTGTTCCCCCAAAATAAGGTTTTATTTTAGAAACAGGAGAGCTTTTCTCTCTCTCTCTCTCGTGCAGTCTGAGGTATAATATTGAGTTCCAGTTTCCCTTAAGAGCTGAGCTTCATCCTCCTACTAGGATGGTTTTATTTTAGTTACCAAATATTTGAGGTTAAAGTGAATAGTTCATCTTTAATGGGATTATCTCTTTCAATGTTTGCTTTCATTACAGTTTGAATTGCTCTGAGCATGAGAATCTAACCTCACCAAAAGCATATTTTTGTAATTTGATACAAACTAAATTTAACCTTTGACTCCCATCTATAAAGACGTTACTTTTTTCCACTGCAAAGCAGAATGTTAGATTAAAGATCTGCCAGTTCCAGTTTCCAGGTTGCTAACCTCCCTGGGATTGGGTCCTGCAATGTGCATTTTGTAAAGGTGTTTAATGTTAGCAGCAATAGTCAAGATATTCTGCTGCTTTTAATATCTATGACTTTCTACACACAGAATCACTTCCTTGACCTACACGGTACAATAAAGGAGAACTCTTTAGACAAAGATACTTAAAATACAATCTTCCCTATGAGATAGTTCATCATGTCATCGTAGTTCTTTAGTTAAGCAAATAATTTTTATCCCAGTGCTTTGGAATATTAAGCCTGTGCTGAGGAAAAATAGATTTGTGTTCTCTCTCCTGAGGGCTGGTTTTAAATGTGATACAGAAAGGGAAAGAGGTTCTCTGTATTATTCTATATTTCCCCCAGTAAATCATCAGGACAATTGGAGAGGAGTGGCTTCTTTTTAGAAAAACTATGTTCTTGTTCTCTGCTGGAAGGAACTTCCTAAATACGTGGAATTTTTCACTTCTGCTCTGAAAAAAAAAAAAAAAATGAAGTGTTGAAACTTTCCCTGACAGAGCTGCTCGGTAATTTGTCAGGAATTCGAGGGTGGGTTTTTTAAAAAGAGCAGTTAAGTGTGAAGGAAAAATTATGAGGTCTCCAGTGCTGCAAAGGACAGATCCAAAGTGGCTCAGCTGTCAGACTTCTGGGGAAGGCAGCGGTGCTTCTTCCCCACAGGAGTGGAGTCAAGGGGAAATGGCTCAGGGCAAACATCAGGACTCGAAGGGGAGTGTGGTGCATCTATTTATTTATTCAACCCAGAAAAATTCACTATGAATTTCTACAAAATCCTTCCACTGGATATTTTTCCTGTGTCCTTTTTTTTTTTTTTACAGTTCACAGAAAAGTCTTTGTGTTCATATCCCTCCTCAACCTCCACGGGAAAGACTGATGGAGATATAAAAGTTATCCTGGTAAATCTGTCCGTTCTGTAGAGGAAAGCAAGGAGGGAGGGGGAAAAAAAAGAACCCCACCTTATATTTCAGCTCTGCAGTCATCAGAGAACTGCAGCTAAAATTCAAATTTCGGTTTGAACACATACTGCACTAATAAATGGTCAGCTTAGAAGCATTTCCTGTTTATACACTGTGTTAATAAGCATCCATCACCCCTGTCACATATACTGGATACCAAATTCAAATGTCAAACAAAATGTAAGAGGTCACACATTTTCCTTTGCTAACTAAAAGTGTAATTCATAAATATTATTGCTACCAAACTCTCCATCTACAGCACTTGTTTAGAAATATGCACATGTAATATAAATTGTGATTAAGTTAAATGGGTATATTATTTCCTGTTTTAAGGGTGAGCAGCAGCATGAATTATGTTTTACTCAATAGGCATTTCAATAAAAACCTACAGCCTAACAAGCTGCTATCATATAATTCAGCTGCACATGAGAAGGGTCTTCTGATCCACCACTGATATTTAAGCTGTTTCTCTGTCTGTCCTTTCTGCCGATGCAGAGAAAAAGCATTTCCTTTGCTCAAAACCTCTTCCCATTTTTTTAATTTTTTTTTTTTTTTAGGTTATAAAAATAAAGCTTATTTGATTGTAGGTGCAGAATAAATAAGATAAATGAGCCAGCTAAGGGCAGGTTTTTTGATTTTTCCCGACTTCAGAAACGTAGGGCTGGAGGAAATCGCTCTGTGAAAATAATCAGCAACTCCCATGGTTTGAAATGACTCGTTTTCATTTGTAGAAATCGAACACTCAAGGGACAAACAATGGAAAGATCTTAGAAATTACTTAAAGCAATTTTTGAAAATAGGAAATTAACTTTTAATGTCATGTAGTCACCAGATTTTGTAGGATTTCTTGGCTAGACCTCTGCGGGGTCTCTTTTTGCTTAATATTGAATTTTCAGTTAATTTGTAGAATTTTAGGACCTGATTCAGAATTCTCTGAGGTCATCTTAGAGACTTGCAAAGCTATAAATAGAATAGACTTGACTGAATTTGAAGTAAAAACTTAAAATGTTATGAGTAATATTGTTATAGCGACAAACCATTCTCCCTTCAGGCCCTGTTAAAGATCTTTCTCACAAACACAAAAAAATGAAGATTTTAAAATTGAATTAAAAACGTACAATTTCCCCCCTTCTGTATAAAAACCTCCAGAGCTCCTTGGCTTTCTGAGTGCAATTAGAGAGCAGGAGCAAAGGCACATTTTGCTAAAGAAACATCTTGGATTTTTATGGAAAGAGATTTATTCCCACCGAGGAGCTGCACAGCCCCAGATAAGCAAACCCAGTGACTGCTTGTCTTGAACCACTGAGTACAAAATGTGGTTGCAAACACTGTCAAATCAAAGGCTTTTGAGGCAAATAAGAATGCCACACATTCCCAAGTTATCTACTCCTTTTTGGTTTTTTTTTTTTTTTTTAAAAGCTTTGGTTAAAAAAAAAAAAAAAGGAGGTTTTACCAAGTCACTGGAGTCTGGTGTTCTTTCAAAAGCTTGTAAAATGGGAGTCTGAATATTTTGTTTTATTAGGAGGACCACAGTGCACAGCAAAGGCAAAGAAGATTGCTAAAAAGGAAGGGGTGCTAAGTCCTCTAAGATACTCAGAAAAGCAAATAAGTTCCATATTCTGAAAATTGTAGGAAAACAGGCATACAGGAGCACTGAATTGTATTTCAGAGCCTTTTACAGTGGTGTCAATTCTTTGATGTGTCCCTGTTTATGAAGTGAAGGAGACACCAGGGCAGGTACTACCAAAAAGGGAAAATGCCATTGCATTTGAGAATGCAATCTTTCCATTAAGTAATGCAAAGAGAGTCCCATTCATTAGAATTTCAACACTAACCAAGAGCTAACTGTATAAATCTTACCCTCCATGGTTTGGCCACAGAATTTCAGTAATTCAAAGCACAACAGAGTGCAGTTATTGTCACTGATGCGCGTTACTGAGCGGTTTCCTCACAAGCAGCCGACAAGCACACGAGAATCCCAAACCCACTTTATAAATCGCTGAGATGAGTTTGTTTTTTGCTGTGGGGTGCTGTTGTTCAGCTGTTGGGTATTCCTGAAAAATTCCCAGAGGGAGTTCCCAAGAGAGGGGTCTGGTTTTTGTCCCCACACCACGTGTGACCCTGCATTGCCTTCCCACGTGCGGGTGGGAAGGGAAACCCGCGGGTGCTGCAGGAGCAGCTCCTGCAATCGGCTCCAAAGGGACATGCTGGGAAGCAGCAGCAGCATCCAGGCTCTAGGGACGGTCTGGAGAGAAAGGTCTGTCTGTCCTGGGAGCAACGAGACTTTTCTGGATCCCAGGGGGTCCCTGGAGCTCGTGAACCACAGTTCAGTCCACGAGGGAATTAAAAATGACGGAGGTGGGGGAAGAGGAGGGAGCAACCACTGCCCTCCGGAGTGGATGATGGATGGGGAAGTCCCCAGGGAAAAGCTCTCTCAGCATTGAACAGGGGAGGGGTTGGGGTGCAATCCAGCCCCAGGTTAGGAAGCCCTACATGTTCAAAGGACAGCTTTTATGAGTAAAGACAACGTCCTTCCCTGAGTGAAGATCAAACCCTTCCTAATCTTCTGTTGCAGCAGACAAATGACTTCATAACTGTCTGCATACGCTCCTCACAAGCTTCTTAAAAATCACTGAAGATGTCAGAAGAATTGGTGTCCCTAACTGCTGAAAAACAGGGCCTGGAGTAAGTCAGAACACATTTTCTTTTTCCTCCAAGAGGCCAAAACACCGGAGGTTTTTTTCCCTTCCTCACTCAAGCAGCACCGTGTTCTTGGAAGATTTAAATTTTCCTGAAGACAAACAGAAATAATCCAACTGGGTGTCTTTCTGGTCCAAAGTGCCCTGTGCAAGTTCCAGCTGGTCCCAGCCAGCTGGTAGATCTACTACAAAATTTGTCCTTTGGCTCTGGGCTATTTGCTAAAATCCCTATTCAAGCTCATAGGAGGTTTTTGTTAAGGAAATCTTCTAGATATTTTGGGAAATGTGCCCTTAAATAATGATGACGATGATGATGATGACATCATTATATTGTTGTTGTTGTTGTTAATGTAAACTTTGTGGAAAATTAACCAGCACTGCCACACAGACATTTACAGCACAGTGGTTTTTTAATGATGCTCATTTCCCCTCCTCCCCAAGATCTGTGTTAATTGAAATTAAAACTCAGTAATTTTAATAGGCTATAAAAGAGCTTTGTGTTGTTTTCATTTCATATTCACCCCTGCCTAAGGCACCACTTCCACTGGCAATAGTGCTGAACTGCTACATTTCTGTTATTTTTCGCATTGCCACCTATGAAATTTTACAACTAGGAGGAGACAATCAACATTTAGCCACTGATACATGAACATGAATTTTTAAAGGGCCTGAGGCAAGGATCTGGGAAGGTAGCAAGAACTCAGACACTAGCAGTGGGCTCAGGGAAAAAAGTTCACTTAAGAGCCAACCACAAGTTAAGGCAACAGTGATTTCTAATGTGTACTTGCAATTTGCATTATTTCACCAAAAATTACGTTAAAAACTGTGCATTATCCATAAATGTACCAATCACAGTTTCCTCCAGCGTGGTTGGGGTTTGTATAGGTGTGACTGGCAGAGATCTCTGTATCACTGGCCACCTCCCCCAAGGAAGGCAGTCAGTGATTCCTCAGTAAAAACCCGATTTGGGCACTAAAGACCCCAGAAGTGCTGAAAGATTCAAGGGCCCTGGAAGTAAAGTTATGTATTGGACAGTGACTATCTGGAAAGGGTTGTCCTCCTTGTATCCTCTTGCTCTGACTGGAAAAATTACAAAGAAAAGCCCACAAATTTGTAGTTCTTCCTTCAGAGCCTGAAACACTCCAAAAACATAAATAATGAAGTGGCTGTTTATATCAGTCATCGGCTGCCCAAAAAAAGATGTGTTTGAAAACAGCCTTCAAGGAGGTGGAGCAGATCAGAGCAGTCATGGTGACCCTGTAGCCCCACAGGAAAATGTCACTCTGATGTGCTAACTCTTTTAACCTTGGGGGAAAAAAAAAATCACTTGGTGGATACGTTTTCTTCTAGTTCCAGGTTGCTTCAGTTGGAGCATTTTCTGTGTGTGCAGCAGGAAGAGCAGGACGTGGGCAATTAGTTTGAATTCACAATTTAGTGGCCTCCTTTAGGGAGCAGAGCAAATGGACAGAAGAAGTTGAGCACTCTGGAATAGAATGGGAAATATGATTTGCCCTCTGTGAATAAGGGGTTGGGGGGTGTCATTTCTCAGCAGGGCTCCAGTACTGCCCTGCACACTGCTCAGGCAAACTTCCCCATAAGCACAGAGGTTCACAGCCTTACAGCTGTTGTTTGCACAGGGTTGGCTGTGGAGTGTGTGCCACCTTCATCTGTAGGGAAAAGGGTGTGTCGTGTGGGACAAACTCCAGTCTCCGTGGTTAAGGGCGATTCACATGCTGTTGTTTAGGGACATTCCCGGGAAAGCTGATCAATCAGCCAGAAATGGGACTTGCACAGTTCCAGCTGGAGTTCAGCAGCCTGCTGGTGCGAGGCACAAAGGCTGAGCTGGAGCGAAACTGGAGGGAGTCCATCTGCAAAAAGGAGCAACTTCCGTCCTTTTTCCAGTGAAGCTGCGGTTCCTCCTGCTTGTCAGAGACAAATGATGGGTCCTGATGGCAGGAAGGCTGCGGGACACGAATTTTACAGTAAAAGCCAAATGACATTTCTTCCTGTTTATAAGTGCAGGACTCTGGCTCAGCAGAGCACCAGCTCCTCCCAGGCACTGAGCATGTGTTCAGCACAGAGCTAAAGCTGCTCTAAGCCCCTCGATGGCAAATGAAACACAACTGTCAGGTAACCAGAGACATTTTATCCATCATGCTCAATTAAGCTGAGTTAATTCCCCAGCAACTCAGTGTACAGCATTTAGCCCTTTCCATCACTTGTTTTGTTCCCCTGACATTCAATCACTTATTTATCTCTGTTGCCAAAGGGCCACACCTGAGCTCTGATTTATGGGGCACAGTTGCAAGGGAAGAGCAGTTTTCACTGTTGGTTATTCCATTTCTGCTTAGCGAGTAACAGGTTCAGCCTGCACAGGTAACTTGGAGGGAAACCGGCACTGAAACCTCAAACCTTCCACCTGGCCAGTTGCATTCCCTGCTTTTGTTCGAAGTAACAAGTTTTTCTTGTCACCTGTGTGGACTTTTCACGCACTGCTGACTTACCTTGCAATATTTCTTTGGAGCAACCAATTGAGGTTTTCACTTTTTGGCACATTTAATGAGGCTGGCGTTTCTGGGAAGCCTCAGCCCTTGTGCTTTGGTACAGTAAGCCCACAGTGTCTTGAACACATCGTGTTTATCTCCTGAGCAGCAGGTCTGACTATCCCCAAAGCACTCAGCTCGCTGCACATCCACGATGGCTTTGATCTACTCGTGGACAACGGACAGAGCTGAGCTTTCAGGGTGGCCAGCAGCTTCACTGGCCCAACAACCCAGCTGGGTTGCCAAACATCTGGATATCCTCTCCTAAATTTAAGAAAAAAAAATTTAAAAAAAAAAAATCTCCGAATTGAACTCGGACAAAATTTCCAGGAGAAGATGGAAAATGCGTCCAGAGAAACCCAGATGTAGGAGTAGCTCTAGACTGGATGGGGTTTAGGTTGGTTGGGTGCAGGGCTGAGGGCAATTACTACCTTTTTAATAGGAAAACAAGGTTGTGAACCAACATGAACTAGCAGTGGGCTTCAGGAACAGAAATAGTCTGTCCAGCCTTGCTTGCAGAGGTTCTGAGCACTTATAATTCATATTTCAGGCAAATGGAGCTTCAGATGCTCAGCACTGTTAAAGTCCTTGGAGCCCACAGTGTCCCCTGAACCCCGAGACGCAGCAGCCTTTTAACTGCAACTTCCCGTGGCTCATTTCCAGGAGAGAAACATAAACATGGGAGGTCTGCTGACTCTCTATCTCCATTTAGGCTCTGGGAACTTGATAAATGCAAAACATTTGCTTACCTCACGAAGAGGAAGTCATGCTCTCTCTATTGCAAAATTCTGATGGCAGAATGAAGGACTCGCTGCTGTAAACCAAGAAAAATAAAGGGAGAAAACTGCATTTTCAGACAGATTGTGTGGATTATTTTTTATGATTTCTGACTGTTTTGACTTGGCAAAGCAGGAGTCTAACAAAACAAGTGATGAAGGCTCCTGGCATGTGACTTCTCAAATATTTAGCAAGTATTTGTAAGCTTTATTAAGTCAAGATGACTCATCCATCTTGACTTGCTTACATATATGTTTCATGTCCTATGCTGTGTAGACCAATAGAAAGTGTTAGTCATTTGTTTTATTGCTGCAGGGTTACATTTCAGCAAAACTATCTAGTTTGGATGCTGTTTATTTTCAGAACAGCTCAGGGTGTGTTTTGTAGGTCTGCAAAGCCACTGGCCTTTCTAACTTCTTTTCTTGGCAGGGGAGACGCAGAACTGTGAAGCAGAATCTCAGTTTTCAGTTTAAAATTAAAAGAATAAGTTGCTTTCCCTTCTCTTCAGGGACTGTGTTCTTGGAAATAGAACTCTGGTAAAGGCAGAGCAATCATTTTTGCCCAAAGTCTTCCACTGCTTTTTGCTCGAGGCCAGAAGGAAAGAAACCCATGACTGCAGGTATTTTGATTTTGGGAAAACCTCCATGGGAGTTTAGAGGAGGGAGTGACAATGGCACAGATATTTACCTCAGTGGACATTTTAATCCTTTATTTTTTCCACTTCAGTTTGTTCCCCTAAATGAATTTAGTCTCTTCAAAGCTGCCTAAAAGACCCAAAAACTGCTGGGTTTGCACAGGCCAGCTTTTGATATGAACTTGGTAAAATCAAGCCCAAAACAGAAATATGGGATTTCTCAGCCTAAAAATCCTATCATAATTGTGACCTGTTATTGTGTAACACAGCTAGACCTTATTTAATAAATAAATAAATAAATATTTTCTGTTTTCCAAGTCTATGCCACATTCATGTCTCTGTCCTATAAACAGCCACTTTTATCACATTTTCTTTTGCAGACCCACAGCACATCACCAGGAAAGAGAACAAGGGGAAATTACCTGCTTTCACTGAGCATGTCTTTTAAACCAGTAAAAGGGAGCAGATGGAATGACATGTGAGAGGTCCTTGAGCTGAGGAATATTCAATATTCTAGTGGTAGATACACACACACACGTGTATCTAAACTCAGAATATTCTGAGTTTTAAGGGAACACACTGGCACATGTGTGTGCACAGGTGCACATGCACACACAGACAGCACGGACACGCTCCAAGGTCAGTAAATGCAGATGGAAACAGATTTATGTTCCATAACCAAGCACACCTAACAGCATCCAAATGAAGCCTGAGAATGATGCTGTAGAAGCACATTGTATCTGCAGCACCAATCTACCTCATCTCTTCTGGGTTTTGGCTGGTGGCTCAGGGCTCTCTGATGTTGCCAATCGTGCAGTAAATCTGCTGGCTCGTGTTTCCAGACGTATCAATACCAAAATCATGGTACAAATGAGCCGTCAGCAAACTGTGAACACCAATACAGATCATTTGTAAAAATAAATATATATATATATATATAAAAGGACAATAATAAGGGGTACTGCCCTATCTCCTTACAGCCCTGGGAGTGAAAAATGAGTTATAATGCACAACACCTGTGGCATGTAATGCAAGTCCTGGAAAGCAGCTGCAGCTCAGAAAGGCTGGCTCAGGGGTGTAACATATCCATGTTACACCATCCGGGAATAAAGCCCCACAGTCAAAGCCAAAACAGCTCAGACTGGGCACTGCTTTTGCCCAGGTGTTCTTCTGATGCCAAAGGAGCAGTAACAGGTCAGTGTTTCAGGGGTTTGGGGTAAAATCTTGCTATAAAGCCTTTCCCAGCTCATTCTGGCAGGTTGGTGCTGACACAGAGTGAGGAGATGCCCATTTTGAGGGTCCTGGGGCTCCCACAAATGACAGGGGCTGCCCCTCTCCTCACTCCAGTTAAACATTCCTGCACCAGCCTCCGCAACACACGAGCCACCCGATGGATTTTTCCAAAGAAATGGTTTGGAGAGGCAGAGCCTGCGAGAAGAGGAGATGCTGCCTCATTAGACCAAATATTCTTGGAGAACAATGGAGAAGCTTCAGGGCACAAAAGCCCTTCTAGAAGCAATCAATGCCAAGCTGAGAAAACACCATCTCCGTGGTGTGGGATTATGTCAGTCATTGTGCCAGTCTGAGCAAAAAGGGTGGTTGGCAGCCCAGGAAGGTGGGCAGATTTAACCCTCTGGGACACAGAACTGGGCTTTTGGAGGGGGTCTTGTGAAGAAAATCCTAATGGACAATAAGACCAGAGCTGAAGCGCTGGACGACCCTTGGGAAGCTGTTCTGTTAATAACTTACACTGTGTTTAAAAGTTTACCTCTTAGTTCCAGGTTTGATGTTTCCATCTTTGAATTCAAGCCAGGGGGCTTTGTCTGCCAACCTTAAACAGATTTTTTTATTTGTGATATTTAAGGGTTGGCAGAGCAACCCAGAATTTAATTTCCACTTATGGATCTTCCATTTAAGGGTCTTTCCACTCCTTTTCTTTTTTTTTTTTTTTTTAATCCAGTGCTTTCTTTTGTACCAGAAAGAGCCCCCAGTTTCACTCTTTGGGGATCATACATAACACAGCACAGATTGTGAAGGAAGGTACTCAGAAAATGCTTGTGGAAGGTCTAGAGATCCTGAGAAAGCCATAAAGCCCTGCAATGAACACAAACCAGAACCAGTTCCTGGAAGCTTCTACAATAAAACTGCTGCCTTATTAAAAATTAGCATTTTAAACCTAAATCTCAGTTTGAGTGGCAAATACAGAATAAACCCAAGAAAACTGAGGAGTGAATTGGTTCCCAGGAGGGCTGGTCCTGGTGGTCAACTCACTGGCAGAGTAACTGCTGTAAACAGCAGAATTGCCCCCCTTTATCAGGAGTTCTCACTGTATTTGTGTTTTGTACTCCTGTTGTTCTTTGGAAGGTCTTTGTGTAACATTGCTGGTTGTCCTGAAAAAACTGGGATTAACTTGGAAGACATATACTGCGGATTGGATCAGACTTCAAAGAGGTGTTGCCAAAGAGAACTTTTAAAAGGCTTTAAAAGCTGAATCGCACCGATACAGGCTCCTTGCCTTTGAACACGAGGGGGGAAAGGCAGAGTTTAATATTACTTGAATGCATCCACCAATTAAGTTGTTTGGTGCTCAGGCAAACCACATGGAGGGGGGGTGGGGTTCAAAAGGAAAGTGGATATTTTAGTGACTTCTCAAAGACTCTATTGCTCCACGTTTTTTCAGAGTATTTGGTCCTGCCCTCCTACAATGGTCAGCCTGGAAGCAGCTTCCTGGGCACCAAGAGGTCCTGCCTTCCCTTCCTGCTTCCAGTGCACTTGTGGGATTGCCCAAAATGTGGCTCCAGCAGCTCCTGGGTTCCACATGTGCATCTTTGAACGGTTTTCTGTTCCTCTCCATTTATTTTTAACTTCACAGAGTCACAGAATATTGTGAGCTGGGAGGGACCCACAGAGGGTTTATCTGCCAGTAAGACTTTGGGGTAATTTTCTTTTTTTTTGCTGCAGGGAAGGTGAAGCACTGACTGGTGAATGAAGCAAATTGCTTTTCCGAGCATATTTTGGTATTTGTAAGGACATGTGGAATGCAGGGGGGGAGTGCCAAGCGTTGCTGTGATAGGAACCCTGGCTGAGTGCAGATTTTCTATTGGAAGAGTAAATATAGAGGGTAAAATGTCATTGTTTTTGTAGAACATAATAGCTCCCTTTCCTTTTCTCCCGAGAAGCCTGGGAACTCCAAACAAATTTGGGGGCAGTTTTATTAAATGAAAATATTCTTGCATTATGAGCTAATTTATATCTTTCCAGCCCAGCCCAACAAAAGGTCAGTCGAACAAACCACTCTCTCAGGAGCTGGGGAGGAGCTGTGAGCTCACAGTAATCCTCCTAATTGCTCTCTACCTCGGTCTTTCATTTTGCTAATCAGAGGCCAACAAATCCTGGTTTTCAGAGCTCGTTATCAACCTTGCTCCACACTCTCCCTTTGGATGCACACCCTGCACGTCCCTCTGGCTCAGGCATCCTCCAGCTTGCCTTCTGCCTCTTCTGGTGCCCAGTCACAACCAGCTTTTGAATAAAAGCTGACTGTAAATAACTGGGGAGCTGCTGGACTGGTGTTGATGAAGCTGCAGAACAGAACGAGCACCCGTGGCCAGCTCTGCTCCTGTGGGGAGCTTTAAAACCCAGCCTTGGTTCCAGAAGTTCTCTGCCAGTGGAAACTGCCCAGGTCCAGCACTTCATCACTGTATCTCCTGGCTGGATCCACCCCACCCAACACTGATGTTTGACAAAATTTTTTACAATTGGAAGTTCAGGTCATTTTTTTTTTTTTCACAATCTGCAAATTAAAAAAAAAAAAAGAAAAAAAAAAAAGTGGTTTGAATTTTCTCTAAACTTCACATGACCCTCCTTCCCTTCTGAGTAGATCTGGCAATTTTCAGGCCTAATGAATTTTCCAAGTCCCAGTAAAAGCTGCCTGCAACCCTGCCTACAAGCTTCCAAGCCTGCCAGCTCCTCAAAGCTCAGCAAGCTCTTTCCACTGTGGTGCCTCTTTGTGCATGTTCAGAAAAGAGCTACATTTCTCCCAAACTTTCTTCTCCCTCCTGTTTTTTTTTGTTACAGTCTGTCTCAAACACACTAAAAAAGAGGATTAGAAGTGGAGTTTGGTTGAAGAACAGTGACATCTGTTCTACTGCCAGGTGACTCCCATTTTTTCAGAGTTTTATGACAAGAACATTACTTAAGAGTATGAGCAGATGAGAACCATGTCCCACCTCCACCCTGAGTCCATATGTTTGAGTTTGTCCAACAGTGGCCATGAAATATCAATCTTTGCTGCTCTTTTGGTGTCTGGACGTCACAGCACACACAAGAGCCACCCCAGAATGAGGTCAAAACACCATGACAGCAAGATTCAGGGGGATTTTCTGCCCCCTGGTCTTCATGGGCTCATGGCACAGCTGCATTGTCATACTCAAGGCAATGGAGATAGCTGAATTCCTCACACTGGGATCTGGGGCATTCTAAGTGGCTGGTGTAGTTCAGACTTTGAGTTTGCTGTGCAAGGAGACCTGGGCACTGCAGAGTTAGACACAAGGGGAGAACGTGCTCCAGCTCGTCCTTGGGGTGAAGAGGATGGGATTTCCCCAGGAGCTGAGCACTGAAAACTCACACATTCATTGACAAGAGGGAAACATAAAGCAGCATTTGGAAGCAGATGCCTTTCCTCCACCACTGCTCAGCAGCCACAGCCACTGCACAGTCTCTGCTGCACTCCAGGTTCATGGACATGCAATCTCATAACGACACAATACCCAGATCTCCTCACCAGGCCTGGCTCTAGTTCCTCCCAGAGTCTATTCAGCCCAGACTCCCTCACCTGGAAAGCTTCTCCTGCTTCCTGCACATGGAAGCTGAAACAAACAGCCATCTGCAGCAGGATTCACTGAGCATCTCCCAGAAGAACCCCTAATGCTGCTGCTGCACGTTTGGGAACAGGCCTGCAAAGCTAAACACACCAGTGCTCCCTTTCTACAGGTGACAGAAGGGCCACTGTCAAACGTCCAAAAGCAAAGCAAATCCTCCTCCCCCTTGCATGCAGGACAGACCTCATTCACCCCAGTTTTCCTCCATTTCAATTCCGATTTTTACCATTTTCTCAGGATGCAGGTAGAACTCTGAACAGCTTGTTCTGAAGTATCTCTGTACCTCCTTCTGTCACTGAAAGACCTTCCTCAAACCTCCCCTTTGCCTCTATCACTTTGAGGAGTTGCTGCTATCAGAAAACTGCCCTTGTCCACCACTTCTTTTTTTTTTTTTGGAGACTGGAGCCCTGGAGGCCGTGTCACTTGTCACCTCGTTTCTTCCCCAACATCTGTTGCACCAGCAGCCCTCGGCCCCCCCCACCCAGTATCACATGAGCTGCAGGCTCTGCACCAGAGGAATTACGTGCAGCTCCCTGATTTATGTTGCAATCCAAATTGCACTGTAAGTTATGCTGCCCTCAAAGGCGAGGGATTCTGACAGAGCACCTGTTGGCCAGATTCCTTCCCTTCTCCCCACATCAGTCTCCTGCAAGGTCGAGTCCTGGCCAGCAAGGTTTAGGATTCAGGGCACGGGACTCTGCAGGCTGAAGGCATTGGGGAGGGTTGTTTACCCAGATTTTCAAGTGGATATTTCAAAGATGCTTTATGTACAGAAACAGAGGAATAATAATGATAATAATAATGGCTAGAAGTAGCCTGGTTCTCTAGTCTGAATGTCCTTGGTAAGAACAGAAATTATAATAACAAACACCCAGCAAGGAAAATATGAGACACAGTACCTGAGCACATCAATGACTTACTGGTTTTTAACTGTTCTTTTTCTTAGTTGGCAGCAAATGCTGATGTACACAGCAAAGCTGATAAGGCAGACTTAGCAAAGGTGCTTCCAAGTTTGCATCATTTACTCTCGCAATAACCTTTTCTGTTTCCCAAAGTATGAAGCTTTTGTGCCAATACCAGTGACAGTTCAGATCAATAAATTAGAGATGAGCAATGCTTCAGCCACAGCTGGAGAGAGAAATATTCTGTTTTAATGAATCATCTCCCCTTTTCTCCATCACTCTATGGGAGTGTTTCATTTCATGTTAGTGAAGACTGAGTTTCTCTTTCATTTGGCTGGCTTACATCTCACCTACATCACCTACACCCAGTGCCTGCATGGCCCTGCAGCAGCAACCCAACACCTTCCAGTCAGACCAGAGCAGCAAAGGAAGAGGCACAGCCACCTGCTGGGTTTTTCCACATCGTGCCCTCTTTTGCCCCTGGGTACTTTTTGCTTGGGGAGAATCTGAGGATCTTTTTTTGTTGCTATTTCTCTGACACTCACAGTAGCTGAAGTGACTCTGCTCCCAGAACAACCCGTCGTGGGTACTGCACGTGCCCAAAGCAGCTATTTAGAGTTGTCCAGTGCAGCTGGTCCAACCTGTCCTGAGTGCTCTGAGCTTTGCAGAGCACACACATACATTTCTGTCTAGTCTCTGGCACCCAGAAGGACAGGACAGCACAGCAGAGGTGGGACACAGCACTGCCAACTGCTCTGAGACGGGCTGGATCTCAGACTTTGATCCCCACCAGTGTCCTTTGGACTCCCCCGTTCACGACATGCCTTTGTGATGCACAAAGACTCACACCTTTGAGAGGAACCATAGGAAAAGGTGTGCCCTATTTGTTCAAAAATTAATTATTGATGTCAGTCAAACTCTTCGGCCTTGAAGGTGTGAAGGGGAAACATTAAACCCGTGCAAAGGTCAGCTTTACTGGGACCTGCCTATTCAACAAAAGGAACTAAGGCAGAATGATGAATTGCCAACGAGTTCCTGTGTGTTCAAGCAGATGACAAACTATTAACCTGTAAAACTGAACGTTGCAGTAGAGGAATTCAGCTTTGGGATGGGGTCTTCACTGAAGCAGGTAAGCGGGAGGCTTTGTGAGTTGTACATCAATAACTGAGCACCAGAGACAGAGAAAAAAGATTATACAAAAGTAGAGGGCACTTTTGCAGACTAACTCTGCTTCTGATTAAGATGGGTAGCTGGATTCCTGCGGATGAACACGAAAATGCTGCTGGTATATGACAAGGAGAAGCAAGTGGACCTTCCCTTGCTCAGTACTGGAGTCTTTCAGTATGGAACCATGTGTTGAACTGGGATAGTAAAGGACTCTTTTGCTTATTATCCTCTTGTTTCAGAAACAGGTCACTTGTGAAACAGGAAATCTCCTGAGCTCAAGTCTTTCACTGTGTTATCCTTATAGATTAAGTGCAACCAAGCCCAGTAAATTACACAGTCACCTATTGGTATGGATGGAAGAGCAACTTAATAAAAAATGGAAGTTTTGACAATTTTGTGCTTCAAAGCCCTGAAAACAGCACTCTTCCCAGTCTCCCCCAGCTATTGGGATGAAGATTCTTTCATGAATCTGGTTTTTTCTGCCATAAAATCGGAGCACTTGTTAAAAGAAGGCTCAGAGGCTGAAGTAATTACACAGCCAGCTGCCACGTTTGCATGGGATCCATAGTCCCAGCTCACAGGGAGTTTTTAGTGCAGTGATTTTACAGCCCCAGGGCTGCCACACTCCTTTGGACATGAACAGACAACTCACCCACTTGGCAAGTTAGGAACCTAAAGCAGACCAGACATTTTTTGTTCAGGTCCTTAATAGTTGTTCCCTCTATTTGCTTTCCTTAGTAATCCACGAGCGTTGAACATCTGGGACTCATCATCTGTTTTCTGATGACTATGAGGTATCTCATATTTTGAGCAAGCCCAGTAAACCTCAGTAGGTTTATGTCAGAAAGTCAGTGAACAGTCTCCTGGGCCTCTGGTCATCCAGCTTCACATGGAGGAGGTCTACCTGCTCTGGATGGGAAGTCACATCTGTTTCAATCTCTGCATGGGTTTGGTATGCAGCTGCTGACACTAACTTGATCTAGGACGTAAGCCTACACCAATAGACTCACAGAAAGCCAAGAAACATTCCGTTTCCACGACAAAAATAAATTTTCAAGATGCTTCTTGGAAATATGCATACATTTTAAAAATAAACCACACCAAAGAAAGCAAACAAAGCAAAAGGCTCTGCTACTTTATGATACCAATTTCAGTGCAAAGTGGATTCAGACCTATGACTTGGGCTGTGTGTGCAATAAAGCTCAAGGTCTGTCAGCAGGCCACTGTTAGGCAAAATTTCCTGTGTGTCCAGGGAGAGAACTCCCAAGCACAGCTTTGTGCAGGCTCTGGAGTAACTCTGTCCTTCCCCAGGGAATGCAGAGACCTCAGTCCTCTCACACTGTGCGAGCAGAGGGGTGGCTGTGCAGTCACATCACACAGCACAGGCATTCAGGGTCTCTGCACCCCCAGCTGGCCTGGGCAGCAGTCCCTGGGAGGCAGAGGTGTAATGCAAACCCAGGCCTGCAGGATCTGAGGGGGAGATGTGGGTATGAACCACCTTGTTTAACAGAGCCCAAGACTATAAAAAACAAGAAAAAAAAATTATTTCCTGTTCTCATCAGGGTCTGCAGGCTCATCCTCTCTGAGAACTGAAATAACTTCCTGAACTGGTGCTACCCTTGGGTTGCAGACACAGGGGAATACTTAGCCCAGTGCTTGTATTTCACAGGTTCTGATACAAAGATCAGCTTCATTTGGCTGCAGTAGTAAACAGCAGACTGATCCAACACATGCAAACACACCTGGTAATGCCACCTCAACCTGCAGTTCAACACAGGTAAGTCACCTGAGTCAAATTCATTCACGTGTGTTTTTAGAGGCTTCAGTTCTCAGCTGAAGGCTCAGGGCTGAAGTGCTGACACACTTAGGGGAAAGACAATTCAGCTGCTACAAACATCAGGGACTGTATTTGCATCTGTCATCACAAATATATTTCGGCTTTAGATGGGGGGAGAAAAGAAAACAAACACAACATTTTCTGGTTAAACAGAAACAGAGTAAGGAATCACTGAGACTCTCTAAAGGGGAGTTTATTTAATTTATTCTTCCGTACACAGAGCTAGTTTGCTAGGATATTATAACTCAACTCATTTCTCTGGTGACCCATGGCAACCTCTGGATCAAAAGGATTACTTGTGACTCATAACTTACCTTGGCTAAATATAAATATAGGGCTTTAGGTTAAGTAATCTGGGCCTTAATCAATAAAACATTTAAAGTGACAGTACAAGGAGGGATTTCAAAAGTCGTGCTGTTATGATGTTAACTCCTAATACCTGAGTTTCTGGGGCTCTCCTTTTCAGGGTTTAACACAAATGCCCCACATCAAGGAATTTTTGGGGGCATTTCATGCATGCAAGTAGAGCTGCACACAGTTGGAATGTTCTCCTGTTCCATACTGAACTCGTTCTTGTTTCTACCCCACAGGAAATCCAAGCAATTGCCCCTGTGTGCAAAACCACAATTAGGTGACCATAATTGCATACCTAATGAGCTTGTATATGTTTGGAGTGCCAGTTGCTCAGATGTGGCCACCTAAATGGATATCTGAATCTCACTTTTGGGTGGTGAGGTTGAGAAAAGAATGCATGAAAGTCTTATTTCATATACCTAAATTGGGCCATTCAAAATCCCCAATTCTTGCTTAAGTGCCTGTATGGCAATGTCAGACCTTACAAGCAAAGCAGCCACCCTGTGGACTAGTGTTGGCAACCAGAGATGGGAAAACACAAGTCATCCTTTCAAAGAAGCCTGGAAGCTTTCCAAATAACTCCAGGGATGTAAAGATTACAAGCACTGTTTCTTCCCAGCCTGGGGAATCTGCAGGGTCACCCCTGGTTATGGGCCGTGGTGGCCACCTGAGGGAAGTGGCTGCCAGTTCAGGGTCCCAATCCAAGCCCTGTGCATCCAGGGAACACAGGGCAGGACTCCCCACTCCCAGGGTAATGCAGCTTCTACAACCCAGACCAGAGATGGATGGGACAAGGGGCAGTTCCCCATCAACCCATCCAATAGCCATCTTCAAGTGTACAGGCGTCAAGAGATTGGACTTGATGTGAATACTGAGTGGGTAAGAAGTTCAAAAATGGCTATGAAACTGGGTTTGTGTTTAATTATTTTAGTATTATTGACAAGTTGGGACTTAGGGAATATAAAATCTGCTGGCTGCTGTCTCTAGTTCCTCTGGTGTCACTGGAGTGAGTCTGGACTAACACACCCTCCTCAGAGCTTGTACAGTCCAATTTATGAACATAGAGGAAGAACTAGTTTCAGGTATTAAATAGCTACATTTTTGTTCCTTTCTGAAGGAAAAAGCCAAATTTGTATCTGGCTTTTATTCTTGCCCAGGGTAATGGAAAAGAGAAGACGAATTGCAGCTTTAAAAACCCTTCCATGCGTTCTTCACTATGAATTATTTTATATAATTCACGGAGAAGGTGACATGATTTACATCAATATATACAGTTAAATTGTTCTATATTGTAAACCATTAGCAAAGAAGGATGAAGGGCTTATGAAGAAGAGTGGAGAGACTCCACTGTTATGACAGAATGAAAAACTTCTGGACATGCAAGAAGACATCAGACTGTTTCCATTGGAAGATGCTTGTGTATGTTTCCTACAGCAACTATAAGATCTTTGGCCTGGGAACAGGAGACCATTCTTGGTTTATTTTTATTACATAGCAGAAAGGTTTGCACAGCAGAGCAGGGCACACTGCACTTCAACTCCCGAAGCACAAGGTGGGGCCTGTTATGGAGGTGTGTGTCAGAGGGATGTCACTCACAGCTGATTGGTATGATCCAGTCTGCATCGTTCAGGAAGCCGTGCCAGGGGAGGTTTAGGTTGGATTCCTCCCCCAGAAGGTGGTTGGGCACTGAACAGGCTCCCCAGGGCAGTGGTCACAGCACCAGGGCTGCCAGGCTCAAAGGGGCATTTGGACAACACTCTCAGGCACATGGTGTGATTTTTGGGGTGTCCTGTGTAAAACCAGGAGCAGGACTCGATGGTTCTCATGGTTCCCTCCCAGCTCAGGGAGTAAGAAAGAGCAAAGCCCTCTTCTCTCTGCACACAAGAGCTCAGGAGCAGGGTGCTGTGTGCTGCAGGCCAAGCACACCAGGAGCTGAGGTGGGATCCCTGGCTCCCAGTGGTGGTTTTGCTGTTGGATGGGGAAAAGGTGCAACAAACCCACCACATGGTTTATTTTGAGAAACAGAACTCGCCCAGGAGAAAAAGGATGGCAATACGGTGGCACCAGGAAAGGAATCACGGAGTGACTCTTGCTGACACAACTTGGTCCTTTCCATCATCTACTTTTGTGGTCTGCTACAACTCTAGGGAAAGGAGCAGTTTCCAATTCAATACAGGGTTTGATACTCTCTTCATCATGATAGTGGCTTCAGCCCTGCTTTGTTGTTGTTGTTTTCTGTCTGGTGCTGAAGATTCCTGAGGAAAAAAGAGTCAGTTTGTGTCTTAGCCATTCTTACATCTGTGTTTCAAGAAACATTCTTTTTTTATAAAAGATGTTTAATCCCCCCCCCCCGGACCCATTTAACTTTCCTTTCCAATCTCCCAACAATCTGGAATGAGGCCTTTAGTAGTTCTGCTTGTTGTGAAACAGCTTTGGGAGATAACTCCTAGTCCACGTTAGCTACACTTCAAATAATCTTTGTGTAACTGTGATGCAAACCCATAATCTCCCAAAGCACATTTATAACCGTTTTAGTGGCCAAGACTTAAAAAGGTTATTGCAGGATGGGCAGGGAGAGAGGGGTGAAGAACTGACCAAGGAAGCACAGTTCAGTTTGTCTTCCAAACAGCTCCATATCTCTCACAGCTTTACAAGGATGAAGTGACTGGTGAACAAACAAGGAGGCCTAATCTCAGATAAAGAAAGGGGGTGTCTTTCTTGACCAGCAGCCTCCTTCTGCAAGGTCATGTAAGCACATACTTGTTTCTTTGCAGTGAGACAGATGCTTGAGTTTCACGGGACTCAACACCTTGAAACAGAAATGAAACATCCCCTCGGGATAACGAATCCCCCACGCCTGAGCATGTGCTGTCCCTGGGGACACCCGTGGGGGGGGAAAGGCAGCAAGAACTGTATTTGAACACCAGAGAACACACTGCAGCACGCTGTTCCTCAGACAAAATCCGCCTCTCACTGCCGTCTTTTGGGCTGCCTTTTGTGAAAGGAAACCTGCCCATTTCAAGGACAGAGAACAGACGGGGAGTTGAAAACGAGGTGGTTTCAGCATCCCTTCAAATTAGCCTCCCAAAAACACAGCAAAACACACGGTAACATGCAGGGGTAGAGCTGCTTCTAGAGGAAGATAAGAGCCTCTAAATATCACTTTTGACTAGTTTTTGTTTGCTCAATTAGTTTTAATTAAGCCTCACTTGGTTTGGGGAGCCAGCCAAATGTGGAGAATGAAAAGGAAAGCAAGAAATCCAAGCCCTCAAACCTTGGCTCACTGGCTGAATTTTCCCAGCTTTAAAGCACAGACTTTCTCCGTGAGGGCTCAGTGCTTCTCCTTAAACCTGCTTGGGAGAATTTATTATCCCTGTGCACAAATCTTTGAAACCATGATTTTAACGGTAATAATTTCTAAGCAGTGGAATTCATGAGAGGCCGTAATAGAACACCAGGTCTGTCCTATTATGGTTTTAATTGGAATATACATTTTATGTGTTATTAGAGAAATGTTACTGTCCTTCTTATGCTTAATACTATATGAATAGCTAAAGCCCTCTAATGACCATGTAATTTATTGTCCCTATAGTTATGGCATTAAGCTACAAGTCACCTAATACTTGCAAACATTGTAAACTCCAATTACAGCTCCACCAGTGATCCTTCTGTCAACTGAGCTCAAAATGACTGGATGATAAGGTTAAGCACTGAGCCACGCAACACAGTTATCTGGAGCCCAGCACCTGTACTACAGAGAAATGCCCAATAAACTATGGCTAAATAGTTTTACTTGGTTACCAGATGTAAGTATAGCAAATAAACCAGCTTCCAGAATGGTGCTGATTGCTCTGATTCCACCAATCTTTTATGTATTTGTCAGCTTCGGCCTAATTTACTGTTAACAGTCGACCGGTGATTCCCAAGAACTGGAGAGATTTCACGGGCACCACAGTGGATTCTGCCCCAACCCTACAGAAATCTTGGAATTCCGTGAAAAATTGCCAGCAGTTTCTATGCAAGGTGGGGTCTTCTTTTCAAATACCCACAGAAAGTACCAAACTAACTGACAACAGAATTCAGAGGATTCAAGAACTGGTTAAACTGCTTTTTGCTGCTGAGTGACAGGAACTGGTTACCACTGGAAAGTAACCTTTACCCTCTTCACATTTCTGTATTCCAAAAGAAGAGTTGATACTCAGCTTCTGAAGTGACCCAGGAGACCAGGTGGGGGGCCAGAAGGAGAAAGCAACTTTAAAAGTTCACTGCACGCAGGTACTCTGCCCTGTGCCATGTGCCACACCCGGGTCGTGGGCATTCCTGGTGAGGCTGTAAATGAAACACAAGCACACACTCTATCCTGGGGACATTCTGTTCATCTTTCCTAAACAGTCTGTTTTAAATATTTAAATATTCCTGAGATGTGCTGTGAGGCTGAGGGGGACTCTATCCACAGTATTAAGTTTTATTTCCTTTTCTAAAGGTGGAGGTGTGTGAGAATTATCACTTCTGCCATTGACAATATGATGTTTACCTGCAGATTTATGCTATTTATCATATGCTTTACAATGTCACGTTTACAAAAGGACTGTAAACCCCCCTTTTATTTCCTATAAAAATACATAGCTTATATGTGTGTACACGGATTCCCACAAAGTGTAATTTGTATTTGTTTTGGAGAGTTTTACATCCCTCAAGGGGGGGATAGTTAAACAGAATCCCAGCAACCCACTGCAGTGAGAATACTGCAGACATTTGTGGAAATTCTCTCCTGGGTGATCCGTGGTGTCTGTAATTCCTTGGACAAGCCTTCCTTTCAAAGGAATACACGTAGCAAATCGAGTGCACAAAAAGGATGAATCGCCTTTCCTCACCTGTGATTTGGGATTGCTCACTTAGGCCACCCAACATTTCTGCAGGCCAGAGAGGTGGACTAAAACTTGCTAAAAGAGGAAAAAAAAATCAGATCCCTTGTTTCAGCTCCACATTTTTTAAAGGAATGGGCACTCAAGCTGCATTTTGTGTCACGTTTGAGATTTGTGTCACTCCGTACATTTCCCATGACCGTCCAAATATTCATGAAGAATTAATAACATGGTCCTGCTTTTTAGCAAGTTCCATCCATTCTTATTTGTATCTGGCTATAATCAGCACCGAGCCCCCAAATACTGGGTGACTGCATTTCATTCCTGAGTCCTTTACTTTTTGTTTATGTCAAAGCAAATTAGCTGGAAGGAGACTGACGAGGAAATCGAGCAAACTGTGGAAGGTCGAGAGGGCATTTCACTGAAATGTAATATAATAAGTACAATTTAAACAATGACAAATCCCATTCACCTCTTTTGTTTTCTTGAAATGCTCAGAATTATTTTTAACCATCTTTTTAATACATAAAATTGTTCTGTTAGTTTTGCTGTACATTTGGATTTCATTAATTTCAGAGTATTTTCCAAGCATCTAAAATTGAACAGATGTCATTGGGTTCATTTAGACCTCAAATAACCCTTGCAACAAAACCAATTACTCAGGGGTCAGCTGGAAGTTGGAATTTTATAATAAAGTTTAAAAGTTAAAGACTAAAATGAGAAGAAGAAAAAGAAGAGGAAACAATGCCAGTTTCATGTCCATTCAGTTGTACAGGGCAACAACTCAAAATCTGTTTTATTACTGGGAGAAAGGGTGGAGCCAAGAGTGAAAGTTCAGGAAAGCTGGTTTACTCCCCAAATAATGGTGACTAATCAAGAAATATCTCTTCCAGCTCTCCAGCTTTACTGTGAGGAAGGATGAAAGGACAGAGGTTTCGGCTCTGTCTGAAAGTTGGTCCCGTTGGCCAAAGAAATGTCGAGACCGTGATCACTGTGAGGGAAAGTGCAACCCAAGGACACCAGTGAGGATGGACAAAGGCAAACCCTGGGATCCTGACTGCAATCCCTAAACAACACTTCCACCTACTGTAAGAACGAAGGGGGTTGATTTTGCCTGGTAAGCACAAATTGTGACTTGTTGGGGAGGTTTTAGGCTGTGGAAGAGGTTTTGGAGGACAGCTGGGAAACAGGCAGGAGAATGCACTGCAGGTATCTCAGGGGGCAATGCTGAGCCAGTCCCAGGTGCTTGGGAGGAATAAGTGACCTCTGTCAGCCCTACAGAAAAGGAAGCTTGAAAACATGGTATAAAGCCAACAGCTTTCCCCTTTCTGCCACCTTGCCAAAGAGGGAACTGGGGTCCCAGCTCTGTAAACGTCTCCAGATTTATAGGGGCGTGTCTGAGATCAGACACAAAAAATCCAACCATTGTGATTTCTTGGTTGGAAATTAGGAGCTGGGGTTGGCTTTGCTGAGCAGGAGGGAAAATGAAAATTGCTTCTCCCCTGTAACCTGAGAGGCTTAGCTGAGTTCTCCTGCCAGACTGCAAAGATCTGCAGTGGTCCCTGCCCTAAACTATACCATCCTACTTAGCTGCCAGGACTGCTGCATGGAGACCTAGAAAAATGAATAATGTATTGTATGAAAGCTCCATTACCATAACTGCAAAATCCTGCTGCTGGAGGCAGAAGGTCTCTCTGAAATACTATCAAGCACAGTGGAAAGGGAGTAAAGGGCTGATATCCAAAAAGAAATTTAATCATTGACCTCTGAAAATCACGCTTTAGCTTTTTCTTTTTCTCTTTTTATTTTTTTTTTAAGAGGCAGTAGCTATAACTCTCCTTCTGACCCAACATTAACTTTCTACAAGTTATAAGAGATTATTTATAAAAACATCCCTTATTGCCTTGACCTATTTTAGGGCTGCTCTACCCTGCAACACAGCTGGATGCTGTGGTCTGTGTTAGTGGAGTGCTCGTGCTGGCTTGTTCCTTTGGACTGAAGTTGGTAGCTCAGGTTATTCCCAGAGAGGCACCACAGCCCAGCAGAGCTTCTGCCCCGTGGTAGGGAGGTTTATCCCTGATGTGAAAAGACAAAAGAATGTGGCAGATCCAATGGAAGAGTCACACTGAGGAGCAATGGGTTGGAGTCACTTGAAGGAGCTGGGCTGTTCTGAGCACAACTGGGGAAGGAGAGGGGGCTCCACTTTGAGGATCCTCCCAGAGCAGTGTCAGGGCTCTGGTGGCATCCAGCCAGCCCAGCTATCACTTGGTCCTAAAGAGCCAAGAGTAGATTTTTTTTTTTTTCCACTGAGAGGCTGAAGAGCAGGAGAGGTTTAAGGAAGATTTCCTGGATGGGGGTCCTGTGTGTCTCTGCTGGGCTGTGTCAGGATGCAGAGCAGCCCTTCTGCCTGGAGCTGAGGTGAGCACAGCAGATCACCAGCCCTGGCTGCCTCACCAGGGGTGACCTTGCTTAGCACAGCTCTGGCCAAGTTATCAACCCATTGCCTGTAAATAACTTAAAGGACTATTGGGAATTTGCACTGGGTTTTCCTTGCAAAAAAATCACCAGACCCACCAGGAGCTTGTTTCAGTCCATGCAGGAGATGCTGCCTGGAGGGAAATGCATTGCACTAACACCAGACTGCACAGAAAGCAAACATACCCTTTCTGATTTCAGGTTTTCAGCAGGGTTATTTTTTTTTTGTTTGTTTTTTACATTTTCCTCCCCCTTTTACTTAGGGCTTTCCAGGTTTAAAAAACAAAGGCTGCTCGTGGTGGAGGAGCAATAGTGGCTTTCATATTTAATAACTCTTAAATCTTGCTCAACATGTGGCAATTGTTAGGTAGATTTGGGCTGCAATTAAAGAGGCACCCTTCCTTCTCTTCAGCAACAATATAGGCTCTTAATCCAACTAAAACCATCATATTTTAAGAGCTGAGATCATCCTGAGGCAAACGGTATCAAACTTAACATGGATCTGTTTTTCATAGGGAAGTTTAAAAGTTAAAGTTCACTTTTCTGAAAGTCTTCCATTAAAGAGAAGGCAGCTCTGAGCTCTCTTTTCAAGTACCCACAGGTACCTATACCATGCAAACAACATCTGGGGGATGGAGGGGAGAGGATAATTACTGAAATTCCTTTGTAAGTCCCTTTTTCTGTAAGAGCCTGAGTTGGGACTCTAAATAGAAGCAAGGTGAGGGGGGGTTGTTGCCTGATTATAGATTTGACTGCAGATAAGAGTCCTATTTGTGTGACTCAGCCCTCGAAGTGCTCACAGGTCTGATGGAGATAACTGATAAGAGCTGTGAAAGACAGGAATAAACAGTAATAAAACAGCCGAGCACACTTTGGCTTCAAACCAAAACACATGCTTAATAAAAATCCTGCACCGCTGAGGAGGAGACATTTTTGTTTCCTTTTGTGGTTCTGAGGTGCCTGTAAATAGCCATGAGGAATCTTGAAGCTGGTTTGTTGTCACTTGGGCTGGGCTGGGCACAGAGCTCCAGTTGGCTTTGCAGCTTTGGGGTTTACAATTCTTTTTTTTCTTTTTTTCAACTACAGCGTGAGGAAATACCTGCTAGGAGACCACAGGCAGGTGGCAGGGCTGAAAGCAAGGGTGATGCACACAGCAGGGTCACATCAGCACGAAACAGAGGGGAAGCATTTCCTTTCCAGTGCTGGCCATAGTTCACATGCAAGTTCCCTTTGCTCCTCAGAGCATCACTTCAGGTACCTCAGGTTCCTGTTTTCCCGTGGTAGCTTCCACTCCCTAATCTGCTGCTGTTCCTGATGCCTTACTCTCCTCACCTTTTATTTCTCCATTTTTCACACTCCAGAGCAATTTTAGCAAAACCCAAGCCTGGTTTGCAGCCTTCATCTGTGCAGAGGCACGAAAGGCACCGTGACAGCAGCAGTGTCTGTCAGAGGATCTGTAGCAAGAGGTGTCTATTAATATCCACTAGTCCTGCTGCCAAACCCCTGTGTCCTCCTTTGAAAAGGTAATCCTGCCTTGTGAAGGCTCAAAAAATGAGAACACCAAGGGACTTCCCTCATTTATAATAACTGCAAATGACTTGAATGAAAATACCTCCACAAACTTTTGTGGAGGGCGCAAAATTGGAGAGGGAACAAATAACGAGGAACAAGGGATTTCAGTCCACTGGTTGTCTGGGCCAGTGAATGGAAAATGCAGTTTAATGTACAGAAACATAAAATAATAAGTCTGGGGCCAGCAAACCAGACAGAAGGATATTATACTGAATGGTGATGCATCATATTGACCAGTGAAGGGATTTAAAGGTCAGCGCAGAAAAATCCTTCAAGCCTTAAACTTGGCATACAGCTAAAATGAAAATAACTCCAGCACAGCAGTGGAGGCAAAGGGATGGGACACAGCCTTCCTTTGCTGTCTGTGCAGCAAAACAGCACCAGGGTTTTGCTCTAAGTGGCACAATGTCATCTCCTCCCAAGGGGTGTCACATGCAGACACTCGAGTCCCCCATTCCCCACGAATCCCAGCTCCTGTCTCAGCACAGGATGCCATCCCAGCAGCTTCCCTCCAACAGGCACGGAGGAAAAGGCATCCCAAGGTGTTCACTTGTTCCCAGTAAGGCACAGGGGACGCTGAGTTCACTCCAGAGGCTCAGTGATGCTCGTGGGCAGGAATGCGGGATCCCAACCCTCCCCGGCTCATTTGCTCATCTCTCGTTCTTTGCTTTTGGCACTGACAGGCAAGAAAAGCCACAACAGCAAAGCCCAGGGCACAGAACAGCTGCCTGAATCCTGCAGGGGCTGGGAACCTGCGTGTCTGTATCCACAGGACCTGTCAGAGATACAGGGGAATAGTGGGAGGTGGGAGGAAAGAAGCAAAGGTGATCAGGCAATTCATTTCCTCCCACATCTCCCTAACGAGCAGTCTCATTTAGGTATTTTCCATCTCCTTGCTCTGCCAGAGTACTGCATGCCTCTTCCCTCACAGCTTTCCTGCAAAAACATCAATGAAAAGAAATTTTAAAATCTGCTCCCCTCCCAGCTGATTCCCTGTTGGAACCAATACCTTCCCCAATTCCTTCTTCTCTCACAGTAAATACAAATAAACAGCCTTTGAGCTTTAATGTAAATACAAAAAACAACCTTTAAGCTTTGATGAGCTGCAGGTAAAGGGCTCTGTAAGCTCATTAATAATATCCATGGAGTATCCTAAACCCCTTGAGTGATAAGCTGGTGCATGGAAGGGAACAAGATGGAAAATGGTGAGCAAATTTAGCATCAGTCTGAAACAGCAGTTTACACACACATGCATACACTCAGCCTCTAAGATGGATTTGTCAGAAGGATCAGGTGGGGAAGTGTTTTCTCAGTTCTTGGCTGCTGGGCAAGTGCCTTCCTTACCTCTGCCGGCTGCTCCTGAGTTAATTCTGGCTTTTCCCACCTGGGGGAGCAGCAGCGATTCGAAGCCAAACTGCCAGACTGCCAGCACAGGTTCTTCCTCCATCAGAGGTCCAGACAAGAGGGAGAGGATAAATACCGCGGGGTTACGATGAGCACCCGGAGGATGGAAGCACCGGGAGAAGTCCCCATCCCTCTCCCTCCTCTTCTGTCCCTCTGCAATCCGTTCCCCTCCTCTTCTCCATCCCTCCCCGCTGCTTCTGCCCTTCCTCAGCTCCCGAAATCCTGGAGAGGACATGGCCAAGAGGGAGAGGGGAGCAGGGTGGTGCTCCCAGCCTGCTCCGAGCAGGCAGGTCCTGCAGCTCGTGCCTGGCAGAGGTGCCTGGTCCATCCAGGCAGGACAAGGCTCTCGGCCCAACGAGGATCCCACGGGATCTGTGACATCTGGCAGTCACCGGCACTGCCTGCTCCTCCCCTGCCCTGCCTCTGGCTGTTTCCTTGTGCAAAGGGATAGATAACCTGGACATATTCCAGCTGAGTTAGTGTACACGGGATGCTCAGGATGAACTTGAGGATAGAAATATGTGTCTGACCTACTATGATGCCTAAAATACCGGACCTGGAATTGCTTCCACGTCCCGGGCCAGATGCCTCTCCTGGCTCTCACCCAGCTCCTGTGGCAGGTGAGGCAGATGTCAGACCTGCTTTCCTGCCCTTCCTCCCATCCTTCCATGCGGAAAAAGTGGAAAGAACACAGGCCCAAAGCCACAGCAAAGCCCTCCAGAGCTAATGTGGCCAGGGTCCCAGTGCAAACACTTGCCCACAGCCAAGGTGGAGCCCTGGAGCAATCCCTGAGGTCTAGACTGTACCATGCACATTGCATGGAAGTTTTAATAATAACCTGTCCACTTGATCTATGATGATTTCTTATGGAATAAATTAGATTTTCATGATGAGAGAGACACCCTTTCTTCTCAGAGGCAGAACGACTTGCATCCTGCACGAGCATCAAGGAAAAGGAAACGTTTGGTGCAATAATATCCCATCTCTGCCAACTGCCTGTCTTGATACCCTGTTTCTGCTACTCACCACATTTGAATCCTAGGCATACTTGTTCTTTTTTTCTTTTCCTTGTGTTCCCCCTTCAGCAAAGGCTTTTATCTTCAGTCCTTTGCTACAGACCCCTATTTTCCAAAACTGGCTTTAAAATAGGGATCAAGCAACACAGAGAGATGAGAATAAATGCAATCTTATGTACTCAAGTTTCAGAGGTTTTCTAAAGGAACAGTCAGAAAAGACTTAGGAGCATGCAGCTATTTTCTGTGCCTAATACTGATCCCATCAGGGGCTTAAAAGCAGCCCTTAAGGTGCTTTATTGTCTTAGGAAACTCTTTGCAACAACAGAGCAGAGATGAGCAGTTTCATCTCCTTCTCTTCCATTAATGTACAAACTGTTAAAAGACAAGAAAAACTACAATAATAAACATGAGGGAGCTTGCTGCAGCTGTGCTTGTCAGCTCCAGCCATTAGTGTGGCTAATTCCAATTGGGAACAGTTCCTGGGCTTGGTGATAAATTAATCCCAACTCTGATAGTACGGAAAGATTTCTGTCTGCATAAGCCGAAAGAAAACTTCCCAAACTGCTTACAAAATCCTCTTTACAGTTATTTTGGTGACTACACACCAAAATATTTAGTCTGCATATCTTTTTTGGATACAGTGCAATCTATTTTTTATTTTGATTAAGTGATATTAGAATAGGATGTGCTTCATCCAAAAGACAAAAAAATGTACTCACAGGCTTGCACTGACATTGCAGAAGGATGAAGCACAACCAGTGTGGGGTTATGTCTGTTTTCCTGGAGATACCCTGCAACTGCTTTGTAGGAAGAGAGCAGTGCCATTGAACATTTCTGAGAACAGCCTGAATTTTATTTCAGGTTGCTGTTTTTAGGAAAGCCCACAGACTGACTGCTAAAATGAGAAAATATAACAGTATTGACTGTATTCACTGATTTTTTTCCATCAGTGTCGGTCTGTTGGCTGAAGGATGTGACCCAGAGGAAAAGCAGAAGATTCACTGGCTGTATAAAAATCCCCAGGGCAATGATTCAGCATGGCCAGTGCCTGTGAGAGACATTGGATGCTGGAGCATCCTGGACAACTGGGCATCTCCTGCTGGCTGCATCCTGCCCTGCACCACCTCCAGTTCCTGTGCCTTCTCCCCAGCATTCCAACTCACACACCACATTCATCTTGCAGTTGATTTTGGTCTCACTCCTGCAGGAGCAGGGGGTTTCAGGAAGTTATTCACCTGGGCAGTTTCATCTCAGCCCCGATGAATAGCTTCATTCTGGAATAACAAATATATACAGAGGGAAGGCTGCTTGCCACAAGGATTCCTTTATGCTGCGCCATGAATTGTTGGCCAGTGGCCATTTAGCATTGAAAGGCAAGAGCCACCTGTGTCAGGTGTGTTTAAAGTTCATATTGACTCCTGCCCACCAGTATTTGCATGATGGACAACATCAGAGAAAGGTGCATTTAGTCATTAATTTCTGCCTGACACGGGGAACGGAAATGAAAAGGAGCCCTTTTCTTCCAGGCACAGCTTTTGTTTTCCAGTGTGATCAGTCAACTACCAGCCCAGCGACACCCAGCACGGGGCAAACCCAGGTCTAGAGCGCTGGGGACATTTTGGGGTTCCCTCCTGCCCTCCCACACCCCTGTGGTCCCCCACAGCCTCCTCTCTGCCCCCGGCTGCCTCCGACCCCGCTGGATGTTCAGCTCCGCTCCGCCTCACACAATGCAGCTCCCTGGGAATGGATTAGAAAGCGAGCTGTGTGGGATATTTGTTATGGCCATGCCTTTCATGGAGAAAACTGTGACTTCTAGCAGTTTTTGTAGATTTTGTAACCCCAGCCAGCCTGCTACTGATTCCTTCATGAATTTTTACAGCTTTGGCTCCATTCGGGAGCGGTGGAGTAGAGATCACAGTTTTTAATGGGTTTAAGTTATTAGTTACGTATTACCAAAGGGTGTAACATTCTTCATGTTGTAAAATAAAGTCCGTTTGTCTTCTCTCCATTTCCCACAGCACACAGTGTTTCATACAGTGCACCATTGTTGGGTTTCTCTCTGAAGTTGGCTGTGGGCAGTTTTGGGCCATGCCAGTGCATCAGCCACAGTGATTGCTTCGGGTGCTGGATATCACACCAGTCCCAGCCTTTAGGAAACCCTGAGGACACTCACCCCATGTGGGAATCCCCTTCCCATGAAAAAGGGGGAACTGTAGGTGGGAGACTGCGTGGCATGGCTGGGTCAGAAAGGCTGGAGGGATTCTCAGAGGGGTTTGTAGCTGAGGTCTCAGTGTCGGTGTGAGGCCCCTGAAGGATTTATAAGGTTTCCTTTCTGCTCCCTAATGGGAAACTTTGGCAAGGGGAGCATTAGGATCTCTACCTATACTGGTGTACACCTCCACTGACCAAAACTTCCCTCTTCCACACACTTCCCAAGTGGGAAGATTTGCACTGTCTGGCTGCAAACTTGGCAGTGGCCTTTGTGCAGATGTCGTGGAGGGCAGAATTTGCTGGATTAATACAAATACCATCTGTGGGCTTGGTTCAGATGAGCACAGTGTTTGAGAAACAACCCATTTTGCTTATATAAGGACTAGTGACATAGCCAAAATCTGCAGCACATATCTGCTTTCCTCAAACAATTATTGGTGGGTAGCCAATATTTGTTACTTTTCTCCAGAACAATGCATAAACTACAGCACAGAGACAACTGGCCACTCCATATGCTCATGTCAGACCAGAAATTGCTCTAAATTGCTTCAACCAATTTATCTTCCACTCAAAAATGAAGACAAGGAAGAAAGAGCCATTTAAATTATGTTTAAAACCACTCAGAGTACGTTCTAGCACTGTTATCCATTGGAGCAGGGAGGTAAATCCAGCCCTTTTTTCATAAACATTGGAGATTTCTTTTATAACTGATACAGCTTTAGGATTATTTTTTTTCTTTGTTTCGTTTTTCCTGACCTAAAATGTCCCCTTCTGTCTAATAATAGTTTATCAGGTAAGCAGCAGTTCCAAGACCTTAGTTCTTTACACAGTAAAGTTAAGGGAAGGACTCTTTCAGCCCTCCCACAACTTCTCCCCAACCATCATAAACATGAAATCAGGCCTTGCAGAAAAAGCAAAGCTCAGAGACCTGTAGAGAAGGGACAATTTTATGGCTGTTGTCTGTCTGTAATGCATGAGATCTTTAGGAACTGACTCTTAAACGTCATCTGTCACTCAGAGACTGAAAAGAAACAAAAGAAACCAGGGAAACTTTCCCCCAAATCATCCCAGGCTGATCCTGCAAACATTTATTACGGGGCTTTGGTGGGATTGTTCCCCTAAGCAGTCAGACATCAATCAGTCCCAGTGACACTTTGGTGAGCATTTCGCACTGCCCAGCGTGGCATTTGCGTGGTTTGTGTGAAATTTGGGGGTAAACTCCGCTACCTGGGCTTTCCATGTGTGCTAAAACATGTCCTGGCTCAGGGCACCGCGTGTTTCCAGAGCTGCCCCTTGCACTTGGAATGAAGCCACCTAAATATTTACCCGTATTTTGCTCCTATAGTAACCAGAATATTGCGGTGGTATGTCTGACATAAACGTGCTGGTATATTCTGTGTTGATCTAAACAGCCCGGGAGGCATAAACGCAGTTCCTTCTTCCCAAGGAAGGACGGGCTTGCAGGCAGCATCCCACCGGCTTGGGGAAAAAACACGGGGAGGGGAAAAAATCGTTTTAAAAGGGGGTTTTGCGAGGATGACCGGGGGAAAGAGCAGCCCCGATCCTGCGGCTCCCGGGAGCGCTGCCGGCAGGCGGCAGAGCGGCCGGGATGGAGCGGGAGCCGCCGGGAGAACGGGAGCGGGAGAGCCCGGGAACGATGCGGGAGGTGCGGGGCGGCGAGTCCGGGAGAGGCGGGTCCCGCTCGGCCGCCGGAGCCAGGAGCCATGGAAGGGGAAAATTCAGAAAAATTAACGTTGATCCCGTCAGTTCCTTGAAGTGCAACTTTTCGGGAAAGCCGGGCTTTGCCTGAGGAGATCAGCAATTCCCCTGTTCCCTCCGAATCCTGCCCTGATTTAAGTTAATTTGGAGTTTTACCCGGCATTATTAACTGCACTTTTCGTTATGGGTTTGACGAAGAGAACTGTTATCCCCAATATTTCCAGGTTTACTCGGGTAAATCTTGCATCTCTGCTAAGGGGAGTTTCGCCTGGATACGGTGTTAAAATCTGAGCTTTTGTTAAATTATGGCACGAAGCAGAGCGGGAAGAGGAGAGAGGTATTTGAAGAAATACCTCATTTCCCTGTGCAGAGTCTGAGGGCTAGGCTGGACGTTTGTTATAAGGTTGAGCAAACTCCACAAAAACATTTAAGCTTACAGCAAGTTAATTTGTGAACTTATCTCTGCTGTACCTTAGTCCCCTTATTGACTGACACAGTCATGGAATTGGATGCAAACATGGGGAAAAGAAGGCAAAGAAAATTTCTGAGATCGTATTCGCACAAAGAAACCAAAACAGCTTGAATTTCCAGTGGTAAATGCTAAGAATAAGTCCTGCAGAGGGAGATTGGCATTTAAAAAAAAAAAAAAAAAAAAAAAAAAGGCAAATTGATTCAATAAAATAATATTTTAGGCTCACCAAAGACAAAGCTTCTGAAATAACCAATATTGAATTACTCACTGAGCTTTGATCCTACAGCCGTAATATGTGATCTGTCCTGCAGTAGCAGTACAGAACTGAGCCCATCATTCTCTGAGGTACCAAAACCCCCTTACTTTTATATAGGTAGTTACTTGTTCTTACATAAAATTTCATGCTTTTATAAAAGTAAATTCCAAAGCAAATGTAACTCTTCAGAGCCATCATTACCCAGGGTTTTATTGCCAGGCTTGTTAACTCTCTCGGTAAACATCAGGTCCAGCCACTCCTCTCCGTCTCGACTCCTCTTCAGAGGCTGGTAAGATTTATTTCACAAATAATGCTGAGAAGACACTGCTCACTGAGTTGCTGTCTCAGTGAGACCCTGAGAAAAAAAGTCCTGTTGTTTGGTGGCCTTACCTGACATTTTACAGGTGTAAGGCAGAGCAGCGAGAGCCCCACAGTTGCTTAACAGGGGAGGGTTTTGGCTTTGCCAGAAGATAATTGCTCCAATAGTGAGCTGCCTTTAATCCCAGGCTGTGTTCTCGGTGCTGACCTGCAGCCCCCCTGTTTACATCAGTGGGATTTTTAGGGCCAAATTCTGCAGTTAATCGCAGCAGCACAAATCTGGATTCCCGCATCTCCCTCCCCGGGCGTGGAGCTCCCTCGGATTTGACGGCGAATCTCGGGGCTGACCCCGAGAAATTGGTGGCCTTGTTTTGCAGCGAAACACGGGAAAGACCTGGGCTAGGCCCTCTCCCAAATTTCCTACAGGCAATAAATGTGAGCAATTAGGGGGCTCTGCTTGCTCAGAGGAGCAGGGGCTGCCTTATCTCTGCCCGCCTCAAGCCCTGGGACCGCCGAGCCTGGGTGGTATGAGGAGGTGTCGCTATTAGAGCGGCTGTGGAGGGGATTAATACTGCTGTGAGCTATATTATGCCCTGTCAGGAATCTCTGCAATAGGAGCAGGAGCTGGAAATGCAAGCTTTCAGCTTTAAGCCCTGAACTTGGGGCTATACAGCAAGATTAAAGCATCGGGCTTTTAATGTTTTCCCAGCAAGAAGTGAGAAATCTCAATGCATTTAAAGGCATGGTTTTTAAATAACCGGTTGAGTCAAGAGAGTGATTTGCTGTCGGTGCTCACTGTGTTCCCCTGTTACATTCCCTGAAGTGCTGCACCAGCCTGGCAGCTGCTGAGCGAGGGGCTAAAAAACCCCAGCAAAAAGGGATATGGATTGATTTTACAGATCCAGGAGTCACAGCACACAGTACAGGCTTCCTCCAAACCTGGAGCCCGAGTCTTGCTGCAGATCTTGCAGGCTATGGCTTGTGCAGAGTGAACTGATTTATGGAAAGGCACTGCAGGAAGACCGAACATCAAGGTCTCTGCTGGGGGAAAGCGCGGATTAAACTGCTCGGTCACTGTGAAGGGCAAAGAGAAAGTGGTCGGCAGTGAAGTGATGAAATAAGTCCTTCCAAAGAGAGGGGGTGTAATGGCTCTGTGGAATTCCCTCGTTTGTTGGTAGATCTGTTTTGGTCCTACAGTCCTCAGCTTTGCTGTCACAGCCTGGACATGGGTGTTCTGGTCACAAATGATTTATTCAACAAAATGCTAATTCTGCCCTGAATCCTGTGTTCACAATCCCGAATTTGACCCCAGAGCAGAAAGCAGCACAGACAATACAGGTTAGCTTTCTCTTCACTGAGTTTTTTACCTAAATCAGACACACTTACCCTTTCCTGTGCATGATGAAATAAGAAAATACGGAAGGAGAGTTTCAGCCCTTATGCCTTGAAGCACAACGTGCTTCTTCCCAGCCTCGCATTTGGGTGAACATCCACACAGCACAAAACGGTGTCGGTGACGTGCTTTGGACCAGCTCTGCATTCACTTAATGCTCAGGAAATGCAGCATTCAGGAAAAAAAATAGCCATAAATTTAGAGGGCTCAGGCCAGGATCTTTCTCTCTATAGGCTACCCTCCATAATGCATTCAGGACTAATTCTGCCATTGTAGAATTATAGAAAAGTGCGATTCCCAGCCACGCTGAAAGTACCTGGGAACTCTGGCAGGCTGGGACTTAATTTTTGTCATTAAACACATGAAAGCAGTTTTGGTTAGAGTGAATCATCCAGAACATTGTATTGCAATTCTCAATCTGAGAAACTATTGTGGGAACAAAGCACAGAGGTGAAACAATGATTTCCCCTTCTGAATGCTCTTTTATTTCCAATATATGCATGCAGAATATATGCACGCTTTTATTTTGTACTTAAAATTTAAGGCACCTCCAGGAGTCTGGTTTACATGAGGGCATAGAGGAATAATGAACCCAAAAACATAAACCAAAACTTTTTTTTACCAGAAAAAAAATTAAATTAAAAAAAATATATATAATTTTTCTAAAGGAAAACTAGGTTTGTTCATGGAGGTTGCATTTTCAGTGTGTGTGTGTTGAGAAGTTAAAACTGATGGAGACTGGATATAATAAAACCATGTGCCCAAGTTCAAAATAGTGGTTTATTATTTTAACTCTCCCTGACAAGCAGACACGATAACTTCAGTGAAATTATTTGTGCAGGTAAAATACACAGATAGGTTTGATTATTGAGGCACACAGAATTTTCCACAAGTACCTGATATCATTTGAGAAACTGTGATTATATTAATGGGGTTTAAGTCAAAGCTCTTGTGCACACACCTACACATATCTGACCTGGCATTATGTTTAATTATGGGTTAAGAAGAGCTCAGAAATGCTGCAAAACTGATTGCCTGGAATTATTTCATCACATCTGTATCAGAAAGGTCTTGCACCCACGGAGGTTCGTGCCCTGTTGATTTCAATGACAAAAGGACCAGCCAAAAATACACAAATATTTATCCTGTTTTTACAGACTACAAAAGTCCCTGGGAAAGGTTACCTGTGTTATTCTGTTGTTATTTTATGCAAGAGGTGCTGTTTGCTCTGTAGGAAAACATAAGCCTGTAATCAAAACCAACAAATATACCTTCTAACATCAACCACTACTTTTTATCACCAAAAAGATGTAAAAAATCAGTAAATGAATATTTAGTTGAGAGGTTAAATGAAACAAGCAATTAAAGATGCCAACACTCCCAAGCCCTTTTGTGCTACTACTATTTATTTTTCTCTAAGAGAAACCCTTATTTTCCAAAGGGTTATCTGGTGGAAAATCACTGCCTTAAATTAATTTTCTTTTCATCAGGTGCAATTTAAACCACTGAATATACCCTTGTACAACGATGTCCTGTGTGTTATTTCAGAAATAAATAGCTGTTTCCTTGGGTTTGGTTTTTTTTTTTTAAGTACCAGTTTCAAGACAGGAGGGAGATTTATTTAAAGAGAAATTTTCCTCCTCGGAGAAAACTGTTTGAAAAGCCACACACACACATTGAGCCTTTGTCTGTCACAGCATCTTGGAGCTGCTGAAGGAGTTTAATAATCTGAAAGGAGGAGGGTGTAAAACCTAAAGATGCTTTAAATGTACACCCCAGCCAGGTTTTTCCAAGGCTAGTTTGCACCTAAATGAGAAATCTGGGCCAGTTATTTGTTATTTTGAGACGTGCCGGGCAAAAATCCCGAATTTTTCTCTCCTTTTATTTTTTTTTTAAATTTTTTTTTTTTTTTTAATTACATCAGGGGTGACTTTTTCAGCCCGATTTTTGCCCTGAGGAGCACCTGGTGACCCCGAGAAACTGTGCAGTGGTTTGATCTCCTGCTCCTTTGCAGGATCAGGAGCTTTAATGAGCTCTCAGCAGCCTGATCCTGCGAGCCCTCTCACAAGCAAGCAACCGGCTTTGGAGGCGTCGCTTACGTGACTGAAAGCACCAGCGAAATTAAAAACTAACTCCAGCCTTTTGGAATGATCTTGAATACGAAGCTGAACCCTGAACAAGTTCCTTTTAAAAAAAACCAGACCAATAACAAGAGGGAATTTGGGATCACTGGGGGAGTGCAGCCCCTTAAAAGCGAATGGAGGCGAAAGCAGCACATCTTAGCACAAATTATATCAAGAACTTATAAAGATTTAACAGGGAGTGCTGTCCTTTCTGGAAGTATTTAAGCTGTTGCATGGCAGTTTATATCCCTGCAATGCAATTTTTAAATCAACTGCAGGATTTTATAGGAAGCTGACTTCAACTCTCTTAAAATCTGTCGGGAGGCTTCCCTGGGCAGTCGAAAGGACCTTCCACAGGGAGAATTTTGGCTGGAGACGGGGTTTCTTTTTTGGATCTGACAAACCCTGGGTTACCCCTGAAGTCCTTTCTGGAGTACTCCTCCTAGATTGCTCTGGGAAGGGTCAGCCCTGAGCTGTGCCCGGGGTCGGCACAAAACGCTCCCTGTGCAGATCCACGGCTCATAAGATTGGACCATTTACTGATGCTCACTTTTCAAACAGCCCCAGAAGGCTCCTACATAAAACCCATTCAAGGAACCAACTTGCTTCCTTTGGAAGCAAATGAGAGCCGGGACATGTGGAGTCAGGAAACTGTAGCTGGCTGTCAAAATTGGGCGCACAAAAGACACGTCAGTGTGGCATTTCCTACCTCCTGAAGCCGCTTTCCCCTCAGTGCAGCTCCACAAATACAATAGGGCATTGACTGGACCTTCAATTCACCAGACTTCAATAAATTCGGAGAGTGGATGAAATTAAAATCGAAGCGAGGGACACGCAGAGTGTTAGTCCTTCTCCAAATAATAATTTAATAACTCTCCAAAATGTATAGAGGTTTAGGAAAGGCAACCCAGATGGGAACGTATAAAATAAAGCTATAAAGTTTCCTTCAAATGGATTTTAATCATTGTTAAATATTTACATTTAATAAGCACGAGGTTTTATTGCAAGAGAGATGTAATTACACTTATCATTCATGGAAAAATGGAGTTTTAACAGCCTGTACATTGGTTTCCTAAGATGAAATAGTGTCCTAAAAATATGCTGCTTGCTCTCCCCTGGGAATATGTTCCATATGTGAATGCAAAACAGATGAGGAGGGGTTTTTTTTAATCAATGCACAAACTATATCAATTTTATTTCTCGTTGTCTCTCTTACATTTCACATAAGTCTTTACCTCTGATGTTTTGCTTATTAAAAGCACCTTATCAGTTTTTTAACACTTTTAATAAGAAGGTTATTTATTTAGTAAACAATAACAGGAAAAGTAGCAACCCCTTGATATTGGCTGTTGGTTGAGGTTGTGACCTCACACAAATTTATCAATAATTTATCAATAATTGTGGCCACATTTGATGCACCAAAGACAAGCAAAGGTGCTCACAGGGACAGCACAAATCCAAAAATTATCCCTTATTATTACATTATAATTATTTATCTGCTTTTTTTTTTTAATTTATTTTCTTCTTTTTTTTCCCCCTGGTTTCTCTGCTCACAGCACGTGTGGTCCTGGCTGTCAGGAAGTGTTTTGTCATCTCTCCTCAACACCCCGAGCATCCCTCGTTCCTCACTGGGACAGCACAGCCAGAGCTGCAGCAGCAGCAGCAGCAGGAACTAGACTGGCTTCCCCAGAACCACCAATCACCTGGAATTCTGGGTCAGGTTTTTTACCTTGAAACCTGTAGTTATAAAAAAAAACCAAAAAAAACAGACCTAATAGAAGGTTTAATATAAGAAATCTCTGGATTTTAGGAACTGATGGCAGTGACACTTGTGGGCATCATCAATGCAGGGAACTCTGCCAGGCACCTTCTGAAACACTGACTGTGGCAGCGTCTGGAACCCGTCTGTCCTGAAAAGATGTTTGGTGTTTGTACTCTGCAGGCAGCCATGAAAGTCTCTATTAACATTATTTATCAGAACTGAGAAATGAGGGTTTTTTTCATAAATTGTAGCTTTTCAGGTGAACTGCAGAAACGAGGAGGAATAAGCTAAACCACTCGGTGTACATTTTATTTTGTTATTGCACTTGTGAGCTCCACATTTTCCCAGCTGAAAGATACTGCTGTAGAAGTACACCAGCAAGAAAGGCAGAGAAATGTGGAAAAAAAAATAGATGGTTTCAAAAATGAACCATATAAATGGTCCCTTGGACTTCCCACAGCAATACAACACCCACTCTGCCAGTAAATGGAGTGGTGATGCGTGGAGTGGACTCAGTTTTATTCCCACCCCCTTGCATGGGTGGCCTTGATTTCAGCCCTCCTAAGTCACATTTTGCAGGCATAGAACAACCTTCTTGAGAACAAAATGAACTAAAACAAGTATACCCAAAAGGATCTATTTTTCTAGTGCAAATGTGTATCTTCCACCACTATGTGGTCCCAAGCTCTTGGGTAAGCCAAAACCCTCATCCTTTAAGAATCCTTTAAGTTGAAGCACAGAAATTCAATGCATTTGAACATATTAATTACATTAATATCAGAAATACCCATGGCTTGTTGCTAGTCTTGTACCTGCAAGGAAATTATTTGCCATTGCACAATTTCATGCCCATGGAGGATCCCCTGGGATCCAGAATTTTTGGATATCTACATATCTCTTCACTAGAGCTTGCCATAACTTCTGCCATAAGGTAATGATGTACCTGAGCTCAACACTAGACAGGTAAATACTGGAGCCTGGTGTGCAGTGTTACTTCTGCTTGTTGGAAGGTACCATCACATGGAGATATTAAATAAAATGGGTTCGTGCTCACTCCTCAGCGAAGGATAATTGTCCCTGTAGCATCGTTCACATGTGCTAACGATTACAGCCTTGTTCTGCCCATATTCCTGGACAGGCTGTTGCAGTGAATTGAGGAACTGCTGCCAGGAAATGTCCTTCTCTAAATGACATAATTAGAGTCTGTGGGAGCCCAGTGAAAGCAGATTAGAGGCATCACTGCTGTTCTCGATGCAAGCAACAATTCAAAGCACATAAGCAAATACTTAGACTATGGGGATGATTTCATATTGATTAAACTCTGATATCTGAGACTCTGTGGAAGGCAGGTACAGCAGGCTGGAAGGAAAACAAAGCACTGAGTTCACATTTTGGATTAGCTAAAAACCAAAGTGTTTTCATTGACCTCACTGACCAGAAATCAAAAAATCAAACCATTATCCAAATTAAAGCTATGGGCTTGATAATTAAAATTACTGGACTGTCTGATAAAATTAAATGATGAATAGTTAAATAAATTCAAAACTGCACTTTGTTTTATTTAGATGTTCTTGGTTTCTCTTGAAATTGCCCAGCAGTGCTGATGGGTAGGGTAGATTCCATTAAAACCACCAGATCTGCAGCCATCAGGCACTTTATTTACTTTCAGATGCAGCCCCACTGACTCCCATGGGAACTGTTTGTATAACCACAGGGTAACTTGTTTTAGGGTTTACAGCAGCAGGACCTACAACATCAGTGGAGCTTCTAAACTGTCTCTCTTAGCTTTTGGGAATGACTCATTAAGTGTTGTTCCTTCACTCAGGACTTCACAGCTTATTATTCAGGCACTTTAGTGGTGGGAAATTAATATATGCAATATGGGAAATTAATATGTGCAGCTATGGCACGATTCTCCATCCTTCTGGTCTGCTTCCATCATGAACACAAGTGAACACAAGTCTCACTGAAGCATCCTTTGATGCATTCTTTGCCAACTGTGTTTCTTCTGTGCAGAGGAAGAGCAGTGACTGGATCCACGAGCACAGCAGAGCTGACACCTCTCCCACCTTTCAGCTTCCTTCTTCTCTCCCAGGGCTGAGAGCAGAGTGCTGCATTTCCACACCCTGCCCCAAACCACTGTCTGATGTGAAGACAGAAATGGAGCAGCGTCTCAGGGGAGCAGAGAAACTCTTTTCCTTCCAGCAAGCTCCCCCACCAGCTCCCACTGCTCGGGCCTCCAAGGCATGAAGACAAATCCCTTCCCCTGAGGAAGGTGCTCAAATATTGATCCAAGTTCCCCAGTAACCAGCAGCACTTTTCCTTGCCTACAGACCCCTGCTCTACATAACCAGAGTGTCTCAGGTAAGTAAAAAGCACTTGCCAGAGACCCATGGGAGGAGCAGGTTGTACAGCTGTGTGGGTGCAGCAGCAGCTCTGCTCCGGGCACGCCGAGCTACACCAAGTGGCCCAGGAGGTTCATTCCCCCGTGAACCACTGCTTTTCTCTGCCTCTTTATCACATCCCTGGATGCAAGCCATGTTCCTGCAGCTTCTTCACCCTTGATTTTACAAGAGGAGGGAAGTGGAAAAGCAGCTGTACTATCCTTGGCAGCAGCTGGTTTACAGTAGCTCAGAAATCACAGTATCTCGGCGAGGTGGCTGAACCCCTTTGCTGTTGCTCTGGCAGCGGCCAAGTGAAACTCTCACGGGGTTTAGCTGATGTTTCCTCCTCAACAATGGCAGCTGAGATGATGTGGGACCACAGGAACACTCATGGGGCTTCCTAGAAGTCCTTTGACCAGCACAGGGGAGAAAAGAGCGGGTCCCACACCTCGAGAGAGCCAGTGTCAGCACCACCGCAGCTTGTAAGGGATGCCACCAAGTGCTGACAAGGTCTGAGTTGAAAAATCCCAGTCGTGTTCAACAAAGGGCATTTCAGTGACCTGTTTTGCTCCAACTCTGCTCCCTGGCTTTTTCAGATGCCTGCTGGGCTGCAGAAATGAGCTGCATGTGTGCTTTGCATGCACTAAAATTGCCTAAGTGATTTCAGTCAAGCAGCGTAGAATCAGCAGGGCTAAAAACAGAGCAACAAGGCACAACTAATACCCAGTGCATCCTTCAAATCACCCTAATTCCTTCCCTTTCTGCACAGCTCCCACGGTACAACCCTGCCAGTTCACTTCTGCCTCCCTCAATCTCCAGACTGAGAGCACTGGTTCCTTTGGCTGCCTTCCACCTCTACCATGTGCCATCCATCTTAATTGAATACAGCAGAGTATCAGTGGCTTATCTGACACAGAGCTATTTGACACTGAAAGCCCTGGAACAGATTTGCTGCACAGGAATATTCTCATTCCTCATCCCCTTGCTCAGGCTTGGGAAGTTGGAAGGACGGTGCAGCAGGAATGAAGGAGACGTGCAGGGAAAATAAAACAACAGAGAATTCTCTTGAGGAGAAAACACAGCATATTGCACCCTTAAGGGATGAATCATAAAGCAGAATAATATTTACCACAGCAATCAATGCAATCCTAGTCAGAAAAAGCTGATTTTCAAACCTGTCAGAGTTTCTGAGAAGAGCTTATGCATGACACAAGCTACTTTATTTCAGTTTGGTAATATTTAGACTCAGTTGATAACTTTAACAGATGCTATTTTATGCTTCACTTAAGGTGTTCCCCAATTCACTTTGCATGTTAGTGCGACTTCTTTGCCCTCAGACAAAGTTAGGTCATTCTACAGGATGCTCTGCAATCAGAGTCCTTCAGATGATGGCCCTGGGAGCTTAACCAGCCCCGTTTGCTCAGGTGGCCAAAGCTGGTGTTGGCTCGAGCCCTTCAGTGCACAGATCCAAGCAGGACTTCCCATAGAATCAAAGCTCAAAATTCATTTAGCCTCGTTGTAATGGTGATTGTTGCATTTGAGTCAAACCTTCACTAAGCAGGGAGCTGTGGTGCAGACACTGGCAGACCTGGCAGAAAGAGCAGTGCTGTGTCTGCTCTTCTCTGCATCTGCAATTTTTACTGAGGGGCAATTTTTTTATTTTCAATTTCTGTGATATTTATTGTCCTTATGAGACGTGTTCAAAGCAGCGAATCAAAATATCCTTTTCTGGGGAAGTAAATCTCCCAGGGCTTAATTCATCATTTTGAAGTAATACAAAGCTTAAATTTGTCTTTGCTGGAGCTGCATACTAAATATTCAAGCATAAATAAAGAAAATATAAATAAAGGAGTCCTGAATCTATTTCACTGTGTTATTAAAATTCCATTGTTTGTTCTGCGGGAAAAGACCTCCCAAAATGACAGTGGTAATCTGGGCAAAAAGCAGATTGTTGCCAAAGGGTTCAGCTCTTAAAGGGGGGAAGCATTTTAAAAACTGCCAAGGAAAATATTTTCATTCATGAGTTCACCCAGCCTAAACATGCATCTAATCCTCCCAAACTGACAGTTCAAAAAGGCAACCACAGCTGAGACAGGCAAAGTGTTCAGTTCAAAGGCAAATAAAAAAGGACCTGGGGATTATTAGCATTATCACTTTATCACGAAATGACCATCGGCCCTGGAAGTGCAGAGCTCCACCTCCCCTGCCCAAACCCAGGGGCTTATTCCCCATCGTGTTCCTAAAAGGGCAGCAAAGCCTTCCTTGGGGATTTACCACAGTGAGGAGGGGGGTCTTAGAGGGGTTGGGACTTGCTCCCATTTGCAAATTTAAAGATTGACATAAAGTGAAGCAAAGTGCCCTGAATCTGCAGAACAGCAGTAAGTCAGGAATCTCGAGCGGTGCTCCTCGTCAAGGACCCCCTTTTCCTGAAATACCCATTGCACAGACCCAGAACGAAAAAACTTCCACACTAGAGACATAAATCTTGGCATATTTAACAAAAAAACCCTCCTCTCTGTCTCTCTGTTTTACAGCTATCTCGTTTAGAGAATAATAAATATCTTGTCCAAGGCTGGAAGAAACAGCAGTGGCAGAGCTGGGGAGTGAATAACCAGACCTGTAAAAAAAAAGCTGCAGCAACTTTAAAGTGGGAGTCTCTTGGAAACACAAACCTTCCCAGGAAGTTGAGAAGATACCTCTCTTTTGTTAGGTTGGTGGTTTTCTTTTTCTTTTTTTTTTTTTTTTTGGAGGGTTGGCTTTGGTTTTATCTTTCTTCCCCCAGTACTGAGCCTTGCCAGCCCTGTGTGAAACCATCAGCCCTCCCACCAGCCAACCCATTTCTCCTTCATTTTGCTGATATCAAACCTGGGCTCCAAGTCAGGCAAACGTGACACAGCTGTAGAGGTCTCACAGATGCTGAGTTCCCCAAAATTCTGCAAAAACAGGCAAAGAAGTTTTTACAACATGAGGAAAGACAGAAGTGTGAGCCTAGTTATGTTTTAAGACACCAAAATGAGAAATTATTGATTTTCCCAGCTGGCTGGGGAGAAAAAAGAACATTTAGAGTTAGTTACAGATCAGTCCAACCAAGAGAGACAAAAACTGACTTCAAAAGTCTCATCATCTCCTGAACTATTTGCTGCTGACACTCACAAGCACTTGCCCTTGCAGCAGAGACACAAGGGATGGGAGAGCCAAAGGATGGGAGACCCATGGGAAGAGAGCAGTGACTTTCAGTCAAGGGGTACCATTTTCCCTCCTCCACCCCTCACCAACAGCCAGTTCTCATGGAACAGGGGATGGGAGCAGCTGAGGACATGCAGTGGGGCCGAGCTGCCCCAGCTCCTTGCCCTGGTTGAGGTCCCACCACGGCTCCCGGGGCTCCAGCCAAGGACCTCACATGGTCTGCAGCCAACAGAGGAGGTGGAAGGGCTGGACCCATGGGGGTCCTCAGCTAAATCCCTTCATTTCTGGCTTGGAAAATAGATCAGAGCGGCAAAAACATCGCCCTGCCCAACTCGCTCAAAGTTTCCCCATCTCATGAAGGTGCTCTGCAGGTCCTGCACCACGAAGTGCTGCTGCAAAGCAAACAGCCCGAGCAAGAGCAACTGCATGGCCAGCTGTAGGC
>JAYRBT010000028.1:8555424-8584811 GCA_036023395.1 Myiotriccus ornatus | reverse complement strand
CTGCAGGTCCTGCACCACGAAGTGCTGCTGCAAAGCAAACAGCCCGAGCAAGAGCAACTGCATGGCCAGCTGTAGGCTGCTTTTCTTGGCATTTATCCTCAGATGAAGCTTTCCTAAAGAATCCTCCCCAACTTGAAACCACAACAATGCATGCTTTAAATACTGGCAAACATTTGAACGGGCTGGCACACCCACAAAGCTGCCGGGGGAGCCGTGGCTCTGCAATGGGTTGCTGGACTGCAGGATCCCCCTCAGGGCTCTCATCTGCTTGCAGAAATAAGAAAGAAAAAAGTGAGGGAGCATTTTCAGCGGGCTTTCTGCCCTTCTGAGGGAAGCCAAGCTGCTGCCTCTTCATTGTTTCCTGCCTTCCCCAGCACAGCTCGGGGACAGGTTTTCCCTCAGCCCCTGTGTGGGATCCCTGTGCGGACACTGATTGCACCAAGAGCCACCTGCAGTGGGAGTCACCAGGGCAAACGAGGTGACCATTGGAAAATAGGCTGCTCTCTCACCTTAATTTGGCCAAGCACTGCACATCAACCCTTTGGAAAGGCAGTGGTATCTCACCTGAAACCCAAGTCCTGTGGAAAAAGCTCTTTCCTCCAGGAAAGCTCTTTACTCCTCTGTCTGCTGTGAACACAGCACTGAGCCAAGAGCTCTGCTCACACGTGGCTGAGCACAACACCCACAGGACTCCAGGAGGAGATTCCCATTGACAGCGACAACCAGACAGATTCCAGCACAAAAGCATGTTCATGAACGTGATGCCATCTCGCCCCATGTTTGGTGCTGAATTCCAACTCATTTCTCTGGTTTATATCTAATAAAAAAACCCCAGACCAAGCAGCAAACATTTAGCAACAAGACCACCCTTCCCAGCTTCACGCTGCTTCAAGTGCTGCATTACAAGGTGAGGTTAACGTAGGTATTATCTTCCTCCCTTGTGAGCCTTGGTGTTCTTTTATCTGTTTTATTTGCATATATTAAATGTTTGCAGAAGTTAAATGTTGCTGCAAAAATATCTCCAAACAGCTGCAACCACAGCACCAAGTGTGAGAGCCAGATGGTTGGAGGGTACCTGAGCAAACTGGTGCCCAACCACTCACCCCTTCTGCTGGAAAGGACCACTGGAGCTTTAGAAGAGCCAGGTGAATAATTGCATGATGTGGTGAATGCTTACTTCGTTTGAAAACGTATCTGGAATATCCTGCCAAACACGCCAAATCCTATGGGGCAGCTCCAGCCTGCGATGGGTGTGTGCAGGCAGACCTCTGCCAAGGCTTCCTTTGGGAAGCACCAGCTCCCAGAAGGAGAGGAATCAACCACTGCCTCACCAAGATCACTCCCAGAGGTACCTAGTGCTGAGCAGTGTTTATGGGATGCTTGACTGTCACTGTAGGCTCTCAGCAGACACACACAGACACTCAGCTTGTGGCTGGAGCAAGCTGAAGAGCATCCCCCAGTTTATCCAGGAAAACAATCCTCTTACCAGCAAAATGACATGCAAGGTGCTACTGCTAAGCAGGCATGCACAAAACACACACACACTGCTCCCCAGCTCAAGACCTTAAGCCTCTTATTATGCAACTGCTTGGGGGTTTTACCCTATTTGAAAGTTAATTCAGATGACAACAGGATTAGCCACTGTAGAGCTCCTTCACCTCAGGATGGGTGACTCCTTGGCAGGATTCCTGCTCTCACCAGTCACACCTGATACAGATGAATGCTATTTTGACTGCCTTTATGCTTTAACTGTGTATTATGATTGTATCAGATTATCTGTCGCCCAAGACGAGTTGTAACGAGGGAATATTTAGACAAGCAACCCACGTAACACCACCAAAGTGTCGTGTGTTTGGGTAAACTGTGGGACAAGCTTATGGTGAGGAGCTACCACAGGATAAACACATGTGAATACAGCATCATCTGCTGGATCTTGGGCCTTGATTCGAGCCATGTCAGTACAGAGCTTCTAAACTGAGCCCAATGTTAACTTTCCTGCGCTGATTTTATCTCCCTTCAAGCAGGTTTGTGGTCATCAGAGTTTGGCAAATCGAATATTACTAGATGATATTTTGAAACCATACGGACAAACAGATTTCCCGTGTTTTAGATAAAAAATTGGTGCAGTAAATGAGGAACTTTTCTTCCTGCATGTTCTTGGAATAGTTCTAAAGCACTGTACAGAAGATCAAAGCTGTCTATTCACAGCTTGGAAGAGGCTCAGATGAAGAGCAGCAGAACCATAAACTGGAACCCCACAGGTCTGGCTTGGATTCCCAAGATTTCTTATTAATTTGGGTCAGTTGCTTGATTTCTCTGAGTCTCAGATTCCCATTGTAACTTTTTCAGTTTAGATCACTAACTGCAGAGCAGAAACTTTCCTATTTAACTTTCATATTTAAGCACTGCTCAGACAGCAGGGCTTCACCTGGGCCTCTCCCTTCTGCTGTAATACAACCAACAGTAATCGCAGTACGACACAACTAAATGATCTGTGAATGTATTTTTCTGTCAAACCTGATTTTCTTGCATTTTAAATTCCACAAGGCACTAGAGCAGCCCCATACTGTGCTCTTATCTCTCCTTTCCATACACCACTGCTCATCCAACGAGGATAACATGGACATCCTTTGTACAGGGTGTCCAGTGCCCTCAGGGCACAAACCCGGGGGGGATCACAGATTTGAGGACAAGGGTCAAGCCCTTCTCAGATCCTTGGCAAACCTGGCCCTCACACCAACACATGGGAATCCAGTTCATTTCAAGGAAATGGCGGTAATTTTTTCCTTCCTTTTCCATGTCTCCACTTTTCTGACCTGGAAAGATGCTTTGGCAAGAGCAGAGATAACCAGAGAGAGCCCATGCACAAAAAATATTGAGATGGGCACTCTTAAGACCACAGGCTCTCACCAGTGCCACCATCACCCTTAAAAACAGGGTTGTGCCTCCCAAAGTAAGAAAGAACATTTGGCATCTGAATATTCTTAGTGTGTCTCTGTAATTTCAAGTCACTTCAAGGACTCTTTACTCAGTCAGACTCTGCAGTAATCATTAATATTTAGAGTTGAGATGGGAATTGAGTACTGGCAATAGAGCAGAAGATAATTGTGGGAGCTGCTGCTGAAAGCACGTCTAGTTCATGACTGATTGGCCATCAGTCCTACCTCATCACAAAAGCATGCTGAAACCTAGGAACCTCTCACAGCAACAGTCTAGGAACCTCTCACAGCAACAGTCTAGGAACCTCTCACAGCAACTCAGTGAGGTTTGTTACATTTTTCCACGTGTGACTGGTGAGGTCATTTATCATCTGCACATGAAAACCTGCTGCAGTGACTCCCTGGTTGCTCACACTCACCTTCAGACAGACAACCCAGAGCTGCTGCAGCAAGTGGTCTCCTCTCAAAGTCCCCTTGCTGGGTGAGGATGTCCAGCAGTGGTTTGGGATGTTAATTCAGCCAGGCCGTGGCTGTTGTATTAGTTAGTGCTGTGATTAAAGACAGTGGCAAGTGAAGATGTCATCTCCATAACTCATCAGGTCACCCTGGTGCTGCTGCAGGTGGAACTGGCAGGGAAGCACCAGCACCCTTGGGCACATGGGCAGCTCATCTGGGAACGGACCAGGATCAGCAATCCCCACACAGCACACTGAGCATGGAAACACTTGGGATCACTGACACCCTCTTGGGTCTCCCGGGATTTAGGGATGACAGCGGGGCAGCAATTTTTGGACATTACAAAAGCCTCCAAACTCAAAAGCTCCCACTCAGTCTCCTGTCCTGGCATGGATGAAGCTGCAGGACCTAAAGGCCATTCTCCAAGAGCTGGAGAAGGCAATACACTGGGATTTTTACAGTGGTGATTTATTTCAATTCATAGAGAGAAACTATTTCCATAAGTCAAAAAAAATTGCAAGGAGGAGGGAAATGAGGTGTGTTGTTTTATGCACACAAAATGGAAAGAAATGAAAAATGCTCTGTTTTCTGCTACGTGATCCAAAGGAGTGGGTTGATTATTTTCAAGTTTTTTATGGGGTTTGGCTTTTGGATTCCACTCACTAAAAGCACACAAATGCTTCCGAGAATGATATTTTTTTTTCCCCCATCAAAAAAAGAAAAATTAAATTAAAAATTTAGATGAGTTGCAGATGCAAGAAAGTAACTGGATGGGAGAGGACAGCAGACCAAAGCCAGAATGGCTCATTTCCCTCTTCAGCCTGGGCATGTCCTCCTGCTCCACAACAACTACAGAGCTCAAACTGAAGTGGACAATCTCCCTCACAAAACTGCCACTTGTACTGCACAGAAAACATGGATATCACTGCTGAGGCTTGTCAGGACACCAAGGCTGGACTGCAGGGCTGGACATAACCCAGACAGGCTCCCTCAAACCTCTTGTGAGGGTGCTTGCAGGAGATGGTTGGTCTTTCCCCTGCATGGAGGTACAAATAAGCCTGCTTGGTTTTTCCCTGCTTTTCAAAGGATCCTATATAGTAATGAATACAATGCTCAGCAACCCACAAGACCTCCTGCTAAGCAGGAGTCTGTAGGCTGGGCTGTTAAAATAAATGAGAAATCACCACTGGTCACAGCATGAGCAGGATTTGCCCAGGTCTGACTGACATGAAGAAAAATGAAGATAAAATACAGTCATGTATATTAAAGTGAGGCTGCTTAAAAAGTGATTTTCCTGGTGATGCCTATTCAGTCCTTTACTTTCCAACCCACCTTTTTTCTATTCTCACAGGACAACTACAGGTTGAGGCAATTTACATCAAACTCCTTCCCCAAACCTGACACTGGTAATTATTCCAAATTACAAGATTTGACAGGAGCCTGAAGAAGTGGCACTTAACTCCACTATAGCATTAAGTCTTTTTTTTTTTTTTTCTCTCTGCTCTCTTAATCCCCCTCCTAAAAGCAGAAAAACGATATGGCACTCCAGGTTGAAACGAGTGACTGAAAGTATAATGCCAAATATAAAAACATAACTGCCATTATCATTTGACTCTGCTTGCAAACAGGACCACAATTATGTATCCTTGGGCTTCCCTAATGATCCCTCAGCCCTGGGAGGCTTCTCTGCTCGGCCTGTGCCTGTGGACTGCACAGAGGTGCTGAGTCCTGCAGGCAGCCCAGACTTCCTGGGAAATCTGAAGATGGAGCTGAGTCATTCGTCCTTATTCCTACAGGACCAGATTTGCAGCTCAGAAGCAAGTTTTTGTCTTCCTTATGGTTGTGCCCCATGTGCTGAAAGATGAGCCAGCACAGAACAATATCAGCCTGGTTGAACAGAGAGCTGGAACTCAGAAAAAAAAAAGGAGTTTATGACCTTTGGAAGAAGGGGAAGGCAACTCAAGGAAACAAGGACATCACGAGGTCGTGCAGGGAAAGAATTAGAAGGGCCAAAGTGCAAAAAGAGCTTAATCTGTCTGTGAAAGACAGTAAAAAAATGTTTCTATAAATACAGTAGCAACAAAAGGAGAATCCAGGTGGGGCAGGGCTGACACAGCTCCTGGCGTTCCCCCCTTTCCTTATGGGAATTTCTACGGGCAGCAAGCGGATGTGCTGGAGCGTGAGCCCAGCTCCCAAAATGCCAGCCTGGGAGCTGATGGGACCCCCCAGCTGGCAGCGAGTCTCCAACCACCCTGTGGTGGGGTGTCCTGGGAAGGGCTGGGATTGCTCAGCCATTTCCAGGGCCTTCAAGGCAGTGGCTCATTCCAGCACCCCCGGCTTTTCTGCTGGAGCACCACAATACTGGGGTACTATTACAGCAGCAAATTGGCCCATTAAGCCTCAGGAATAATGACTGCTGTTGGTAATTACCCCTAATCCACTAATGAGCTATTGTTTGCTCCCAGCATTAAGGGTAAGCTTAATGATGTGAAAAAAAAAAAAAAAGCAGCAAAATAGACTTGCCCCAAAACTGCTAAACCAACTTAATTGAACAGATGCTTGCTTAGCACCTGCATTGTCATGCTGATTCATAGAGAACTGTTTTAATTGCAAGATGATCCTCCGTGGATCGTGTTTCCTTCACCTTAGGGTAGGTTCAGAAGTCAGAAAGTAGGAATTGATTAATTTGGTGGCATTAGTATGAAGGTTTAGCCCGTGCAATGTGGCTTTTCATCTGAGCTGGCCAACACATGGATGATAAGGACCAATAGCAGAGAAAAAGCTCTGCAGCAATAATGGGAGAACACTAAAATCCCCTAATAGGAACTGCAAAATTGAAACCAAGTGTGGTACAACATAATTTCTGTCCTGTATGAATTATACACTTATTAAGTAAAAGAAATGCTAAATGAAATGTATAAATTATTACAACAGCACTTGTGTAAAACAAAGTTGCGCTTTGTAAACTTCTGAACGCCAAGATTGATGGTTTTCATGACTTTCCCAAGATCTGGGAAATTTGGCTGGGGCTGCTACTTGTGCAAAATTTAATCAATGAATTTATTACTTACACAGCAAAACCAGTGAAGTTCATTACCAACATGAGAACTGCAAACATGGTACGAATTAGGTGAAAACAACTTTCCCTAGAAAGATGAGGCATTTACACTGTTTAAACGTGACCTTTTCTTGTGGAAAGCCACAACAAATTCAAGGTCAAACTTCAATACTCCTTGTTCTGCCCCAAACTGCTAAAAACTATTCTATTGACACGGGCAAGAGGACACTTTGCTTCCCCTCCCCTAATTTATACACATCAAAACTGAAGACTGCAATTTTCCTTCAAATACTGTGCTACTGGGGAATTTGCTCTTGAATAAAGTGTTCATGTTTTCATCTGCAGCAATTCCTTAGCTGCTGGCTTTGAAATGTCAGCAGCAGCAAAAGATGGGGAAATGTGAAGAGGAAGGAAAAACTTGGATAAGCATGCTTTCCTCTTCCCTCTGGGTTTGGAAACACAAAATAACCATTGCAAATCCACTTGAGCATCCTAGAGAGAATACCGATGTTGCACACCCAAATAATAATTCTTCCAAATTTAAAATCCAAATTCAAATCCCTTGGTATCCTGTTATAATTTCTCAGTGAATGGCCAATCAGAACAACATAAGAACATCACAATTCATTCTGTTTTCCTCCACCACTTCCTATTCAGGTGCTTTTCACCAAACCAGACCAGGAGGAAGAGTTCTGGGGGCTGCTGTTGTCATCTTTCAAGAACAACTAGCAAGGAAAAGGAAGTTGTTCCTGGCAGAAGGGCAGGCTAGAAATAAGGTGTTCTCAGGTGAGTACCCAGCTCCTGACTTGGCATTTTCTTACAGAGGATGTTAAACCCACTGCTGATGGCCATGTGAAATAGGAAAAATTCCAGCCACTTGAGTCACTTGATGCCAGCTCTCTCTGACCCAGTCTGATCTATCAGATTTGAACTGGGACTGATCAGCTTCCTTCAGGGATCCTGGAGTCAATTCCTACACCAAGAATTGCTGATGAACAGTTTCGAAGTATGTGAAATGTGGAAGTTGGAGGCAGCAGGGGACGAGAGAGAAACAATATTTCAGAAGTTGGGCTCCTGTCATTTCCCTTAGCCCCAGAAGCAGGTTTAGAAAGGGCTTTGCAGGAAGCAGGCAGAGAGGGAGAGCTGCTCTCCCCAAACCTCCCCTCTGTGAGCCTTTCAGGCTGAGCTCTGCCCTCTGCCCTGGGACAGGAGCCCAGCACGGCTCCCATGCACAAACCTGACGTCAGACCTCGGAGCGCTCAGAACTCCACTGCAGACCAAACCAACACACCCCTCTTCCTCAAATTCCTCCCAATCCCCCAGTTCAGCGCTAAATATCAGGGGGTTGAAAATTCCACCCAAATGTTACTTCTGTGTCAAACGTTTGGAGGCAGAACTGTATCCCACGGCCGTGGAGCCTCCTCATTCGAACACTCCGTGCCTCAACCAATCTGCCTGGCAGGGGATGGTTTATGTCAAAGCAAATTATTTCCCTTTTTTTTTAACAATATAAATGTTTAGATTGCAACGCTCTCCCCTCTCTGGAGGTTCTGAATCTGCATTCAGGGGGCAGCAATCTCACCGACACCTGTTCAGGTGTGCTGCTTTCGCTGTGCCTCGCTGGCTCTCCGGTCCTTGGTGAACACTTTTTGGGTCTCATATATGTCCCATGGCAGACACATAATCACTGCAACAAAAAAGAAGGTCACATTTGTCAAGTCTGAAAAGCAGAGGAACACTTTTTCACTCAGCTGCCTAGAAAGAGGGAGAGGGAAAGCGAAAAGGAAGGAGTAGCCAAGGCTTTTTCTAAGATAAAAAGCAGTATTTCCTGCATCAAGCTCATGCTGTCTCTTGAATTTTGCATGTAAGCTGCTGAAGGCTATGAACTCTGGTTTTAGCAGAATGCTCTAGGTGGATTTTAGATGTGAACTATTATGGCAACACTCTCTGCATCCCAAGGCATTGGGATACATTATGGAAGATACTTTTTGTGGGCTGATGTGAAGCCTTTTAATAAGACTGTTCCTGCACCTAAAGGCAGTTTTTCTCATGTATATTCACTACCACACTCTCTTTGCTTCAGTCCCATGTTCCCCAGGCTGCAAGTCCCCTCTGGACCCCATTATGTGAAGTTCCTGCTGTGTTGGACCTTCCTTCCCTACAACAAGACAGCAGTTGGGCTTTTCCATGTCTCTGGCCAGTCATCCCAGCACAGGACTAACTTGGGTACTAACAAAGAGGTTGTTTTCTCAGACAGCAGATCACAACCTCATTCTCCCCTTCTGAGGAGATCTCCCAACTAATAATAACTATGAACAGAAAATTGTATGGGATTATCAAGGATTTTTAATTCATTAATTTGGATACATTTTATGTGCAGAATCACCACGTGTTCAGGCCGAGGCTGAGCTAGAACCACACAAATATTACACATCGCCCTGTTAATGCCAGCAAAGCCCTTTTCATTGCATAATTCTGCAGCCTGTCTGTAGTTTTTATTTCATTAATTTTCATCCTGATAATTGGAAGCAGCTTCTCTCCTTGCTTTTTTAAGGTTTAATGAGCTGCATAACTTCGTGCCTCCCACTGAGGGTCACTTTGCACTCTGGAGAACCACTACACCTTCCCCTCCTTCTCCTTTACTCTCCAGCAACACAAGATGATGTTTATTGTCTTCCAGCAGAGATGTTTGTGCATCCATGGATGTGTCAGGCACGTAGGGATGACCTTCTCTGCAGAGAAACACAAATTGCTGAGATGGGGAAGGTTTTTACGGGGAATGACAGTGGGACACAATCCTGGAATAGCACTGGAAGACCTGGATTCCTCTGCCTCATATACACCTCAGCTATGCAGGGGCAGTGGCACCTTGGGTCTCCCAAAAAGCCTCACAAAGTGACATCAAGACCTGGGTTGTTCTTTGGACAGTGATTTTGGCAAAGCAATCATTTCAGCATTTACTACAGAAACAGTGGAAAAAAGAAGTCAAGGGAGATGGAAGTGAAATAATGATTGTTTCCATTATTATATGCTTTTCCACTGGGACTGCTCTGAAGGAGAGATAAATAAAAACACTACCAATAAAAGATGTCTTGATGGAGCAGTCTCTTACAAGGGGACTGAGGTCGTGGAGAATCATCTTTTTCACATTTGTAGGTGTGTATCAATGTTGGAAAGTAAATTCTTCTGGCCTAAGATATAAAAGCTTATCTATGTACATGAAAAATCACAATATTGCATCTCTAGTAGCTTTAGAGATAATGGCCAACCAACCAACCAACCAACCAACCAGGATTTTATACCCTGGACAGTTTGCCAGCTAAGGTGGGACGCTGCTTTTCCACAATCCCTTGAGGCTCAAAAGAGAAAGATGGTTTCATCCAATAGGAAATCCAACAGATACTGGACTGAAATGTCTTTCAGAGGCATAAAACCAGAAGGTTAAATGCCCATAAGCATGTTGTGTACCTTGAGATATCCCCAGTGGCCATCAATTTGCTTCACATCGTGTTCCTTTACTTTTCCTGATTTCCTCCTTGCAGTTTGGGAGCAGTTCAGAAGTTCTTGAGCACCGTCACAGTGGGGAGTCCAGTTCAAAAATACTTACGTTGAATTCTGGGTGTTTTAAGAAAGAAAACATTAAACACTTTTTTTTGTTTTGTTTTCTCCCAGGTTGTTGACTATTGCTCTTGGAGTTTGTTTTGTTTAATTTCAAAGGGATTTTTAATTACGCATATTCAACTGAATTAAATTTACCCAAAAGAGCTTCCCAAACCCCAGAGAAATACTGTCCTAACACAAAAATGGGCTCTGTCACCCTCTACCACTTTGACTGACCCAAACCAGAGCTATGAAAAGCAATGTGCACATGTAAAGTTCAGCCATTCCACCACCTGAAATGCAATTACCTGGGGACCCTTTCTCCGAGATGTTTTTTCTAACAACCCCAAAAACTCACGAGATAAATGGACACTAACAAAATAAACCGCACAAGCCTCATATTCAGGCATGTAAAAAGGCATCCTAAGTCGTCCCGGTTTGCTCAGCTCATCTTTAATGTGTTTACAATGCAAATGAAAAGGCAGCCGTAGCTTTGCTAGCTTTTAAGGGTGAATTACTCTGCACAAGGGAAAGACCATCCACACCAGGAGCCTCAGCCCTAAAAAGCACGTCTGTGAAGCCAAGTGCTAAGTGACCTAGAAAAGCACACAACAAACAAGGGTCCTGTCCATACAGGAGCTTTGCATTGTACTGTGTCCCATAGCTGCATATGGATCCCATTGAATAGGAAGCTGTTTACTTATTTCTGTACATAATTCCACCTAAGATGAGTCAACAGCCAGTATAAACAGCAGCTTTATTACCATTTGTCACCTGAAAGAACTGCCTCAAAAGCTGTCAGTTGAATTTGGAAGGCAAATGGTGCCCTGCACAGGAAAATGAAAGCCCCTGTGTTCCCTGCCCATGTATAGTTGTCATCTTTTTCCATCAAGCTTAAAATTGATCTGCCCCGGGGCCACTTTCTGCTCCAAGTTGTGGGGGGTCCCGTTGCACAGGCCTGTTGGTGCAGTGAGTGCTGCAGTGGCTGGTGAGGAGACAGCGTGCCTGGCTTGGGAAGGCTTTCAAAGCATGTCTTCCCCCTCCTCCTCCACGCAATTCCCTGCCATGGGCCATTCCTGGAGATGGAATGGGAATGGTCCCGGCTGTGGCCGGTGCTGAAAGCCCCTCTTCAACAAGTTAGTGGGCTGATCCCTGCAAAAAGGGTTCCTCCAGGTGGCAAAGCATCCCGGGCTCTGCACTGAGAGCACATCCCAAAAATCCATGGAGGCTGTAAGGTGGAGTCTTGTCAAAAATACACCAAAAGAAACCCTTTGGGTGATGTGTGAAACCCCTGGTGGGTCACATGGATTTGAGTTTGGGGGTTCTCAGCAGTTGCCACCCAGTTGTCACCACCTGGTCCCAGGGAGCCTCATGAGGCAGCAACAGCGTGTACGGGGAAGTGCTGCCACAGCTTCATCCCCCTGCATTTGTGTTAAAAGTCTAACTCACTGAGGGAAATGGTCGTCAGAAGGGGACACTCAGTTAAGCCTTTGTGATTTCTGCAGGAAGATAAACGTGATAAAGGGGGTAGAACTCCTTAAATAATCCCCTGAAACTGGAGGAGCTGCACATTCGCAACTGCATCAGGGAAGAAACAGTAGCTACATTTGAGGAATATCCACACCCTTGTTTAATTTAGTTTTTATATTTCTTGGGGAAAAAAAAAAAAAAAGTCCCAACCCACAAGCTCAATGCTTTTGGATTAATAACATATACTTGTCAGCAAACAGTACATTAGCTGGCTCTTGGCAGCTCATCAAAACACATCATGGAATGGAGCTGCTTGTGTTTACAAAGCAAGGGAAGGGCAGGACATGCTGTATAACGGGTAGCAACTCATTCTCCAGCCCGTACAAATGGGCTAAAAGGCTCAGAGGAGCTGTGACATGAATAAGACAGAGGAAATATTTTTTCAGTTAGTCAAAATGGTTTATGGGCTGTGATTAATGGCACATCCAGCCGCTCGTTCGTGTTAACAATAGCTGCAGCCATGAGGCAGCGTGCAGGTTTCTAATTCAGGCTACTGGAGCAGACGCTGCTCAAAACCCATCTCGTCCCCCAAAACTGAGGAGTGTTGCAAGAAAGGGACCCAGCCCATGTTTGCAAATGAGAAAACAGGCTGAAAGCTCTCTCACAGACCGGCTGGTACTGAAGGCAGTCACTTGCCAGACCTCCTACCAGCTTTATCGTTTGCCTGCAGACCTGCACAAGCAGCTCTGCCCCGTGGCCATCCTCCCACCCGTCCCCACTCCGGGCGCTGAGGCTACATCGCCAGTGCACCTCAGAAATAAGGAATGGCACGAGGGTGACCCCAAGGCTGGACAGAGAGTGGGTGTGTTTGATTGCATGCCAGAATTCAGTTGCACTGCCTAAATTTCTCATACATCTGCTTGGGATGAAGACCTGCCTGACTCATCCGTGTTGGTTATTCAGCTTTTAGAGCTGAAGCTGTCTAGTGTTTTGGGTGCAGGAGAGAGAGCCAGGCCCCCAGCCCTGACACCAGCTCCTTGCCTGGCCTCGGGCAAGCCCTGCAAGCCCCTCCTCACTCATTCTACATCTTAACAGTATTTGCTTACCCATCTCATAAGTACAGAGAGAGTTCGTTTATATTGTAGAGCCCTTTGAAGTTGTAAATCTCTGTGAAAATGTCAAGTGTCACTATTATTTTATACTTGGTTGGTATTTCAGATTGAATGAGAGCCTTAGTACATGTAAATTGAACGCATATTAGGAGATTTCCATTTAAAACATCAGCCAGTTATTGTAGCCCGAAACATCTTGCTCAACTTAAGATAACTATACACTTAAAGCAGAAAAGACTGCCAAAAGCCAAAGATGAAAGAGGTTAGAATAACATCACACAAAGCAGAGGTGAGGAGGCAGAGGCGGGTAACCCTGGGGATCAGGCGTGCAGTGGGATGGGAAAGCTTCCTCGCCGTGACTCAAATGTTTTATTTGCTTTATCCAGCAATAACATCCCGGCACACGGGGCTGTGCCATTCATCTGTGCACACAATAACCGCGGAGCAGGGCAGAGGAGAGGTGCTGGAGGTGTTGCCCTGAGGCGGGAAGGGCAATTTCGCAGGAAACCCGCATTCCTGGAAGGGCAGGTTGGGCTGGGACATGCCTGCGCCGCCGCTGTCCCCACTCCATTGGACGCCAAACGTTTGTTAAACATCTTTTCTTTGGTAAGTGCTGGGGGGGTTTTTGCTTTTAAAATGTCCAGTCACTACCCTGCACGTGTGCTGGTGGTGGGAAATGGGAATAACTGCAGGAGAACTGGATGTAGCCAAGAGAAGCTGCAGAGTGGTTTGCAGCATTTCAAATTTTTTTTAATAATCTAAATAGGTAGATAACGCTAAATAATTATATATAAATAACAGATAACGCTCCTCCCAACAGGTCTCTGAACATTTTTGTTACTTGTCCTTTCCTGGGGTTGTATCCCTTGATGGTTTCTTAATTTATATTTAAGACTGAGTTATGTATGTTGTCCAGGAAGCTACAGTGGCATCTGAAGGGCACAAGAGCTGCATCTGCTGCAGCATTTAATCTGGGGCAAATCTTCTCTCAGCAGGTTTGATGGCAAAAGTAAAGAGAACCGGGGGGGAGAGGAGAAAAAAAAATATGTGGCAATGATGATACTAAAAGTACTCTTTTTTTAAAGAAAAAAAGTAAGAAAAAAGGGCTCAAAAGGGGCTCCAGGGAACAAATTTGTTGAGAGTGGTCAAGAGCTGGCAATTGGACATGAGCACCTCACTGAGAAGTTTGGGCACTGGGGACAAGTATTTGCCAGACATCTATGGACCCATTGTACCTGCAGTTTCCTACTTATGTCTTTATTTCTGTCTTTCATTTTCCTAACTGGACAGCTGCCATGCATCCAATGGCCTAAAAATTAATCCATCTTCATCTAAACTCTTTGTAGCACACCTGAAATGGAGTTCAGAGCACCACGAAGTGTCCATTTCGGTCTATTCAAATATTTTGGCAGGATCTTCTCATCCCAAAAGCAAGTTTGCTCTTGCCCTCTTTCATCCTACAGCAGGTCTAAAAGGTCCTCCTGCTCCTCTGAAGGCAGACAGGGACATTCAAATGGCAACACTGAAGGATTCAGCAGAGGCTCTGAATGTGGAGTGATGGTCACATAGATGTTACAATATTTTATAATAATTTGGCTCCCTTTAAGCACCGAAGGGAAAAATCCCTCCTGAAACCACTTTTTCCCAGGTGCAAGGAGGAGACCTGGATGATTCAAGTCAGTGAGCTCAGCAGCAACCCCCCCTGGCCATGCAGGACCAGCATTGCCTCCCCTTTTCCTGTTGTCTCCTGGAAGAGCCAATAAATCACCTGGTGCTCCTTTTTCCCTGTGAGGTGCAGGAGAAGCAGCAGCCAGACTGAGCTGAGCTAACAGCTGCTGCTTCCCCACCTCCCTCTCGTTGTGTTGGAGCACGCAGCTTATTCCTGCTGCTCCCCAAAACTGCCTCTCCTGCACATGGAGACTCCAAAACACAGGTCCTGGATGGTGGGAAGGTCTGACCGGCCTTTGGGGTATGGGACAGCACCTCTGCAAGGCAGCCCTGTCAGGTTCCAAAAGGAAAAAGCCTTTGGAGGAGCAAGTCAATGCATGAGCTTCGCTGCAGAAAGTTCCCCCTCACCTTTGACTCCCGTCCTCAGGACTGAATGTTCGAGCAGTAACTTTTATGCCACTCCTTCCCCCCTCCAACTTCTGTCTTAAAGAGTTTTCTCCTTTGGCCTCCTTTCTTTTTGCAAGCTTTGGATGCGAAGCGACTGTTTTGATCAAAAATTCCAGCCCAGGGTACTTTGCTGGGAGGCATTTCTTGCTGGGAAGAGCAGAGGGTAATAACTGAACCTTCTTTATTTTGAACCACATGATCTGGCATGAAAGTTTAATCCCTGTTGTCCGATGCACCTCTCCAAACTGGGGTGGCTGCAAAAAAAAAATGTGTTTCTTGGTGGAAATCAAGGCTTAACCTTTGGTTCCAGGCCAAAGTAGTGCCAGTTTTGGTTGGCTCTTTTCAAGGGGAAAAAAAAGGGGGAGAGGAAAATTCTGAAACCTAAGTCCCCTTATCTCTGGGAAATTAGATTGGCAGGTGGTTTGGATGGGCTGCAGTACAGAAGGAAGGACAGTCCTTGCTCCTTGGCAGGAAGATACATCCTGCATTCAAAAAATCTCCCTAGCAAAGCTCTTTTCTCTAAGTGAACGTGTTCGTGCAAAAACAACCGCAATGTGATGGAACAGAATTTTCCAACCCATCCCCCCCAAACCCTGTTATATTGGATAGTTTCCACCTGTGCTTTGCATTTGGATTAAAGAGGGTTTCTCCTCTCTGCCTCTGTCTTTGTAATCCAGGGAGTCTGTCGACAGCCGAAGACAAGTTTGTGGAGCAATTCCCGGCTGATCTGCAAAGTTTTCATTTCAAATTCCACCAACTCCTTGCCATGTGCCTCTGCCTAGCAAGGCAACTAGGACGTTTAAGACCAGCAGTTCAGCAGGTAGGCAGCAGCATGGTGCAAAGGAACAATTCCCATTTTTTTTTTAATAGAAGATTTGGCTTTGACTCTCCTTAAGCGAGTTAGAAGGGGCACACTTACAGCTGCTTAAGAACACTGGCATTTAGAGAGCAAACTGATGCTGTTAGCAAAGAAAAAATGCCCATAAACAGATGTATGGAATTTATCCAACAGCTGCAAAAATTAAGAGTTACAAACCATGCCTTTTATTGGATTTTTAGTCTATTGGGGCATTTAGCACTCGGATCTACTAACGAGACTGTGACAAGTGTTTCTAAATTATCTACAAGGCAAGACTTTCCTGAAATATGCAGAAAAGGAGGGGAAGAGGGTGAAAAGAGAAAGATTTTGTTCTCATTCTGATCATCTGGAAAAAAGAAAAAAATCTTGTTGGACCAGAATTAGGAATTTTATTCCTTTGAAGTCAGTAATACTGAAGAGGAAGTTAGATGCAAATGAAAATGTCTGATTAAAGCAGAAAATACATTGCCTTCTCTTTGCAGAAGATCCATAATAGGTCTATAATAAGGTACGTGTTTACTGAGAACTGGAAGATGGAGAAACAAAAGCTTTACCCAATTTTCAAATAATAATTAATGATCCATTGCTAAGCCATGCAAGGGGGTATTCTTTAGTCAGACCACTTAAAATAATACTCACTAAACCTCTCTCTCCCACCAGTGCAATTTGGTGGAGCCTCACTCAAGTGCTAGTGAAAGTTCTGAGCCTGGCAGTTTTTCTGATGATAAAATATTGCTTTGATTGCCTTGAAATCAATTTCTGTGTATTCTTTTCACCAGACATTCCATCTTTTTCTTTAAGTTATGTCACCTCTGAAGACAGGAGTGGGACAGGATGCTCGTGCTCCAGGCACAGATAATAGAAATAGAACAGTCACTTTTGCTCGTTTTCATAAATATGTGAATTGCCCCTTTTGCTATTCAGTGTTCTACATTTAAGGAAGTATTCTCAGTTACAGAATTTGGCTGTCAGCCCTTTTCTGTATGAAAGACAAATATGTTTTTATCACTCTGGAAGTGTTAAGTTGTTAAGTTCCTTAATATTTCCTCTGAAAAGTAGATTTGCTCGATGAGATTTCATCTGAACTGTCACAGTGTTTGCAATTCAAAGACAAGTGTTTTGTAAAAGCAGTCCTGGAGTGGGAATACCAGAGCTAGGAGGGGTTTGGCTCCGTGGTTTGGGCAAAGTATTAACAGCTTCTCCTGAGTGGTAGGTCTGGATCTGACCTCAGTTCCCTTAACAGTAAATCACCTCAGATCTGCAATCACCCCTGTAGTCTGCAAAACCCAGAGTATATCTGCTTGTACCAATCTCACAACCCAAGTGGTGGAAAGAAGAAATAAAGTGAGGAAGGAATAAAAATATCTCAAAGATTTTGATGGAAGCTGGCTGCACTTTTCATTGAAATCAGGACATGATCCATGACACTGTGTTCCCACAGGGAATGCTGCAGCCTGGGAGGGTTTTCAGCTCACAGACACACAGATGCAGGCTCTGCTGTCTTTCTCCTGAAAAACCTCATCACCAGCTGGTGCAGAAAAGAATTCCCAGTTCGTAAGTGAGGGAATTATTCTTTAGCAGGGCACAATGGCAGTCACCTGGTCGTGCATGTGACATGGCCAAGGCTCACCAAGGAAAAATCAGGAACACCCATTTGGTTGAGCAAATCCAAAATATCCCACCCTTCACGACTTCATGAAATTAGGGACATTCGAGGATTAATTTTGCCCAGCACCTGGATTCATGTTAACCAGGTGCTTCCACATTCATAGAGCAAATAATAAGTTTGCTCAAAAATGCTTTAGTGTGAAATACCATATGGAAATTGGGAATTGTCCTCTCAAATCCAAGTGTCCTGGGCTATGATTGCAGTGGAGGGGCAGGTATGAGGTTCCTGACTGTGGTTGCAAGATGACATTATAATAAATTCCAAGCTCATAAATGCTTTTGCTTTTTGCATTCTCTGGGACCATCATCTCCACCAGTTTTTTTTTCCCCCCACTTCCCTGGAGTCGTGCTCCTCACAGCCCCTTTGTAGTTTTGCCTCTTGCACAGTTTAGTTCAGCCCTGTAATAAAATGGCATCTTTCATTTCACATAGCTGGGATATTTTGAGGGAGGGAAAGATTTGGGACAAGCGCTTCGTTATCATTTTAGCAGAACATGGCAATAACAACAAAGGGGGACAGCTGATACAAATCATCCATTTTATAAGTTCTAATACAGATAATGCAAGCAAAAGAAACACATAACAGAAACCAGATATCTCAGTGGGGCTGCTACACGCCATCCGTGGCTGGGCCATTTCAGCTCCTTCCAGTGTTCCTCATTTTCCTTGTTGGGTTTTCAGGGAAGTCTGGGCAGAGCCAGGGCTTCATATCCGGAGGTTGAAAGGCAGTTGGTTTCAGACTGTGGAGTTCTTGCTTGCAAGCCAGTTTGGGGGGAAAGAAATAGATATGTGCTGGTGGGGAGCCCAGGGGGGTGGGGGGTTGTGGGGAGTTCAGTCAGGGGGTTCAGGGCGGTGAAAATGAGCCTCTGCTCCCCTCCCGAGCTGCCACAGCCACGTGGCACCGGGGCATTGCCACCAGGTGACAAGGCAACCTCGGGCTGTGGCACCGCACTGGGTTGGGATTTCAACCTGAGTTACAGGCTGTGCTCGCCTGGGAAGAGGGTGAATAAGGGAGACCCACAACCACAAAGCCGAAGGGCTTTTCCCGGCGCTGCTGGGCTGGGTCGGAGCCGTCAGGGAGCTCCCAGGATCCGACAGGTGCCCTGTGTGGGCAGGTGGGGCCTCCACACGGGCCAAGGGCCACCAGCATGTCGTGTCACCACAAGCCCCGAGCACACAAAGGGTTCCCACACACAGAGGAACAACGTCCTCACACACCCTCGGTGGAACGGAGCGGTTTGGAACACCCCCGTGAAACGTTTGTTTTCTTTTAAACTTGTTTTTCTTCCTTCCAAAGGTCACCTGAAGTGGGTCCCAGGTACATTTTTTCTCCGGGTCGTTTTTGAGCCGGTATTGACTGATTGCCAAATCTCAGCCCTGCTGATTGCTGGTTTATAACACGCTGATAAAGCGGCTTAAGCTGCCTGTGCTCCCCCACCCCAAAAATGTCCCCTGTCATTCCTGACCCGCTCCCTCCACGCCTCCCACATCCCATCCCAGCTCACTGCCCGTATCCCTTCCATCTCTGACTCCCTGAGCACACCAGGCTGAGAAGGTTCAAGGATGAGAGTCTTTGTTTCTTCATTTTTTCGGTAAAACATTTTCATGTTTCGGTTTTTTAATTATTTTTGGTGGGCCAGTTTAAAAAAAAAAAAAATTATTGCAGACAGTTTTTAAAAGGCTGAGATAAACTAAAGTATTTTGTCTAATCTCAGTTAGGGCAAGTTTTTCTGAGTTGGTAAAAATTAAATCTCTGAGAGGGAAGGGGGTTGTTTCCTTAGAAAATGAAAATCTTTCCATTTCTGGACAAGCTAAATTCTGTGGATTTTGCCAGTGAAGAAAATAAAAACAATTAATTTCTTGTCCAAGTAAAACATACGATTTTCCTCAATCCAGAGTCAAAATATTTTTAATTTGTGCTCTTTTTTTCCCCTTTGTTTTAGAAAAACAAAGCCAGGGCTTTGGGTGGCTGAGTTGAATGTCCCAGGGAAGATGCATTACTGCCCCGAAAGCTTCTGTGGGATGTTACGGAGGCACCGCTTTTCAAGTGAGATAGAAAATCACAGTCCAAGGTAACTGTAGGCAGGGGGATTTAGTGGCAGTGGTTTTGCAGCAATCAGGGTATCAGTTAGAGGGTTGCAGCCAAATTTCAGCTTCCCTCTGCCTGCAGAAGGTTTCAGGCTGTGCACACGAAGAAGTTCTTCGTTCCTGTGGTGTGACTTCCCACTTCCCCCCGTTGCCCCCGGCATCAGCCACCGACAGCCGCCACACACGGCTTCTGCCCGTGCTGTAGATTTTTGTATCGTCCTTTCGTTGAATTTATGAAAAGATTTAGGACAAAAATCCTGGCCCAAGACAAGCCACTGCTAAAGTCTCCGTGGACTTCCCGAAAGGCAGGGTTTCCCTCAGCGGATTAAAGCAGAGGGGTGTTGAACTGTTAATAGTGGGAGAAAACTCCGAGTGATGAATTTCTTCCCCATCTATCAGCGTCTTGCGCTGTTCTGAAATGTGCCCTGAGCACGTCGCCGTTTTCTGCCTGTTTATTCGTGATTTGAAGCTGTTTCACAGCTCAGTTTGGGCGCTTCTTGCGGGGATTTGAGAGCAAAAGCCATTTTGGTTCATTTCATTAAGCACCTCAATTCAGGGATTTGCTTCTAATCCCGGAACAAAAATATCTCTCGGAACCAAGTTTCTCGTGCAGTGTTTGTCTTCATAAATTGAATAAAAACGACACTTGCCAGGAACATTCGCTGTTATTTACTTAATTTTTCTATTTCCACGGACTCTTTACCAGCGCTTGCAGCCTGCCTGGGACTGGCCACAGGAGGGATTCAAACTGCATATTTGTTCAAATATCAGAAAGCAGTTGCTCAAGCCTAAATAAAAGCATGAATTTGTCAGAAGCTCAGGGAGGGGACAATTAATGTACTTTTTAAGGTGATTGTAGGAATTGAGTTTTATCGAGCAGCTTTAATTGCAATTAAAACACAGTGTTATGCATAAGCCTCAGCAGTGGGTAAGAAACAGGTATTTGGTTAATGCTGGGGTGCTCTGGGGCTTCCCCTGGGATATGTGTTACTGGAGGGTCGTGTTTCTCATCGTGCAAAATTTCAGCCGGGTGATGCTCCTCCAGATTCCTCACAGAAAACGAGATTTCCCAGGTGCTCCTTCTTCCGTGAAATAAAAAGGTGGAAAATGTCCCCTTTGTCCACCAGGTGGCACGAAGGGAAAAACCACTGGAAACCGGCTGGAATGTGAACTCCTTGAATCGTGTCTTTGCTGCAGGAGATGGTGAGTGAGGGAAGATCCCACCAGCGCCCATATCAGTGTCCCCCAAGTGCAAACCACCTGTCCTGGGAGAGGTGACACTGGTCATGTGGGTTTGGGACATTTGTGCCTGTCCCTCCAGGTTGTGGCTGGACATAAGGGCTTGAAGGATTTGCTTTGGAGGGGCTGGTGGGAGAGACTTTGGAGGTCTCCACTGCCCTTCGGGTGTTGGGGACAAGGAGGGGACACTTGGGCCAGGGCACACGTGGAAGAGGGGGTGCAGAGATGGGATACAGGGATGGGAGCAGCGAGAGGACACAGAGAGGGGAGCAGTGATGGGATACAGAAATGGGGAGCAGTGATGGGGTGCTGAAGTGGAGACGATGGTTGATTCACTGTTTGGCCTCACAGAAATGGAGCAATGTGAGAAATAAAGAGGGAATTGATACAAACACAGCATTTGTGGCCAAAGGAAGAGGGAGCTGTGAAATCTTCCTGAGGCCATAGGGCAGCACCGTGATTAAACTCGGCTGGAGGGGGCAGCAAATGGAGGGGAGAAGGTTCTGGGAAGAGCAGGAGCCTGCTGCTGGTGGGACAATACAGAACCATCAAAGGAGAGAGGGAGGGAGGAGCGGGTTCACTCTCCTGAACAGAGGGATGAAAACAAGCATGTCCCAGGCTTGGCTGTGGGGGGTGCACAGTGGATCCAGCTGCAGCCAGCTGCTGGGCTGCCCAGCCCCAGCTTGGCTCAGCTAAGCTCAGCTAGGCTCGGCTCTTGCCTTGGACTGAGGGGGGAGCTTTTAGCAGGGAGACCAGAAGGTTTCTGCACCTTTGGTTGTCTCAGATAGGGGCAGCCAAGCATGAAACCACAGCCCAGAGGCAGCAGGAGCACAGCACTGAGATGCAAAAGAGGCAGAAGGGCAGCAGGGAGGTTTTTAGCTTGGTCTCAGCCTTCTACTGTGGCACAGGCATGAAGTGTGGTACTGGGGACATCCATGAGGAGCATGGCCAGGCTGGATCTGATGGCCTTAAACCCCTACAGCAACTGGGTTTTGACCAGACCAAGGGGAACTAAATATTTGTATAAAAAGGAATATTTTCTATTCTCTACCATAGAGGTAACCAGTGCCTTCAGAGCCCAAAACCAAGCCTGGAAGTAGGAACCCCTCAGTGCTGGAGAGCTGACTGTGGCCCTCTGCTCTTCACAGGTTTGTCTTTGCTACCTGCCTGCTCTTCCCTTCAGCCTCAGAGCAGTTTTTGGGCACTTGTGGGGCCAGGACTGCTCACAGCCATCCCTTCCCACCCCACGCACCAGAGCCTGGCACTGCAAGGGACAACCAGATCTTCATCCCCAGCAGATGCTCCAACAGCAAGGAGAGCTTGAGGATGGCATTTCAGCAACCTGTGGCATCCCCTGGACACACTGGAGCTGAGGACAGCAGGCAGCCCTGTGATGGGCAGCTGGAGCGTGACAGGGAAAACACATTTTGGGATAAAAATAAGCCTGGTGTGTGCACAGAAGAAGCTGGTCTGGCACATCCCTCGGGGAGACATCAATCCTGCATTTGCTGCACCCAAAGGTGTTGGTGCCCCTCCACACTACACATGGGATGCAGGAGAGAAAAGCCAGGGAGAGGGGGATGGAGTAAACCAGTAGGAACTCATCTATTTCAAAGCCATTTCTGTATTAAAATATGTTTATATCTCAGTTCTTTATTAAATATAAGCAGTTTTCTTCTTGTATACATTTCCACATCTCCAGTGCAATCTGCTTTGCATCAGGCATTGATATATCGGTGTGGTATCTGAAATGTTAGCTCTCGGGGAATATAAATGGCACACTGATATTAAATCTGCTTTCAAAAATAGTTACAGGGCAATAAATTTGAAGGGCTTGAAGGTTTTTAATCACCTCTACTTAGTTATTCAGGGATGGGCCAAAAAAGCAATCATTTGAATGAAAGAACCGAAAGAGACACAACAGAAAATTCTTACGCACAATAATTGCTTTTTCTACAAATATTTACACTGAGGCTAAGAAAATATTTTGGAATTTTACAAATATCTTTCTGTGTTAATTTTTCCAGCACTTTAAATATTGATCCAAAAGAAATCCTATTGGGACTGGGTTGTTCTTTGGTTTTGGGTTTTTTTTTTTCTTTTCATTTTTTCTCTGTTTCAAGCAATCCTAAACAGTGGAGCTGTGGGGGAGATCACCACCAGGGATTAGGCAAGTACAGCTCGTGGTACTTTGCTGGACTCCAGCCACCAGCAGCAGCTCCCTCTATTGCTTTTGCCAGTATTGCAATTTTATAAAACCCAGAGATAGTTTGGCTGTGGAGGGGCAGTGGAAGTTGCTCCTCTGATGTTATTTTTGTTTGAGGCCACTGAAGTCCTGAAAAAATGAAATTTTTCAGGGAATGCAGGTGGGTTGGGGACGTGCAAAGGGCTGAGGAGGGGGGTCTGTGCTAGGGCAGGGAGGCAGTGCCAGAGAGAGGCAGAATGCTCATGAGAGGGCAAGAGAAATGGGACAAAATAATGCACAAGCCACAAAAAGAGGGGTGGGAAAGCAGCAGGATCTGACCAGGGTGGTTTTCTGGCTGCAGCAAAAGGCTAGGGCAGGCTTCTTAAATAACCTGCTCCAAGTTGCCTTAGGCCCTGCAAAGATTTAATATATTATTGAACTTAAGTCACTTAATAGCCATGTAGGACTCAGTGGAGCTATTCATGTGGGTAAAGAGTTGGTCATAGCAGATCTGCTTCCTAATCTCCAAAGCAGGGAGAGCACAACCTCGGGAGAGGCTGCAGCAGCAATGAGTGCTGGGGCAAGGCTGAGCCCTGGCATCACTCACATGCCTCTATCAGTGCCCCTCACCCAAGCCCAGTGCCACAGACACCCCAGCACTCTGACCAGAATCAGCCTCAGATCTACCCCAAAATGTCCTTATTTTAGCCATTAAATTACCTCTGTTTTCTGATTGAAATAAGAAGGACTGCCTTCAATAAACAACGTGGTTAAGCAACAGAAATGCAAAATATAGTTGCACACTGTCATAGCTGTCATTGTTCAAAAGTCTAAATTTAAAATAATGCAAAAGCAGACGGAGGAGGTTGTAGAGAAGGCAGAAAGCTCATTCAGAAATAAATTCAGTGTCTCTTATTCTTTTTTGAAAGAAATATAATCCCTAATAAAATATAAGTGACGCTGACAAAAATAATGTGCAAAACACAGATCCCAGGTTCCCATTTATGGTAATTGCTTTTATTGAAAGCCAATTAATAAAAAGCTTTGGTTTTAATTAAATTAAGTACGAGTCCATCTCTATTTCCCAACAAGATGAAGTCCTTGAAAATTACCAAACGTAGCTGCACACAAATTGCCTTTTCCCAAAGAGAGCTTCAGCATCTCGAAATATGTCCTGGATGAGAGCAGTCGTATCCAGCCTGGGCACAGCTAATTGGTACCCTGGAGGGTTTTTACTCTTGGCATTTGAGAAATAATGAGAATCAAAACCATTAGTAGGCAGGGAAAAAGGGTGACAGAAATGCTAGCCTGCTTTTTTTTCTGTCATCTTCATATTATGTTATCTCTGGGTAAGAATTCCCACTAATTTTCCTCCCCGGGTCCGGTGACTCTTTGAAATCACTGTGTGACAAACGCAGGTCTTCACCGAACAAAGTTTGTAAAAAATTGCTCAGGCAGATAACTGGTGGAGATGATAAAAGAAGGAATAGGAGATACTCTGTTCTTGATAGATCCCATCCTATTTACTAGCATAGGCTCACACAGACATCATCCAAAATGGAGGGGTGAGAAATGGGATTTTTTAATTTTTCAGGGGGAGGAGTGGCAAGTATGTTACACTCTGTCTACCTTCATAAAAAGAAAAAAAAAAATCAAATGCACATGTGAATTTCTTCAGCCTTGGAGATGGGTGGCTGCTTAGTGTCACTCTGGAAAGCAATCTGGAAGTCAGGATTGTACTACCGTGGTTATCATCAAAACTAATCAAACGCCGCTACCCCGAAGTGTGAAACCCTTTCAGCAGGCAAATCCAAAAAATGCACCATTTCCCAGAACCCGGGCAGACCAAACAAGAAATTACAAACACATGTCTCGAAGCTGCTGCAGCTCCGTGTATCTGGGCAGGGAAACATTCCCGGGCCGTGGGACCCCCTCCCTCCTTCCCCGTGTCCGGAGCCATCCCTCGGACTCAGCCGGCGCTTCCTCCGAGACCTCTAAGTGGGTCACGCTAATCCTAATGGAAACAAAACAACCTCAAGGAAAGGTCTTGGAAAGAAGCACCAGGAGAGGGATGCAGAGAGGGAAGTGGGCTGGCTTCATGTCGTTCCTGCTGACCAGAGGGTTTGAACCACTACCTCCGTTTTATTACCCCATTTAGAGATTACTTCAAATTTGCAGAAGGATTTTGGGTTTTTTTCTGGGAATAAGTCTTTTAATTAACATTGATATAAAAAATTGTCCTGGGCCTAGAAAAACACAGGGCTGAAAATAGGTAGAAAAATATTGCCTGGTTGTGATTTTTCTGAGGGAGTAAAATGCTTCATTGGCTTACTTGGGTAGTTTTCACTGATACAAAGCTTTACATCTCATTCTAAGAACATCCCATTCATCCTCAAATTTCTTCAGAAATCCATTGATTCTCAGCAGTGCTGCTAACCCTGTATTCCTCACCGTCACCATATATAAGAGAACAATCTTACACGTTTTCAGGTGAGATAGTGAATAACCTCAGCAAGACAACCTGGAAAAATCTTTCAAATTATTGCAGCTTCACTGCATGAGGTTGTGAACATGAACCAGTACGGTTCAGCTCTTTGCCAGTCTCATGAAGAATAGTTTAATGAGTTTTTCAAACCTGTGAATGAAAAGCATGGAGTGACACAGACCCAGGACGAGCTGAGCGAGGGGAATCCTCTCTGCCAAACCCATCTTGCCCTGTGTAAGTGGGCTGTGCTTTTATTTCTATACTTAGAAGTCAACTCAGGGGTAGATTCCGGATGTTTGGCACTAGGCTGGTGAAATCCATTGGTGACTATCAAAGATCCTGGCTGGAGGAGAGGGCAGGAATCCCAGCAGGAATGGCTGGTGCTGGACTTCCAGTGTGCCCAAGGACTTTGCTCAGAGCCATGTGCCAGACCTCGTGGGAATCAGTGTTTTATTTACATGAGCAATTATAGCACTGAGCTGTATTTATATATTTATGTATATATATCATGACCACCTCCATGAAAAAGTGTCACTGGCTTCAGCAGCAGCCCAGGTTTGCCAGAGTTAATTTAGTTTTATTTCAGGTAGGAGAGTCCAGCCAACTCAACATCGAGTGATTATCATTTGCAAACCACGGAGGGATGCAGAGAGCAAATAGACCTGCAGAAAGTGATGGAGCCAGGGGACACTCTGTGGCAGAGGAAATCAGTCTGTGAAGCGTTGTGAAGGAACACCATCACCACCCATCAGTCACCTGCCTGCAGTCCTTCCTGAGGCCGAGCAAACAGCAGCCGTGGGCACCACGGTCCGTGGAGATGCTGAGGTTTGAAGCAATTTCCCTGGGATGAGCAACAGCCAGGCTGGCACCACCTTTGGGATCCAAATGGGAGAACTGGCGCTGCTGAGCTGCGAGGGAGCCCAGGGTGCAGACACCACCCACGGACCCCGGGAGCAGTGTCCATGAAACAGCCACATCTGCTTGCATTTCATCACCGAAATGGTGAAGTTTGACTTCAGCTTGACCTTGCAATTCTCTTCAAGCTCTTAAGGGAAAAAAAAAAAAAAAAAGGAAAAAAAAAGTAACAGAAAGCAGCTAAAAAGCAAGCAGGAACTAAAACAGGCTGTAACCTCATGATACAGGATGAATTAAAACCAAATGAGCTACTTTTCAATATAAGCAGTGTCTGGTGGGATTTTGCTGAGGATGCTGCAATATTTGAACTATTTCTCTCTGTAATACAAAATCCCCCAATCACTCTGTTTACACCAGTGTTGCCTGAACATTTCAGGGCTCATACCTGGAAGCCCTTTGAGTTGAGAAAAAAGAAGTGTTAAAATTCCTCTTTGCTGGCAAGATGTGGCTTTCCAAAAGCAAGATTGAGACATACTTGTTTTTCAAACTTCCCCCCAGGAAACAATTGTCTGATGCTAATTAACAGCTACTCCCCAGGAGTGACTCAGATCCTCGCTGGAAAACACTGGGGTTGTTCCAGGGGATCTGGCCCACTGGATGTCTCACATGGCTTGGGCAAGCAGGACAGTATTTAATCAGTGCTTAATTGCTGCTGATGGTCCCCAGGAGGCTGTGCTGCAGCCCCCCCCATCCTTCACTGGGGCTGTCCTGCTGCCCCTCATTTTTGGAACATGGTGCAGACACCAGGCTGCACTGGGGGGTTTGGATTTACCAAATACACCACCACCATTAACACGCTCAATTCCACCCCTCTGGGTATTCAAGTCTTTTATCCAGCACTTTTCCAGCTATTTAGACAAAAGATCATTAAGTGTCACCAAGTGTGTCAGCAGGGGTGAAAGAGGAGAAGCTGTTGGCTCTGCTCTAGTCCATTGATATATGCATTTCTCACTATGTCTGAGCTACAGTTTGGCTGCAGAAAACACATTGCAGATTCAAAACTTGTACAAAGAAATGAGGCAGTGTTTTTACTTCTGTGAAAAAAAAAAGCCATCAGCTGCTGAGCATGCACTGGGTATGTGTGTTTACAATACCAGAACAAAAAAGTGGTGTCTGATGGTCCCTCTTCCCTGGTTTCCACAGTTTTCCAGGGGAACAGGCAGGATAATGTCTATAGAAAGTCTGTTAGTGACTTCAAACTACCCAGTCCTTTTCTGAAGGGAGACTCAGTGCTGCAAATACACTTTCATGATCTTCTTCTCCTCATCCCTGCAAAGTCACAGTGAAGTCTCTTCATAAGCCACGTGCCAACAAAATGTCCCCTCAAGACACTGTCAGCTTGGCCCACAGCAAGGACACCAGACCAACAGACCTTTCCCCTTCCATGATGCCAATATTTAACATCTGGGTTACCTCCTGGCCCTGAAAAGGGTCATGAGAAAGTTCCACATGATTTGAGCAGGACCAGGATGCCACCTACTGCTCTTGATCTTCACGTGGGTGCCCCCACATTAAAAGACACGAGTAGGAATCCCTTTTTCACACCGTGGAGAAGAGAAGCCCAAGGCTGGGTGTGAGGACACATTGCTGGCAGCAGGAACAGGGCAGAAGTTCAGACCAAGGGGGAAATCCCAGACCAGGGATTTCCAGGCTGCACAGCCCGGCGCTCCTTTTCTCCTCTACCCAAATATTTGCACGACCCTTTAGAGACATTTTCTTTGGGTGATCTGACTTTTATTAGAGATGCCAGAGCTCATGGTGGCCTCTCATCACAGGTCACTGGTTAGAGGCACACGGTAGTCACAGGGCTCTGGCACAGAGACTGGATCAGCCCGAGCTGTGACCTCGGTCCAGATGCAGTTAATTCTCTCCCCTCTTGCCCTGGCTTGCACTGCCTGAACTTTTGTTCATTCAGCTGGTGATCTATATCATCCTTTATGCAAACAAGCATAAATTGGCTAATTAATCTCTGGGGTAACCACCCTGATTCCAGTGGAGCAGCAGTCAAAGTGGAACAGATCTTTAATCTGCTCTTTGTTCCTGTAGCACAGCCTTTGCCTTGTCCACGAGTCGACGTAGACCTCTAATTATATGGATTTGACTCTTAATCTTTTCTGGTCTCGGGAGATTCCAGTTGCTGAAAATTATGGATTTCACTTGGAAACTGATGAGGGTCTGTACAACATCACCAAAATGCCTTGCTGGAAAGCTGAGGATGTTTTGGACCCGTGCACCAAAACCAGTGCTGGGGACTGAGTGGCTCGGGATTAACCAGTGTGCCGCTGGGAAGCCTGAATTCCTGCAGCTTGGCTCTCATTCCCGGCCCTCAGCCACAGCAAAGCTTGCTTGTGCAAAATGCCCCATTTGAACCTCCCTGCATCATCTCAAAGTTGAATTATTGCCCAAGCCACTCGCCCAGGGCAAGACAGAGAGTGCTTTCCGCAGCGCAGAAGCAGACGGGTGAGAATGGGAAGCGCCATCGTGTATTTAAGTGGCTTCATGTGGCAAATCCATGCCTTTCAAATCACGGCCAGAGCCTTCTCCATCACAAGCTTTGCTGCTTTTCCCTTCCCCTATCCCATAAGTTTCTCCCCAGCTATGTGCAGCTGAAGGTTTTGTGACAGTTATTTTCCAAGACCAAACAATAGATCCGAGCCACCGCCAGGAATCCGAAGGTTTCCTTTTTTTTTTTTTCCGAGGGAAAAAGGCGAGTTGCAGTTGACAGCTGTCCATAAAAACAGTAACATACAAATCGTATAATATAAACTAAAGAGAGACCAAAAGTAGCACCAAAAAAAAAAGAAAAATGAGCTTGTTAGAACAGTCTGTATTACAGCTGTTTCCCTTGACAGTTTTCTGTACCCTAATACGCTCAACAAATTGGCAACCTGTCCTTATATATTTGCATCAGGATTCCCTTAAGGGAAATGTCTATATTATTCTGTTTTGGATAAAGGAAGCAGTTTGATATGACAGGTAGGTCAAGTGTTTCTTTAATAAAGCATATGGGTAGGAAGAAAGAAATAGGCTGTTGTCAATGACTTGACAAATAGGTAGATATGCCCCCCTTGAGTATAGCCATGGAAAGCTACTAGATAAATAGCCCTTGTTATTTTGATTTAACCACTTGGCTGCTGAATACATCTTTTGCCAGAGAACAGCGACCTCAATAAAGGTCATACCAGAGATTATTTTATA
>JAYRBT010000028.1:8542935-8555324 GCA_036023395.1 Myiotriccus ornatus | reverse complement strand
CACGGACATGAACAAGGAGCCTCCTTGTCCCTGCGTGGGCAAGGAGCTGGATTTACCCCTATCCTCAGGAATTGCACCCTTTGCACTCACACAGACAGGCTGAAAATTCTAATACTGATTTGATGGCTGCTGTCCCAATCCAACCATCAAAGGTTACTTGGGACACTTCTGAGAGAAAACCAGAAATTACTCCAGTTCTTGAAGATGCTGGAATTTACCAGAGAAAGCCACTTCTGAAGGCTGAGGAAAATTTTTTCCCAAAGTGAACATGGAATTCCTTCAGGAACAAAGCCATCTCTAGTGAAGTTACACGTGGAAACAGGCAGAAAGTCTCCAAGCCTCTTTGGCTGGTGGAGTCACCCACTGCTGGCACTGCAGGGATTTGGGAGCAGGAAAGGATGCTGCTGTAGACAGGTCCAGCACGGCCATAGAATTAGAATCACAGAATCATAAAAGGGTTGGGGTGGGAAGGGACCTTAAAGATCATCTCGTTCCACCTCCCTGCCGTGGGCAGGGACACCTTCCACTAGCCCAGGTGCTCCTGGGGACATCCACCCGCAGGGTGCCATCAGGAGGGGGTGGCCCCGCTGTCAGCACACCCCGTGGTGCTGCAGCCCCAGAGCTGTCACTGCTGGTCACAGGCAAACATCTGAGCGGTGCTCAAAGCCTGGATTAGGTAAACACGTATTTAGGGACCTTTCCCAGCAGAGAGCACTCTCCCAATTAACTCAAAAGGCCCCCTAGGAGTTGTTAGGGTCTGTTGTGTAAACACATGGGAATAGGGATATTTTAAGTCCTTCTTTGCCCCAAGGAAGGTTTCTAATGCTATAGTTTCATGCAAAACCCCTCCCTCTGGCTGCAGCTTAGCAGGTTCATATACCAGCATGATTTTTTTTGTGCTGAATCTTTTTTGTGCATCCAGGGTCCCCACCCACCTTGGGTCCCTCTCTCCAGGATGCAGGAAGGATGCGCATCAAAATCCAACCAAGCAAATCCCACTCTCCGTTCTTCCCAACCTGCTGATTTAATGTGAATGTTCTGACCATGCCAGGTTTCTAAACAGAGATAACACAAAACCATTTTGTGCTGGTTCTGAGTTACCTTCCAACATTATTATCTTTTTTTTTGCCAGCATTATCTTTTTCCCAGCAGCACTAGCATGTATATAATTAATTAGTTATAGGTTGATAATATAATATAGTAGGTATATATTAACATGAAATATGTTGTTATATCAAACCACATATTATAGACAATGTAAATAATTATTATATATTATATTACATTAGATTGTATTGTATTATAATTTGACTACTATATTTTGACTATTAACAACAATAAAATACAAAACTTGTCTGGAATGTCTATTATTAGAGAAATGTATCTTTAGATATATGGATGCATTAGGTAAAAGTTTTTTAGGGACTTAAAAATTTGACCTTCTTTTTCATTATTTTATTCTTGCATTTCTAATATATTCAACCTGGTGTTCCAGCTGCTGACTCTTCTGCATGGAAAAAGCTGCTGTTCCCCTAAATCAGCCTAAACTGCTGCTCTCCTTATCTGCCCAAAAGTACATTTTCTCCTATTTATAACTGGGCATTTCTAGACCGTTGACCCAAACAGGGAGAGGACAGAGCTTCACATTATCTTTTTTATTCTTCATATAAGTGGAAAGCAGAATTTATGCCTCTGCTTTGGGGAAGTCCTTTTCACCATACATGGTAGCACACACGGCTTGGCAGAGCCAGTTGTGTTTTCCATATTAAGCCATATACAGGGGCAGCAAACAGGGAGCTGTTGCAGAAATCAGAGGCAGATGAAAAGTCGTGGCTGGGTTTGATGATCCCATCCTTACCTTTCTGCTTTTCACAGCAGCCCAGAAGGAGGACCTGAGTGGTGCTGAAGCCAAGAGAAAAACGGTGGCATTGTGCAGAGTGCAGCAACACTGCACAGGTTTGTGTCCATCATCTCATTAGTTGTTGCCAGACTTAGAGAAAAACTCATGTTTTTCATACCACCCAAAGGTACACCACAGTTTTCAAGGAGGCTTTGCCTTTGGAAGGCCATGGGCTCATTATCCCTGGAAGTGTTCGAGGCCAGGCTAGACGGAGCTTTAAGCAGCCTGATCTTGTGGAAAGGGGGTTGGAACTGGGTGGTCTGTGAGGTCCCTTCCAACCCAAACCACTCTGTGATTCCATGATGATGCAGCAAGGCTTCCAGATGCCTTCCTGGAGACTTTGTGCCATCATTAATGGCATTAGCATTGTCCCTTCTTCTGCCACAACTACCCATTACAGTGAGGAGTCGTGGAAAATACAACCCCAGACACAACCACCTAAGACATCAGCCTGTCCCAAAAGTCTCCCAGGTCTCTCCAGGTCTCCCACATTTGATTACCTCCTTCTTCCAAACAATGCACAGAAAATTATTCAGGGAAACAAAAGAGAGAAGGAGAAGCAGAGCCTTGTTTTAGTAATCCTTGTGTGGAGCAAGAACTGAGAATTTGGGCTTTTCAGTAATGATCCCTGGAGACTGAGGACTATGGGATGGAGTTTGGGAAGAGCCTTTGTCTTTTAAATGATGGAAACATTACAATAAAAGGAAAATTTCCTGCATTGTCTTCCAAGGAAACAAATTGTGTTTCAGTTAAATGTTTCCATTTACACGTGTAGATGCTTTTGGTGCTATTTAACATATTTTTGCATTTGGTGTTCCCATTTCATTTTGTTCCCAAAACCCAGGAGTTTTGTTTAACATCACCTAGATCAGTTTGGGTTCTGGTCACTTAATTCTTCTCCTTCACCAGCACAAAGTCATCGTGTTTGAGTCGCCCAGTCTATGGGGGGGGCCGGGGAGAGAAGATAAAAGAAATTATTTTGGAACATCTTTCTTTATTTTTTTTCTTTTCATGAAAACATTCCCACTTCCTTTGTAACTCGTGAAACTTTCTCTTCACTGATCTTCTTTTCCCAGCATAAGTTTCAGCCTAAACCAAGCTGACGTTTTGCTTTTAATGTGTTTTCAAAATATGCTTAATGGTGCTGAAAGCGAAGGAAGCTCAGATATAATTCCACAAGCCTGAGCCCACCAGAAGCCTAATGCAAACATTATTATGAAAACCCCGCAACGGTTGGAGGTTTCAGGGAAACCTGGGGGTTCGTTAACAGCATCAGAAACGTTCTCTGCGAGGGGAAAATGTGTTCTGCTGTTTGGCATCCTGACGGCTGCTCCATGCTGCTTTTTTTTTCTGCACCCAGAAAATCTGTTTCCAATGTTTCTGCCACAGAGAATATGGAACAGCAGGAGCAGAAGTTGCTGCGAGGAGCGAGGGGGGATTTGGTGATTGTTATTCAGCTCACATCGCTGACAGGCACACTCCCTCTCCCCGGATTTCTCCCGAGGAATCGGCTGAATTAAGAGCGGCTCCGATACGAAGGGCAGGAGAGAGGAGGAATATTTCTCCTATCCACATGGGACAGGCATGAGAGTTGTCCAGCAAACATTAATCAGTAGTCCTTTTACCTTTCCCCAGCAGTTAACTTTTGCCAAGGGGTTGGTGTCTGGGTAGGGGAGGGGAGAGTGCTTGTATCCCTCGTGCCAACCCCTCTCACCTCCCTGCAATCCCCTGGACTGGCAGTTCCAGGGAGTTTGTCGCTTGGCCAGGTCATGCCCCACCCCAAGGACATGTCCCCAACACACACTGCAAAGCCCCATCTGCCCTGGCCCCAGAGGACCAGCACTTCCCTGGGCTGAGCACCCAGGACAGCCCTGAGAAGCCAGTTTGGAACCATCAGCAGATGGCTTCAGTCCTCAGTGAAAGACCATCCGTGAAGATCTGTGTCCACGGTGGTTTTTCAGGAGAAGAGCTCCCTTACTCACCCTGGCAGCAGCCCCTGCTACACAGAGGCAGAATTCCAGCCAGGACTCTTTGGTGGTGTCTGGAATTCTGCTCCAGGCAGACACACAGCTCAAGCACTGCCCTGAAATGTTTGCTGGTAAGCGACTGTTTTAACTTCCAAAAGAGGCAAAAGCAGAGGCTTCTCTAGATGTTTTTCCCTTCCCACCTCAGCAGGGCAGGAGTGTGCTCCATTTCACCTCCAACCGAAACCCTTCTGGTCACAAACGACCCCTGGGTGTTCACACGGGGACATTCCTTCGAGGGATGGGGACCTCACCCTGCCATTAATCCTTGCTATGGATCCCCCATTTCCAGAAGGATTGGGGCTGGAGTTGTGACAGGAGCAGTGCCTTCCATGGCAGAGCTGATCACAGGATGGAGCCCTGGTTTTCATTGTTTGGATCATCCTGTGGATGCAAAGCAGAAACAGCCTGTCCTGCACCCATCCACATCCTCCCTCAGCCTTCCTGGCTGCTTCTTGTGCTGGCTCTGAATTCCAGCTTTGTCATCAAGCTGCATCCAGTCTGGCACAAAATCCCGAATTCTGTTCTTTGGAATTTCACATCCAGCTGTTTCAGGCCAACTTGCTCATTTCACTTGTGTTTTTGTTTTAAATCAGAACTAACAATTACATAAACACAACTCTTTTCTTTGGGTGGTGGGTTTTTTTTTTTTTATTTTTAGCCTTCACTTCAGATGGGAAATTATCTTTGTTAGAAAAGATACCCTTCTCTCACAAGCGTGCTTAGCTGCGTGAATTCATTCACAAGAATATTCACTGTTCCTGAATTAGCAGCAAAAGAAGAAAGGAAAGAAAACCTGAACTCAGTGAACCATGATCAAGTAATCCGAGGAAATCAGCATGTTTCTCTCTAGACAGTTCAGAATACCAAATGCTAAGACACAAGAATCCCACTAAATATACCTCTTCTCCTTATCTCTGTAAATGTCTAACAGCATTTTCAATTCTCATCATTTTATCATGAGTCATCTGCATTTACTGGTGATTTAGAGCTTGGATCAGTTTTTAACCCAACAATTTAAGCTTTCTTTTTTTTTCTTTAGAGCATATCCAGCCTTCCTGAAAGGCACACAAGTGCAAAATGTTCAGCCTTCAGAGAGTGAATAAAAGAATCTGATATTAAACATTTCTCAGCTCCAGTTTTAAGCCAAGCTGATGATTCCTGAAAGCTTGGATTAAGCAATACAGCTACTTGAAAACAAAGAGACTTGAAATGATATGGAATAGAATAAGCAGTGATTTTGGCACACAAGGCCTTGATTTTATTTCTAGTCATTCTTTTTTTTTTTCCATTGCTTTTTGCCTAAAAATTCCTTTTAAAAGCACTATTCCAGGTTTTACAGCTCAGCACCAGGCTGGCATCATCCAACCACTCCTCATCTCTCCACCTCTGACTGTGAATTAACACTGGGTGGATTTGGGAGGACTATTATATTATTATTATTATTTCTATTAGGAAAAAATCCTTCCCTGAGAGGGTGGGGAGGCCCTGGCACAGGTTACCCAGAGAAGCTGTGGCTGCCACATCCCTGAAAGTGTCCAAGGCCAGGTTGGACGGGGCTTGGAAGAACTTGGTCTAGTAGAAGGTGTCCCTGCCCATGGCAGGGGGTTGGAACAAGATGAGCTTTAAGGTCCCTCCCAACCCAAAGCATTTGATGATATAAGGTATTCTACGACATGACTAAGCAAGGGCAAGGTCCCAGGATGAAGCTCATCTTCAGCCCTCACAGACAGCAGCACACAGACCTGTCACAGGGCTGGGGCTGCCAACTGCCCTCCTCAAACCCCATGGAGACCCTGCACTCAGCTGTGCTCTGGGCTGGGCAAACACCCCAGGGGGGGTTGGATGATGCCACCTCCAGAGCCCCCAGCGATGCTCCCGCCAGCTCCAGTGTCCTCGGCCGCAGGGAGGGAGGGGGATCAGGAGTGCTCCTCATTCGGGGCAGGAGGCAAAACACCATAAATCATATTTAGTCTGCTGAAACCTCCAAGTGATAGAACAGTTGAAAAGACTATTTTTTTTATAAAACACATATGGAGGCCTTAATCAAGCCAGGAATGAGGTAATTTCTGCCAATTAAGTCTCCCTGGTTCTGCAGTTGGAAGCAATCAAAACAAAGGCAGAATTATCAATGGCATGTCTATGTGCTGCAGCCCCAGAAAATACCTGTAATGTTGGGGCTACAGTAAATCACCTCTCACCATGTGCCAGGGAGGCTGGTGCTCTCAGCTCTCCTGGACCTGGGGGGAAAGGAGGGCTTAGAATATTTACCTAATTAATGGGTAGTGTTTTGAACTTATCCTATCCAACTTTCATTTCACAGCAAAAGGCGGCATTGTAAATAAATGGCATAGGGATAGCAGTAACTCCAAGCTCCCATTTGGATCCAGTTTATGTCTGTCCCCACTCCAGTCCCCCTTCTACTTACTGGAGCTGTTGGAGGGGGTTTTTTGCCCAGTGTAATTTATCCAGGTCAAGGAGGTTGCACTCTTTGCCTCCTGTTGGAATATACTCATTATTATGTTGTTTGTGCTCGTGGTGATCAAATGGTAAGAACTGCTCTCACACAAAATAATAGGGGAAGTACTGTGGCTATAATTACTTAATATTAGACACAGAATATCTGCCAGACAGCATTAAAAAAAAAAGCATTAATTAATTGGATTAATGTAATGAGTGATAAATTGACAGTAACAGTACTTTGAACTCCTATGCAACCTCACGCAGAGGTCTTCACCACATTAGTGGTTCTCCCAACACCTCTATAATTATTAATATGTTAATTTAAATTCAGAAAAAAGTGAGACACAGCTTTGTTTCCTGTGGATGCAGCAAGCTCATTTATCCTGAGCAGCTTGCACGCTGCTCTAATCCAAATCATTCCTCTGCCATTGCAGAAGCAAACAGTGGAGCCAAGAAATCTGCAAAAGGACTTAGATGCCCAAGCACGAAATTATGATCTTCAAACCTTCATGACCTTGCAGCAAGCATCTATAAACATCTGTGTTTTCTACATTTAAGTTCTCCAGATGTCTAAAATTCCCAGAAGTTCTCTGCTCCTCTGTGTGCATTGCAGCTCAGGGCTTATCTCACACGTAAACCGTGTCGGCATCTGCAGAGGAAGTTCCTCCACCCACTGCCCCGGCAGCGCCCAGCCTGGCAGGCACCCTCACATGGGAGAGGAGCACCCCAAGGTCCAGTCCCAAACCCAGGTGAAGTTTAGGAGCTGTACACAGAGATTCCCTTCTCCAAATGCACCCTTCTTTGTGTGCACCACCTTAGTGCGCCGTGTTAGTGCGGGATATCCCATCAGTGGAGGTCGGCAGCACCAGGGAAGGTTGGACCTGGGGGCAGCTCTTGCAGGACCCAGCAAGGGTGCAGGGAAGCACCCATGGAGGGCTCAGCCTGTGCACCCTCCTCTGGCAGCACGAGCAAGCAGTGTGGGGATGAGGAGCCCTCACCAGTGCCGTGCCCTGTGGAACGCTGCAGTGGCAAAGGGTGCGGGTGCCTCCACCCCAACCATGGTCTTTCCTTCACCTCTGGAGGCTGCAGACACGTCCCAGCAGGTCGATGTTCTCAACTCCTGGGGAAGCACTGGGGCCAGGTGATGACAGCTGCTCCTGCGAGGCGGAACTGTGACCTGGGGATGATGCACAGTTCCCGCTCCTGGTGTGCAAGCGAGCGCCTGACAATTAAAGCGCGTCCTTCCTTCTCCACTCACCCAGCATTTCCTCCTGCCCAGCCTCAGCATGCCAGGGTACCACCTCATCCCAGCCATTTCCTTGGCGTAGTCCAGCATCTCTCCATGGCTCGTGCAAGCACAGGATGCTGGAAGTTACCCCACGTGCTCCACAGCTCCAGTGGCAGCAGGAGCAGCACTTGATAGAACTCACAGCAGTAAAAATGCAGATGCAGGACCAGGGCATACACAGTCAGTAACAGGCACTTTGTTACAGATATATCAGATGTGCTCCTTCAAATACAGGTCAAGGACACAGGGAATCAACGTGGATACCACAAAACGAAAGGAGAGTGACACAAAAGGATGAGCTCCCCCAGTCAGTCCACTGGGAGACCACACCAAGGAAACATGTAAAGTTCTGCTCTCACTCTGTGAACATTGCTCTTAAATCCTCAGCTGCTGGAGACACATGGAGAGGCGAGCAGCTCAAACTCCCTCTCTCCAAAGGCACAGTTCTACCCAAACCCACTGCAGAAAAGGCCACTCTGCTTCCAAAGTGAAGGCTCAGGAATGAAAAGATAAGGTATAACACCTTCCTCCCACTACTGAAGGAGGTTCTCAAGAGCTTTGAGCCAAATTCTCTGGTTTTGTTATTTCTAGAGTTATCAATATTTTAATGGTCCACTTGTGTATACAGAGAGGGTGATTCGTTTCAGTCTCTCATATGGAGGATGTTTGCATCCTCCAAAAATGACTCTTGGCTTATCCCAGTGCACAGCTAGTTAGCACTACACCAAAATAACTCCAAACCAGTTCAGCAGGTGACTCAGGGAATGCTTTCATTAAGCAGATCATATCTCCCTGCAAGGAGGTTTGTAGCAGAATTGTACACCTGCTTTTCAGAAATGCTCTCCACTCCAGAGGGTGGAGAACCTGGGTGTCATTAGAGTAGGAGAGGATTTTTTAAGAAATAAACTGTTATGGTAAATAACAGAAAGCAAACTGTTCTCCTGAATCATATCATATTGGTCAAAATATCTATCAGAGGGCTGGATAGGTCCAAGGTGGAAGCTGGTCCTCAGTCAGAGCCATTCCCAGTCCAGACAGGGACAGGTCTCTGCCCAACCTCATACACCAATGAAAGGAAATACAGACAGATTAACTGACACACTAATTCCATTTTAATTAAATGCTTTATATCAACATCTATGTCACTTACAATAGGCAATTTCCTATTTCCAGGTACGTTTTAAAGCTTACTTAAGCTTCGTTTGTGAGGTGTTTTTATTGGTGTGCTTAATAGTGGATTTACATTGCTTTTTGTTCCATTGTAACCCCAAATCCAGATCTAAAAGATATTCCTATGTGGATGCAGAGCAGCAGCAGAATCAGTGAAGCTGTGCTTGTGTTGAACCCAAGTGCTGTGTTGCATTAGGGCACTGGCACAGGAAAGGCTTTAGACTCTCTTCTAAATTTCTCCTTTTGCTGAATTAATGTTGAAATCGTGACTTTGGGGTCACATTAGGGCTTGCTGTGAGTAGTTCCAGCTCATCCAAACCCTGCATCTCTTGGTGTCAACAGGATCACAAAGAACTGGCTACAACCATGCCAGCACAAAGTCAAGGGAAAAAAACATTAAACCTGGAAGGGATGGTGCAACCCTTGAATTCTGTGTTTACAGGAGATCTCAGAACACCCTTTCCTTCTGCTTGCCTGGCACGACCTCCTGCTGCCTGCTCATACCATCCCAGAAGGGACTGATCGAAATTGTGCTGCTAGGCAAAGGAGAGGAGAGTTGGAAAGTCACTCCCATTTATCTTAAATATTTGAACCAGGTGCACCTACACACAAAAAAAAAAAAAAATCAAAAGGTTGCTATTCATTACTGTATTGCTGCAATTGTTTGTTCTGTAATTAGTGATGATAGGTAAGCAAGCTGGACGGAAAGCAAATAAGAAGTTAGTAAATGGAGCAGCATTCCAAGTGGGCAGAAAAGCAACAAAATGAGACCAGAAAATGACACTGGAAGGGTAGGTTGATCTCTGTTCACTTATTATTTCATTGGCACCTGACTTTCAGGTTGAGGGTTTTCTGCCTGAGCGCCGTGAGGGGATGGAGCTCCTGGATCAGCTCCGGGCTCAGGTGTGCACCAAACCGTGCCAGGCCAGTTGTAGGACATCAATCAGCAGCTTCTCCTTGATGGATTTAAACCAGCAGAGAGGTCTTACCCCAAGTCACATGGCCAAGGGCAAGCAGAGGGGTTTCCACTCACTGTCATGCCCAGAGACAGTGCCAGTGCCAGCACCACTGAGCTCAGCTTTGCTGTTTAAAGAGGGGGAAGGGCCCCCCCGGGGCACTTTCTGCTGAGAGATTGAGGTTTTTCCAGCAAACAGATCATTTTAAAAGCCCGTTTCCATCACGGATTGAGTAATGTTTGAAAGCCTGAAGCTTCGGATATGCCAAGTGCTCTCTGACATTTTATGGGGCAAAAAAATAACAAAAGGGGGAAATACAGCTTGGCTGCATTTGGAAAAAACACTGTCTAGGAGGAACCCATGGTTAAAACCTGTGCTCCTGCCTCAGCTGATGGATGGCTCCTCCTGATCCTCCCTGAGACTGAAAGCTGACCATCCACCCTGCTCCTGGCAGTCCAGCTCTCACCTCCTCAGTGGAATAAGCGATATATTAGAGATGAGGCTTGGAAGGATATTCTCCTTAAAAAAAAAAATTCCCAAACGTATTTCAGGGTTTTGAAAGCCCCGTGTTGCACATGCTGACGTGCCACCGTGTGATCACACCCCCACACCGCACCAGTGCCTGCCTTTGTGTTACTGCACTCACGTTTCACAGCGTTCCCAATCCATATTGCACATTTTTGGGGGAGGAGGTGCAGGTTAGTTGTCAGAATTATTTGGGCGCTGAAGGGTGAAGAGAGGAGCTTGAGTGATTTGAAGACATTCTAGAGGAGGGACTTTCACAAACTGCTGTTTTCCTGTCAAGTTTAGCTCCATCCTGAGCACGCAGACCCATTGCCTAGAATGCACTTCAACAGATGACAGGTTTCCAATAGAGGTTTTTTTAAAATCTCCGTATCTTATCTTCATCTTGAATTACTCAAACAACTTCACACCTAGGCAGCTCAGGCCCTGAGGCTTCTCGAGGGTGAGGGCTGCACCCTGATACCTCATCACCCCCGGAGCTGAACAATGGAGAGGTTCAACCCATGGCAAAATCAGTGTTGGGCAACTGTCCCGCCCCGGGAGGTCAGGGCAGCCACACGCCTCCATCGCCCGCAGACCTCAGAAGAAGGCACGGTGCTTTAATCAGCACAGAACACAGGAAAACTCACTGGGAATGGGAATTTTTCACAGGATTTGGCTTTCTTTCGACTTTATTCATGCCCCAAGCAGGGCAGGGTCCCCACTGGGCACCAACACTTGGCTGGAAGGCAGCAGGTATTCCGGGGTTCAGCCACTTCTTCGGGGTTCAACCACTTCTTTGTTGGGGCTTGAAGAGGAGTTCCTGCTTGGTGATTACTCATAGCAAAAACAATCTCTGCAGAGTCAGCTTTGTCAGTGACAGACAGTCCTGAAGGGTTGTCAGCCCCTCCTAGGTCACCTGGTGCACAAAGCATCGTAACACGTGACATAATGAAGAATTAGAAAATAAAAAAATAATAAATAAATAATTAAAAATACATCCAAGGCCCTGGTTCTATTGTGGGGGCCTTGTAATTAAATAACTCCAAATAAATGGCCAAGGAATAGCACACAAAGACCTGAAAAAAGCCCAACAAAGTGATAAGATCACTTATTAGTGCCAAACTTCTGATTTAATTATATATTCCTGGAGCCCCGTTCTCAAGGGAACTACTTACACAACCACGTGGTGAAACAAAAGAAGGGATTAAAACCTGTGAGAGAGAAGCCGGAGAATTTGTTCCCAGTTCACAAAGAAAAGTCTCCACACATCTGATCAAGGAGGACTCTGAGATTAAAGAACTGAGGAGGCTGAAGAAAAGGATTTTCTTAATTTTTTAATGATAGGAAGGTAATAAAATACTTGCTATCAACCTGAAATGGAGAGTCTGACACAGCACCTCTCTCCCTAAGGGAGTTAATATTCTCAGCCGGGACAGGGGGCACCTGAAGGGCAGTGTGCCCTTGAATTACCATCTCTCAACTGTCCTTTTTTTTTTTTAGAGAAGGTCCTTCAGAGTTTATCTGTCTCACACTTTGCTTTATCCCAGTTCCAGGTTCAAGCTGGCTGGACAGGGAAGGCTGGGCTAGAACCAGCTGAGCTCACAGGAGCGTGATGCGAGGGAGAAGGGCTTTATCCAGATTTTGTGACCAGGCATTTGGACTGCTGGCAACGTCTGGGGAGAGGAGATCCCATCTCAGCTGTCACCTCTGCAAAGAGGAGCCACCTCCGCTCTACCTGCCGGCGACAAAGCCTGTAATTGAGCAGTTAACTGTGATAACCATCTCACTCCTGCCCACACACTGAGCCTGTCTCTAAACCTCTTAGTTTTGTCCTTGTACATTTTTCCCGTTCTTTCCTTTTCTCCCTCTGTTAGCATCTCCAAGATTTTGTTCAGGCCATACCTTTTGCCGTCTTCTTTATCACAAACCCAGCTTATTTGGCCTTTCTCATACCTGTTTCTTCCCAAACTATCTGCTTAACCAGCACCAGCTCCCAGTGCCATGGTCACCTATGGGAGCACCTTTATTGGCAAATGCTGTTTTCACACCTTCTTCTTCACAGGACTTGTTCCTCATGAACC
>JAYRBT010000028.1:8532514-8542835 GCA_036023395.1 Myiotriccus ornatus | reverse complement strand
TAAAAAGGCCTTTCTTTTCCTTTTCCCTCCACTCTGTGCCCAATTCCAGCACGACAGCAGCACAAAATGTGCTCCCCTCATTGTCCAGCTACCTTGTAAAAGCTGCCAGCTCCAAGGACTTTCAGAAAAATAGGGAAGCACCCTGTGGGGATGTCAGCCACAAGCTGAGATACCTCGAGCAAGCTGGCCAGACACCACGTAGGGCACATCACACGAGTGCCCCGAGTGCCCAGCACGTCACCTCTGGCCCCATCAGAAGGGGATGAACAGTGTCAGGGGTGCAGCAACCAACCTGGCAACAGGGAGGAGCTCAGCAGCTTCGTGCTTGTTGGAGCCCATCTGGTTCTGCCTTTCCTGAGCAGCCTGCGATGCTGAAGCGCTTAAACTGCAGAAGGGTTGGCTCAGACAGTGTGTGCTGCCCTCAGGGGCTGGTCCACAACACGGGTGCAGGCACCCCGTGGGTCTCTCCATGCCTGCAGCAGCCCGGTGGGAGCCAGCAGTCAGGTTTCAGAGGAGTGAAGCTGCAATCCTGATTCTGTGCACTTAAAAACTGAGCTCTTTATTACCTCCAGGCTCCTGAGTCACCAAACAGCAAGACACACAGCAGGTTTTCTCCCAAGCTTTGGAAGGTTCTAAAGGTAAAGAGGCTCATTACAAGGGGGTTTAGCCACTAATCAATCATTCTTAAGGACCAAGGACTTAATAGCTGTTAAAGATCAGATCACAGCTCCAGAGCCTTGAATACACTGTCAGGAGGAGACACTTGCCAGCAAGAGCATGAGCATCTCACAGCTTGGTCTGGTCACTCCCCCCTCCCAGGGCGAAGGCGGCCCCAGCACTGCAGAGATGATTCTCTGCCTGTCCAAGATAATCCTATTCAAAGCAATCATCTGTTAAACAACTGGAGGGAGGCCAGCCCACACACTGCAGATCCGAACCTGAATGTTCCCACAACCTGAGGAAGGAGCTCAGGATCAGGAAATGTTTGGAAAAAAAAAAAAGAAATACCACACGAGAAGGGAGAAAAACACTGAGCTGCTCTCCAAAGGCAGTGGCCAAGCCACTGTTTATTCAAGAGATGCGTCGAAGCTTTACAAAAATGCCATTGGCATGAGAGGCAGACCCTCCTCCCCAAGGAGCAGCCAGGCAAGGTCCACAGAGCCCAGCACAATGTGGTACACGGGCACTGTGCTCCCATCCCTCTGCTGAGAGGGTGCAGGCAATGTGTGCCAGCCCACGTGGGTACCACAAGGCAGGGGAAGCTGCCGTGCTCCATTGCCAGTCCCAAAGGGAGCTCAGCACAGCTTGTTACCCCACCCTGCGCCCTCCACCCATCTGTGCAGGGATTTGGGCCAAAGGCTCCCGAAAAGGACCCCAGTGCAGATTGACCCTGGAAATATCTCCCAACACACCCATCTCCGAGGAACCTTTTGGGTGGCTGTTTGGATATTTAAAGGAAAAAATTCTGTGTTATGACAAACAGACAGTTTTCCCCATTTATTAAATGCTCATAATTTGTTTTAATGGTTTCTCTAAACAAGTAGACTTTTTTCTCAGCTCTTTGAGCTTTTAAATGACACAACTGTTATGTTAAAAGGGAAAAGAGTGATGATTTACATTTGGAGCGGGGCGGGGGCGGAGGGGAGGCAGAGGGACAGCTGCAACCCATCGGACGTGGCTCTGCTCCTCACAGCTATTTCGGCTGTGCCATTGCAGCAGCTCAGGGTCTTTCAATGCCCTCAGCAGCAGCTGTGGGCTTGGTGCACACAGGTGGTGGGTGCTCCTCTGTGCTCAGCTGGGACAGAGCCTGCCATCCACAGTGCTGCACCCTTCCCTCTCCGTGAAACCCAGGGAAGATGGGAAGTGTCCCCTGAAACCTGAGTGAGGTTCTCTGGATCGTAACCAAGCCAGCATCTTTGGCTAATGCCAACCTCTACTTGCAGTTGGGGTGAACCAGTGTGAAAATCAGACATTCTTCATAATTTCAACTTAATATCAGAAAGTAGTTGGCATGCTTGGCTCCCTGCATGGGTAGGATGGCCAATGGAGACCTTATGGAAATCAATGAATTATACAAAATAGCATTAACTGTGCTTATGACGAACGTTGCAAATACTGTTACATCAGCCACAAGTGCCAAACCAGATGAACAAGCTCCACTTGCTTTCCCTTTATGTACAAAATTCATCTCTTCCCGAGAAGGCTCCCAGCCACTGGTGCCAGCTGGAGGGCTCTTTCCACTTGCCTATCTCCCTCTACCTCTTCTCCTTGTGTGTCTGGAAATTATCTCTCCGCAGCAAAAATTAGAAGAGGAGATAAAACAATTCTGGGTGCACAAACCCCAGCAACTATTTTTTTTTCCAGGAAACTTCTTTGGATGGCAAACACCTGACTCAGGATTTTCAAAAGCCGTAGAGCGGGTTGGGTTATCTGATCCCCCACAGGTATTTGGGTGGCATCTGCTGTGATTATTTCCTTCACATGTACATAATCTGCAGGAAGCATGGAGCTACACAGCCAGGGGATGAATTCCAGAGAATATACATGAAAGAAACAACACATTACACTCATTTACAGAGCAGAAAACTGGAGCTTCTGCATCTCCCAAAGCGCTGTAAAAACCAATGCCAGCTCAAAGCTCCAGATGATAAAGCAAAGGACGCACAAACCCACTTGAGAGCTGATCGCCCTGCTCCTTGTTTTCCTTTTTTCTCCTTTTGCCTCTGCTTGTTGTTTGTCAAAACTCTAAAATGTTTGTGCAAACTCCCATCTTGGAAGCCCGGCAGAATAAACAAGAATATACACGAGGCGCAAGAAAAGCCAACAAAGACGGGAAAGGGGTTGCTGGGGTTTTTTTTTATTCTTTCAGTTCATGGGTGTAACCATTGTGGCTGTTGAAAACATGCACAAAAATAGCCATAAGCCGCTCACAGCAGTCATTCAAGCTTTCCACCTATCCATGTCAGCAGCTCAGGTGCTCATTCGACATAGTCCCAAGAAAAATTTACACTGAGCCCTTTTAAAGTGCTGAGGAAGCCAATAAGCCTGGATGCAGAGGGGTGAATTTTTCACAGCCAAAAGACATCCTCAAAAACTATCAGAGATTGGAACAAAGTGGTGAGTTGTCCCAAAACTCCTCTCTGAACTCACCATCTGCTTTGCAGTACAAGGGACAAGGTATTCCCTCAGAGAAGAGCAACCAGATGCTGAAAGGTGGATCCTGTGTGAAAATGAAGTCCTGGAGCTGACTGGGGTTTGCTGCAGCCTTGAGAGAGCGAGGACTGGCTGAACAACAAGAATTCAATTGGGAGGGAAAAAAAAAAAAGCCAAAAACTAAAATTCAATCTTCAGTAATGACTCCTGTTCCAAACTGACACAAAACTAAAATCTTTCCCTGAACAAATGCGAGGAAAGTATGATGTGCTGGGGGAAACTCTGCCTCATACAGAGGATCTCCAGCCCAAAGCTACAATACCAGACAATACATGTGTTTCCTACTAGGCCACACAGAGCAAATCTATGAACTAGGAGGTTTGGCAGCCAAGTGCCACCCCTGTGAGGCTGTTTAGCTTTCTGGGCTTTGCATGTTTTCTAAGAGATGCTGCTCTGTTCCCAAGAGATCTTTCCCAGTGCAAGCTGAATAAAAAATAATATATTTCTGAAAAAAAAAAAAAAATCCAGAAAACTTCCTGGTTCTACTCATTGCTGTGTTTCAAATTTTAAAACATCCTTGTAAACCCCCACTCCCAACCAACCGTAGAGGTTTTACAGACCATATACAGAAATGCAACCTCTCCGAGCTGCTGCCAAAGATGGACCTCCAGCCACAGCAAAGCTGTGCTGAGCCTCCATAGTCCTCTTCTGCCCACCAACATCCCTGAAGGTATGAGCAGGAGCAGTTTCTCCTGCCTCTCTTGTCCTTCGTGGTCTTTAGGAGGAGCTGCGTGGGTGGCTGGATGGCAGGGATACACCCTGGAGCATCCACAGGGGTGCTCTGTGGTGGCAAGGTCTCTGTGCCCAACCTCGTTCTTTGGGCCAGTGACCAGACCTTCCTCTGCAGAAGAAATAAGACACTTTTGCCAAGAGAACTTCCAATCCACAAACCCAAACAGGTCCTCTCGTGTCCACAGGAGCTTACAGTTATGGAAGCATCCTATTTGTAGGCGTGGTGCACAGGGACATGGCTTAGTTGGCAGCGTTAGGTTTACGTTTGGACCCAGTGATCTTCATCATCTGCAAACTGATTCTATGATTTCCAGCATGTAACTCAGGAGCACTCCCTGTGCAGGGGAATATATGCCTCTGAATTCCACCTGCTTTTGACACAAGTGACCACCACCAGATTTCTGATCTTACACCAACACGCCGTGGAGACACCATTCACGTGGCTGAGAGACACAGGGCAAACCACTCATTACCTCCCTTGCCAGCATCTATTTGGACTGTGCAAATGCCATTTTGCAGTAGCCCAATCCAAAATATTGTGGGCAATCTTGGCTCTACTGAAACCAGTGGAAATGTTACCCTTGGTTTCAACAGGGCCGGGTTTTTACCCATCTTACACAACCCAGTTGCTTCATAACCGACCTTCCACCCACTCACAGAATCCAGATGGTCCTGGATGAAAGAAAATGCACCGCTTTCCCTGGCATCCCAATGTATGGCATATTTACAGCAGGCAGGCTGCAAAGATGGAGAAGTCGAGTCACTGATCCTCTGAGTGCACCATTCTTCAGCTAAATTAACCCAAATTTATAGCAGTCCTACTTGGAGAAAATCTGGGTTAGACCAACTTCCAGTAGCTTACAAACAAACCAAAGATGCTCAGCTCTCCTCAGAAGAGTCCTTTGTGACACTGCAGGCACCTATCAGTAGTTAAACTGGAATCAAAGCTAATCCCTGGATTTCTAGCCTCACATGGCTGTTAGGGTAGACATTAAAGTTTAATAGAGCAGGCTGTATGTGTTACAGCCGGAGTGACAGGCCAAGGCATTTCAAATTATGAGTTGTGATTGCAGCCAGTTCTGAATTTCCTGTAAATTATAAGATCGCAAAGAAGGTGACAGCACTGCAATGGGAAAGATCAGTGTGTGGACAAGAAAACGGTGTTTTACCCAGCAGCCAACGGAGAGACACCTAAATTGCCGGAATAAGCAAGTTAAATCAAGTGTATTTTGCAGGAAAATGGTTTGTAGAGGCATATTCAGAGAATATCCATTTTTTGCAGAAACAAGAGATGGTACTTCCGAGAGAACCAGCCTGGAATATGGGATGCTAATAGTCCCAGCTCTGCTGTTGCCTATCATGGGCTTAATGCATGTTATTTTTGGATGCAGGTTCTCAAGGGGCTGCCAGGAATTCTGTGCCCTGATCACATGGGCTTTCATGGGCCATGAGTGTAACTCCCCAAAATCGCCTGAAAACCTGAAACTTCAATGAGGCACCCATGAAAATGAGAAAAATATTCCCATGTTTCCTACAGGCAGCGGATGGCTTATGCTACAACTGATACCTGGCCTCATTATTTCCAAATTAAGAACGTTTCCCTTCTAAAAAGCAAATAACTGTGTTTAATAACAAACTACTAACTACACATACAAATAAAGATTAATCAATACTGCAGACCTTGGAGTCCAGGATTGTTCCTTCCTCTGTGTTTGGACAATGCCTGGCACAATGGGATTCCAGACCTAATTGTGGCCTTGGGGCACAATAGCAAGGGCAGTAAAACCAGCCATGTTTCCTTGCAGCGACCATCCCATTCCAAGCCCCACATTTCTTTCCAACATTTTAGAAAGAAAAGAAAAAAAAAAAAAAGAAAGAAAAAAAGAAAAAGGCAAGGAGGATCTAAATTTATTTCCTGCTGAGAAAAGGTTGTGTGACTTTTGGCTGGCTCGTGCCTCCCCTTCAAGTAGCCTCACAGAGAAACTCTTAATTCTGGTCACAGACACGCACAAAAAAAAAACAGCAGTGGAAGATTCAGGTCGAAGGCCCAGATTAATCTGTGGTGCAATTGCACTGTCTTCCTCAGCCTTCTGCTCATACCTGCTAGAAGGGATGCAAGTACTTGAGTGTTTGTGCCTGGCATCACTCGGTTCTTAAGCTGGATTTCACAGATGGCACTGAGCTGGTCATGCATTGCTGTGGTGATGGCACCTTTCTGGTGGTTGTGAGCTAAAGCCCTCCTAATCCTGGCAACAGGTCAGCTCACTGAGCAGGCAGGGGAAAAGGCAGGGGCTCCTTCTAGGAGAAACCTGTTTCCTCCTGATTCCCCCTCCCCAAACTCAGGGTTAGTTTTTCTAAGTGCAAAAAAGTTGGGACTGAAACCCCGCACGAGCGAAAATCATCGTCCGTGCAAAATTACAAAAGCAGCTTTTAGACTCCGTCTGAAAAAAAAAAAAAAACCAGTCTCAGCATTTGCAGATGCCAGAGCCTAAAAACCAGGAATCAATCATAAACTGGCTTTCCAGCAAGGAGGTCCACAGGCTGCTGCAGCTGACACCTCCAGCTTCTTTTAGGTCAAGCACATCCACGTTCACTCCACACTTTTGAAAGCCCCTCCCTTTGCAAAACTCACTCGGTATTTATTAGGATAACCCGAATAAAGGGTGAGACAGACAAATTTAGCATTTTTGGACCAATTTGTCTGCTCCGTGATCAGAGATGTTTAGATGCCATTACGACTTTGGAACATTATTGTTTTGGGGACAGGAAGATAAATGCTGTGGATACCAAGTTGCCGGATGATTTAACGGTTAAACTCGATTTTTTGTTTCGTCTCCACCCATTCCTCAGGATTTTTGGATTACCTCCAAGCTGAGTTCATTCCAAAGTGTTTCCTTGTTTTAGTTCTGTCCTTCTGCAGAGGACTGCACATCCCAAAATGTAACAGAAGATTTGGCAAAAATCACTCTCCTTGTTTAACATACTTCCAGAAACTATAGGCCAGCTCTGACTACATACAGTGTGTTTATGCAAGAATATTTTATACAGGAACCTGAAAACATTAATGTGTTTTCCCTTTGTCAGTCCCATGCCATTCTGGATATATTTTGTATTTTTTAAAACAGAAAAAAAAAATTTAAAAAAAAACAACAGAAATTATCTGGATTTCTCTTTTTTCCACAGGAAAAAGAGAAAAAGGTTATATTTGGCCTAATGTGCTCTCATCAAAGTCAGTGACTGAGAGAGTTACCCATTACCTGACAAATTAATTGGCTGGAAAGTAGTCCTGATCCCCATCCTGTCCCCTCATACTACCAGAATGGAGGGGCTTCCCTCATCCCATCAGCAATCAGCAGGTTCAGGATGATACCACACAGTATTTTGTAAAAGAAAAAAAAAAAAAAAAATCACACTATATAAAGCTATTTTTGCTTTGGAACTTTTATTGGCCTGTAAAATATTTTTACATTTATTACACTTTTAATGAGAACTCCTAGAACCAAGACTGGTGTAAATAATGAAAACAACACTAGTAAATGTCCCCATAAACCTCGCACCAAGCCTTTGATGCTAATTTGCAGGCCTGGCGTTCCTTCCCTCCTCCCACCGGGGCAATGGCCCCACTCAAAATGCAAGATATCCAACAGGAAAGGCATCCCATGGCTTTGCTGCTCCATAGGTCTGGGAGAGAAGAAAAACCCAGGCTCAGCAGGGCCCAGAGCTGGCATCTCAGCCCCCCTCACCCACGTCAGCTGCAGCATCACTCCATCCCGGACACACCGGCCACTGTGCCTTGTGGTGTTGGACACAGGGCTCTCAGTGCTCTGGGAGTCACTTGCTGAGTCATTAATTAAGATTCTTAGACGAGTCAGAAAGCCTTGGAAGCACCTTTGCAATTCCCAGATGCTTGGCAGCAGCCAATGGCCTTCACAAGTCCCAGTGTTTCTGGCTTAGGTGACACATCCCAGTGCCAAGGGAGATGTGGTGGGATTGGTCCCTCATTCTCTCCCTCCTCTCCAGTTTCTCTACGTAGGCAGGACCTGGAGACAGCACCATGCACCAGTTCAAGGGCCCATTTTGGCAGCAAAATTCAAGCTCAGGGTTAGTGCACACACAAAAAGCAACAGGTGATCACTCTGCACCACCTTCCGTCTCAGGCTACAAGCATTCCTCCAAACACCTGGAAATTACCTGAGTCCACCATGGTCCAAGATCATGATGCACAGGACAGAAAGAGAGCACAGACAGGTTGTGGACTGAGCCCAGAAAACTCCAAGTTGCCAGGATTCAGGACTGAACCCTGAAATGACTTTCAGTTCTGTGCCCAACCCCCAGACCACATTACCTCCTTCATTCTCTCCTGCACCCTGACCACAGCGTTGCTGCATTTTGGGTTAAATCCGATAGGAAGAAGTGCAAAGCCTGCTGATGGAACCCAGATCAGTGTTCCAAGGCAGCACATGATGCACAGCGTGTTGCTGCACTCAGGCAGGAGCGTGGGTTGTGGGGTTGCAGAGAGATTTTGGTGATTTGTTTCCTGTCCTGTGCATTTTCCAGCTGGGTTTGACACTGCACTGTGGACCTTCCCTTCAGCACCAGCAAGTTGGTACACGTGGAATAATTTTGACAAGTGGACTAATGGCTTAAAAAAAAAAAGGGAAAACCAACTAGGGGGCTGTGTCCCCTTTTCCCACCATGGGACATCCTTCCTGAAGCCATGAGGGAATCCAGGAGAGTTTATTTCTCCAGCCCTGACTCCCAGGCTGATGCTGTTCACAGATGGTTAGAAATGTCTGGCTACAGGCTACTGGGGCTCGAATTCCAGCTCCTACCAGAACTATCATTTCTGTGCACTATCAGTTACAAATAGTACATTGGTTTTTCCTTTGCTATTTAATCCTCTCAATTCCAGGGCCAGATCCCATAAAAATTCCTTCCAGTATCTGCATCGCAGAAACACACCCAAACCTTAACAAATCACTTTTTTCAGGGCTTACCAGCCCTGCCTGCTGTGGAGGGCTGTGCTTGCTCCAGGTTGGGTCAGAATATTTTGTCTTCCCAACTCTGCTATGACATTTCAGTTGCAGTTTTCTCTTCTCAGTTCCCATCCCAAAAAACTTTGTGCCAGTACAATGCTCATTCAATATGAATCAATGCATCTCACCCAGGGTCAGCTGGATTTCACTGGGAAATTAAGATAAAAGAGCTCTGGATTAGACTGATTTTATATTTCAGATTTTCTTTGGGATTCTCCCAGGCAGGGATAATCCCTTCAAAAATCAGGTCTCTTGGCTGGACCTAGTGACTATCCATTCACGAACTTTGCAAGATGTCATGCAATAAAGGAAATAGTAAGAAGTTATGATAATGCATCATGATAAGCCATATTATCTGGGAAAAAAAAAGCACAAAGAGGAGTTTCAAGCACACAACCATTGAAAATTGGTGTTTCACAACCTCTTTGAAGTGAAGGAAAAGGAGAAAAACCATCAGCGTCCATGAGGAGGACTCAGGACATAGGACAAGCAGCAAGTGGTGTTGTGACATTCCCCGCAAGCAAACTGGCGATGCCAATGGATGCCCAAAACACTTCATGGAGGCTCTTCATCACAGGGACTCACACCCTCACAGCAGGGGACAAAAACCTCCTTATAGCAAGTTAAAAACCCCCGCATTGTTTTTCTTTGTAGTGCAAAAATATCCTCCAGTATCGTTTTCCCGACCTTCGGAGCAGCATTCCCGCAAACCAAGACGTGAGGCATCGAAAATGCAAACGGCTTCCACGTTGCCTGGCCCAAACCCAGCCAGAGCGGGCCAGGGGCAAGGAGAGAGCCTTTCCTTCACCAGATGTGTCCAATAAGGGGCAACCTAAAACTCAGCCTTGGTGGGATCCAACTTCCCCCTTAAGCGGTGGCAGCGTTAACCATCGCGCTCGGCTTCTCCAACGGGAATGTCGCTGCTCTTGCCACGTAAATCAAACCCGGCTGAGAGATCAAAACCTTCAGCAGAACCAGATGGCTGCATATGGGGCAGATAATGGAAGAGCTCGCCGTGCAGGCGGCCCTTGTGCAGCTCCTGCAGCAGCGGAGATGGGGGGAAAATCCTTTATTCCTGCAGCTCCCCCAGTTGGTGCCGTCTGCAGGGACAGGGAGGTGCCATAGGAGAAAAAAATGCCCATGGCAATTAACATAGTAAATGCCTGCAGTGCAAATGTGGAGGGATGCGCGTTACACACTCAGGACCTGTGAATATCTGCACAAACAGTCCGAAAATGTCCTTTCCTAGCACATTTCCAGCAGGAAAAATCTTCAAGGAAGGCACTGGCACTGGATCCCGCAGCACTCCTCTTCCCATGGCACCTTTAAGAAGTGTTTGG
>JAYRBT010000028.1:8498243-8532414 GCA_036023395.1 Myiotriccus ornatus | reverse complement strand
GAAAAATCTTCAAGGAAGGCACTGGCACTGGATCCCGCAGCACTCCTCTTCCCATGGCACCTTTAAGAAGTGTTTGGCCAATCCTCCCAATTATATGGGACTGGGCAAAACTGTGGGAATCTTCAAGAGCGTTCAGATTCCTAATTCCTAGGATTGGTGCTTGCCTGATAGAGCTTGGAAATCTGTCCTGCACACGTCTAAGACAAGAGCTGTGACACTGTGGGGTGTGGAAGGTTAGTACTAAAGCAGTAAATGTGACAGGCAACCTAAGCATGCAAACCAGCAGGTAACTTTTAGATGGCAGATTTATCGTATGGCCTTCCCTCCACCTGGCAAGGGCCTTGGCATGCCAGTGGCACCCAGTGGTACCAGGGAAGGTACAGCCAGCTGGAGAGACCTGTCTGTGTGCTGTGCCCAGTGTGCTGGTGCTGTGCCACCCCTGTCCCCACACCGTGTGGGTGGGGCTGGTGCTCACCGGGGGCCACTCACCCTGGAAACAGCACCTTTTGAGGGTATGACACCGAGACTCATAGACCTGCTCCTCCCTTCCCTGGTTGTCTCTTTCTTTTGCCTCTGATCCGTGGAAAGGAGCAAGCGAGGGCTTGCTGCTGACACGGTGATGGATGGCTGCGGGCAGAGGCTGCTGCGAGGGATGAGTGACAACCTCCCAGGACAGAGAGCTGATGGCAAACTGCCCAGTTTGCCAAGCTCCATCGTGGCAGAGCTGGAGCTGCAGTGCACCGTGTGGACCACTCACAGGCAGCCTGATTCCAGCAGACTCCAGCAGAGCTTCACCTGTGTCCCTGCCCAGAGCCATCAGCAGGGACATGGGTGCATCCCACAGTGTGACCTTGTAGGAGGGAGGTGATGAGCAGGTTAGAATGAGTGTCTTCCAGAGATGGGTTGCAGGAGCTCACACTCCTTTGTGATTGCTTTAAAGCACCATCAGTGCCTAGTTCACTGTGTGCCAAACACTGAGCAGCCTTTTTTTTAAATAAATACAAACATGATTTTTAAGGAAGAGGGAAATATTCACAGAAAGCACAGGGATGGCATTGATTTACTAACAGTTGAAACTTCAGTTCAGATTGATTTCCATTAAACATGCCAAAGGGTTTGGGTTTTTTATGGTTTTTTCCTAAGAAAAAGATCCCCATGCAATGCAAGCCCTAAGAATTCACCAAGAACAAGGAATAAGCATGCTTCAAAGTTATTTACTTCATATTTCATTGTAAAGCTATTTAACATTTTATACATGGGAAATTTCTCCAAATGTCGTTTCTTTTGTACCACTTTCTTCAGAAGACTGTTGAAGCCACATTAACAAAGCAAAAACCACTGTAAAAATAAGGCATCTTTTCTAACTCTTATGTGATACTAAAAAGAAAACAGAATACATTGACCCATGCTCTTTCCTGAGCAAAGAAGCTGTATGGGAGCCCCCAGCCCACCCTGCCTGAGGGCTGGAAGAGCATCTCACTTATTTGCCCCCTTTCTACCCTTCAACCACAGCAAAACAAAACCAGAATTTCCACCCAAAGCACTCTGCAGTCCTGGAGAGTTGGTGCCTGCTCAGGAGAAAAATAAATAACTTAATAAATAAGGCATTTTTTTCAAAGCACAGCCTGAATCTGCCACTTCCAGATGTCTTTGGTCTTCATGAATCATTCCCACATTGCAATGCCAGTTGTGACAAGCTGCAAAGTTTGGGACAGGGCTGGGAGAGATGAAAACCGCCAGCAGTTTCAGCAAATCCAGTTGGTTACCAAGACTGAGGGATAACTTTTGGCACAGGATTGTTGCCTCACCTGCAAAATGCCATTCCTGTGCTCACCAGCAACCCAGGAAATGAAACCCAGAGCAGCAACCCCATCCCTCACTTCCCAACAGAGCTGCACAGGAGGGAGCCTGGTGCTTGGGGGCCATCCCAGTCTGGTTTTGGGTGCTCTTGGTTTCTTTCTGTCTGGGAAAGAGCAGATTTGTTCTTGTTCTTGTTCCTCATTCTGCAGCAAGGAGCACACGCAATTTCCCACCTGGCACCAAAGGCTAAGCCTCAAACATGGAACACCCATGGTTCAACAACTCTGGAAAACATTCATTTAGAGGGAGAATGTTGTTTCTGGAGTGGAAACTCTTTCCTATTTATCACCTCACTATTCAAAAGAGTTTTCTGATTCATGCTTAATTCAACCCTGCCAGCACTGCCCCAAAGCCACATTATCTCCAGGTCCCCCTCCTTAGCTCACTATTGCGGTGTGAAAACCCAAAGCCCTGCCCCAGCAGCTTTTCTTCTCAGCTGCTCTGCAAACATTTGCCATACATCACTCATTATGCTCACAAAAAAACGTGCGTGCTCCTTTCTTAGACCGCTGCCAAAGCCATCTGCAGGGGAACTCCGGGCAGGCAGGTACGGGAATACGGAGCTTCCTGCTTGCCCTGAGCTCTTCAGTGACTCCTCACTAGGAATTCTCATCTGTCACATCTTGTCCTGAATTCTCACGAGCAGCCTCTGCTCCGAGTCGTGCTGCGTGTCCACATGGCACACACAGACTCGGTGGAAAACTGTAACACGTCTTAACGGTCGTGGCCATCACTTCAGAAGAGCGCAGCCAACTTTATGGCAAGGTCCCATTACAGCATTAAACACAGATAGCTCCTGTACAGCAGGAAAGGAAGAGAAAACGGGGAGAAACCAAGTCATTTAACTGAAAATGCATTATCTGATTGAAAAAATGTGTCTGTGCAGCAGCTCTCTGGGCACAGGTGAAGTTAATGAAGAGAAGGTTCCCGGGGTACATGTGTGACTCTTTAGGCGACAGTAATCAGGTCGGGGTGCATTTCCTGGGGATTGGGAGCCAGCTGAGAGGAGCTGTCGTGCCTCGGGTCATTAAGCACAGCCAGCCAGTTATCGACTGCACCGGTGTCATTACTGCCTGAGCAGAAAAAAGAACCTTGGCAAGCTCAAAGGGGGGAGAATCCTGGGGACTTCGCCCCGTAGGCACCATTTATGGAGCTCATGGGATGGCAGGAAGCTCAGTGTGGACCTGGGTGACAGAGCAAACCATCCCAGGGATGCTGCATGGAGCGTGTGGTGGCAACATAGTTTGCAAAGCCGGGGTTTTCCCCAAAATAAGTGGTTTGCCTCACTCAGGAATCCTTAGACATTGTTTTTTTTCCCTGTGGCCACTGGAAAAGGGAGTTGGCTTTCATTGTCCTGCAGCCAGAATGACGTGGTTTGTTCATCCCTGAGTTTGTTCCCTTAAAGAAGTGCTGCAGGAGCCTTCAGAAATGGTTTAGGAGAGGCAGCCACTGCTAATTTAACTATGCTTTCTTAGTAAATACCAGAGTAAATAGACATAAATGTACAGTGTTTAAATAGCAACAGCCCTAAGGCATAAGTAAATCATCTTTATCCTCTTTTAACTAAATGGTTTCTGAGGGGTAGGGAGGGTTTTGCACATAAATATGTATCTTAACAAATATTCAGCAGAACCCTTTGAATTTATGTCCTGCTTATGCAAAGAGAAAAAGGAGTCTTCCAATTCCCAAGGCTTTCGGGGATGAGAGGAGGGGCGAGCACAAGGCTGCATGGCAGGAAAGCTGCACTTGGCTCAGCAAAGAAATGTGCTCAGTGGTCTCAGAGTGGGTCCCACTGAGCCCAGGGGCCTGCCAGGGACACAGCAGAGCAGGGTGGCTCCTCACCACGGTGTGCACCCCTGAGCTGTGCCCAATCTGCAGATGCTATCAGCACATGTACTCCTCATCTATCAGTGTGAAATCTGATGTGATTCACAGCCCAAACATCGCTCCTGGGGCTATAATTAAGCAGAAGTCTTGTTGCTGGTTTGCAATCTGATTTTAGGAAGAGGAATGATGAGACTGGGGTTGGAGTCTCCAAGTGGCTTTGATAGGAGCATATTCGCACCACGGAATCACATCCCAAAACTCCAGGAGCGGCTTCTTAAACATGCAAGGTCATTTACACTGAGCCTTATTCATCTTTTACCACGTTTTGTTTATCTTTGACAAAGTAAAGTGATGCTTCACAAACAAAATTATAATGGCTAGTGCTTAAACAACCCATTTGATCCTGCAAGCTCCCCGAGCGTTTTCCTCACTCCCACCACTCCCAGCCCAAACTCCCGAGGCATGAAGAGGTGCAGACACCTATGGCTGTGCAGAGGAGTGCTGGTGCCACCCCGTGATCCAGCCCCAGATTTGGGCATCTCTAACAGAAGGGTCCCTGCAAAACTGTGGGTTTTCACCAGCTCTTCAAAGAGTGCCTCTGCTTTTCCCCCGTTCCTCACTTCCTGGGGAAGCTTGCTGGGGAGATGGTGAGGGTTTGGAACAGAAAGTTCCTGGGAGGAGGACACAGGTTGTCTAACTCTGTGCCTTATTTCTGTCCTGTGGAGTAGTTGCCGCAGCTCTGTCATTTCCTAGAGGGTGACCATGGCCAAAGCAAGCCCCTCTCTCAACATCTGGTGAGGAAAGGTCTCTCCAGAGAGTCAAGACATTCCTGCAGGATGTTCCTCTCCTGCAGCTGGAGGGGGACCATCAGGGACTGGGTGTGTCTCTTACTCTTGCCTGCATCCCCAGTCCAGGGACACTGATTTCTCTCTACTTGCATTAACAATCAGCACTAATGGCCAGGGATCAGGGCAGGGGGTTGTTAACCAGATGCTGAGCCCCCAACGAGCCTTGATGCAACGTGAGGCCCTCAAGTGCACGGGTTGCCAAGAATGAAGAATGCTTCCCAAAAGGAGTGACACAATCTGAAACCCCAGCGAGTGTAAAAGTCTTCACAAACCTGAAGGGCAGATGGGCATTTAAAAATGTAGTTGCAAGCAAAAAGGAGGAGAGGTGAAGGGAGCTTTGTCTTGGACAGTCCTTGGCTCCAGAGCTCTGTGTTACCAGTGCTGTTGGATGCAGCCCCCAGACTTGTCCAGCAAAATCTGAGTGCACCCTGGTGGCCCCTCAAAACTCCTGGCGTGAATTATCTGTCCTCCAGGAAAGCCTGCTGATAAATCAGTCAGTCATCTCCTTTTTTTTCTGGAGCTCAGTAATTGTTACAGTCTCTCCCCGTGCAGTGAGGGCTGGGTTTCTCATTAGCATCTCAGAGAGCCCAAAGATGTGTAAACAGGTGTAGCTACAGAATTGCCTACTGGGTACACATCTGAGGAGGCTCCAAAGAATAAATTACTCCTTCTAAAGTCAGTTTTAAATCATGCTCACTAACAGCCATCTCCTGCCCTTGATCATTGCTCCTAGGATGGCAACAGGAGTTTCACATCTGGTTTGAGTGAAGCATGAGCCCTTCAATGGCTCCACATCCACCTGTTTCAGATTGTGTCATAGGTATGTGCTTAAGCATTTCATTAACATTTCCCTTTTTTAATGTTAACCCAAGCCATGCTAACTGCATGCTGCCCATGCATCTGGAAGTTTGCAGCAGAAATGCAACGTGCACCCAAACCTCCCACATTCCGGAGGCAGCCGGCTGTGAAGCCGGGGGGTGAGCAAGGCAGCTCTGAAATATTCCTGCTGAGAACTGGATGCTTTGTCCTATTTAAATGAAATGGGGGCCCTGTGGATGCAGGGTGTGCAGTTTTGAAGACCCAGTCCTAAATGTATAGGTTTTGGGTATCATCACATTCCCCTGGGAAACACACACTCTGCTCAGGGATCTCAGCTGCATTTCAGTGCAAGATCTGCAAGGACATATCCACGCCGCTGCTTCTTCCTCATCAAAGCAGGACTGCACCCCATCTCCTTTATTTTGGGAGGTGGGAGGGTCCTTGCTATTTTACAATTGCTCTAGGAAAACCAGTGTAGTACCAGGGACTGAAATAGGCTTTGTTCCACGAGCAGCAGTGTTATCCAGCAGCACAGCTCCAAAGCCTGGCTGGGAGCTGAACAGGTTTTAGCTTGTTTTTTTCATCTCATTTTTCTGTCTCCTTTCAGCTGGAAGCTGAACTGTCAAGATTAAACCATCCACCTGTGTGGCATACCCCAGCATGGCTGAACTTGATAGATCTGCACAGTTGGATTCTGCAGCAAAGATCACAGATCTGAGACGTACACATTGAGAATAGTCTACTAATCTTTCCTCCCTCCACTCCTCCCACCACCAAAAAAACCCAACCAAAACCCCAAACATGTGTTATTCCTTATGGTGCTTTCTTTTTAAGGTATCTCCTGTCAGCAATGTCATGATGGGAATTCTCTGTCGAAGTCTTTGAAAAACTATATTGCTGTCGTTATCTCGTGTCTTATACACAGCACGTTGAAGGAGTTGAGGACAGAAATGTGTAAAAAATTATTTGGAAGGGGGAAAAAAGAGAAAAGTGAGCTATGCAAGACACAGGCAGGGTGTTCCAGGCCTGAAACCTCCAAGTGCAGCTTGGAAAGAGTGAAGACCTGTGCAGAAAAGGGGAGGGAAATGCAGGACTGGTGCAGGGTGAAGTGGACACAAGCACCAGGCTGTGCTGCAGGGATGCCCAGAGGTGAAGGCTTCAGCACAGAGGATTTGGTCCTTATGCATTTTAGGGCAAGACAACCATCTGCACAGTGCTGCCCTCCTTCCATGGGAAAACCTGACAGAAATGGCATGAGATGCTCCAGGACCTTAAATCCATCCTGAGAGAAACCTTGACATTCAGCCTCCTCAGTTCTGGGCTTGGAGTAACACTTATTTCTCCACATTTCCTCCACATGGTGTTTTCTCCCTGTTGCTCTCCAGTGTTACCACCTGCTATGTAATTTTAGTTGCAAAATCTGGTGCATTCAAGTCCACCTTCAAACTTGTGTCCCAGTGCTCATGGCATCAAGTTCTGTATCCGATCTCCTTTCCATTCCTCAAACCAGGCTGTTGCCCCTTTATCTTTTATTCTTACCTCATCTGTTGAACAAATGTCACAGGCACAGTTATTAGAAATATTTGAACCTGACAGCTGCAAATACTCAGAGGTAACCATGAGTGCACAGAACTATAATTAGTTGGAGCATTTAATTTTGTTTTTAAATCACTGACATCCAGTATTGGAATCTCTGCAGACACGGACAATTGATACAGACAGTGTGACTCGGGGAGCTTTACGGTCATTTATTTTCCGTGTATGAAAGGATAACTAATACACCCTGCCTACAATGACATATATTGTACTGCTCGAGAAGAGATTTTGCCTCCCTAAAGCTCAGACCACGATACATCCACTCACACCAACTTCAGCCGTGATACCACACTGACTGCAGCAATCTAAAATTACCCCTGAGTGAGCAGGAACTACAGGCTTGGGCTGAAAAAAAAAAAAAAATTAGTGCATAATAATTACTTACTGATTGCTGCAGGGTGCACTAAAAACATCAGCTGGAATCTCTGATGTTGCTTGAAGTAGGTATCTCTCATCACTCCTGTCTTATGGAGGGTCAAGACACAGAAGACACCCATTTTGCTCAGGGCAAAGAGATGAGGTTTGAGTCTGCAAGCCCCAGCCTTGCATCTTGTTATTCAAAGCAGTTATGAGTTCCTTGGGATTGGCAGTAAATAACAATTTCTAATTTGTTGCACCTCCTGCAGTTTGATTTCTCTGGTCAGATGCAGCCTCCTCCAAAGCTTCAGACCACCAGCCCCCCACCCTCCTGGTACACAACAAATCCAGGGGATTTATCTTTCCTTGTCTTACAGCCAAACAAGAGCAGAGATGCTCAGAGCAGAACTTCTCCAAACAGCCCATCCTTAAATAATCCAAATCAAACTTACAAGGAAACCCCATTTCCTCTCCCAGTTCAACACGTTCTTCTCTTTGTTATTTCCAGAGGAATCCTTTGAGAACTAGGACACAACAAGTAAATATCTGGTCATCTCTGCTTCTGCATTCCTGACTGATGTAGCTGTATGGGTTGCATAATGTTGCTTTGGCTTTCTAATTGTGAGATTAATTGGTTTATTTGAAGAGAATACACTTGAAGTAATAAAAGAAAGAAGACGAAGAAGCAGCAGCCTATAAAGTCATTATATCCTAGTAGTTTTATTGATAAGGATTAGGAGAAATAGCTGGAAGACAGAGAAGGAATCATATTTAGCTCAGATAATAAAATTATATGAGCTGCCATTTTCATAATGTTAAACAAGACCTGAGGGAAGCTTAACTTAAAAGATTACACAGGTGGATTCTTTCCCTCTGGAGAACATGAAAGATTATTGTAAATGTCTTTTGACACAGCTGCCTCTTCAAACACAGCCACAAGAAATTAGCCAAACTCCCATTTTTCACGGCATGGCCTGACACACACGTGGGGATGGAGCCCTTACTGCTGCTTCTGCTCAAAGCAGGGCACAGACATGCTGGGTTTGCACACTGTGAGTTGTAGCAGCTCCTTGCCACTGCCCTGCATCCCAGAGCTCAGGCACTGCAGAGCCTGCTTTGTGAGGCTCCAGGGGCACCCCCAGCCGGGGGTCTGATGGACAGAGCCGGGGGGAAATATGTGATGATATATTAAGGTATATCATGCACCCACTGCTCGTGGAACAGGGTTCTGCAAGCACCCAGGTAATACCTGCAGGCAGGGGTCTTTCTTTTCCCCCAAAAAAAGGAGCACCAGTGAGCAAGGCACAAATGAGGAGAAGGAGAGAGCAGCTCTGTGCCCTCCCAACACATGCTGCTGCTGCTGGCTACCAGGGGTTTTAACTCATTTAACAAAGCCAGGACAAAGGGTTGAGTAGAATGTATCCAGCCTTGGTTGAAATAAGCAGTTTGCCCCCCCCCCCTCCCCGAGACTTTGCTGCTCAGTAACCCACTTTTTTGGGACCATATTCTGTCAAAATGCTCCAGCTCAGCTCTTGGTTTAGGTATTCTAGTCCTTGGTTTAGCAGAAGTTCAGTCATATACCAAGCTTGGAAAGCAAGCAAGTCTCACCTAATCTGACAGATGAATCTTACAATTTAAAAATGAGGTGGGGAAAAATAGCACCTTCTCTGTGCTAGGAACAGGAGGAATTCCCAAATAGTCATCACCCTGGGCTGGGGAATTTGTTTTGATTTTTACCTTGATGTTCACTAACTGAAAGCACGAAGATCCAAAGCCTATGATGAGAGCAATAACCATTCCAAGACATTTACAAATGACCCTCTTAACTGTTTATGAGACATTATCTGAGGTAAAGCAGAGTAGGAGAAATAAACTTGAAGTAGGAAGAGCTGGCTCGCCTCCCAGATGGAGCATGATAAAGCACCAGTGTCAGTGTTTCTTCTCAGTTTTATGGCAGCCTTTAACTGCTTGGTGTTTAGGATTTTTTATCAGAAAACGGAAAGGAGAAGGAATGGATCCAAAGCAAAGAGGTTTTCACAAACAATATTCTCCAAATGACTTTATGTGAGCAGATCCTGTGTTATCTGGCTATCAAGATAACACCATTTATTTTTTTACTTGCCACAGCAGCCTGCTGCTCAGATTCCCAGTCCTGGGATGTACGAGGAATTCCTGAGCACAGCAATAAATTTTCAAAGGGATCTGGATGACCCCACTGCTTCTCTCCTATTAGAAAATATCCTGAGCAAAGTTGATCTCTGGTCAGATTTACCTCATCGAAAAGATTTCTATTGTCTCTCTTAAGCAGTGTGTTAGTTGTCAGTTCCCATATTTAGCAAAGCTATCTGGATTTTGTTGATCTCCCCCAAAAGGTTAATGAATGGCCCTTCACGGAACCGTGGGAGTGGGATAATTTTTTTTGCACAGAAAGTTCTCCTGGAAGTTGAAATTGCATAAAAACTACTTCACTTCTTACTTTTCCTTCGCCTGAGGTATAAATAATCTTAAACCACAATTTTTCACTGTCCCTTCCAAACATTTTCAACACTACTTTGAGAAAAAGAAAGGTTAAAACTCAGTTGTTCCAGTTTGTTCATTATATTGGATGAAAAGCTTCATTTTCCTCTATTGCAATATTATAAAAACTTCATTGAAATGGTTGTCAAATTTACAGAGTAAACAGAGTTTTGACGAACAAAAATGCCTAGATGCATTTAAACAACATTTTTCTCATGCTTCCTCATTTTTCTCAAGCTTCCTTGCTTTCTCGTGCAACCTGGAAATGTGTCAAGAAAATTCACTGAAGAGATCTGGCAAACAGGGGGGAAAAAATAAAATACTTCAGAAATAGAAGATTTCAGATCACACTTTACACGTAAGCAGAGGGTTTGGGTTTTCCACCCCACCAATGCTCACCACACCTCCTCTGTCACATGCCATGAGATGCCAGCAGGACCAAGGGATGAGCCCTGGGAGGGGCAGAGCTGAGGGAAGTACTGGAAATCCTTCTACCTTCTCTGACTGGAGCTGAAATCAGTTCATGACGACAGGGCCAAAGAGCTGAGGAAACTCTGTGTCTCGGCACCTCTGGAGCCAATTTTTGGTTGGATCCATCCAACATCACAGGCTTCTGCCAAGTCCAGTGTAAATTTATCATCAGCTCTCTTAAAACCGGTTTTCTTCTTATCCCTCACTGCTTGGTTGGGTTTAGCTGCCTCAGCCCCAACTACTGTGCAGAGGCAAAAGGGGAAACCATTCCTCTTGGAGAATTTACCTGAGGGTAAAGCACTTTGTGGGCTGTAACAACAAATGATGGGTTAGAGAATAAAAGAACCAGCCATTCCCATGTCAGCAATGCTCTCAGTCACTCTGCTGCATGACACACTCCCACAGCTGATGCTTGTCTGTCTGTCTCGTGGATAAACTACATCCCTCAGAGCAGCATCCCTGCTGATATCCACCAGGACAGCTGAGCTCAGGCTCTGATCCAACAGCAACTTGTTTCATTGGTGTGGGGCTGCCCAAAGCGAGCTGTGTGCTTTGTAGCACATGCTCCTGGCAAGCTTTGGGTCACCCACGTGGCTCCCGTGGTGGACAGGCACACACAGCCCACCCAGGGATGGGATCAGGATGCCCCAGGGCTGCACAGCCACGTGGGAGCACACGGGGTCTATGGCAGCGACAGGGCTACTGCTCCAGCCACACACCAGATGCTGGAAATCCTGGATAAATATGTAAAAATCCCCTAATTCCACTGGTATAAAATTTCCAGGCAGAAAAAAAAAAAAAAAGAAGACGTGTCCAGGGAAACCGTGCAACGGCCTGAACTTCAAGCTTTCAGTTCCAGGGATTTCAGAAAGCCCTGAATCAAAATTTCCACTTCCACCATTTAAAAATATACCCTCCCCAGCCTGCAGGAACCCAAGTGAAGAGCTAAGGATTACTTGAGTCCACAGCAAGGGAAAAAAAAGTCCCAGCCAGGTCCTGAGGGATCAGAATGGGTTTGGGGATCGAGGAGAGGAAAGTGATGCCATCTCTGCAGTGGTGGGATTTCCCTGCAGAGATACAATCCTGCTGGACTTTGCATCTTCCCCACACACACACACAGCCTCACCACCACACCACACGTTTTAACTCCAGTTTCTCTCACGTTGAACCAGAGCTGCCCTAAGTCACATTGCAGCACTACTCAGGTTTACACTTGCAGCAACGTTTGACCCCGTTTTTCTTTTTCGCTTTCACCTCCTTGTTGTTGTGTTTTTCTCCAGGTGAGCATAAAGTTCATGGAAATGCTTATGTGAACCACCTCTTCAAACAGAAATGACTAGAAATGTTCACTCATTGCACACCTTTTAGCTGCCTAAGCAAGGAATAAAGGGTTTTTTTCCCAGGTCCAGCCACCCAGTAAAAGAGGCTAAGAAACAGATTTCTCTAAGATTTTAAATTGCAATTCTTCTGCCTTCATTATTTACTGGTAGAATAAAATATAGCATCCAACTGTGAGGAAAGCAGTAAATCCTTACACTCAGCACAATCCCATTCCAAGCAAACCCCCCAGATCTGCACCATTTTTGAGTACAGCCCAGTGGCTGCAAACATTATTTTAAACATCTTAGCAAGTCTCCACTGGAAAATAAAAAATTACCTACTTTGTTTGAGATGTGTGAGTTTGCACCGAGCAAGCTGGTGCCTCTATAAAATATGTCCCACTGCCCAAAGCCCGTTGTTTGGGTACCAAAAGCTCTGTGGCTCTGTTAGTGCAGCCCTGAGCCCGGGATAGCTCCTCTGGAGCAGCAACACACCGCCCCTCCTCGCTGCCTTTGACTTGCTGTCTGCCTGTGCAGGTCTTGCTCGAGGGTGTCTGCACCACAGCCCTTGGCACAGACTAGATGTCTTTCCCAGACTGGACATCTTCCCCGGTGCAGCAAAGCTCAGTAAAAAGGAAAAAAGGTCGGAAAATCTCTTTCACAAAACAGTGCAACTTTACAATTTTTGATTCCTGTCACCCAGCAGGAGGGTTTTTGGACGTGGAAGTGCTACTCCCCATTTGCCTCTCAGAGCAAAATGAAAGGAGAGCCTGTGATGCTCACAGTGTGCTGCTCACGGATTAATGCTGAGAAGAGCAACTTGTAAAATAAAAATGGGGGCTTAAAAGATAGAAGAGCTTGACAAGGAAATACTCGAGCTGCCTAAAACAGATTTATTTATACTTTTTGGCAAAGATCACGTTTTAATTGGGGTTATTATTCACGTGAGCCTGGAACTATATAATATTATCCAATAATACAGAGAATCTGACACCAAAACATGTCACAGCACGTATTATATTTGCATTTGCCAGACACGGAATCCCATAAATTGTTGTCTGATAAAGGTCTGCAGTTCAGTGGACAAGACTTTAAACAATTTGCAGGGGATTATGGATTTCGACATACAACATTCAGTCACGGTTATTCGTAATCAGATGGTCTAGTGGGAAAGGGAATTAAGCCTCCAAAGCAGAGCCTGGCCTGAGGCTCTGTTGAACTTGAGAACAGTGCCTTCCAAACCTGGGCCATCCTCCACGAGAGCCTGACAGCCTCAGCTATTCAAACATCCCCAGGAAGGTGAAGCTGATCTAGATGTCTCTGCAGATAGGACACAAATCATCTTACAGCTCCAAAGACCCAATAGAATGTGCAATTTACTGCACCCACGATGCCATTCGGGGACAAAGGAGATTGAGATTTTATGGCAGTTGCTCATGTTTCCCATAAAACTCAAAGCTCACACAGGGTGACTCAGGAGGAAGCAAGGGGCAATTGCAAGTTATTTCCCTGGAAATGGAGACCTGAACTGGAAAAGGATTCAGCAGCGCCACTGCAGGACCAAAAAGCAGCAACAGGGATGGAAATGCTCCTCAGGGCATCAGCCAGAACTCCTGAAAGATTCAGTAAGCTCTGATACAATAGCCAGTGCCACCGTGCTCCCTACCAGCACTGCAGCACACATGGGGCACAGTGGAAAATTTTCAGGCTCGTTATAAAAACGGAGGGTTGAGTAATCCAGCACTGGCGCCTCGCGCTGCAGCGTGGGAGCTGATCCCAGCCAGCGTGCCCCGGGCTCTGCCACCTCCCTGCAAGAGGGATGCTCAGCCTCCCTGGGGCACCTTTTTTCCAGGTCGTGTCCCAGACTCTGAGTTAAAACGTGAAGGAACTGCCTGTTTTTTCTCATGCTTCATTTGGTCTGACTTAGGCTGGCTCTTGTGGACCTGGTGGCTCCCCCAAGGGGGTGGTCGTGGGGAAATGGGGACCAGCCTCACCTTGGAGAAGCACAAAGCCTTGGCAGCCAAGCCTACTTGAACATGTCATGAAATCGTGGTTCCAGGCAGGAAGACCAGCTCTGGGGCTCAAGCTGAGAGTTCAGTTGTACTGAACCTCTGCTAAGAGTCGTAATTAGGGATTGTGGATCATTGCCAGGAACACGTGCAAAGAACCCAGTAAAACCCAAGTGTGTCAGGGTTTGGAATCGTGCCGTCATGGAGCGTTTCAGGAAAGAATGCACTTCATGGAATGCAATGGTAGAAAAGGAATAAAAGCAGGTGTTGCTTTCACACAGGTCCCTGCACACATTGAGGGCAATAAGAAAAACAGGAATGAAAAGATGGACCTGAGTGTGCAGGTGTACCTGGAAACGAGGACTAATCTAACTACCTTAGACTGTCTTTGCCTTGGTCTGTTGTCTTGGAGCTGTTTAAAAGAGCAGCAAAACATACAGCCTTGAAGATCTCGAATGTCAGCCTGCACACCAAGGTTGTGCTCAGTCCTTTCCAAAATTTCCACAGGATCATTATCTTTCCCCCTTCTTTCTATGGAGAGTGCTGGAAACCACTTAAAAGAGTGTGTGCTGAATGTGTGCAATAAGACCAAAGCTTTCCAAGTGAACTGAGTGCTGGCAACACAATCCAGGCTGGGAGCAGTGGGAATTGCTCTGCTCCACTTAAGTAAGGGTAGAAGAGCACCACATCAGTAGTACAAACAGCCCTGCATCCCACTGCCAGGAATCTCTGCTGACTAAGGAAGGAAAAGAAAGAGAGGCTCAAAAGAAGCCGTGCACATGCTGCCACCCCATGCTATGGGGCCTGGTTCAAGGTATTTTAATCTCTTCCATGATTAAGAGGCATAGTACTCACAGGCTGATCTTTGTTTTCTCCTTGGGGTCTTGTTCTCTCTCTGTCTTGCAAAGGGATCCATTATCTTCAAAGGGACCCTGTGAGCTTCCACAGAGCACAGAGCAGAGCAAGTGAGGAATTCCATGAAAGTCCACAGGTAAAAAGTCCAAAAGAGATTGTAAGTCAAGGGTGTTCAACCTCCCTCTGCACTTCTAAACACTCATCAAATCATACCGGCCAAGCTTTATAAATTTTCTTCAGTCTTCTGATTTAAGCAAAGACAAAGTTTGGTTTTCTGTTCCTCAGGGTGGATCCAAAACACCAAGAGTTACACTAAGCCACAAATTCACGTGGAAGGGGAGCTCCTGCTTCCGCACTGAATGGCAAAAGCAAAGCAAGTGTTAAACAAAAGACACTGACCTGCTTTTTCCCAGCAATAGTAAAGTCATCTCACTTCCCTTCTGCTGTTCAGATTGCACTGTACATGTATTTGGATCCTCTGATGTGAGAGCTGATATTGTTCACTGGGACAGCTCAGATTTGGGGCATGGCAGAGGGTTGAATAAAACAGTAAGAAATTGAAGTATATCCTGAGAAATAAAAAGGTGTTTCCTTTTATCATCTGAAAATGAAATTAACTTGATATGAGAGATGACTGGAACAACTGTTGACAGCTACCAACAACAACCCCCAACAGCTACTGCAGAGCATTTTGAAATGGGATACGGTGACATCCATTCCACTGATGGGCACCTGAGGCAAGAAAGGCAAGAAGTGACAGTCCACACACTCACCCCGGAGAGCAGCTGAATCTGGGGGCTTTGCAGGTGTAAAACCACCACAGAAGATTGACACATCCTCCTCACCTTACCAAAGCTCCATGGAAGTTTTCTGGAGCAGAACTGACACCTGTGTAACTTCTGTGGCATCAGCAATGGGAGTGAGGCCATGTCAGTATAAATTAGTATTAGAGATGTGAGTCAAGCCTTGTAGGTAAAAGCCTTGAAATTCTTATCTCTGATCCACCTGTCAGCATGAAAAACAAAATGGTCATAAAGCATGAAATCCAGCTTCTTAGCTACTTTTGGATAAAAGTGTGAATTTAGAGTAAGGAATACTATAACTATTAAATGATTAATGTAGGTTCTTCTAAATAGTCCCAAAGCTGGAGGCCATGAGGATTTTTTAATAGTGCTCCAGATTTTTCACTGGAATTTTAAGTTTTCCTGACTAATGACTTAAAAGTTCATTTGATAATTCCATTATGCAGAAATGGAACTCAGGAGAAGTGCACACTTCTCAGCCATCCACTCGCCTGGCCAAGGGGCAGGGGGTGACCTTAGTCCTGCCTGGACCGGTGCTGGTCCCTGTGGGAGGACACCCAGGAGCTTTCACATCCCTGATGCTTCCAGCCATTACCCATCTTCGTACGTGACACTCCCCATTTGGGGCTTGCAGTGAGCCTGGGACACAGCTCGTTCCCAAATTGGCTCCAATACCTTATTTCCTCATTGGTGCCACAACAGCCAGGCATTCCTTAGGGTGCACCATTCTTCTTCTTGTTTTTTCAACGTTATTAATTGTCCCCATTGACAGTTCTAAAGGGTTGGTTGTTTTTTTTTCCCCCTCTGATAAGACAAACACGTTTGAATCAAACAAGCCTTGACAAAGGCTGGAGATACACACTGTGCTGAAATAATGAGGGAGCTCTTTAACACAACACCACAATATGTATGGGCAAGTTGTTGCACTGGAGCAGTATGAGCTTGTCAGATCACAGTGAAATGGTATTCATGGAAAGAATAGGTACGAGGAAGAACAGCAGAAAGTATTCTGCTGTACAAACATGCAGCTAAGCAAAACCTTTGGAAAAATAGGACACAAGCAACACCGAACCATTTTCTTTAAAATGCTGCCTTGTGTCAACAACACTGCCCACAGCAAAGTGAAATATTTTCCTGCAGAAGAGAAAAGAACAAATTAAGTCTCAAATTCAGTCAGGCCCAGATAGGCCAAACAGATCAATAGCTGTCAATGGCTGCTGCTTTGCAAACCTTAAACCTGAAATAACCAAACAGAAAGGCGATGCTTGTTAAAATACATGGGTTTATAGCAAATGTACACAGAAATATACAAAGTTATGCTTCCCAAATCAGTGAATTAACATGTGTATTCCTAATAATGTTAATTAGCTAAAAATCATGGAAAGGAAAGCGTGACAGTGGTCCTTCCCACCTGTCATGAGCTTGAGCATATGTGTACGTAACATGGGCAACCACCTTCACAAAGCACAGGGCAGCCTGACTCACACTGTCAACAGAACTCCCCAGCTTCATAATTATAAGGAGGTGCCAGTTTCATGCTATTCAAAGTGTATTTTGAAGGGTAAATGCTTTCTGGTCTGACAGCAGTCCTGCCTGAGTCAGTGGCCAGGCTGTGCCCAGCTGTGCCCGTGGTGCCCACAGCTCTGCCATGGGCTGGCAGTGTGACAATGCACAGTGTCCAGCTGGGAGCCTCCTTTTCCACCCCTGTACCACCACAAGACTGAGCCCAGGCAGCTGTACCCTCCTGGTGCCCCTGGCACTGCCCTCCCCCGTGTGACAGTGACAGCCAGTGGGGCTGTGCACAGCCCTTGGTGGGTGTCTCAGCACGAACAGGCTTGCAGGGAGCTCCTGCCCTCGCTGGAGGGGTTAGGGAAGGAGAGCTGTGAGCCGGGGCTTGCCGAGGGCACACCTTGCCCGGGGTTCACACGGGTGTTTAGTGCAACAGGCAGTGTCACCAGCACCCAAGTGACAGCTGGCTGCGCTGCTGGAGGGGAGGTTGGGCACTCCATTTCACAGGAGCTGTGTATTTGTAACCACCTGGCTCAGGAGGAGGTGCTGGCAGCAGGGATGGATTCTGCTGGAGGGAGCTCCTCTCCACACACTGGCCACAGGCTGCCCCAAAACATGTGCAAGTGGTGCTTTGCAGTGAGTCCTTCCAGGCTGGCTTGGTTGGCCCAGAGGACTCCAACACAACCTGATCCTGCTGGATTTCTGCCTCCAGGAGGAAGGGCAATGCCCTGCAGCCATGACCAGGGTGATTCTGAGTGTGAGATGGCTGCTGCTGCTCTGAGCCAGGCCTCAGTCTCCCCTCCCAGCCCAGCTCCCCACTTTGTTCATGCAAGACACAACAATCTCACCTCCAGAGACTTTCTGGAGGGCAGGGAGCATCATCCATAGGCGCTCAATATGTGACCTTGCTCTTGAGCACCTGCCTGCCCCAGCACGTCTCTCCTGTCACTGATAAGATGCATCTGGATCCTCCTCACATGCTGGAGAAGGAGGAAGGAAAAAATCCTGCTGCTGAGACTTACAGTCCAGCACTGACACAGCAATCTGGGAGGGAAGGGGCTTGCATGGAACCAGCTGACCCGCTGCCACCGCCCAGGGCTCCCAGTCACCTGCTGGCTTTGCTCTTGTCGTTGCTGCAGGCACCGCTGGTCAGGGGAAGATGATACCGCAACCCAACACAGAAATAATTAACGGCGGGACACCGAGGGCAACATGCCACGATGATCAAGAGCCTGCAGCCTGAGGCAGCCCAGCGTGTCAGGAGAAGGGAGCAGCATCCCTGCGAGAGCTGCCACTCAGCGCTCTAATTTGTAGTGGCCGGGCAGCGCTCCCCGCCCGCGCTCCGCCCGCTGCCAGAAAACAGCTCCGGGTGGGAATTTACACTGGGAGGAATTAGCAGCAGGCCTGCCTTGGGCTGGGAGGAGGCGTTTTGGGTTTCAGGGCTGCCCATGGATGATGGGAGCCGAGTGCTGGGAAGGGGGACAGGGCACCTCACAGCATCTTCCCGCGGCCACCGAGCCCGTGGGCAAACTGCGGGAGGGCTCCCGAGGGAGCACTGCTGGGCAGGTGCTTCTCCAACTGCAGACACCCTGGGATTCTTCCCCCATCATCAGCTTTCACCCTGATAATCCTACAAATAGCCATTGGGGTTTAACTTCTGCTCTGGGTTGAAAAAGGATGCAAGAAAACGAAAGCCATGGCAAGATGTTATCTCTGCAGCAGCTCGGCAAGTCCTGCTGCCTAGGGAAGGGGGAGAGAGTTGGTTTCTGGCTCCCTTTTCGCTGGGATGAAGGAGGGGAGCTGAGGAAGGGTCTGGAAGAAGAAAGGCAAAGCAGGCTGAAAACACAGTTTGGTCCAAGAAGCTGCAGGAGATGGGAGAGGAGCACCAGTGACAGCCTGGTCAGGGCATGGGGACCTGTGTGTGTCCTGAGAAACACCCCACAGAGACAGCCCTGCCCACCCAGCTCTGCCAGGAGCGTTCCAGTCAGAGTCCCTGACGGCAGAACACTGGCAGGGAAGGGGCTGGAAAGATGTTTGGAGGAAAGCAGAGGAGCACAGGAAGGCAGCTGGGGTGGAGAGCATGGGTTGAGTTCTAAGGAGAGGATAAAAGAGCCAAATAAATATTGCTCAGCTAGGGAACAGCAAAGAGGACATGGCAACCTACAAGTATCTGGAGGGTAAAAACATCAAGGAGGGAGAGGAATTATCTACAGTTGTACAGGGGGCATAACTAAGAGTAATGGGATGAGATTAAGAAAGGAAGGGTTTAGGCTTCAGGAAATATTTCCCAATAATGAAATGGGTCAGGCTGCTGAATAATCCTTCCAGGGAAGCCACAGGAGCACAGCAGTTCAGATGGTTACAACCACCCATGACTAAAGCCTGGGCTATGTGCTGCCAGGCATAATGGACAATGTAATTTCTGTCTCTGGCCTCCAAGGTTATTTCCTTTCCAGCTCTACAGGAGGAATAACTTATCAAGCAATGCATGCTTTGAACATGATGCTCCTTTTGTCAGAGACAAAAGAGACTCCCAGTTTTCAGCCCTGCCAGGAGAGTCACTGCAGTCAGTGGATTAGGGATGCTCCCTGCTCTGCTGGTCACACCCCTTACCTTTGGGGCACAGTCACTTCTCCCAGATTCCAACCAAAACAAACACAACTTGATTTAAAAAAAAAAAAAAAAAAGGTGGAGCTGGTTTATTTTGCATTTGTTTTAAATTTGCAGTTAAATAGCATGAAATATACACATTTAAAACAAATTGACCCAAGAGAAGTGCTGGAAAATAGGGAATGGAAGCATTGCAAGCTCACAGCAAATACCCTTGTTCTTTTGCTGTCTCATTTGCCCTGAGACAGATCTGGAGTGGCCTCAATTCAGCATCAAACTACTTCTTCAGTCAAATTTAGGAAGCTTTCGTACCCCACAAACTCTGTACCTGTGCAGAAAACAGGATTTCCAGTCATTTTCATGGGAGAGTTTCCATTCAGCCTTAATGAGGAAGAGTCAGTCATCCAAACAAGAGGAAGGCAGGGAAGAGCCATCCATTGAGATCTGACTCACTGCATTTACATCTGTAATTAGGGGACTGGGAATGCTCAGCAGCAGCATAAGGTGACAGAACTAGAACAGTATCACCTTTCACAGCTCTGTGAGAAGCAGCAGGTACAATCCCTGCGGGGTGGCAGGGCTGGGACATGAGGGCACAGGGGATGAAGGGATGGAAGCACGTGTTTCCTGAGGGCAGGAGTACTAAACCTTCACGGTTGCACCACTGTTTATTCACAGTGGACAGCAGGAGAGCAGCACAGGCCTGAGCTGGGGCATTGAATGCAGATCCCCAGGTGCTGAGCTTCGGTGATGAGGCAGTCAGGGAAGAGTGGGATTTCTGAGTCTTTCAGAGCCCCAAGGCTGGGACTTGGTGGGAGGAGGAGGACTAGGGAGCTGTGATAAATAAACACTCTTTAACACTGGATCTCAGGGATAATAATCCATCAAATCCTAAAGGTTTGCCCTGAGCAACTCCCCAGTTTATGTACAGTGGGTTACTTCCTTTGTACGAAATCTTTCATGCATCCTGATTTCCCATATACTGTTTCACCTCATGTTATACCTTGTAATCTTGGCTTGTAGTGCAGTTTAGAGTTATTATATGTCACAGAAGGGTTGAAGTTTAAAGAAAACAAACCACAGCTCGGCTCAGACTCACCGTAGCGCTGGGAGGAGCGCCTATAAACGCTGAGGTGAACCTGGGGAATGCTTTTCCCACCTGCAGGCTTTAACACCAGCAATTTCTACGTGTGTGAGCCATGGCTCAGGACCCCAGCACAGCAGGGAGGAGCCAAGCAGGGACATGGTGGGATGCAAGAGCAGAATCCACTGGAGGTTTCATGGCAGAGAGCTGGAATGGCCGTGGCGTGGAAGAGCCACGTTCTGCAGGCATTAGTGATGAAGGCAATGAGGCTCTTGAGAAGAGGCATATCTACCACTTCTCGGTGTTTTAACACTAATGAAGATGTAACAGTGTGAAACCAAAGGGTTTGCTGCTCAGGAGGGGCAGGACTGGAGCACACAGTGCCCAGCTGGTCCCCACATCCCAGCACACACATCCCACTGCACCTCTCCTGCTATCAGATGTGAGTCACTGCCAGAGGCAGAATGCCAGACCTGATGAACCAGAGGTCTTATCCGGCCTGGAGGATCTGAACTTCCAGTGTTTACTTAAGAATGAAGCAGAATAAACTCTGGTTTTTAGAACTAAACATCTAAATGCACTCACTAATCTGAAGATGTACAGTAAGCAATTGTACAAACACACCTTAAATGTTTCTTGGCAATTTCTGCAGTTCACCCAGAAAGATGTGTCATCCTTCAAACTCCAGCTCCCCAGAGTCCACAGGGAAGTGTTGTTCTGCTCTTCCCCTTTGCAGGTACCAAAAGGTGAAGCAAGAAAAGCTGCAGCCAGGAACATCTTTGCCCAAAATATCAACCACTGTGAGCAGCACAGAGGCAAAAACACCTCTGTGAACAGGACTTGCAGGTGGATTTTCTCTGCAAGCTGGGGGAAACAGAGGAGGATTAAAATACCTGACATCCTCCAGCATAGTGCTTGGTCTTATGACCAGGGGCCTAAGCCTATAGTTCTCCTAAACAGCCATGTGTGATCCCTTTTTTAAAATACCTCACTCCAGCCATTGCATTGAAATATCATTCAAATACATTCTGAAAGGGATTTTTTCTTTTTTTTTTTTCCCTGAAAACATGGGCAGTCACTGAATTTAATGTTTTGTAGAGTAAAACCACAAGGTTTCACTCAGTCCTCATCTATAATTGTGGTAGACACTAAAAAATCCCTCGAGAGCCCCAACACACACAGAGCCAGACCAGATCCTCCAAGTTCCCTCCACACACAAATCCTCCTGAATAACAAATATTAATATATAGTAAATAATAATTGTAATACTTAGCACTTCCCACCCATAGATCTCACGGTATTTCACTGAGCTGGATGAATGCCTTTAATTCTCTTGCTCCCAGGCAAAAGAGTACTACTCTTCTGCAAACACTTTCCATGCAGGTGTTTCATTTAAACCTTATAACTAGTTTTGCTGATTATGTTGTGGTCAGCCCAGTCACTGGGAGAGCTCCAGGTTAGTCTTCTTCTGTACATGTTCCCCCTGGGAGAGCAAAAATGCTAAAGGGGTTTGTAACCTACACACGTGGATGATTCATCTGCTTTCTAAGCACCAAATATCTGCACTCAAACTGGATGGAACTAGATGGTCTTTAAGGTCCCTGCCAACCCAAATCGTTCTATGATTCCATGATTCTGTGATCTTTGGCAGGATGATGTTCTCTGGCACGTGAGGACAGCCAGGGTGGGATGGCAGGAGCAGCACTGAGAATGCACAGGAGAGTTGTCTGAGGAAGGTCTCGAGATGCAAAGCTTTAGGGATCCAACAGGTCTTTCTTTACATGTGCAACCACCAAATCCACCTTGAGCCTCCTCACCCCAGTGCCTCACTCTGCTGTAAAATACACGAAGACAGAGAAAAGGATGTTTTGTCATGTCAGCTCCACTGGCCACTCTTGGGCCCCCTCTGGAAGCCACATCTCCTTCCTGCTCACTGAATTCAGCAGACCTCGGGGGTAGGTTTGGCAATTAAAAGATCATCTAAATACGGCTTCATGTGGTAGATCCATGAGAAATGAGATGCATATGGAGAAACTAGTGCAGAGTTGGTTGTATCCTCCCTGGAACCACACAGAAAGTGCAAATTCCCTCAGAAATGCCACCTCTAGTGCAACACCAGCCTGTGTTTAACCCCGGCTTCGTCCACCACTGGTGGGATGTGCTGGTGCTCAGCACAGCCAGGGCAGAGATCGGGAACAGGAGGGGATCCCCCTGGCCCCTGTTCCCCCAGGGGACAGCTCAAGGCTGACACATGGCAGCCTCTCCCAGAACGAGCCCACTCTTCCGTTTAATCCATCCCTGCAATTAGACAGGTAATAGCTCTGGTGGGAAAAAATGTAACAAAATATCGAGCCATCAGTTTTCATTTGTATGAGGCCTTGTCTGCTGCCAGAAAGCTCTGTCCGATACAGAGCTCCTGCCAAATAACGTGTATTTACCTCATTTCCCCCACAAGCCAGCGTGGTCACCTCTAAATATTAATGTCTGGGACCTGTGCACAGAATGGAGACGAGTTTCAGATGGATCATCAGGCACTTAAATAGTTTTAGAACATTAATCTTAATAGATACAGTAGTAATAACACAAGACAGCGAAGGTCCCATGGGGCTGGAGGAGAGGCAGTCCTGGCTCTAAGAAAATCTTGTTCTACAGAACTATTTAATGACAGGAATGAAGACTGGCTGGGCCAAAGTCCCCTCTCCTGCCTCTCACCTTGGCCCAAAGCCAATCCCTGGGGAAGAGGGAGGAATAAAGTACATACCCAGTGAGAGGTATACGTAGTGCACATCTCTGCCCTCGGCCACCTCTTCAGGAATGAGCACAAATCTACCTTAAGTGTGAGCTCAGTCCCAAAGCCAAATGCTTCTCATTCTGTTCTTTGGCACTTACTCCTCAGACAGATCTCTAGAAAGTCATTAAATGTGTTGTGATTTAACTGGCAAATAAACAGCTGACCACAAGCTTCAGAATCCTGCAAGTGCAAAGATGAGAAATGCACCGATATTTCATTGACGGACATTTACTCCCATTAACGTCTACACTGTATAAGGAACCAGCTCCAAATGTAAGTCCTGAAGAATAACAAGCAGTTTTATTGGAGTAAATGTGGCCTTCCCAGTTGTCACAAACAGGGCTATAATTATTTTTAGAGAGATTTAAGCTAAGTATTACCACCCTCTACCAAACTTTGTTTGTTTGTTTCCGTTTGTTGTGGGTGATCCTTGGTTTGCAGCTTGTTAGCAGCATGTCACCAGGGAATAAACACAACCACACGCACCAAAGAAACCTCTTTCCCAACATCTTTCCAGGCCCTGCTAATTGCTGACGCACACAATTGCTGCAGCTCTTTCTGTTGTTGCATAACTGTCACCATTTGGGGATGCGTAAATATCGCGTTTGTTTATTACTTAAAGACGGCAGTGATGATAAATTCAGTGATTTAAGAGGAGTGAAAGGATTTCCTTGCCACAGCAAGTGTTTTCTGTGTTTCCACCGAACCACCAAGGCAGTGATGCACCCCTCGCTTTGTCCACGGAGAATTCGGGTCCAGCATTATCGATCCAGTGCAACTACAGCAGGCTTTCACAAGCGCGATCAAAATGCCAATAAACTCTGCTCTTGTGCAGCTTCTTCCATTTGTCCACCACCTTTTCCTGCCTTAACCTGCCTGCATCCTGGAGGGAGGTCGGGGTAGTTCTCCGCAGGCACACAAACCTCATACGACTTGCTGGAGTCACACCAGGAGGTTGGGCAGGGCTGGAAAAAGGACTTCTCCCGGTCCTCGTAATTAATTTTCCTTGCATAAACTCATGGATATGTTTTTTTAAGGAGATGCCTTCTCCTTCTCAATGGATGACTTTTCCACCAGCGGTGTTGGGCTGTGGATGAGGTTGGGAAAAACAGGGACAGCTCAGGGTCCCATCCCTCTGCTCTTCCCATAAATCTGAGACGTGGGCTTCTTTCAGTGGGGAATAGGAGTGAAGCAGGGAGGGGACTGAAGCGCTGGAAATATTACCCTGAGTGGATGATCTTGCAGGCCTGACTCACACAAACCTCCCAGTGGAGTGGATGGGAGGGCTGCTGGGCTCGGATTTAAAGGGAAAATTTCATTATTGACTCCCTTCCCCCCATATGGTTAGGTCTGTCTTGGGAAGGACAATATTTTCCAAACAATTTGTCATTTCTTTTTCTGAGCTCTCCTTTCCATTTGGCTCCAAAACAAATGTGCGTGCATAGAAATAAGCTTATTCCTTTAAAATTTGCCTCTTCTGGGAAGTTTAGAAATGTTACAATCCAGTCATGTTCCAAACATCCCAGTTTCTCCCAAAGAAGCAGTGTGGCCTTTCAGACACTATTCCAAGGATGGACGAACAGGGAAGACTTAAAATAAAGGAACGGGTGAGCTTGGAGAGTCATTTCTTCACTATATTTGGAAATATAGAGAGACATTCCTTTAATGAATGTTTTGATGATTTAAAAAAGCAATTGCAAAGGGTTCTTCTGTTTGTGTAGGAACAATCTGTGCCACCATCATGCAAAATACGAGCTTGGCTGTGGAAACAATACTTTTGGAAACTGGCTGGGCTTGGAGATGATTTGGTGCTGGCTTGGCTGGCAGCAGGAGGGTCACCTGGTGATGAGGTGCCCTTTCTCTCCCAACCCCCAGCAGCACTGCACACTCCTCAGTGTCTTTTGGGCACATCTGAATCCATCTCTGGGGGAGAAGCTTTGCCACGACCAGGTTTTATTCTAGAAGCTGAATAAATAGACACTGAGACTAATTAATCTGTCTCTGGATCAAGTGCAAAGGAAATAACATGACTTCAGCACCTACAGAAATATTTATATTCACATCTTCTATTTCCACCTTATTTTTAGCTTCTGCTTCCACCTTATTTTAGGCACCACATCTCAAAAGTTCACTCCTACATCTTGCCCCAAAGCTACAAGTATTCTTCTAGTGCCTGGAGCTTGCTCTTCGTGCCTGTCCAGAGGTGTCTCAGTCTGACTGACCCGTGTGACTGAGAAGCTCAGTCAGGCTTCCAGCCCATAATACACATGCAGCAGGGACTGTGTCCTAGGCAAGGAGGAGTGGAATCTGTGGATAATCTGCCTTGCAGCCCAGAGGCCACAGGCCAGCCCCACTGCTCTGCTGGGGGCTCTTTGACCAGTTGTTTGCCTCTCCAGATCTGTTTTGATCCCCTCTAACAGGGGGATCACTCTGAGCTTGTCCTCCAGAAAGAGACACCTGAGCTGGGAGATACTCCAGCATCCACAGCCCATCTTTATGGAGGAAGGATCCTGCCAGCCCTGACCTATGCTGAACATGGGCAGGATGTTCTCAGCGTTTGCCCTGTTCACCTGCTCCGAGTCATGACTGAAATTATTTGCAAACCTTCACAGAATCAGAATCCCAGACTGGATACAGTGGGAAGGGACCACTGGAGATCCTCTAGTCCAACCTCCCTCCTGGCAACAATTCAACATCCAAAAGGAGTTTCCTCAGCACCAACCCAAAGACCTGGGCAAAACCTCTCTTGGTGCTGAGTGAGCTGTGCCCCAGTGCTGGGGACATCAGGACCATCTGCTAGACTGGTGGGACACAGGGGGGTCCCCCTGTCATCCCAGACAGGCAGGCTGGGAAGCTCCCTCCATCCTCAGCACGTAAACATCTGCTGGAGGAAGACTTTTCTCCTAATAACACATCATTAAACATTGATTTAAAGACAATCATCTTCCCTCTCTTCAGTTTCACAGCACCTTTAAAACAGCTGTTAGGCTGCAGCGGGGATGATCAGCTGAACAGGAAGCACATTGTTAGCTCCCAGCATTAAAACAGTAGAATGCATTAATTTATGAGCTCCTACTCCCTCTCCAAAAGTTTTATTATGTTAATATCACCTTGATGTGCTGGTAGGCCCCGGTGCCAAAGCCTCTTTCACACAGTATGTGCCATCCTAAATTACAGGCTGGGCGCCTCCTGGAACTGCCTTTGGAAAACTGGAGTAAACCAGCGAGCGCTGAAGTTAATATTATCTTACAGACTAACAACCAGCTAATGCTCGACATGTGAATCCCATTTACTTCTTCTCTCTATAACAAATGGCAAGTGTGGGACTGGACTGTTCCTGATTTTATGCTATTTATCTTTCTGATCCATTCCATATTCGTTGTCCTTGGTTTTCAGCTACAGTTATAGCCTGTGTGTGTATGTCTCTGACCTGCTCTACTGAGGGAAGCACAGGCACGTCCTGCTGCCGTGTTCACTTGGTCACTGCATGACTGTCGTGTTTTTCTCTTGGGAGGGAAACTTCCAGGGGGTAAGCATGAGGAGGGAAGTGTCTGAAACTCCAGAAGCATCCCTGGAAAATTAAAGTGGACCAAGGGCCTGGGGATGAGCAGTGAACTCAGTGTACCTGTATCACCCAGGGAAGCATCTCCCGGAGTCCTGCATCCTCCAGCCCGGGCACTGCGCTGAGGTCCTGAAACAGCAGAGTAATTCAGGGGGAAAAACAAAAGAGAGAGAGAGAGAGAGAAAAGTGACCTTTCCTTGTCCCTGCCCCCTCGGACAAGAGCCCCAACCGGGAGGAAATGAAAAGGGCAGGGGCCGTGTAAGCAGGAGCCCGAAGCCGCCCCCCGAGGGAGGCTCGGCCGGGCGGGAGGGGGCCGGGCCCGGGGATGCCTTGGGCGGCAGGACGGACGGAGGTGCGGGGCTGCCGGCGCCGCCGGGCTCCCGGTGCGGGGCGGCCCTGCCCCCGGCCCTCCCCCGTCTGCGGCACCCTGGGACGGGGCTGACGTCAGGAGGAGACGGGGAAATCTCCCAAGAAAACCCTGGAGCGGCGGCCGGGGCGCGCACAGCGCCCGCCGGGCCCGGCACCCCGCCGCCGCCGAGCGCAGCGCCCGGTGAGTCGCCCCACGCGTGTGTGTGTCCCCCGCGCCCGTCCCGCCCCTCCCCACGCCTGTGTGTGCCCCCCGTCCCGTCCCGCCCCACGCGTGTCGCCGCCCGTCCCTCCCGGCCGCCCGTCCCGCCCCCCACGCGTGCGCCCCGCGCCCCGTCCCGCCCCACGCGCGTCTCTCCCGCGGCCGTCCCGCGGAGCCGTCCCGCTTCCACCGCCGCCGGGCCCTCCCGGCGCTGCGGGGACGCGGCCGGAGGGGCTGGGAAACAAAGCGGAGCCGGCGCGGGGAGCGCCCCTCACCGCGGCCCCGCGCTCCGCTCCCCGCGCAGCCCTTGACATCTTTATACCGTGTATAAATTCTTTCGGGGCCTCTGCGCTTCGTCAGCTCTGACAAATGCGCTGGGAAAGGCAATTCCAGAGGGGTTACCTCATTTTATAATTTTTTTTTATGTGTGTGTGTGTGTATATATATATATTTAATTTATTTTTTTTTTTCCCGAACGCACCGCAGCGTTTCCAGCCTCCGGCGCTGCTGCGCGGGACGCTCCGCGGCTCGTCCCCGGTGCCCTGGGCAGGGCAGGCGGTGGAGGCAGCGCCGGGGGCTGCAGCGATGCGCGGAGGCTCGGGCGGCCCCGGCGGGGCGAGGGGTCCCCGGGACGAGCGGGGGATGTGGCTGATGCCGAGGGGTCCTCGGCTGCGTGGAGAGGCGGCTGCTCCCGGTGATTCGCGGGGCGGGCAGGCGGGGAGACCCTGGGCCGTCGATGAATTTTCCTTTTCAGAAAAGTAATATTCTACAGCCCCTCTGCTTTTTTTTTTTTGCGTTTTTTTTCCCTTTTATATTTAATTTTAAAAATAGGCACCATCTTTGGGTGTCGCGGGTTCCGCGCAGCTCCTGAGATGGGAGTAAAATCCTGAAAGTGGGGGAAAAGGCTTGTTTTCCGCGAGTTAACCCATCTTAAGTGGACCTGAGGACTCCCTATCGCTGGTATCTTTCAGGGAAATTTTTTTTCAGCCTCGTGCTAAAAACTTTGCCAATAAGCGAGTTTTCTCTTATTTCTTTTATTTTCTATTATTTCGTCCCCTTTTCCCAAATTTTGCCAATCGCTCTGCAGACGAACACGAAGTGCGAGTCACAAATTGAACATAAAACGATACTGTTGTGCTTGAATCGAGGACCTAGAAGCCGTTTGCTTTTTTTTGTAACAATAAAAAAATATATACTTTCCACTTAACAAAGCAAAGTCCCCTTTCTCCAGGTTATTCCCTGCGCCAGCTCCAGCCGCCTATGTAAAATCTGACTTCCAAATATTTCCTGAGGTCTACTTCACTGGCAGAACTTGCCCAAAAATCCTTCATTTGCCTGAAATATGAACAAAGTCCTTGGAAATCCCGCGCTGGAGCCGTGGTCACATTTCCCTGAGAAAGTTTTAGCCGAGTTAGAGGAGCTTGTGATCGAGACAGACTTTTCCTACTGAAACCCACCGCCAAACAATAACCTGGCGGCTCCACCACTTCTCCTTTACAGTGCGTTTTATTGTTCACGCATGTTTTATTGTGAAAATGTGTATTTCCAAATATATATATAGATATATGTATATATCGTTCTTATCGCGTTTAGAGAAGGGAGTGCCTTTCTCCCAGAAAATGTTCGCAGAGAGAACAATTCATTATTTCCCTCCCGCGATGAGCAGCTCGGACATACGTTGCTTCTAAATAACAAAAGGGGAGGAGAAAACATTCTCTAGTAAAGCCAAATTCCTTCGTTAGACCGCCTCCTAAACGTGCTAATAAAACTAATTCGTTTTATTTGCCCCGAACTTTTATATCTAACCCAGCGCGCTGATTAGCACAGCCCTCTGGAAGGCGGTGTGTTCCTATCTCTCCCCGAGATGTGCCAGTTAAGATACGGCCGTTCCCACAATGAAACTGGAAAGAAAAGTGTCCCGTGCCTCTATCTCGGCGGTGTTTGCTCCTGGGGCACCGGAGACGGAGCGGGAGCTGCGCCGGGAGCAGCGCGGTGCCGCCGGACAGCGGGGCGAGATCAGCCGTTCGGGGGGGAAATAAGACAAAAAAAAAAAAAAGGATATCAGAAGAAAAAATTAAAAGGACGGAGGGGAAAGGAAAAAAAATTAAAAAGGAGGAGGGGAGGGAACAAAGTAAGAGAAAAAAATATTAAAAGAAAAAAAGTATAAAAGGAGGAAAAATAAAATAATATAGAAGAGAAGAAGATGAATTCACATAGAGATTGACTATTTCTCTGATTTTGCATTTTAAAGCAAGAAATGTGAGGGTGTTGCAGAGATTCTCTGCTGTTCTGAGCATATTAAAGAGCCCCGAGCATTATTAGAATATTTCAGCCTTTCAGGAAGTGTCCTGTTGAAGGGAAATGTGTTTCCCCCATCCAAATGCTGGAGTAATTAAGAGGTTGCTCGGCCGAAACAAGGTGGGGGAAAGCCACATGGAAACATAATGTCGTTCATTCCAAACTCAGCCTCTTTTTTTCTGCTGAAGAAGAGTCTTCAGCAAATGCCAGCGGAGTGCACGGGCCTCTGATTATCCTGTTTCAGATGCATCTTTTTGAGCCCACAAAAGAGCCTCATTTGGGGATCTAAAGATGCACAGAGTAATATGAGCAGGCTGCCTCGCAAACTCCGGTGCCCCTTCCTCCGTCAATTAATCAGAAAAGCATGTTCTCTCTGCCCAGAGAGGGAATTGTGGGGCTATATTGTGATTTTTTTCCCCTCTCTTTCCCCCACTTAGGGAAACAACGCCCGTATTCCTGAGCTGTCCATCCTCCGGCGTTATTGCAGGGCATTGACACTCTCTCGCTCGCATCAGGTTTATCAGAGATAAACCCAAGCCGCTTCCAGCAGCAAGTTCATATTGTTTTAGAGCAGAGCTCAGTGACTGTGGTCTGATGGACGCGGGGAGGGCTGGCAGGCAGCTCTGGGCAAGGGCGAGACTGTGCTGCCAGGTATTTTGAGGGAAAAAAGAGTTGTTCCAGGTCGGACAAGCAGGAGATTGTTTTACTTTCGGGGCGCAGGCGGGACAATGTCGGCCGAAGAGAACCAGCACCATCCCACCCCACCCCTGGCCGCTTCCAGCTGCAGAAACCCGAATAGGAAAACCGTTTCTCCAGCCGTCAGTCGCTGCATTTCAAGAAAGCCTTGGGGTATCATTTGTATCTGTCAGAAAACATTAAGCCTTCAACTTTTTCATCCCGAGTTTTTGCAAGTGCTGCCGCTGGCTCGGGGGAGCCCCGCAGCGGGATGCGGATGGCGGGGTGGGGGGGCAGCCCCGGGTGTCCCAGGTGCCCCGGGAAGCGTCCCCTCAAGAAAAATCCGTTTCCCCCTTCGCGTTTCGATGGCGGGGAGAGCCAAGGCGGTGGGGCAGGGTCGGCCGAGCCGAGGGAAGCGGGATGGGGCAGGGAGGCGGTGGGAGGCCGAGGGACCGACAGCGGCCGGTGGAAACCCTCCCGCGGAGCATCCGCGGCGCGGAGGGGCCCCGCGTTCCCGCGGAAGGGGAGGCTTGGCCGACACTCGGAGGGACGAAGGCTGCGGGTCCAAAAGGGGCTAATTTCGTTTTGCTCTACTTCTTAGGAAAATTGCTGTCCTGGCTGCTTAGAGGAGGACAGGCCGGCCAGGAGCCAGCGTAATTTTCCACCTTCCCCTCCTGAGCGATTTAACACGCGCTTCGGGCTGGGTTTCTTCCCTCCCTCTGCTTCCCGCTCCGCCCGGCCTGGGGGGAACCCGGCTCTGCCTCCGGCGGAGGTCGAGGGGTTCCGGGGCATCTTTCGCGGTTTGGGGGTTCGCTTCGTTTTCCCTTCAGGACGGGGCCGCAGTCGCACAGGGCGTGCGGAGCTTTGCCTTGCGCGGGGGCATGAACGTGGGTCTCCATGTTGTGCCTAAGAGTCATGCTTTTCATTTGGGGTGATGCTGTTTTGGGGCAGGACACCCGCTGAACACTGCCCCAGTGGACACCACCCCCCCCCGGTACACAGCAACAGCAACCACGGCCCCCCAGTGCGCTCCCTGCTCCGCGGGGCTGTCCTGCGCCCACTCCTGCGTGCATCCCCAGCCTCTGCTCCTGCCCACACGCGTGGGAATCCCGTGGGTCAGAGCCACGCACCAGCAAAGGCGTGGTCGGTGGGCACTTTTTGGGTGGTTTCGTTATTAAAAGTTGTTTTCCTGCAGCAGCTCCCGTCTGCTGGGTTTCACGATGAGGGAAGCGGGAGAGGTTGGCTGGCTTGGCTTGGGCTTGGTTTGGCTGGGATTGCCCTGTTTGGGTTTGGATTGGCTTGGTTCGGTTGCATTCATTGCGGTTTCATTTGGTTTGGTTTGGTTGCGCTCGTTGTGGTTTGGTTTGGTTTGGTTTGGTTTGGTTTGGTTTGGTTTGGTTTGGTTTGGTTTGGTTTGGTTTGGTTTGGTTTGACTGAACTCGAGTTTCCTTGAGGTGGATTGGGTTTAGTTGTTCTGAGCTTGGTTTAGTTGCGTTTTGTTGGACTATAGTTGGATCTGGCTGGACTGAATTTGGCTGGGTGTGGGTTGGAGAGCTTCTCCCTCCTCTCTTGTCTCCCTGCCGCTCTATTTCTCAGAGGGCTTCCCTCTCCTCTCAGGCAGAGGTGCACTTGGGAGGAGATGCCTTCATTTTTGTAACAATTCCCAATAATTTATAGACTGAATCTGAGTCTATACAACGCTAATAAATCTGAAAAGGAAAAGCTGGCAGAGACTGAACTTCACCACCTGATATACGGCCCAGGTGGTTTGGCATTGGCTGCAACCACCGCAGCCAGCAGGGAATGGGAGCCCCACTCCAAAAACAGGGACTCTTTCCAGGCACCTGGGGGGGCGACACGGCCCGCTCCCCTCGGGGACAGCGGGAGTCCTGCTCTCGGTCAGACACGTCTCCTCTTCTCCATGGGGCTGTCACCGGCGTGGCCAGCGCTGATTTATTTCTAAGAGCCATCCCTAGTTCTGGGGTTATTTATAGCAGGAGGAAGCGGAGCGGTTTATTTGCGGGCTTCCAGCCTTTTACAGATCCCTGACGCAGTCCTCAGCCGGGGGGAGCCGGGAGCGCGGTGGCTGCGCGGGCGCGGAGCGGGGACGCTCCCCGGCCTGTCCCACGCAGGGGTTCCCACGCAAAGCCCTCCCGCCACCCGCTTCCCCTCGGGTTCTGACCCTCCCTCCGCCTCTCCCCGGCCCTTCCCACGCCCACGCAGGTCGCGGGTCCCCAGGGGTGTCCTGGCAGGGTCGGGCGGCTGGCGGGGTACCCACGGCCGGGCTGCTGCAGCCTCTCCTCCCTTCCCGTAACTCCCTCCGGCCCCCAGCGATGTGGGGAGAGAAAAGGGGACCCCAGCTCGGTGACCTCCTCCTGCCCAGCCCGTGGGGCCATGAGACCACTTCCAAGTCCGAGGAAGCAGAGCCGGCTCCGAGTGGGGCATCAAGGCTTGCCCTGGGTCGTGGGCTGGCCAAAAGGTGAGGCGTGACGTCAGGGATGCGATGAATGACGTCACGCGAATGGACCCGTGACGTAGCGCCTGGTGGAAGAGTTTGCCAGCTGAAAGGTGTTCTAAGCGGAGCGGGCTTGGAGGGGAGGAGAGAGGAGAAAGCGCCGATCTGGAGGTGACCGCCCTGCGGGAGCGCTCTGTTGTCACGCCAGATGTGTCACGACCGACAGCGGGAATAAACGGGAGAATTTGGCTCTGTGCGGCTGGGAGCGAGAGGATGCCCTTAAATCCACACGGAAGACAGATATATGATGTAGATTAGATATATATAAGATACAGATTAGATATATATTTAGGATATAGATGTATCCCCCCGCTGCAGACCCGCTCGCGGTAAATGGCTGACCCACACCACGGCCCGGGCAGGGGGGCCAGGGGAGAACCGGGCGCTGCTCCTGCTCCCGGGGGCCAGGAGAGGCAGGGCCAGCCCGTTACTGTCTATTTAACGCCGGTTTTGAGGGATGTCTGCCTCGGGGACACCCCAGGAGGAGCGGAGGGGGCTGTGGCCCTGGGAGGCACCCGGACCCAGCATTACCGCAGCGGAATCACGTCGGTGCCCGGGCTGAGCCTTTCCTCGCTCCCGGCCTGTAGGAATTGAGTCCAAAACGATTTTTTTAAAAGCAGATCTTATAGAGTAAAAACCTGCAAATTAGGTGCATTAAAAAATAAATACATTAAAAAGAACGAAAAATGCCACCTCCCATCCACAGGCTGCTGTGAGCAGTGGGTTTAAAATAGCCAGAGCAGACGGGCTGTTGGCAGCCTCACGGAATCACAGAGACATCCAGGTTGGAAAAGACCCTTATGATCATCGAGTCCCACCGCATCCCTTCAGCACGGCCCGTCGGGCTCCGTCCCACTCTCGTGGAGAGCGGAGGAGCCCCCGCAGAGTGGCCCCGGGGCTGCCGCCCACAGAAATAAAAGGGAAGAAGGGACTCAGACATGGTGCACGTTTGTAACCTATTCACCTTCCCTATCCTTGGGAAAAAGGCCGTCCCCACCTCTTGCTTTCCCCACGGGACGAGGTCTCCATCCTTCCCGTGCCATGGGCTCCTGCATCAGCTGAGCCCCTCGAGGCCCAAAGACCCCGGTAAATATTTGCATTTTAAACCACGTCCATCTTTAGCAGCCCCGAGATTGTCTGGTTCACCTCGGGTGCTCGACATTCCCAGTCGTTTGCAGACTCCTGAGCGAAGTTCAGCCGGGAGCGGCGGGCAGGCAGAAGGACGTCAAGATGTCACTAAAAAAAAAAAAAAAAAAAAACAACCCAAAAAAAAAAAAA
>JAYRBT010000028.1:8488065-8498143 GCA_036023395.1 Myiotriccus ornatus | reverse complement strand
TTTAATTTGCTTACGCGTAAACTAAACAGATTATTTTCCAGGTAAGGAGTGCTGGTGGATTTAACCCCAGGGGGGAAGGGGACCAAAATCAAATCAGCCCTAAGGGTGGGGGGGAGTATTAGAAGAGGGAGTTCACACTACACCAAAACCCCCCCTTAATCAAACCCTCCAAGTGTTTTGTATTCCCAGATAGCACAATTACCTGCATAGCTCCTTTGTGGAAGCTACGGATTGGAAGGCGTCGTCGCAGACTGAAAACTCGCCCCTGTGGGACACGACTGCTGTGAAGAAGATCAGTAATGCTGCTACCTCAAGCAACGTGGTAGGCAGTGGTAGCAGAGCTGTGCCCGAACAAGAGTGTGAGTTGTCTGCTTTCATGGCAAGTGCTAATGGGAAACTGCACACATTTCCAGATAGAGGTAAAAAGGAATTGGCACCGATGCAGATTTGTATTCCCCGGAGGTGTCCACCATCACTCCACATCTGGTTAGTTTTGCTCCTCTGTGCCCCGCCTTGGTTAAAGCCGCTGCTGGGTCAAATATTAGCCATCAACCCTTTAATTAGTCCCTAATACAGTTTGATAAAAGTCGTGTACTCCAAACCATCACTACTCCCGGGGCACCCAGCTTCCAAATACATCTGTGTGAAATAATCCCTATACAACCTTGCTTAAAGCTCATGGGATATTATTTCTGTCCCACTTCCAATCCTGGTCAGTTATATTGTAATTCCCTGAGGCATTTTTATTGTGCCTATTGAAGCTGTAAGATTACTCCCCCTGGGTGACCAACTCATTATCCACTACTGCAAAACCCCTTATCCTCTTACTCGTAAGTTTGACTTTTAGACCATGTATCTTTAATCGGTTAATAACCATTATAAAAAAGTGACTAAAGGCTGCACATTTGATGGTATTGCACAGGCAATACGAACAGGTTGGAGACGAGGAACATGCTCGGAGTCTCCAACAGGCAAAAGATGTCTTAGAGAGATTTCACGTCCACAGTCAATAAAAAAAAAAAAAAAAAAAAAAGGGAGAGCTCGGAGAGAGCTGACCCTGACAGCACCCACCTGTACATCCCCTGAACTGCAAAAAGGCGCTGAAGACCAGAGGTGAAGGGGCTAGGAGTTTTGGGCTCCCCCCGCCTGGGGTCATCGGCCCTGCAGGGCACTGCCGGGGGTGCGGGGCGGGCCCGGCTCCATCACCCCAGAGGAGTTGGAAAAAGCCTGCGCGGCTGGAACGGTGCTTCCCTCCACTTTTCCATAAACCAGTTCAAAAGTTCTTTCCCACATCTTTACTTGATTTGAAAGCAAAATAGAGTGTCAGGATAGATCAGTTAAAGTGAGTCGGGAAAATAGAGAGGAGGGTGGGTCCTTTCCCCAAGCAGTCACAGCCAGGGTCCTTCTCCCCTTTCCCCTCACCCCGTTCCCCGGTGCAGCGAGCACCCCGCGGGTACCCCAAGTTCCCACCTTCTTTTCCCCCTTGGGTCTTTCCACTTCGCCGAACACCATGGTGTTATCCAGGAAGGCTCAAGGCCGTATCCCGGCCTGCGCGGGCAGCACAAGGGACCGACCCCTCTCCACTCACCCCTGCCCCGGGACAGGGCACACCGGTGACCGCTGCAGGACATGGGGGCTCCCAGGGGAGGGTCTCCAGCCCCCTCCCCGCCGGCTGCCCTGGCCCCCGGACTGGCAGAGCCTCAGACACCCTTCCCGAGGGTCACCGCGAGTTCGGCTGCGGCAGGAAAATTATTTGTTATTAATCGTGTGCTGAAAGATGCTGTGATGGGAGCGATGGCGCGGCCGCTGCTCCCTGGGCTGCGCTCCCCCGGCCGCCGGGCAGGGCCCGGGCCGCCTTATTGTAACACCCTCAGCCTGAAACGAAATGTTAAAAAGGGTTAAAACCAGCTCAGACACAGCCCAAAGCACCCCTCCGGGAACATGTTTGCCCCGCGGGACTGAAACGCGCGGTGGGGTCGGTGAGCCCCCCGCAGAGATGCTGAGGAGGGCGCTGGGTGCGCATCCACCGCAGGGCGCGCGGGTTGCGCGGGTCGTGAGGCCCAGCCGGGAAGGGTGCGGGGATACCCCTGGAGACACCGTGCTGCGCGGGGGCGCAACCTGCGCGCTGCCGGCTGGCAGGGCACCGCGGAGCGGGAGCGAACTGGCGGGGCTGTGCGGGCGGGGAAAAATCCCGGGAGGATTTTCCACCTTTCCATTCGTTTGTGGAATATTTTTAATGCATCACCGAGTTTGGAGGAGCCGGGGGGGGGGGGGTGAGGGGAAGGAGAAGGAGGGAGGGCACGCCCGGAGGAGCCGCGGCCGGGCGGCGGGGGCCGGGCAGGGGCGCGGGGGGCCGCGGGTCTGGGCGCGGGCGCGCAAGGAGCGCGGATGGCGGGGAGCGCGGAGGCAGGTCCCGCGCGGCCGGGCTGGGCCAGCGCTAGATGGAGTGATGCATGAGCGAGACGGGGAGGTTTTAACCTTCAGGGGGAGGAGCCCCGTTTAACTACAGGCATTTGTTCTAGGGCAGGTCACTTTAATCTCTTTAGCTTTAAACTGTCCAACTCGCAACTCGCGTTTCTCTATAAGGGATCTTTACCACTTCCCTGCCTATGCGGCCGGAGCGCCGTGCCTCTCCCCAGCAGACAACTGCCTTCCAGGCACTGCTCAGACTGCTTCCGACACCCTTAAAATAATACTGTTAGTAATAAGTGGATTTGCTTTTGGTTTTTGTTGATTTTTTTCTGCCTTTAAAAAAAAAAAAAAAAAGCAAAAAAGCAAAAAAAAAAAGCTCCTTGTTCCTTTCTGTGTGGAATAAACACCTGCAAACTCCCCCAGGCAGCTCGGCGCCCCTGCCATGGATTCCTTTAAAGGTGGAATGAATTTGGAGAGACTGCCCGAGAGCTTGAGACCCCAACCCTCCCATGACATGGCTTCCAGCTTCCATTTGCAAAGATCCTCGGAACCCAGAGACCCGATCGACAACTCAGCCAGTGAATCCTCCGACACGGAGGTGCCAGGTAACCCTTCCCCCTCCGCGCCCCCCGCGGCCCCGGCCCGCTCCCCCCGCGCTGCCTCCCCCTCCCCACCGCACCTTCCCTTCGCGGGTGCTGCGCCCGCACCCCACGCGCAACCAGGGGCGATGGGCGACAAGGGGGAGCAGGAGCTGCCGGTGATCCCGGGGGCTCCATCCCGAGTGAGCCCCGGGAGCCGGAGAGGGGCGCAGGGGCCCTCCTGGAGCTGCCGCCCCCGCCGTGCCCGGCGCTGACAGCCCGCCGGGAGGGCACACATGGCTCCCCAAGCTCCCCAACCCCATCCCAGGAGCTGCTCTTTTCTCTTTCTTCTTTCTTTCTTTTTTTTTTTTTTTTTTAAATAAAAAACACAGTTATTAATTGATGGGGTCGGGAGGAAGGGGGGGCTCTTCAGGGAGTGCGGTTTTGCCGGATGTTTCTGAAATAATGTCAGCTTTTGCCCGGGTTTATTTTCCAGCTCGGGTGGTGCAGAGATGGAAAAAGATCTCTCTGTCAGAGAAGAAATTTTTTAAAAAAAAAGGGAAGAAAAGGCCGGCAGAGCCGGAGAGGCAGCGTGAGGCCAAGGCAGGCAGCGCGGGCGGCCGCGGAGGGGATGTGCGCGGCCGCGGAGAGGTTTCCCGCGGGGACTGCACCCTTTCCCTGCGGGAAAGAAGCCCCCCAGGGAAAGGGAAGAGTCCCCGCACCCTGACCACCGTGTGCGAGGGCTTCGGGGAACGCTGTGGTGTCCCGGATTGTTTTTAATTAAAATAACAACATTTCTAGAATGACAAGGGAAAGGTAGAAGAAGGGAACAAAAGCTTCAGGAAGGAGCGTGATACCCCTTCTGCAGCAAGACTATTTCAGAGGGAGGTTATGTTTCTTATAATTTTAATTTTTTAACAGCTGTTGTTGCTTTTGGGAGTTTTAGCAGGTCACATAACCTAGAGAGTGGCTGTGGCAAGAGTCGGGCCCGAAGTGGCACCCAGTGATAAAGAGGGTTTGGGTTGTGCCTCCCAGCCTGATTCGCAAACAAAGTTAGGGACCGGCGTCTGGAAGGGACTCTGAGATTAGAGGGGATTATTGGAGATTAGAGAGGGAGATTTGCTCCATTTTGCCCTACCCCTATGTGTGACCCCTCGGTGCTGCAGGAGGGCTGAGGACCTGTCTGCTTTTCTTCTCCGAGAAGCTGCAAAATGCATTTAGATTTCAATAAATGTTTTTTAATGGAAAAAAAGGGTACAAAAACCAATTAAAAATGCCTTGCCTTACGGTTTGGAATTGTACAACAGCCCTGCAGGGAGGCCGGATTTTTAGGGAAGATTTGGAAGGGTTAAAGCCGGCGCTGGGCAAAGGCCCGCGGCCGGAGCCCATCGGGACCACCGCTGCTTTCCGATCGCCCCCCTCTCCCTCTCGGCCCCGTTTACCCGAGCCATTCCCAGCCGAAAGCGGGAGGATTTGTTTTGGCGGGGGTTGTTTTTGTTTCTGTTTCCCCGCCTCCGCCAGGCCGTGCGGCTCGGCCGGTCTGGGGACCGGGGGGGCTGGGGGCGATGGGGTCCGTGCTGCAGAGGCCTTGGCTGGGCTGCAAACCTCTTAGGGCCATCGGTCCCTTTTGGGGGGCCGCTGAACCGTTTGGGTTCACTCGCGCCCTCATCCTTTTCCCCCTGGAGGGAGCCCCGTGAGGAGCGATTCAAGGGTGACTTTGCAAGGACGAGTCTTCCCGGGCTCTGGATTCAGCCCGCGATTATTTTTAGACTCCCTCTTACCTCGCAAAGGTCGGGGCTGTAGAAATGCCCCCGGGCCCGCCGGCGGCGGGAGAAAATCCTCGAAAAGGAGTTTAAAAAAAAAAAAAAATTCTTAAAAAGAGGGGAAAAAACCCAAAACCTCTAAAAGGGAAAACTCTCGGTGGAGTATTCCTCCTGCAGCAGCAGGACCCAGGCCGGGGTTGGCCGCGGCCCCCGGCCCTGAACCGCCCGGCCGCACCTTCCCCGCGCCGCCGGGGCCCAGCCCGGGAGCACATTTCGTTCAGGGCCCTCGGTCCGTCTCCGAGCGCTCCAGCCGGGACCAACCAGGCCGAAACCGGGGCTGGGAGAGCCAGAGAGCCCGTTACGAAAGCGGAGCGGGGGTTCGTCCCCACGTTGCGGTGGGGTCGGGGCTCTATTTCCAGTCCGCGCAAATCCCAGCCGAGAAAACCCTCCTGCGTTTTTTTTTTTCTTTCCTTCTTTCGATATGATTTTTGCGAAGGGCTTCGCTCAGCCCCGTGTTCAAATAAACACCAAAATCCTAAAAGAAGCAGAATAAAATAATAATAATAAAACGAGAATGAAGCGGGAGAGCGGAGAGGGGCCTTTTGCAATTAATTGCTCCTGGGTTTTCCACCCCTGCCCTTCCAAAGTTTCCTGTCGCGGCCCAGCACAACAAAGACAATGGAGCAAAGATCGCCCCTGGGGTTGGAGGGAGCGAGAAGGTGCCGTGGAAAGGCGGAGCGGCCGGTGCTGTGGGGACCCCGCTCCCCACGAACGCGCTCACCCCTCGGGCCCTCTTCGAAACGCTCTGGGGGTCCCTCCCGCTGCCTCCCTGGGTGCCCTGGGCCCGGCAGGGCTCCGTGCCCCTTCCCCAGCGGCCCTGGAAAAGGCCGGGATGGGCTGCAGCGCGCTCCGTGGGCTCAGGGCCCGGTAGAACCCTAGTGGGTGCCCCCACGCGTCCCTCCGGTGGGGCGGGCAGGGCTGGGTGCGGGTCGGGGGTGCCTGCCTTTATGTGTCTGCGCTGGGAAAAAACAAACAAAGCAAAATAACACAAAACAAACAAACAAACAAAAAAAAAATTTGGGGGGAAAAAAAAAAAAAGAAAACCAAACGAACCAACCATCCCTATCCCGACCCCCTGGCAGAAAAGGAGCGCAGCGGTGAGCAGAAAAACGAGGACGGGGCCGCCGACGACCCGGCGAAAAAGAAGAAGCAGCGGCGGCAACGGACCCACTTCACCAGCCAGCAGCTGCAGGAGCTGGAGGCCACCTTCCAGCGGAACCGCTACCCCGACATGAGCATGCGGGAGGAGATCGCCGTCTGGACCAACCTCACCGAGCCCCGAGTGCGGGTAAGAGGGGCACCAATGCCGTGGGGATCGAATGGGGGGCTCGGGGAAACTGCCCCGGCTCGGAGCGCTGAGGCCTTTGCAGCAGCGCCCGGCCGCTCCGGGCTGGGTTTTAGTGACCAAAATCGGGATCCAGGCCGGAGAAGAGAAATTCAGCTCGCTGCCACGGGGAGATGCCGCCCGGAGCGGGCCGCGACCGCCGGCCCAGCGCCAGGGACCGGCTCGAAAAGTGGGCGGCGAGCGGTGCAGGGGACAGCGAGAGGCCGGGGTGGGGAAGGGCCGGGCTGTGCAGGGAAGAACCCCCCAGTCAAGACGAAACCCCGTGCGGAGCAGGAGCAACCCCCTTTCCCAACAATTGCAAGATACTACTCCGCTGCTCGATGCTCTTGCGGCGTCCCTGCTGTGCGGGTCTCGGTGCCGGTCCCTCCTGGCCGCGCATCTCCCGCAGCCGCGGGCGGAGCGGATGTTTGCGGGGGCCGAAAGCGAAGGGCAAGGGCTGGGGAGGGGTCGCAAAGTCAATACGCGCTGAAGACACAAACTTGTACCGCGAAGGCGCCTGGTTTTTACACGTCTCGGAGCCGATGCTACGATATATATATATATTAGTGTAAATATATACATATGGACGGTATATATTTTTTAATATATATATTTTACATATTTTATATATATATATATGCGTCTCTCTTAGCTGGACTCGAGGCTCGGTGATGTTGGCCCACACAGATACATATGTATAGATAGATAGATAGATAGACAGATAGATAGACAGATAGAGAGAGAGAGAGATAGATAGATAGATAGATTTGTGTGTATATATTCACATATGCATATATACAACCTCGGCAGTTCCTTTTAGAGAATTATGAGTGAACGATCCTGTCAAAGAACGATCGGGCCGAAGCGGCCCGGGCTCTATCGATCTGTCGCTGTGTCCGGGTTTCTCCGCCTCCCCTTTGTATTTTCCCCCCCGTCCCCCCCTCCGGGACATTTTCCCTCGCTGTTTCGGCCGTGGTCGCACGGCCCAGGACCGTGAGCTGAGCACTGGAGAAAACGGCAACCTCAGAGTGAGGCCCCTCCGCCCGAAAAATCCATTTCTTCTTTTCTTTCTTTTTTTTTTTTTTTTTTCCTTGGCAATTAAACCTCGAGTGACCAAATCGGATTACAGAGATTCTGTTTTAAACCTTTAAAGAGTAAACACCCATCCGAAACAAGGGAAATGCATCTGAAAGCATTGTCTTAATTGAGTTTAAAACAAAACAAAGCCCGAACATTAATACTGGCGGAATATTTCAGGGAGCAAATAAAACTAAAATATGAGTTGCAATTAACATGATTTCGTTCTCCCTCTCTGTGGAGATGTTTGGGTTTGATGTTCTGAGATTGTAGATTGCAAATCTAACCTTAATTTGCTATGAGGGCCTTCCTTTAAAATGTCTAGGAGCCATAATTAAAACTATTACCCTCATTTTCAGGAAATTCCTGTCTGGAAGCACCTTCCGAGGAGTATATTACAGGTTTTGAACATGTTGGCTTTCGTTTCCTATTTATACAGGATTCTTTTTATTATTGTTATTTTTTAAAATAGACTCTGCCATCCGTTCCCCCACGAAGTTTCCATCCTTGGGACCGGTGTTTAATAATAGTTGCGCCATTTCTGCGCCGGGGAGGGGAGGCCCCAAGAGCGGCCCCCCGCCCCCTCCCCGGCTCCGGAGGGAGCGCAGCCTTCGGGGCCGGGGCCCGGTGTCCGCAGGGAGCCCGTGGGCCCCGGCTCGGGGCAGAAAACCGGGATGTGGTGGGGAGGATGCTGCGAGGCAGGCTCGCAGGCCGGGCGCGGGAGGCAGGCAGAAGGATGCTGATTTTTAACCTGGAAAGAGAATTTTGGGGCCGGCCGGCTTCCATCACGAGGGGCTCAAACGCTTTCTGAGAGCTGAAAAAGAAAAAAAAAATAATAATGAGAGAGAAACTGGATCATGTTTTTGTATCAAACACCAGGAGCAGCCCCGCTCCTCTGTTCTCCAGTCAGGGCTGTAAATTCTCATTAGACATAAAGGCAGAGGCTGCATCTATCCGAGGGCGATGCGGGGATTGATTTTTTTTTTTCCCCAACCTAAACATACTAATCCAATCCCCTTTTTTTATGATCTGTAACAGGGGACTTTTATTACACGGCATTAGCGTTCGGAAACGCGGCAGAGCCGGGGCGAGCCGGCCCTAATCAGAGCGGGCCGTGCCTTCGCCCCCCGCCTGGCTCCGGGAAAGGGGCGGCGGGGGGGACCGAGGGGACGGGGGGGACCGAGGGGACGGGAGGGACTCGGACACCCGCGCAGGCACCCAGAGCGGAGGGGTTGCTCCGCTCGTCCCGGCTGGAGCATCCCGCTGGACAGAGGGATGCGCGCAGAGCCCGGCGTGCGCGCAGGCATCCTGCGGAGCGGGATCTCGTCCCGCGGGGGCGGGGGGCTGCGGGGAGAGGCGGATCGGGACCGCGGAGCCTCCTGTGGCATCCCGGTGGGGCTGTGCGGGCCGGGGGGAGCCGGCGCTGGGCTGCGGATGCCATCCCCGCACGGCCGGCGGGGAGGGGGGGCTGCTGCGGCCCCGCACTCACCGAGTCGTGTCGGTCCCCCCTCCCCACGCAGGTCTGGTTCAAGAACCGCCGAGCCAAGTGGAGAAAGCGGGAGCGGAACCAGCAGATGGACCTGTGCAAGAACGGCTACGTGCCGCAGTTCAGCGGGCTGATGCAGCCCTACGACGACATGTACGCCGGGTACCCCTACAACAACTGGGCCACCAAGAGCCTCACCCCGGCGCCGCTCTCCACCAAGAGCTTCACCTTCTTCAACTCCATGAGCCCCCTGTCCTCGCAGTCCATGTTCTCGGCGCCCAGCAGCATCCCCTCCATGAACATGCCCTCCAGTATGGGCCACTCGGCCGTGCCGGGCATGGCCAACTCCGGCCTCAACAACATCAACAACATCAGCGGCTCCTCGCTCAACTCGGCCATGTCCTCGCCGGCCTGTCCCTACGGGCCACCGGGCTCGCCCTACAGCGTCTACCGGGACACTTGCAACTCCAGCTTAGCCAGCCTCAGACTGAAATCAAAGCAGCACTCCAGTTTCGGCTACAGCAGTTTGCAAAGCCCCGGCTCTAGTCTAAACGCCTGTCAGTACAACAGTTGACGGACTTGACACAAACCACCTCCGACAAAGCACCGCCGACATAGCAAAGCAGAAGCAAAGCGATGTTTCACGGAAAAGAAAAAAAAAAAAATTAAACACGATGATGATTAAAAGCAAACCCCAAGAAAGTGAGAGAGGGAAAAAAAAATAAAACAAAGCACCACCCCCAAAACAAACCGAAACCCAAAAACAAAAGCCCCAAAAGCTCCGCGGACTTCGACCGTCTAGGAAAAAAAAAATATTTCAAACTAATGATGCAACCAACAAAACAGCGCTTTAAAAATGTTCAAAATTTAAAATGATAATAATAATAATAATAATAACCACCCCATCGAAAACCGTAAACGGACCAGAAAACTTTTGCAAGAGACACCGAAATCTGGTACATGGATGAGTTGCAATTTTTTTCTCTGGATTATGCGGGTTGTATGTGTTTACTTGAACTTGCACAGGAGTCGGTAAGGCGGCCGCTGCCCCGCGGGGAGGGCGGCAGGAGGGGACGCCTCGGTGGTAAGAGCTGGTGGGACGGTTCTTGGCCGCTTGTCGCACGGGAAGAGTTTGGTTAATGTTTACCACTGAGAAACAGAATCACACTCGGAAAAAAAAAAAAAAAAAACACTAAAAAAAAAAAAAAAAACTAAAAAAACTAAAAAAACAAAAAAAAAAAAAAACAAAAAAAAAAAAAAAAAAAAAAAAAAAAAAAAAAAAAACAACAAAACAACAAAACAAAACAAAACCAAAAAACAAAACAACTCAAACCAAAACAAAACAAAACACTGAAAAACATACTGTCCTACTTATATT
>JAYRBT010000028.1:8476218-8487965 GCA_036023395.1 Myiotriccus ornatus | reverse complement strand
CCTTTGCTCAAAAGCTCCACACATAATAATGAGGCACTGAAGGACTTTAAGAAGTTAAAAAACTACCAAAAAAAAAATAGAAAAATTGAAAAAATAAATAAAAATTGGAAGAAAAAAAAAAAAAAAAAAGGTTGGGGGGGAGAGGGGAGGAAAAAAAATATAAATCGCAGAGTACAATCTGCGGGGAAAAAATGGTTAAAATATTAGGTATGAAACTATTAAAAATAATAATGACAAGGGTCAACCACTTATATAAGGTTATATTTATATCTACAGTTGCATTGTGCCGGATCATTGTCCTTGGCCGTTGAATAAACTGTTTTTAAAATGCATGATTCTTGATGTTTTTTCTTCAGTTGGAAGCTATAATCCAGTCATTCCTGATACTAAGCAGCTCAAGGTTCCTACCTCTTCATCCTTTCCAAAAGACTGCAGTATCCCCGGCTGTGAGAGAGCACAGAAACCCTTCAGTGATGCGAAAACTGTTCATGTTTCCCCATCCAAAGTCTTATCCTGATAATGAAATTATCATTCATCTTCATTTAAATGCAGGGGGTCGTTTTTTCTCTTTAAAAATTAAAACCGAAAACAAACACCCTTTCATAGAGTTTAGTAAAAAAAAAAAAGAAAAGGAAAAAATACGAAAAATGGTCTGTTATGAAGTGATTTCAGATACTGCATGTCTGCTAGAGAAACAGCGAGCCTCGGCGTCCAGAAAGGTTCTTAGCAAAGCTGAAAGCGTTCCTTGCTTTTCTAAACGTGAAGGAAAAACAAGGAACAAAAAAAAAGAAAAAATCTTAAGGTGTTATTATCTTAAGGTGTTATTATGTAAATGTAGATACTTTTACAAGTGCTTGTTGGCAAAAAAACCCAAAAAAATACAAACCATGGAAATTATAAATATGATTTTTATTAATACGCATACAAAACGCATATGAAGTTTAATTGCAGGCATATTTGTTGCTTATTTTTGTCGATACTTATTACCTGTAGGTAACAAAGAAACGTAAAATGCACACGGTACTTCTTTCCCAGTGTATTTCACACCTGTGGTAAACGTTACGCTGGATGTTTCAATTATGCTGTTGTGGATAAGGATGCAGTATATATATTGTTTTATAAGTTATGTTTTGTGATTTTTTTTTTTCAAAATTAAGAGCATGGGAATAAAAAAGAAAACTTAAAAAAAAAAAAAACTAAACCAAAACGAAATCTAGAAATGCCTTTAATGTTCTTTTTGGCTGTGTTCAAGAGAGCGACTAAACAAGAAGAAAAGCAGCTTTCTGCCCCTCTCCCCGTGGTGGCATTTTGGGGAGGGCCCCCCCCCCTCTTCCCCCGGTAATTGCGCCGTCTCCCCGGGTCCCCTCAGCACCCCGGCAGGGAGGGACCCCCATTCCCTGCCCCCCCACCCCAGGGGCAGCCCCGGCAGTAGAAACCCTCCCCGCCTCTGATTTTATGGCAGGCTGTTCCCGCTGTGTGCCGGCGCTGGGGATCCAGCTCTCCTTGCCGCTGCATCGCTGCTCCCAACAAATCCCACGGCTTCGAGCCGTGGCTCGGGTTTTTTTCCTCCCCAAAGAGTTAATCCCCTTATCCCGGAGCACCCCCGGTGGGTCGCAGCCCTGGCACGGCTCCTTCCCCCCCGCAGCCGTTCGGCCCGGCTTCCTAAGGTGCGTTTTTCTCTTGTTCCTCCAAATTCTCTGGCATCCTGAATATCAAAGGTTGTTCGATTTATTTTTCTCCCCTCCCCCTCCCCCAGCTTTTGCAAGCCAAACCCCTCCGATTTCATTACTGTTTAATTACTATTTCTTTACTCTTTAATGACTATATATTTACTATTACGATTCCTATTAATATTTTGCCCCAGATGCCGTAATTAATATAACGAATCAACGAATTAGCCGGACCCGGCGGCAGGAATAGCCACGGTCGGGGCTCCCCCCCGACCCAAAGGCGGTGTTTGCGGATGGCCCATTCCCCGGGGGTCGCAGTTCTCTGCCCCTCGGGGGGCTCCGTACCCATTCCCGGGGCTTTACTCCCAACTCGGGGCCTCGGCAGAGCGGATCGGAGTCTCCCCGGCTACCCCGTCGCTTCCCAGAGCCACAGGAGTGTCCCCAGAGCAGCACGAGGACTGATTTCCCCCCAGTTTTTCCAGGCGGGAGGGGACCGGCCAGCCCTTCGCTGGCACTTTAGCCGGGATTTTCGTTGTTCGTTTTCTCCTGTTCCTGGGGGTAGCACTGTTAGTCCTAAGTCGGAGCAGCGGCGCTCAGGTTTAGCCAAACCCTGCCCCAAGATTCAGTTGTTGTCGGAGTCCTGAACCACCCACCCCCTCCCAAAACTTAGGAAAGAGTTGGAGACCAGAGACACAGCCTGACTGGGCTTCTGTGCTGGTGTCCCTCACTCGCGTCCCCTGCCCTGTGAATAAACACGGGAAAGCTGATCTGCTGCTGCTGGGCGAAATTTGGGCATCTTGACACATTTACGGCTCAGGGAAAGGAAAATTCCAAGGAGACACTGAGCAGAAAGGAGCTCCTACATCTTCCCTGTGCACTTTTACGGATGCCCTGCTTCCAGCAGCCTTTAGGTCTCCCCCAGAATGGTTAGAGTTCGAATTATTTGGGAGTTTGGTGTTTTGGAGGCATGGCTTGGGACCGCCTTGCCCAAGCACATCTTCCCTGGGGATATGCCCTTCAGGGTGCCCAGGAGTGTGCCACGCTGGGGCAGCAGAGGATGGCTGTCATTTATGGTCCCTCAGCCCCCGAAGTCCCCAAAGGGGTGTCCCCCGCTTAAAATGCCGCTCCCCATCACCCTTCTGACTTTGGGTTTTGAGCTCCTCTTGCCGATGTCTGGCTAGTGGGTGTTTCCACGCACCGGAGGCGATGGTTTTCCATCCCTCGCCCTTCGCATTCCTCCCAGCTCGTGAAGCTCAAACTGGGATTTCCGAAGCTGCGTCGCTTCAATCCGGCATTGCCCCATCCCGCTGGGACCCTCCCTTCCAGCGGGTGCTGCAGGGAGTCCCCAGACTCCCGCTGCGGATCGCAGCCTTGCCTTTGTCCAGGCAAGCAGCTACTTGGAGCCAGAGAAATACCCGCATCAGGTTTTCCATTTGTTCTGGGTGTGCTGGCTTACCTATTAGTATTTCCAAGGCAAAGCTGCCTAGGGAGAGCTTTGCTTGGGTTTGCTTGGGAATGCTGTATGGTCCTGAGAGGTCCCAGACGACCAACCCAGGAGCTGCTACACGGTGGAGGCTCCGATTGCACCAGCCCAGATGAAGTTCACAAAGACTTTGTGCCTCAGACTGCGCCGTTCCCTCAAGATTAAATGTCTTGCAATAAAAAGCTGTGGTCAGTTTAACTCCAAATTGCATACTTCTCTTTATCTGTGGCCTGGAACTCAGCAAACCATGCAAAGTCCCATTTAAATTAATGGGATGCTTCAGTACTGATTTTAATGGGGTTTTGTATAATAAAAATAACACTTGGAAATGCCCTAACGTTTTGCTGCAATCTTGCAACAAAAGTCAGTGGAACTGGGATAATAAAAATACAGGTTTTATATGAAACCTATGAAGGGTTTGTCATTAACTTCAGTGGCACAGTTTCAGGCCTTATTATTTTAGTATACCCTTGTATAAGTAAAAAATTACTTTATCAATTAAACGAGAATTTGTGACTTTTCAGTCTGGCAACTTGTATGTGAAATACTTAGTCTGATATTATCAAAACAGCCAAAATATTCAATTTATAAATCAGCCCATGTACAAGGACTGAGAACAAATAAAAATACGAAACTACACATTGTTTTTCGCCCATTTTTGATTTTGCCCATCAAACAAAGCCAAGTTGTTCCTTCTAAAAAAATACTTCATATCCCTCCTTTAATCTATCCAAGAGAACAGTTTTCTGCTCAAGCTCATAGAAAACAGTAAAAACCTCCTTCAAAGTAAAATATGTTTTAATTAACAGAGCTTGCAAAATAAAATCCACAGCTATGCAACAAGCCTCTCTCTGCAGCTCACCATTGTGCAAACTGCTCGGGCAAGCTGCTCTTATTAACAAGCTACAGGCTACACTCCGCTCCAAACTGATTAAGCAGGAGGGCTGCAGGCAGATTTTCTATCAAAAATGTTCCAATGGCAGCCAGCCTGTTCTTTTGTAGGAATGATTTTTAATTCTTCTTTTTTTTTTTTTTTTTTTTAACAGGAAAAAATAATTTGTTAATCCCCACCTCCAATTTCTCTAATGAAGAAAGCATATGCACAAAAATTTTATTTACCAAACGACTTCCCAACAAATAAAAATTCCCACAGGAAATAAAAAGAAAAAAAAAAAAAGGAAAATGAAAGAACACATGTATTTGATTTTTTTTTTCCCCCTCCCCTTCTTCACTCAAGTAATTTCTTGCAAAAAGCCAGGTAACAACGTTCAGTCTCTGCTAGGGATGAGCAAATTTGCTCACGAATCTTCCCAGGAGATCAGTGGAGCTGAGGGAAGGCTTGTGCCCACGGGCGAACCCCAGCGATGTAAATGAGGAGCCCAGAACCAGCTCCTCCCGACACCTCTGCCGATGCAGCCCTGCAACCCATGGCAGCCCGCGATGCCTCCCCGGAATTACATGTAAAACAGCTCCGAATTGCTAACTCGAGTCTGGCAGAGCAGCCTCAGACCTCCCCCCTCCCCAAAAAAATCCCTGACAAAACCCACGTGTTAATATGCAAGAAACAAAAATCTGACCTAGTACGAGCAGGGACAAAGTAGTGGCTGTCCCCCAGAAGCAAAAAGCAATTTATGTTAAGTCTTCAAAGTGTTACGTGCCTGGGTACAGGAGATTAGCAGTGGGATTTTCAAATCCCTACGTGTGAGTGAGGACCAGATTTTAAAATAAATAAATAAATAATAATAAAAAAAGACTCAGAGAATCAGTCGTGGTGTGAGATTTTCCTAGAAGTGAGTTAGGCACCTGGGATTTAGACACCAAGAGTGAGACTTTCAGAGGGATTTAGATGTCTGAAGATACAGCTAAGTACACAGTGGGATCTTTGAAAGCACCCAGTACCAGTGTCTACCAGAGGTATCTGCTGGGGCTCCTTCTGAGGCTCCTCCAACAGCCTGGGTGAAACTGTGAGAACCCAAATCCCTTCCAAAGGCTGGCTCTCGGCATTTGGGCACCCTCAAAAAATCCCATTCTCCCTCCACTCCCTTCCTTTCTTTTTTTCCCCAGAAAGTCTGAAAGGAGGGTTCACTCTTTAAGAGCTAATTCAGGAAAGCACTTAAGCACACAAGGAAACCACTCAGAGAAATGCTTCTGGGCAGAGGTGAAGCCCTGGTCCCAGGGAGGCCAGCTGGAGATCTGCCTCTGGCTGTGGGGCAGGGGGCTGTGGTCCATGGATAACCACAGCACTGCTCACACCCCCCTCCTCCACTCTGCTGCTAAAGTCAGCAAACTACAGTGGCTTAAATTTGAGCAGAAAGTTAAGCAAGGTGCTGGAAGTATTTTGGAGAGAGAGCATTTGTGCTCTCACAGTCCCTGTTTCAAGTCAGACTCCAAATTTAATCTTACGGCCTCACAAAGCAAGACCTCACTATTTAAACATTTACAGGGGCAGGTTTTGGACCTTTGACAGAAAACCTGGCAAGGCAGGTGAGAAGTTTGAGGGCCACCCCCTCCCAGGAACCAGAGAACAGAGCCAGCAGCCTCCCCTCCCTGCCCTGTAGAAGGCAGCAGCTTTGGGGAGCATCCCCACCAAGGTGGGTTCAGAGGTGGAGAGCGGGGCTGGAATGTCCTGCACAGGTCTCTCCACATCTCCTGCAGCCCACGGGCTAAAGCTCACCAGGCAGGGCCTGGCACCTCCACTGGACACATCTGCAGGGGCTAGAATTTGAAAAAGTCAGAAACTGCCAATCCACAGTCTTGTCTGCTTTCTGACCTGACCCCAGCCCGTTATTTGTCCCATCCCTACACCCCAACAAGCTGTGACATCACACATTCCAGGGCTCCCCCCTACTGTGTGTATTCCCCTGTCTCACATTCCCACTCCCCTCTCATTCCTCACCTGTCTATCCCATATCCATACCTGTCTACCTGGATATGTGATTTAACCACTGGTTACATACATCACTCTGTTTTATGTATCTTCATCTGTCTGATCCCTGACCTGAAATCATAACTGTGAATTTCTTCTGTCCATGCACACTCTGAGCTCTCTGCTATAACTTTCCTAGAGGCACATATTTCATTGTCCATCTCTACCTTGTGCCCACTCATTCAGCCAACCCTCCTGCCTCCCTGTTGCCAACAAAAACCATAGGACTTTATAATATATAAACCTGACAACTCCATCTCTGACATCTTTACCTAATCTTCTTCCTTATGTTTTAACACAGTTTAGAATCAGCTAAATACAAAGGTTTCACACATTTCTCCCCTCCACTAAGATGCAAGGTTAATCTTGAGTTAGAGACAGGGTTAAGGCTTACTGCTTAGAGTTAGGGTCAAGATTTGGTTAGGGTTGGGTGAAGATTGGTTTAGAGTTAGAGATATGGTTGGTTCAGCATTTAGGATTATGTTTGGTTTATGGCTGGGTTCAGCTGAGGCATGGGTTAGGTCTAGGAGAGGATTATGGTGGTATCAGGGTCAGTGGGAGGTCTCAGCTTGTGTTAGGGTTATGTACTGGGTGCAGTTTTAGGTGAGGTCAGGGCTAGGGGTTAGTGCTGTGTTCAGATATTTTTGGGTAAGGGATAGGTTTGCCTTAGTGTTGTTTTAGGGTAAGCTTTAAGCTCAGAGTTGGGTTTGTGTAAGAATTTAGAATTAGTGTTAGTTTTAGGATTGATTTGGGAGTCACGTTAGCCCTGATCACGTAACCTCTCTATGCTTACTTCTTGTGTAAACAGATCTGTTCCCTTTCTGTCCATCTGATGACTGAAGATGCCTCCTTTCTCTCCCACACACCCCCGTAGGTGTTTGTACGTGAGTTTCATAACACTTAATAATCCATTTTCCCCACATTTTCTCATTTACCTGACCTCTTTGCCTATTTTGCATGTATTCCTGTCTCACACATCTAATCTATCTCACTAATCACTCTCATCCCTTCTTACAGCACTAATGTATTCACCCCTTCTGCTTTTGCCTGTCATGCCCAAGACATCAATGCAACCAGTGCCACGATTAACGATACCTTTTCACAGTTTCTTTTATACATACTCATTAAGCTAGAGCCTGTGACTACTTACCTATTTAATTAATCCAATGCAAATGTCAATTAATCTCCTTAGATTTCCATAGTACATCCCAAACTCCGTATTTTCATCTCCCTGCTTGTTCCATCCATATTCATCTCTCTGCTCACTCGTACCCACTCTGATGAACTTCCTGGTACCCACTCATCTGTATGTGCACCCACATCCTTCTTCATCAATCATCCTGTCCAGGCTTTACTCTGCCATTAAACATCCCTCTAATTCGTACCATCAGGCTAATTTCTCAACACTCCCAGCTCATGAATACTCCTCTGTCTCCTTATCTACCCAATATCTAGTCCAACCTGTTAGCTCGCTAATTGTTCCAAGCTTGTTTTTTCAGCATAATCTCTTTGTTCTGCATGAATTTTCTATGCAATATATTTACTTCTCTATTTTTTTTACCTCACTCCTCCATAAGTGCTTTTTTGCTTTTTCCCCTATCTATTCTCCTCTCATGTCTGTGCACTTTAATTTTTTTGTGTGGATCGGCCCAGTGCTCCCTTCACTCATTCTTGTCCTGTACATCACCTTTTTCACAGCTCTCTGTGTGTTTGCAGAGGATCTCAGTGACCAGATACCCTCTCTGTGGCTGCTACGCATCTACTATTCTATTCACTACTCATCTATTAACTCTGCTATTGTTCTTCTTTTATCTGTTCCTCCCTCTATCCACAGTCCCCATAATCAGTGGGGACAATCAATTCACCCTATCAGCCCATATTTTCTGCCATACATTTATTCCATTCTTCCAGTTATCTTTCCATCCCTTTACCCAGACAACACATGTTCTCTCTTCTGTGAACTTGTCCATCTCAATCTAATCTCTTTCTCTTTTGGCCTTTAATTTATTAATCTGTTCTCTACAGGTTTATCTAGAAAATCTTTCTGGCTAATATGAGCTCAGCTGATAGTCTCTTCAGCCAGTATATGTACCCATCTCTTCATCCACCCAACTTCTACCCAGCTGATCTAACCCCAGAATATTCACAGTATTTCCAGGATCACCTCTACTTCCTTACACCCATTTTCCTGTTTTAGATCTGGTAGTGCCACTGCAGCTTGTGTCACTCTAATTTATGTAGCCAAACATATCTCTACATACCTGGACATGTTAATTGATACAGGTATCAATTCATGTCTCCACTTACTCCCTACATTCCACTAAGTTTTCTCCTCTATCTGTACTTATCTCCTTCCTACCTGTTACAGCCACAATACCTACTTGCAATAGTCCACATTTCCATATTTTAATCTATCCATATTACATTTACTCTCCTTAACTCCTCAGCCACTCAGCAATTACTTTACTGCCAAGACCAGCTTTCTTCCTTCCACGTTTATCTGTTCCACACCCATTCAGCAAACCAGTGTGTGACACACAGACACCTATCTGCTCATTTTACCATGGCCATCAGGCTCAGGTGTGCTGCAACCCATCCCGTGCATATTTCTTGACACACTAATGTCAGGCTTTTTCTAAGCTTTCCTTCCCTCCTTCCTTCCTTCCTTCCTAGTTCTCCCATACCTAGCTGTACATTTTAAAATATTTCTATTTTGTGCCAGCCCCTCTTCTGTCCCCTTTTTATCCCGTGGGTTCACCCTGCAGCCCATCAGCCACCTCCTCCCTCCTCCACTGCTCAGCTGTCCAGCCAGCTGCTTATACAAACTTTCTGCTCACCCAGACAGGCCTTGCTGTAACACAGCACATCCCACTTCTACTTCTCCTGACATACATCAGCACCACCCTTACCACACCAAACCCCTGGGTAGGCCACCTAGTTCCTGTCAAATTCACATGCTTTCCCTCCATCATCACGTTTTCTGCATTAATATCAAATTATCCACCCTCTGCACAGCCCCCTGATTATTCTAAGCCATCTCCCATCTCCCTGTGGATCTCTACCCATTTATTTATGTATGTTTATCTAAACTGTCCATCAGTTTACACCACGAAATCCAGCCACCAGCGCATGGGGCCATTTGATCTGGGTGCCCAACGTGCTCTCCCTCATTAGATAAGCTCTAATTCAGATCCACATAACTTCAGCAGTAATGATTTTATCATTCTCAGTGACCCAGCCTTGTATCAGACTGATGGGTACAGGGTACAGAGAGCAAGAATAGATGTTGTCTGAGTAAATGTCATGTAACTCCATGTCCCAAAGCAGAAATAATAACCAGCTGCAAACAAGCAGAAGTGGTGAGGGGCTCAAGACCATTATGCCAACAAAAGGAAGAAAAGTGGATGCTGGGAACAGACAAAACAATCATCTCTGCATTGGTGAAAAATGTGATTTTCATAGTGTGGGACCGATTTCCAGCTTCAAACACTCCCATGGCTGCAGCTGCTGCAGTGGTGTTATGGCAGCACCACTTTTGTCATCATGTCCATCAGGATAAGAGAAGTGGTGCCAAAGGTTCTCACCTCACCTTTCCATCTCCTTATAAGTTTTGTTTCCTGTTTTCCTCTGGTACTCAGAATCCTCCCCTGACCAGGTGAATCCACACCTGCCTGCAGCTGTTCTGGGGGAGCTTCCATGGAGTAAAATCTCTTCTTACTCTTAGACATCTTTTTTTGTCCTGCTCAGATTCTGGATCCTGCCCAGGGTTCAAACAAGAGCCAACCTGAATGGCTGAGTGGGGAAAACCCCTCTGAAGCCTTGAGTTTGGGAGAGTTTCGACACTGGAATTTGGATTATCAGGATGCTGAGCCCTGGGATTTGGGTTTGAATGCTTTGCTGTTATTTTATCTATTCTCAAGTACTCTCCGAAACCAAACCAGTATCACTCGATGCCAAAAAAAATTTGGAATCAGTCAACCATCAGGTGGCAACGACTGACAAAGCAAGTTTGGAAGTGTGTGGAGTTACACTCCCAGGTGGCACGGAGGGAGATGAGGACTGGGATGCCCCGCGAGGCTTTTCTGAGTCCTTGCAAGTCGCACACGTGGCACGAACTGGGGGAGTGGAGGGCAGGAGTCGGGAAACTCTTGGGAAAGTGTCATAAATACCTCTCGGTATTCCCTGAGATAGCAGAGCCCGAACATGCACTGCTGGTTGCAATCACCAGCCTCACTGAGAAGCTGTTTGTCTTGGTCTTTGCATTAGGTAAATGCCCAACCCAAATTCACTGATAAAAGCAGACACCGAACTAAAAAGGGGGGGTAAAAAAAGAAAAAAAAACAACCCAGAGACAAGGTCTCCTTGGGCCCCCAATCAACAACAAAAAGGCAGCAACCAGACAGCCATTTAGTGAGCATCTCAAAGCTATCTACCGTCTGCTGGAGGGGCTTTAAAGGCATCAGATTTGTGTGTTTGGCTCAAGCCAAGTGAATTGTAGTCTAAAGCTTTTCCTTGAATTCAAGGCTGTGTTTACTGCAGTCAGGGCGAGGGGAAGGAGGCAACCCCAAAGCCCTCCCTCCTCCTCTTCCCCCACCCTGCAAGCCCCAGGCTTGAAACTTGATTTAAAAAAAAAAAAACAAGATTGAATTTCAGTTTGCAGGATTAGGGAGATGACTTTTAGGGGCTGCTTGTTGGAAAAAAAGGAAAGCAAAGCAGCTGGGAGGGATTAGGCTGAGCTGGCGTCTGCACTTTCAACTGATTCAATTTTGCTCCACAAGACATTGTATCTGAGCCTTTCTGGAGACTATTCAAAGCAAATCATTTTCATTTTACCATTTGGTAAGTGATCAGAGTCTATTTTTAGTGTCTTGGAAGCGTCGGGCTTTTTCTCTCTCTCCTTTTTTTTTCTTTCATTTTCATTTCTTTTTTTCTTTTTTTTTTTCCTTTCTCCATTTTCTTCCACAATTGAATATCTGCATTTCAGGGGTATCAAGAACAGGCATGTTTGGAGGGAATGTTTGCCACAGCCAGCAGCTTAAATTTATTTTATGCCTCACTTCTAGAAGAAAGGGCACCAGAGAGAGGTTGGAGCTGGCAGGGCTGTCAAGTCACTCTCTCAGAAAGTCTCTCAGAGCCCAGACTCTGCATCAGTTTGGGTTTTTTTTGGTGATTTCTTACTATTTTGGCAAATCCAGGCTGTTGCATGTGGGTCCTGCAGCCTGTGGGGCTGTTAGCAGAGGTTGGGGTCCTTGTGCCCAGTAGGAATGGAGCAGGGAGTGGGGGGTACTGGGGTGCAGTTGAGGGTACAAGCTGTTTTTCCAACTGATCCCCTCCACTCCTTCCCCGAGGTTAATTTGGAAACTCGGGATTTTTTTGCAAAATCTTTGGTGCCTTGGTTGCATTTTTCACTGGAAAAAAAACCCAGAAATCAGAAAACCTTTTCGAAAATAAGAAAAGGAAGAAAAGGTCTTACCACTTGGTAAGGGGGGAGGGGGTGGGGGAAGATGCTTTTCCTTCCAGTTTTAATGTATTTTTCCACATTTTGCTTTTTTCTTAATTTCACTTTATTGCAAACAAAAGGACTTGAAGGGTTTTCTTTCTTTCTCTTTCTTTCTTTCTTTCTTTCTTTCTTTCTTTCTTTCTTTCTTTCTTTCTTTCTTTCTTTCTT
>JAYRBT010000028.1:8419139-8470060 GCA_036023395.1 Myiotriccus ornatus | reverse complement strand
TGAAGAAGTTTCAGACTGAAATACCATGAACTAGTAGTTCCTCCGCAATATCTTGAAGAAAGCATCAAAGTAGCCAAAGATCAAGAACTAGAAACATGAGGAAAAATATATTAATTAAATTGGGTGAAAGATAAAGGTTGTTAATATGTAGGTGGACTCAGAAATTGAACAACAGTACAGTCTGGTCTTTATTTTATATAAATTTAGTTCGTTTATGTTACAGCCATGGACTTGAACCACTAGATAAAGTAAAAATTAGTATTAGTCTTTGATACTTATGTATATAACTATGTATATGTAGCATCCTTGTTTTGTACTTATGCTTAAAATGTAGGTGAATGTATCACAGTGAATCTCAGGACATATATTTATGTACAACATAATTTCAGTCTTTCCAGTGAAATACAAATATTAACTTCTCTATTTTTATAGATATTTATAGATAGTCTATTTTTATATATAGTAGAATATCTCCCCTTTTCTCTTCAAGTTAATAAGAATAACACTCTAATTGTTTAATTGCCTTACAATGTCATTATACCTCGGACACCTGAGGTCATCAGTTTCAAGATAGTATAACTGTGAGACTGCAGCCTTCTGAGGGCTGAAGTAACAGGAAACAGTCTCTTTCCTTTTGTCACATACATATAAAATAATTTCAATGTAATACACTGTTAAGCCCTATCTGTTTCATACTATACTTTGGGTTCGATTTTTTTTTTCCCCCCTAGGTTTTCTTTTTCTTTCTTGCCTGCTTTCCTGTCTTTTTTCCTTGGTCCCATTTCTGGTATCTTCTTTGTCTCATTACAAGCTGAACACAATATCCAAGATATTTCACTCAAAGGATAAAAATATTCAGGTGTCAACCCCGTGCAAACATCTCACTCAAAGAGAACAAGATGAAAACGTTTGTGTCTGTAAGAGCCAGGTTAGGGTTTTTTTGTGTATAGAAAGATTTTGACTCTTAACATCACCTTAAGATTTCGGAGAATACCTGATACCAATGACATACCATATGTGAAACATTAGAACAAATGTAGTCCTTCTTAATAGGGTTTGACAGATAAAAGCATTTTTTTTGTTTACTTTTTAGATACATATTTTGATATATCTCTAAATTTTTTTTCTGTTTTGGGTCTGTAAAGCTTTGTTCATTCTATTGAAGAGACCAATGGTCATTGGTTTCAAAAAATAGCTTTTTGGTTTCAATCATTACTGTAATTTTGCTGACACAGTTCTATTAATCAGCTTCAAAGGCTGCATGTAAAAACACTGATGATTCAGTGTACATTCCATCTATTGGATTTGTGTTGATTTATTATAAATAAAAAAATGCAGGTATATTAGAATTAATAAGTAGAAAAGTACACAATTATTTATATATTTTATTACTTGATAATGCTACTAATATTTAAGCTAATTAGCTTTTAGCAATTTCTGAAATATATTTTTCTACTCACAAAAGACTACAGAAACAAATTGCCTTAAATTTTTTTGAAGACATGTTTTGGGCAGTAGTCCTACTAAGAACTAAATAAGATGAGAATCTTAGTCTGAGCAGATTTTTTTTTTTTTTTACTATTTTAATATCATTTAATATTTCACTAAATATCAAATGTTTAGTTCTATTTAAATATAAAACATCATGAACTTCTGTTATTCTTTTTCTCCACCACCATTCCCTGCCCTTTCATAGACCCTGTGGATGTTTTTTTGATTGTGAGAAAAACCAGTTGCAAGTAAATTTATTTTCCTGTATGTTATCTCCCATCACCTTTAATTATAAATTTCAGAAAGAATGATATGTCATTAATATGCTGTCAAGAATATTAGGACAATCTATAAAGAAATTTAAAAATAATAAAAAGAAATAGATTGGTTTGTTTGTTTAATACAAATAAATGTATTCCTATATGGATAGCCTGTGACACTAACATTGATAAAGATGTTTAACAAATACAGTTGCAAAACTCTTTTTGTTATGTTTATACTGAATTACAATGAGAAACTGTACTACATCCAGCTTTTCAAGAAAAAAAAAAACACAACCAAAACCAAAACCCAAACAAACAAAACAAACCACAAAAAATCCTAGAAAACTATTATTGTTTCTTGGAGTAAAAGAAACATCAGTGTTATTGGTGTTGATATGAAGATGATGTGTTATGTTTCTCATGGGGCCTTGAGAGGATAATGAGCCTTTCAGAACTTTCCATTAATTTTCAAAGCAGAATGAATACATGAAGTTCTAGGACCATTGTGTGTTAGATTTTTTTAACTGGAGGTCCAGGAAACCTGGTTATTCTACAGCACACAGTTATGTACAGCTAGAGAGCTTCCTAGTCTTTCTGCTTCTCTTTGCTTTGAGGTAAATTATAAGCCAAGAGAACAAAATGTACTAAAGACGTTTTGGGTATGAGCTTTTCATGCATCAGTTGCTACAATTGCCAGAGGATTCCGTAAGATGGTAAAATGACCAGAAAAGATAAATAAGTCAAGAGAATTTCTCTTAGGACATGCTTTTAACATGATGAGAGCTCAGAAAACTCTTTTAACTGTTGAAATAGCACCTCTGCCTACTCTCCCATTTAATGGAGAGTTTCTGCCTTGCACTTGTCAGAAAGAATTAGGGCATAAAAAATGTCAGCAACTTTAAAAATATAAAGTAGTAATATTATATTTCTCTAAAATTATGTCAAATTTCTGCTGCTACTTGGAAACACTTTATCATATTCCTTTACTACATTGTTTTATGCTGAAAGGGTAAATGATGATTGTTGCTCAGTGTATGAACTTTGTGCCTTGTTATTATCAGTAAGACAGCCCTCTGGGCTTGTTTTAAATTCCAAAGAGAATTCCCCAGACAGGTGAAATCAACTGAATAAAATAAATTGAAACCTATTTTACAGAGGTACCATGGGGTTTGACTTAAGTAATGAAGTGAAAAAAGCTGTTGTGTTCTGCTTGCAAGTGTACCTGAGCTGTAAAGAAATGTGTGGTGTATATCTGAAACACTAATCTAGACAGAACTCTAGATTGAAATGCTAATGACAACATTCCAGTCAGGCTTCTTTCTCTTCCAAATATTCTATTGGCTTGTGCAACAGATACTGAAGTCAATCCCATGGTTTCTCAACTTACAACTCACAGAAAAATATTGGGTTGACAATGCACACCTCAGCCAAATTAGAATTGTATAAATTACCTTTGATTCACACAGATTTAGATTTAATTTACATAGGCATAGTTTAAATCTGGGAACGTAAGACTTTGGACTTTTTGCATTCTATAAGAAATAATAATAATATTTTTTAAAAAATAAGAAGCATGGTGAGATGTGGTGAACAAGTTTCTTCTGTGTAATTTTTGGTTTAAGTTTTCAAGTAATACCTCGAAGTCTGCAAAAATACAGGAAAATAGGGAGATTCAGTACATGTTCCTACTTACATGTTTTGGTCTTGTGAATGTTTCAGAAAACTTTAGCACTTATTCCACCAAAGTTCATCATAGGTGTGTACCAGGGACCATCTGTTGACAAAAGAATGAAAAAAATGTGAATTTCTTATTTGGATAAATGTAATAAAGAAGAAACTGAAACAGTTTGTGCATTTCTGGATACATTTTTGAAAGTAACAGTATATTTAAAAATATTTTTCATTATGCAAATATAGACTAGCTTTTGTATAATATGCAAAATGAAGAAATTAAAAACTACTTTGACTCTAACACGATCTGATTTCAACTCATTCATCAGAATTATGTTAACAATAAGAAGAACAACTAGTAAAGAACAGTAAAAGATTTCAAAATCATTTATGATTTGTGCAACAAAATATTGAATTACAAAGCACAGCATGTACTATGATCAAATACACTGGTTTTGCCTCCTGGGAAGAAGACTCCATTAGAGCTGAGCAGTAAAAAGCAACTCTGCTGGATGGAAGGTTTTGATATTTCCAAACTCGGTTTCATTCCCTTACAAACCAAACTATTGTAATTTTGAAATTCTGCATGAAACATAACACAATACTGGTTATGTGGAGGTCACGTGGATATCTGATTCAATAGCAATAACTTTAGAAGCCCTGAGATTTTTTCTTCCATCTGTGTGTTTTAATACCTAGAATTTCTATACAGTAAGTAAATCAGTTTGCAGACAACTCTAGACTTTGCTTGATATTAATGAAAATTTTATTGAAACAGGAAAATCTCTGACAAATCGTAGAATCATAGAATCGTAAAATCATAGAATGCTTTGAGCTGGGAGGGATCTGAAAGATCATCTGATTTCAACAACTCTGCCATGGGCAGGGACACCTCCTGCTTGACCAGGTGGTGAAATCCCATACAACTGGGATTTGAACACTACCAGGGATGGGTCATCCAGAGCTTTTCTGGGCAACCTGTTCTGATGCCTTACCACCCTCACCATAAAGCTTTTCTTCCAAATATACAATATAAACTAACCGCCTTTCCATCTAAAACCGTTGTCCTATCACTGCAAGCCTTTGTAAAATGTCCTCTCTGTCTTTCTTGTAGGTCTCCTTTAGTTACTGGAAGGCTGCCCTAAGGTCTCTTCAGAACCTGCTCTTCTCCAGGCTGAACTCCAGCTCTCTCACCCTGTCTTCATAGGAGCAGTGCTCTGGCTCTCTGATCATCTTTGTGGCCCTCCTATGGACTTGCTCCAACAGGTTCGTATCCTTCCTGTCTTAGTATGACTTATATTTCACAGTAATATTTTTCCCCTTTAACAGTGTAATAATAGCCTCTATTAGTAGCATATTATTACCACCATGAAATAACAGCATGGGTAATAATAGCCACTCTGGGGTTAATAAGATACAAATTTCAGGAGTCAGCACTGCATGACAGAATTAACCAAAAAAATAGTGCTTCTTTATGTTATCTTGCATATTTCTCAAATACAAATATTTAGTTAAAAACATTTAATACGAGTATCAATATCACTATTTAGTATTTTCTGCTTTGTGGACAGTATTGATACTTCAAACTGCTAGCATTTCATTAAATACTCAAATCAGCTACCTACAGTCCAATATCTTACAGAATTACTATCTTTATGATGATATTATAGTAACAGTACATATCAAGAGATGTAGCTGTTCATTTATATGACATATATATATATATATAAAATCTACATACACTCCAAAAAAATAAAAAAAAACCCCAGGCTTTATGAATGTAAATTGTAAAAATCAACAGATTGGTAGTCTAAAGTAAATTCATTTGTGTTTGGATATCATGTGCTCAAACAGTTAAGAACAATACAGAAGAACCATGCTATATGTACCCAAAACATGATAAAAATAACAATCACTTGCAAAGTTGTAGCTGCTACCGTAGCCCAGTTACATAATATTACCTGCTAACATGAGAACAGTAAATTATGTGATGTTCTATATGTTCTTGTCATAAAGGCAAGATGAGAACAGAGTTTCTTTTACTATCATTTTCCAAAAGAATGTCATCCTAACACAACACTCTTGTCATTTGCTTGGGGTGACATTCATGTTTCTCCACAGGCCTGAATACTTTTCTGACTTGGATTCCTTTGCTGAACTGTCCTAGACTAGATAGGAAATTTGTAAGACATCAGAAAAAAAGAATTTAATATCAAGCAAATTATTAAGCAGAGGGGAAAAAAAAAAAAAGAAGAGTGGCAATCGGAGACATAGATGCTTATTTGTGCATTTTCCAGCAGCTGCAACTGTGGCACCTGAACCTATCATCTCAATGTGAAAAAAAAAAAAGGCCTCTGTTTAAGACTGTAAAAATATACTTTGAAAAAAAGAGTATCCATATGTAAGCAGGGATTAAAACCAAATATTTGAGAGGAATTAGAGATTACTGCTTAACTGCATATCTAAATCAGCCTTAACTAACCTACAGAACAGCTGTGGTGTCTTTGTAAGATAGAACTCTGTGTTATGTAAAATGGCAAGCTGATTGCTCTTGTTTTGTGTGGCTAACATTAATCACTTTAAATGACTTTTTTTTTTTAAATTTATAAACTGATACAGTCATCTGAAATATAGTGGGCAGGAAAAGACCCCCAGAGAATGCATATTTTCCTTGTGAACTATTGTTGAATATTGCTTGCAGTTGTGGGAGGGTTTTTTAAAAACTTATTTGCCCAGCTGAGGAGGATCTTTTAACCTGCTATATTGGATACCCGTGAAGATTCAGGCCCAGAGAGAAAATTCCACTTGGAGCAGTCTTGGAGGAAGAGGAACTTTCATCCTGGAATAACCCATATACATGTAGACTCATGCATATGCAGAAGTGCACTCTCATATCTACAGGTTCAGCATGCAAGATGTGCTGCCCTGGCTCCTAAATGGTGAAGAAAAATGAGAGTGTGCCACTATAGAGTAATCCCATACTGTTTCCCAGACATAACACATTGCTCATTTTCTCCCTGGGCTAGCAAGTCCCTGTACTACCAGATATAACTTTTACTCTGGTAGCTTGCTTGTTAAAGATTTATGGTAATTCATATCCTACTGATATAATAAAAACAAGGTAAAATGGATTTCTTATTGCATTTTTCTGTTTTTAAATTCTGGTGAATTTGAAAAGTACCCAGCATTCCTCTTCTGAAATCAAAAGTCATACATTAAGAAATGTTACTTTTACAATGTGATTGACCTCAGTTTATCCCCTCCCTTTTCTGTGCATCTCTACATTCCAACAAAATTGTACATTTCTGCATTATTTTTTTTCCTTTTTTGACCTTGTTTTACATTGAAAGAAATAACTTTCACGGAAAATCTTGAAAGTGTTATGCCCAGTTTCTTTTTTTCTGTGTAGGACGCTATTCATCTGGCAAGATCAAGAAATTTTGGAATGAAAATATTATCTCACACCATTTCTCTCTCTTTCTTTGGAAAATTCATTTATGCTGTTTGATTTAGCTTAGAAAGTATTTAATAAAGATGTTAAATAGATTGACTAACATCCTAATTATCTTATAGATCAGAACTGAAAAATACTGATAGTACATTGGTGTTTTATAAAAATATTTGAAGTTGTTTAAAGATGCTCTCGACCATATGAAAAAGCATAGCACTGAAAATACATGATAAGGGACATGTATTGAGGATGTGAGCCTGATAATCTCAAAATTATGATAAAAATAAGTGTATCTACAGCAGAGGAAAATATTAATTAACCCCATTTTTGTTTAGAATTTTGCTGGGTTTTACTTTTGTATTTGAACTCTATTACAGAAGTTGATTTGACAGCCATATGTAAAATAAAACATATCCAGAAACTCCACTGAAATAGACGTGTAGATAACTGTCAATAATCTAGAAATGCAGCTTGCTGTGAGGAAAAAAACATACAGGGAAAATGCAAGTAGCCACTAGTACACATCTCAATATTTTAAATTTTCATGGAAGTCTCTTTTATGTATCAGATAGGGGATCAATTAGAACTTTACATACTTTATTTAATCCTATACCTTTTAATGCAAACAATGCCATCATTGCAAATATTCCACCCAGAAGAGCATTTTACAGCCCTACAGTAAGTATAAAGAACACCAGAGATTTGTTTCCCGTATGAAATTTAAAAACTTCAAAGCAAAGGTATTGTTGTTGCATGCAAAATACTGTTTAAGGGCCAAAATTATGCACAATTTGCAGATATATTTGCCCAGTTGAGTAGTATCTGTTAACGTGCTGTATTAGATATCTATGAAGATTCAGACATAGAGAGAAAATTCCACTTGGAACAGTGGAATATATCTATATAGATATCTATATATAGATATATCTATCTATATCTATAGACGTATATTTCTAGATATATAATTAAAGCCAACAATTTACTGATAGCAAAACCTTAATAGTCTAAATACAATTATTACAGGAAAAATAAAAGGAAGAATACTAATGCAGGTGGAGTACTTATATTCAGAAAAAGTCACAACGATAGCAATAATGCAATTAAAATTGTAACTGACTTACTAGTTTCTAGCACTTTTCCAGGTGTTATGCTCACCTTTCTTTGATCCTCTAGGTCTTGGAATCAGTGATTTCACACTAGTGTTAGTGGCGGAGTTTGCTACTCTGAGTGGACAGTATCTGGAGTCCACTGGGAGCATTATGATGTTCATAATGACAGCTTCTTCTTCTCTTCTTTCTTTCTTTCTTTCTTTCTTTCTTTCTTTCTTTCTTTCTTTCTTTCTTTCTTTCTTTCTTTCTTTCTTTCTTTCTCTCTCTCTCTCTTTCTTTCTCTCTCTCTCTCTTTCTTTCTCTCTCTCTCTCATTCTTGCAGAGGTTTGGTCTGCCACACTGCTTCACAAACTGAAACCCTCCTACAAAAGGGAGGCACAGGTTCAGTGAGAGTCCCACAGCATCATCCTCTGCCCCTCCACAACCACAACTGGTTAAAAGCCTTTCCCTTGCTGGCCTTGCCACAGATTCGTTGTGTACCTTTAGGACAAGTTATTTGTTGCCTTTGCATCTTCTCTTACATAAAATGCCTGTAGCAGGGAACAGAAAATGCTGGGGCGTTTTCCACCTCAGACTGTGTTGCAAAACATCCCTTTGCTCCAAGAGCACAAATGCCTTCTCTGCTCCCTGCCCCAGAGATGGCAAGTAACTGCTGCATTATCAAATGCTGCATTTCCAAATCCAAACCCCAACCTCTGGACGAGAGTCCTCAAGGATGAATGCTTTCCTTTCTTCTGTTATATTCTCCAGGAGGTGCTTTTGCTATTAGTGATGTCCATAAAGCACTTGTTTTGTATAACAGGGTGCAGATTGCAGCCCAGATTGAAGGGGTGAGTTTTATTCAGTTTAGTTTGCAAATGGGAAAAGGCACCACCAGCCACTGATGGGCATCCCTGTGGTGGTGTGAGGGTTTGGAGGGACACGGGCAGGAGCCCTCCTGGGGCCACCAGCCCTTTGAGAAGCACAGGGCTGCTCACAGTGAGCCCTTACCCTGCAAGAGGCAGCTCGAAAGGATGGAGTGAAACAAGCAGGAGGAATGTCATAAAACACTCCCTCTGTGCTGGGGGCAGAGCAGTGTGAGAAGCCCCAAAAGCACCAAATCCAAAAAAAAAAGAAGCTGTGGGTGAAGGCAGGGAGACCAGAGACCACGCCCTGCCATGAGAAGATCTTTAGGAAGGCCTGGTGAGATGCCTAGGATCAGCTATTCCCTAAAATCAAGGGAAAAGCCTCTCCTGCCCTGTTCTTGCAGTCCTGGGCTGAGCCTGCAGCCCGGCCGGGTGTTCTGGCCAAAGCAATCCCCCCCCCCAGAGCAGGCAGCGAGAGCTGAGCTTTTGTAACAGCAACACATCTGTATTCACAAGCTGGAGCAAGAAGGAATCTGCAAGCAGGGGGGAAGGAGGGCGGAGGGGGCAAAACACAACACAAAGAGACCCTTAAAAAATACCGAACGTGAAGGCCCTCGCACAAGCCTTTTATTTATCAGTCTGCAGAAGGAAGAGGAGAATGCAGTAAGTGCGTGGCACACAGGGAACTGGGGGTAGGAGGGTCTCTTCTAATAAAAAAGAACGGGCCTGAACAAAGAGAAAGGTTCTGCTAAACTGATGGTGGCAGATGGCATCAGCCCCACCATGTTCCCCTTCAATTGCGGGAAAATATAGTAAAGCAATTTAATGAAAACGCTTAAATAAGCAAACAGTGCAGTTAATTGAACCCATATGCATTAGGAAGGAAATCTAAAGTATACTGATTCATTAAGTTTTATATAACTGTAAACCCCCAGAACCTAAGACAGAGTAAGAAGCCATGATGAAGTGCCAACTAGAAGGGGACCTTCTACCCAGCTTCGCTTCGGTCTGTTTTGTTATGACAAGAACAAGTGGTTTTAACAAGTACACCATAAATCAGGAGTGTGCACTCCAGCCTGGAGTCTTCCAGGTACCAAACTGAGCTGCAAACTCACATTCCTTTTCCTCTGGTAGGCTTTTTTATTTTCCAAGGCAGAAATAACTGGAACTTGGATGCTGCCATCTGCAAAGAAAATAAGCAGTGAAGAGTTGGTTTGAGATCCTTACTATTTTTTTTTTTTTTAAATTCAAGTAAGCTTGGTGTTGTACCTGGATGACACTGCCTGAGACACTTTTAACTGAGGGCCACATGCCCCTCACACCTGGCTTTGACTGGTAAACTAAACTCCTCTCTTTGGCAGTGAGCACAACTCTCCAGCTGTGACTTTTGGGTAGAGCTGGCATAGACAGAAAGCTGGGACTGGAAAGGCAACTGCTATAAACACAGCTTTAAAACCATCCAGAAATAAAATCCTGGGCAGAAAGCAGCTCTGGCACCACTGAAGCAAGTTCAAAAGTCCCCTTTGATTACAAGAAGGGCAGAACTTCAGGAGATCAGGAAACCTTTGGAGGTTCAGGATCCGCCTTGTGTGATTTGGGTCTGGAGGTATCAGCTTTGGTTGCTGCTTCCACTGAGCTCTCCTTGGCTCATGAAACAAGATCTGTTTCATTTTTGGAGAAATCTGGTTAACTGCAAATGAAAGGCAACACGTGATGATGAACTGATCCCAAGGCACAACTCAGAGCTGGGCTTTGGGGTTTTTGGTGATGTTGATTCAAAGGGCTGTTGCAGTGACAGGATAAGACCTTTATCCTCAGTAACTTTGGTCTGAAATGAAGGTGACCTACAGCAAAGGGAAGGGTCTAAGGCCAATTGGAAGGGCTTCTCAGAGCATCCAAGCTGGTTCAGGAGGTCCTCAGTAAATTGTGAAGACACTGAAGCCTTTCCCATTCATATTCACCTGCTGGTATGTCCAACTCAGCAGATGGGGGATGTAACAGGAGAAAAAGCTGCAAAATCAAGTTTTCATTCATTAAGGTTGACCAGGGAGGCTAAATCATTGCACAGTGCAATTCTTGCTGCTCAGGACTTAAAAAAACAACAACCCAACCACCTGAGAACAAGCATGAAGAAAACAAACATCTTTAACGAACATGCAAAACATTATGGAAAAACATTGATTAAAAAACCCAATAAAAATAAAGGTATGATAGGCTTCTAGGTGGGGTCTTCATAGAGACTTCTTAGAAATAGGATGTTGTCTTGGTCTCTCCCCAGGGGGTGTCATGGGGGTCCCAAGCAATGGGGAGTGATGGGGGCACGGAGGTGCCCGGGGTGACCTGACCCTGCCACCCCAAGCACTTTGGCCGTGCTGTGAAATAGGTGCAGCCACTGCCCGAAGGGAAAAGCTGTGCTGGTAGGTGACTACAGCAGCCCCTGCTTGAATTTCCTGGATGTCAGGCACAGTTAGTGTCGGGGAGAGCTCAAGTGTTGGCCCCAGTTCAACAAGGCACTTAAGCACGAGCTTAACTGTAAGTAGGTACTTAAGTCCCTCCTTATATAGCAGCACATATGTTAGCGCCTCGCTGAAGCCTGGGCTAAGTGCATGCTCAAAGTTAAGCGGCTGCTTAAGAGCTTTGTTGAGTCGGGGCTGTTGTTTACTTCCAACAATTGATGTCTCCTGGAATATCCACAGTTCTGGTTGCAAACCTCACCCATCTGTTTTCTTTTAACATTATTAATAGAGTCGTTCTTCAAAAAAAAAAAACCATAGGCGAGGAGATCCCTGGAAATCTGGGATTTCTGCACTGGGGAGAGCGAGGGACCAACAAGCCACGGGCGTTTCCACAGAGATCCCTCATGCTCTCCCTTCTCCCGTTTCACACTGGGGAGTTTAAGGGAAAGCAACACTGTTACAGAATAATGTGGGAGTCACCCACAACACAAATAATCTGAATTCAGCTTGATCACAAAAAAAAATGTGTTTCCATTTTTAAGAACCACAGGGAGTGCTGGAATATAAAGTTGTAAATGACAAATTATTTATGTAAATGTGTGTCAGGTTGGTATACATATATATATGTAAATGACATAAATAAAAATTGGTCCTATAAATAGAATGTCTATGTCAGGAAATCTTGAGCTACTGGAGATTATCAGAACATGGCTTAACTCCACCATCAGGTAGGGATCTCTTAGGGAAATGAAGCTAATTCACAATTTGGGTTCTTTACAATGATTCCCACTCCCAGTGGGATTAATCCTATAGAAATAAAGCCCCTTATTAAAATTCACCGTGGTGAGTTGAGGAAAACACTATGGGGGTGCTCCCAGGTCTGCCAGGACAGAGGAGGTACAGACAGCAATGTTTAAAATTTATTTACTTTTGCCTGATTGTTGGGCATCCCTCCTGTGCCTTCTCCCCTTTGGGAACAAGGCTGTTCGTTCTGTTGCTCCAGGCAGGTACCAGCATCTCCATGGAGGTCCCAGGGAGGATTTGGGGACCAACCAAGTGCCCACAGTGTCCCCAGAGTGGTGAGTGACCATCCCAGCCACAGTTTCACTGCCCAGGGCTCGGGTCTGCCACCAGCCCTCCTGGCCCTGCCGGGCGGTTTCCCGAGCGATGCTGGAGACTGAGACCACAATAGAAGGAAATCACTAAAGCTGAATTGCTCCAAGTAAGTCCTCAGCAGGGTTTGACTGGTAAACATTTAACAAGGAGAACTCCCTATCCTCTCCTGGTACGTATTAAACTAATACATTTATTTTAACAAGGGAAACGGTTTCCCCAAGCTCCCGCTCAATTTGAGCCCTTGACTTCTACAAAAGCCTCAGTAAGGTTGGCTTCCTGGGGCTCAGTAATTCACTGGGACTAAACGAGAGATGGCTCTGAGCCATGAACTCGGAGTCTGGAGGCGACAGGACCTCCCCAAGGCTGGGGAGAGCTTGGTGCTGGGGTTTCCATTCCCATCTGCCTCCAGACTGGTCCAGCGCCCACCTCAGGACATCCCAGGTTCTGAGCACTTCAGCCACCCTGTGGAGCCAGGGTGACTATCCCATCACGGTTTCCATGTGCTGGAAGCAGTTCACACGTCAAGTCCTCCCCACAGAGGCTTTGCAGAGCTCCAGCTCCACGAGCACCCATCCCACTCTTCCTCCATGCCCAGTCCTTTCGCTGCCTCTCCCCATGCTCAGGTGGAGCTGGGTGCCATGGGCAAGGACATGATGCTGGGAGAGTGAGCAGCTCCCATCCCTTCTGCCCAGGCTGGTGATGCTGAGGGTTTATTCCCCCTCAGCTCTGCTCTTTGCTCCATTCCACAGACCAGAGGGAGACTCACAACGCCCCAAGAGCAAAAGTGTTTCACTGCTGATGATCCTCCAGGGTGGCCAAATCCAGTAGTCCTCGGGAAGCCCTGCTGAGCCATCTCCTCAGGCTTTCTGGCCTGAGCAGGACACACTCACATCTGTAACCCCACACATGGGGCGTTAGTTCTCCACGAGACCTTCCCACACGGCCTGGGGCTCTGTCCCTCTGCTGGAACTGGCTCTGTGCCCCCAGCAGGATGGTGGCTGCCAGGTGAATGCTGCCTCTGCAAAACATGCCCTGAACAGCTCGTGGGGCCCGTCACTGGTGCCAGGGCTCACCCACGGGCACCACAAACTGCACAGCTGGTTTCCCTGACGTGGCACTGCTGTTCCTGGGGGCCACAGAGATGGTCCCATCCTCTGTGGGCAGTGGGGGCTGTTCCCTGCCATCCCAGGGAAGAGCCCAGCATTGCCCTCATGGGCTGCAGGCAGGCTCTGAGGCTGCTGGAGTCTCTCTCGCTGCCTCATTAATATTTTTCAGGCTTTCCCTCAAGGAAACAAAAATCTCTGAAAGCAACTCCAAGCTTTGCATCTTTGCTCCGAGCCATCCCATGACTCCAGCACCTCCATTCTGACTCACGGGCAGAGGGCAGGTTTGAACAACTGTGGCTGCCTCTGCCAAGGCAATTATGACTCCTGGCATCACAGCCCAGAAGCCTCTGGGAAACTTTCCCTGTTCCTCTCACCCCACTCGCAGTGTGTTTGATGATGTGTGACATTCCCAGCAGAGATGCAGGTACGGCACTTGTGGTGGGAAGTGGAAGATGCAAGTCCTTGATGAGTTGGGAAGAGCTCCCTGGTACTATAAACCATCTTTTTTTCACAGTCCCCAGAGCAGAGACCGCCTTGGCATCTCCCTCTGTGCCCACAGTGATGTTGTGCTGGGAGATCCTTTCAGGGGAGGCCACGAGCCTGGAAACATCCAATGGAACCTGCCATGGCCTGAGCACCTGACATTTTTTGTCCTGCCACTGGGATCTGACATCATGTTTGTCCTTCATCACCACCAAAACCTAAGCTGTGAAGTATCTCTCCAGGTATTCCTTCCCCAGGTATTCCAATCTGCCTTCAGTTCTTTACAATATTTAGTAAATTCCCCTCTTGAAAAGGGCAGAGGGGGAACAAGGAACATTCACCTCCCCCTCACAAGCAAGCAGAAGGTCCATCCCTGTCCTTATCTCCACCTGTCCCAGCCACAGCAGGCAGTGAGGTCTCTCCCACCACCAGTAGGAAAATCAGTAGGAAAATCCTTTCCACTCTGTTTTTCTGGGACTGTGATTCCAGCAAGCCTTACAGCAGCTTGGCAGTACAGTAAATAAGAAACAGATTTCCAAATGTTTTGATTTACCATTTTTTTGCCTCTTTGTAGCATCTAAGCCCAGGGGCTGAGGACCTGACTCCAGAAAGTCTCTGTCCTGCACCCACAGGCTGGCACCCAGCGTGGGCTCAGCCTGGCAGGGGAGTATCCTGGAGGGGAGCATTCCATGTGAAGCAGCAGCTCGTCAAGACAGGGGAGCTGCACACAAGTCTATTCAGAAGTGCCCAATTTCAGTGTACAGTGGAAAATTGGACAGAAAAGCAGGCCTTGGAGTGTATCCCATGCTGAGGGTGGTAAGCAATGAAACATTCACTGGAACGGCTCCTGTGCTGGTTTGAGGTGTTGTGCTGCTGCCTCTCACAGTTGTCCTCAGTTGCATTTTCCCCTCGTGGTGTCTCACACCTGTGAGCATTAATGACAGGTCTGAAAGCTCTGGGACTGATTCCCACATCAGCATCAGCCCAGGACAACTTCAGTCCAGAACAGCTTCAGTCCAGAACAACTTCAGTCCAGAACAACTTCCTCAGCTGGAACTCTCCCTGGTGCACTGGTGTGCAAGAGGAGCGTGAACTAAAGGATCCAGGTAAGGATCCCTGTTATAACAGAAACCCCATTTTCAGGACTTTTCTTAATCTCCTCCTAACTGGACTCTGCACTCCTGCAACTCAGGGAAGTTCCCACTGAATTCAAACCCTCCCCTACAATGTTCCTTCCTGCTGGCATAAGCAGAGCGGATGGCTCTGGGTAACGTGACTTCTGTGTATCAGAGCATGCTGCTACCTCTGAGTGCCTTATCAAACACAGCATCCAGCTAAAGATCACCTCTTGTGCAGGGTGAAGCTGGGCTCCACCCAGCAGCATAATTTTGGAACGAACTTTGAGCCCTTTTTGAAGGAAAATCCCTGTAGGATGGGGATATCTTGCAGAATAAAGGCTGTTCTCCCTGTCTGATTCACCCAGGTGATGACTAAGCTCACAAAGCATTCCTCAGCCTGTGTGTTACTCACAGATCTCCCATCCAACACTTTCTCCCAGCACGGGAAAAAAATGTACTGCAACCCAATGACTGCAGCAGAAAACCCCTTCTCTATCCACTTCTCCCTGTCATGCAACCACGTTGTTCGGGGTCTGCAGCCTTGGAGAAATACATCCCAACACCTCAAGGGAGCCCTCTGGCAAAGATCAGTCTCTGGTCTGCATATAAAACTTCATCCTCTTAAATTAATTTTTCTCTTTTAAATACAGTGTTTCACGCCGTGCAGATTTGGGTGCAGAATACATCAGACTTGGGTAATGAGGTCAGGTTAGTCCTACCCTGCTTTCAGCCAGAGCCAGAGTGGCAGCAGGAGGTGATCCAGCCTCTAACACCGACATGCCTTTAAGCATCCCCATCATCTGCTGGGCAAGGCTGACTTGCAAAGCAGGCAGATAAAGTGTGTGCTTATGCATTTTGCAATACTGGCACTCTGATGCCATGGGACACGGTAATCCCAGGGATCACAGAGCTAATATTTGGAGTGGAGAGCTTCAAAGCAGTGTTAGGTGCTGCAGGAACAGATGCTGGCGTGGATTTAGTTCCCAACCATAATTTTCTCTACTATTTTCTTTGCTACTACAGACCTTGTTTCAAACTCAGCTGGCAAAGCAGAGCAAAAACTCCTTGTGCATGTGGGAGCTGGACACACTGGGAGGGAGGACCTGGAGTTTGTCATCCTCCAACCCAGGCTCACGGGCACTTCCCAAGCTGTTACCCCTCATGCAGGCACCCACCAACCTGCCAGAGCCCCACAGAAGCATCACAGCTCTGTGTGGAAGTGCTGCAGTGTGCAAGGCACAGGTTGGAAAACAAAAATGTCACGGGCAGCCTCCCTGAGCAGGCCAGTGGTGTCCAAAATCCAGCCACAGACACGTGCATGCAGTGTATGATCACACACCAGTACACACTGACTAGGAAGTCATGGTGGGCAGAGGTTTATACTGAACAAAGTCCTACTGGATTATAAGACAAAATCAGCATCACCCTGGTGAGTAACTTGGGAAGTAATTAAGAGGAGTTTTATAGGTGCAAGATCCCGCTGTGCCAGTAAAACCGTGTCTGAGTCTTCTGATGGACACGTGTGGGGATGTGTGTACCACACAGGCCAGGCTCAGCCTGCAGGTGTGCCAGTGCCTGCTCATCCCACCTCCCTGATGGGCTGAGGGAGCTCAGGGCACTCCAGATGGGTTCCAATCCACCCACTGCACACTGGGGAATGGCTCCACCTGCTTGGGAGCTGATTCACACAGTGTACGAACCAGAACTCAAGGGCCATGGTCCCAAAAGGCTGGACCAAAAAGCCTGATGAAGTTGAGCTTTGAGACAGCAGTGGAGGAGCCGTGCTGAGAGGTTGGAGACACCCCACTGCCCTACGATCTGATCACCCAGCACCTCTGGGCTGGGCAGCCAGAAATGGAGGCAGCCAGGAGGAGCCGGGTGTTTCCACAGACCCAGGCTTTGGGTTTTAGCAGTTCAGCCTCAGCAGAATGGGCAGGAGGCTCATTCCAAGGTGGCAAAAGGGAACACAACAGTGGGACCCACCAAGCCATTGGGTCCTCGCTCCCCAGAACCCTCAGCCAGTGCTTGGCTGACCCAGCACCAGGGGCTTGGGATGCAGCTCATGTTCCCAGACCAAGGCAACGTTTGAACCGTGCCAGTTCAAGCCATTAATAGTTGTCTCCACAAACCCTCCCAAGCTTCCAACACTATGTAAACAGAAGTGAATTAAAATTATTTTTTTCCATCACTGTTTGAAATGTGTGATTTTTTTCTAAACGGCCCCACGAGCGAAAGAGAGAGAGGGGGGGTCTGAAACAGTTCCCTGGCTTCCAGCCAGGGCCCAGAGAGTACTTTATATCTCACTTCAGGATGGTCAGAGAGGGGTTTAAGAGGCTTTGAACACAAACAGCGTTGGGTTAGTTAAGTCCTGCTTTGACCAGTGGCGAGCGGTGGAGACATAAACAGATTTCATTTGAACCGGGCTTAATGTAGCTGGGTTTACAGAGGCCCAGCTGATTTCCACATACATCAGGGGTGGTGTATATTCAGGGTGGCAGCGTGGTCCAGCAGGGAGGGCAGCCACCAGTGTGGGTGCCCCGCCCCCCGTGCACCTCGCAGCCATCCCCTCCTCTCCTTTATCTGCGACTTGGAGAGAGCTGATCTACTTCACAGAGCAAACCTGGAATCAATTAATGTCTAGCCTGCATTTAGGAGAGGCAAAACACTATATAAACATTATGTATCATTTAGCTTCTGAGGAAAAGCCATGGCCTGACAAAAGGGGCCTCTCCTTTCTATTTTGTGAAGCCCAGTTCACACTAGTGCAGCCCTCCTGATTTTTTGGCCTGGTCCTAATTTACACCAGCCCAATTTGCAGAATCCAACTCACAAAGTACATTAACATCCCTCCTTAATAAGCAGGTTTCTCTTTGCTGAGAACCCCATCTGATATTTGGCTGCTCTGGGAGCCTCCCCAGGACAAAGCTGAGGGTCAGCATCACACGGTGTGTTGGGCACCACCAAGGCTGTTGACACCTCCCAAAACCAAGGACACCATCCAGAGGATTGCTTCACACTGCCCAGCCTGGCCAAAGGGGTCGAGCAATGTCCCATCACACAGCTTCTCTGAGCAACCTGTGCCAGGGCCTCCCCACCCTCACAGTGAAGATTTCTAGAAAATATCCTCTTCATCACCACGCTGTGGCTTCCAGCAGTGAAATAAATGAGAGCCTGACATGAGCCAAATTATTGATGCATCCCTACAGAGATTAATGGGTTGATCTTGCAGAGCTCTCCCTGCCACTGTTGAGGCCCTGCCTGCCTCTCACCAACCCCCGAGAGCTCATCTCCACCACCCTCCTAAATCTGCCTTTCCAATGCCAGCCTTGGTGTTGCCATTTGCAGGGTGTTTGTGCCCCAAACCCTTCACCCAAGCTGGCTGAGAGCTGCTAACAGGAGCTCCTTGTAAAAGGGTGAAGGAGAAACCAGGGACAATTCAGATCCCGCTGAATTTGTTCTTCATGTTCTCATTTGTAATCATTTTGTGTTTTATGAGGGATACTTCCTAAAACTTTGCCAACATGATGGAAACACATGTGGTGCTCTAATACATGATGTGACAGATTTGGGTGAGAGATGAGATGAAAACCTGTTTTTCTCCAATAGCTCTATGGCATATAAGTCCAATGAGATGGAAAATCAGTGGGTCATGGGGTGTATCTGACCTTCCCCCAGCCATGCCCACCCTCTTGGAGCACCCTGGTCTGGTGGAAGATGTCCCTGCCCAGATGTTCTTTAAGGTCCTTTCCAACCCGAACATTCTGGGATCCTGTGTTCCTCTGGAACACTGAACTCCCACTGACTGTGTAGGATCGCAAGGAATGGTCATACAAAACAAGAAAAACTCACCTGATGTTGCACCAGCAAGGCCATCAAAGGCACAGCTTGTGGCTGCCTCATGCCCAGGCCATCGAAGGCATGAGCCCTTTTGCACAGGAGCAGAGGAGCCCTCAGCATCCCTGCTACAAGGCACCCATCCCTCTAACCCCCAACATCCAGCCAGGAGAGATGCCAGGTCCCCTCCAGGCACTTTCCCCCCTTTTGTCACCGCCAACACTCGTTTCTGGAACAAGAACAGGGGACGGGTGTCGGGGGCAAAACAAAGCCGTGCAGCCAGCCCTGCTCTGCTAATCCCCGGGAAGGGGTCGGGGTGCCTCAGTCCTCATCCCCTCTGGCACAGCAGCCCGTGCCCCACGGTCACGCAGCCCTTGGGGTGCAGCTCCGTGCCGGTGCAGCCCCACAGCTCTGCCCTTCCCTCCTCCCATCACCCCGGGACGAAGCCAGGCGGGTTGTTCCAAGGTGCTGATGAGCACCAGAGCACAGAAAGGAGCTGCTTTGTTCTGAGGCATCGCAGCCCGAGTGCCGGTCGGTTTGCCACGGCTCCGAGCAGCCCTTTCGCTGCGCCAAGGCCGCTCGATCTTAGAAAGAGGGAGCTGGCACGGAGAGCACTGCAGGCCTGGGCTCTGGTCCCAGCCTTGCCACAAGGTTTCCAGGAAAAGGACCCAGGCTGTGATGTGTTCCCAGCCCGCAGTCGTTCCAGTGCTCAGCGTTCCTCCGTCAGCGGCTGCCTCAGCGCGGGGCCAGAGCGGCGGCTCCGAGCACGGAAGGGAGAGCAGAGACTTCCCGAATTATTTCCAGTCACAAAGGTTTCTGCCTTATATTACTGAAGGTTGGAAGCACAGGTCACGGGCAGGGCTCTGACAGACACCAAGGGTCCTGTTCTGCCTAAAGAGCTTTTAACTTTTCATCCTCTCGTGATCTGGCGAAGATTCTGTTTTCGTGGCTTCCACAATCTCTCCCAATATGCCAGTGTGTTCCCAGTAGTGATGCTGCAACCTGCAGTGAGAGAGGAGCATGGTAAAAGGATCCCAAAATGCCATGCAAAACGGGAAGGGCCATATCGAGGGCACATGGAGAACTGTGCCCTTGGCAAGCACCCCTCCAGCCACCCAGCAGGGCAAGGAGCAGAGGAGAGATCCCAAGTCTTTCGAATCATGTTGAGCCTCCTGACTCTGCAAATTTTCTTTCATGTCCTTGAAAATAGTTCTCTCCCAAAAGATCAGAGGACAATGGCAGAAGGGCAACCCAGGAGTGGCTTCACAACGTGTGCCATGTGCACGCAAAACCATTCTCAGAAGCCCTAGTCCTGATCAGTGGTAGGGAGGGAATAACACAGAGATTCCTGACGGTAACCACAGTCACCTGGAGTCCAGGGTAAAAGGGAATTTTTGATATCCAGGGATTTTTTTTCTGGACTCCAGGCCAGACTGCGGGTTTTTTAAACAATAGGTATCACGCTGTGATCACAGGCTTGTACCACTTTAAGGTTAACCCAAGATATGTAAAACTCAGCAGTCTCCATTTGGGGGATTTGCGGGAGGTTTTTCTGGTTACATGGTTTAGACTTGCTGCCTGGGGTTAGTTGTTCCCCAAATAAGATCCAGAGAAGTCCCTTGCTGAGGGAAAGCCCAGGTCAGGCTGGACTAGTGCTGTAAGAAGGCAAGTTCTTCTTACTCCCAACCTTTAATGCAAACATGTTCTCTAACCCCACTGTCCCCATAAACATGGAATGTGCGCTCTCCTCTCTCCCAGTCGTGCTGAGGGGTGGCAATGTGAGCCAGGCCAGGAGGATGGAGCTTGGGGCTGTGCACCCAGAGGAGACCCAGCACCCTGCTAACCCCAGGGCGTGCCAGGACTGGCCACAACGAACAACAGTGAATTTTCCAGCAGGAAATTGATCCCATTTGTGATCCTGCTCCCACACCAACACTGCATGGTCCTGGGAAACAGTATTAGTCCTCCTGATTGGGATGAATCCAGTCCATTTCTAGGATGCACCATAGGGTGGTGCCTTCCTAGACTCTCAGCACGGCTCATGATGAGAGCACTTCCCCCAGGGAAAACAGCCACAAAACATCCATTCATCCCAAGAAAATAATCCAGTATCTCAAAAGGGCATCTGGTTTTGTGACTTGGAGTGTCTCCTGTAGTCACCTGTTCCACCATTACTGACCTGTTCCGTGTGTCAACCTGCAGATCCAGGAATGGCAAATACAGGTCAACAAATGGGATGGTGAAACAAAACCCATCCATAATCATGGTATCAGGGTGCCTTTTGAAACATGGACAGGTTAGTAACGGAGTAATGGATTCCTCTGGATAAGGGATGCAGCTGTTCCCAAGCTCCTGCATTAATAAATTAGCTGAGTAAAAATGATCAGTGCAATTAACCCCCGTGCCTTGGGGTTTGAGCACAGTCTGATGGTAGAATAACATCTCTGCTGCCCTCAGTGTCTGGCTGCTCCTTCTCTGCCATGCAGGATGAGAGAGGAGAGACCACAACCATCCTTCATCTCTAAACCCACTGAGTTTGGTCTGAATTCCTGGAGGAAACAGCAGAGGGTTTTCCTGCCTCCCTGCACACGAAGGTCTCTCTGGCAGGCACAGCCCGGGACTGGCAGAGGAACAAAAGCCATACAACCCCCCAAATCAGGTGGCATTTTTGCCAAGTTACATCATGGGGTCGGGCAGGTTTGGGCTGGGGCACGTGGTCCTAAAGAAAACCAGCCACCCAGAGCTGGGGGTGGCAGGGGGGCTGTAAAACACTCCCAGCAACTGCAGTGCCTCCCATGCAGGACCATCAGCTCATTTTGGATCACCAAAGCTTCTTCTCCTGCCTCAGGAACCACTGCAGAGTCCTGCGAGCTCTTACTGAGAAGGAGCTTTGTGGCTCACAGTCTGCACAAGCAGTAAATGACATCAGAATTAACCCCAAATATATTTTTTAAAAAGCAGAAAAGTAGATTTTTTTTTTTTAGTTTTTTTTTTTTTTTTTTTAATAGAAAAACCTGGCATTTTGAAAGTTTATTTTGAAATTGAAATAAGGCTGAGTGGGGCCTACACTGAAATGGGGATTGCAGCTAACAGAACGTCTCTGTATGGAATACAACAAGGAAATTATTTCCTCAAGGTGGAAATTTATTGCTCCAAGGTGGAAGGCAGAGTGTTTTAAAGAGGTTTTTAATTAATAAAGGGAAACATGCCAAGAATGTGTTGCATGTTTGAGCTCTCTGCATTAAATACTGCTAACCTGTTGAGGGCTAATTTAGGCTTAAATGAATAAATAACAATACACACAGAGGCATAAACAGCCTCCCACACCTTCAGCAAAATGCATTTAGATGGTTCTATCCCATTTTAAACAAATTTTAGGCAAAGAGGTGTTGTCCCTTGGGATGCCAAGTGGCTCAGGGCACTTGTCATCCCTTCAGGTCAGGACACAAAGCCAAGTACCAAATGCCCTTGGAGCTGGTGGGGCTTTGCAGGATATTTCCAGCATCCCTGGAATGGGAAGGGACTGTGAGACCCTGAAGAACTCTTCTCTTTGGCATTTTTCCCCCCAGCAATGCCTTTCTAGGCACTCTCACCCAAAGCCAGGCTGCAATTTCCCAGTGGTCCCCGTCCCTCAGGTGTTAAGTCCCCCTGACTTCCACCAAAACCTGGTGCTGCACGGCCCAGGTTTTCAAAGGCATTTTGGCTCTTAAACGTGCAGATTTGTGCTGACTGGGATTTTTTTTCAAAGCACCTCAACGTTTTAAGTGTCTCAGGGGGCAGTGGTGCCAAATCTTATCCTACAGGTTTTCCTCCTCGTGGTCCCCAGACGAGGCATCTCCTGGCAGTGAGTTCCACGAGTGCGTGGCATGAGGTTCAAACCAACAAACACACACTTACCCGGATTTAAATCTCCCTAATTTTGCCATGCATCACTTTTCTCTCTTATAATCAGTCATCCCAAACTGGAGCATCTGATCCCCCGTGCCTAAATCATTCATTATTTCATGCACTCCTACGTGTCCTCCCTTCTCCCAGAGACACAGAATAATTAACATATAAAAGTCTGGTGATAAGTGAAGTTTACGATCCAAACTAGAGGAATGAAGGCTCAGAAGTGAACGTTATAAGAGCCCTGTGCCAATAAACATCCCACTTCTGGTGGGCTACCCAGCCAATTAATTCCAGGCAGAAATGCTGGCTGAGCATTCATTGCCCACATAAGCTCCTTGCTGAAAAATAAACCTCCAGAGTCGTCAGGAGAAAACTAAGCAGGAGATGGTGTGCTGGAGAGAAAAATACACACAGACCAAGAATAGGACATGACCTATGTTTTAGAGGTGGTTTTTTTTTTTTTGGTGTGTCTACTCTGCTGTAGTAAAATAAGAAAATCTCTCCCCTTCTTTGGGGAGAAAGAAACCAGGGGGAAAATACAATAGACAAGTCATGGACTTCTTAAAAATCAGGAATTATTAATTTTCACCTTTTCTCATGGGCTGCCAAAAGCATCGACCCCTCTTGGGCCAGCCAGCCCCTGACACGTGGGTACAGGAGAGTCCTGGGCTTGGATCCCTCCCTCTCTGCTGTGACTTAACTACGGAGAAGAGCTCCACGCTCATCCCACTGCTGTCCTTGGTGAGCTGGAGGATGGGGAGGGGCTGGAAACCTCTGGTTGTCCCCTCCAGTGGGTGTGGAGGGGCAGGAGGAAGGCAGTGAGGAGGATGGTGGCATCTGAGATCACAGAATGCCAGAATGGTTTGGGCTGGAAGGGACCTTAAAGGCCACCTCGTTTCACCCCCCTGCCATGGGCAGAGATGCCACCCACTAATCCAGCTGTTCAGAGCCCCATCCCGCCTGGCCTTGAACACTTCCAGGGATGGGGCAGCCACAAGCTTTCTGGGAAACCCGTGCCAGTGCCTCAGAGTGCTGGGCACGTGCCACTCACTCTCCTGCAGGGAGCCTGGTCCTGCAGCCAGAGCTCTTGGAAACCTCTGATGCTCCTGACTGGGTTTCTTGACATTAGCCAGGCCTGGCTATATATTACTGGGATATATAATTAAGGCTCAGAGGTTTGCCTACAGTAGCTGGCTTGTGTAAGACAAGGAAATCAAGGAGTGTGACCAAAAGAGATTTTTCAGTGTGAAGACTGAGTATTAAAAGGGTGCTTAACCCAGCTGAGCCAAAACCACGAGAGGGAAAGGGATGCCTTGGAAAGGACTAGACAATGGCATTTTAAGAATGGAAAGTGTCAAATAGGCAAAGGGATCTGAAGCTGAAATGCATTTTATCCAGACTCTGAGCCAGTGCAGGCAATGGCACAGGGAAGGACAGTGCCCTGACAGCCACCCCAAGCAGCCATGGGGGCCAGACCCCCAGCCCCTCCTGGCCAAGGCACACGGGAGCACACCTTGCAACAGCCTCAAATAGATGCTGCAAGGATCTAGTAAGAAAAATGGAGGCAACTCATCCATTCTAGGCAGGATCTGGATGCTCCACATGCCACTTCCATGATGGCTCCATGAAACACTTGGGTGCTTCTTACCTTCCCCACGTGACTCTCGGTGTGGGTGGGAGGGTGGAACTTGCTGTTTGATGTCACCACCTTATGAGGTCACTGCCAGAAGAAACCACACAGGCAAGCTCCAGGGCCAAGGCCTGGGTAAATCAAATTCCTGCATTAGCAGTGTAACAAGCAGACTCCAACTAATTTATTGGGTTAAAGTTTCAGCACCCACCTGCTCCTACCAGGTGTGTGGACACTGACTATGATCCCTCCCAGCATCCCGTGGGAACAGCCTGCTTCCATGCCAAGGTAGGAGCAGCCAGCAGTGAGATGGGGACCATCACACCCCCCTGTCGCCTGGCTCCAGTGTCCAGCACCAAAAACTGCGCAGTGTTCCCACGCTGGGCTGTGACTTTGAGCTTTGGGGGGTCACCTTCCCTTCTTCGTGCACCCACCAGGTCTGGAAGTTGAGCAGGAGACCTCTGCTCTCCCTGGGGACCCTTCCCAGGGCTCCAGCATCCCTGCAGTCCATGTGGGTTGGCTGGCTCTGACTTGACAACCACTGGCAGCCTGGGCTCCTTCCAAAGTTCATTTGCAAACGAGTTGTCAGCTCCTCACCGCAGCCCAAGCCTGTGACAGATCTTCAGAGTGAGCAGCTTTTACACAGACACAGCCTTTGATGTCAGCAGGACAGCTCACATCCATGTTTGCTCCTTTCCTTGGAGGCTTAGGAGGAAGAGCATCAGCAGTTGCCATTTCAGTGAGTCAGCATCTCGGTGCTGCGAGTCTGGACACTGCAACACATCCTGTGCTCCAGGACACACACGAGTTTGGCTAATCCCAAGGTGCATCTTTGAGCGAGCCACAAGTATTTGTTTCTTGGAGCAAACAAAGGTGAAAAACTGAAACTAGGTCACGCAGGAGAACTCATTAACTTCGGTTAATTGACAATCCCCTCATTAACCTGAGGCTGAAAGGGCCAGAGGAGATGCACACAGCTGTAAGAAGTTGCAGAAAGTGCAAAGCTTTCAAAGTTGTGTTTTGCAGGATTGAAAAGTCCCGTGGAGGAGGGAAAGGTGGAGCAGGGCTGAGGGCCTGGCAGGCTGTGAGCACAGAGGCAGTGCTGGAGCAGGGACCAGGCAAACTGAGGAACTGTGCTCGTCACCCAAAACCAGGGATGCTGCAAGAACCCCTGACCTTGGGCCAAGCCCCATCCAGGGGACACACACCAACTCAAAGCTGCCATGGGATCCACCCTGTGGTTTTGCTCTGCTGAAGCCCCAGGGCTCCAGGAAAGGCCAATGAAGAGGCAGTGGCCACCAGCACAGAAGCCCTGACACGTCCCAAGGGATGCTGTGATCCCTCCAGTCCCACCCTGGAGCCAGGGACGTGTCGCAGACATCTGGAAAGTAACCACATCAGTCTGGAGAGGCAGCTGGGTGAGGACATGTCCTCATTAGGCTTCTAATGTCCAAACTGCTCCAGATGAGAGAGGTTAATTAACAGAAAACCCACCTCTTCTTCAGCCACTCCACCACCACCCCTCGGCCTGCAGTCTGGGCAGCCAGGAGGAGGAGGAAGGGCAGGAGGAGTCCCTGTGCAGCCAGACCGAGCCGTGACTCACACACCAAGAGAGACTTTCGCTTTCTAACATGTTCCTGCAGAGCTGAGGGAGCCCATCCCCAGAGCCCTGCAGCACATCTGATGCCGCTGCCTCTCCTTCCAATATGACTTTTTGCAGTTTACTGGACCTGAGCTCCCACTGCGGGGAAAGAAAAGGATTATTTGCTGGCCCCGTTTCAGAGTGGATCCTGTGAAGGGCTGATCTCCAGCCTCACGGGGGCTGAGCACCAATCCCAACCACACAGCACACTGCAGGCATCTCTCAGCCTCGAGTTTTTGCTTTTTAATTTCCTGTGGCCACGGAGCACCACTGGAGGGTCTCCCAGGGACGGTGTTTCCCATACACCATGGATGAGGTTGGTGGAGGGGACACAGCGAGTTATATCAGTCTCAACACAGCAAAGCTGCCTGCAAGGAGGTTGTTTCTGACGGATTATCCAAATATTTCAACCCACAATTAGTCTTAGAGCAAAAAAAAGCCCCAAAACCCCAGGGGAGTTATTTAACCTGGTGGCTGGTAGCCGTGAGCTGAAGCTGGGATTAGTGATTAGTTTGCAGGAGCAGCAACACGCTGCCTTGGGGTGCGACTCTGTGGGCTCATGGGGAGCAGGTACCAGGCTGACCCCGAGGAGAAGCCAGCACAGCAGAGGAAAATGTATTTTGGGCAGCTCCTCGGGCTGTAACACCACAGAGCAGCACAGCTCCAGCAATGCCACCACCGCGGAAAGACCCAAACCCTGCACGCCGGCTGCTCTGGCTCAGGGCTGGGCTGATGATGCTCTTCACAAGAGAAGGAGCCTCAGGCTGAGTTTGCTGGCCCAAATCCAGGGCCTGTCACTCAATCCCTGCTGTGTGAATCTGCTGTGAAGTTCCAGCTCAGTCAGGGAGGCTGTGCACCCCCTCCCCATGGCCCCAGCACCCCACGCTCGCCGCACACGTACGGGGGAAGAGCTGGGCAGATGTGGGAGCACGGAGTGGCTGGGAGCTGGCTGTCATGGATTTAGGGAGCTGCAGGAAGGTGGGTCAGGGCTCCCCACCATCACAGGACTCCCCTGCCCAGCTCTGCAGAAAGGTGGGGGTGCTGCCAACACAGGGTGGGAGGTGAAGTTCAGTGCAGTTTGGGGCTGCGCTTCAGAAACGCCAGGAGACCCATGTGAAAACCAAACCAGCCCCAAAATAAAAGGTGCTTCTATAAGGAAAGATCATCTTTATGGCATTTGCAGGGCCAGGATTTCACTGTGAGAGTGCCTCCCAAGTCAGCACTCACTGGAAAAGAAAGGGAAGCTGTTTATTCCCTGTTTTTGTGTTAGTAGTAGTAGTAGTACTACACAGCAATGCTCACCTCGCTTGCAGGTCTGTGGGATGCCCCAAAGTTAACAAGAAATTACTAAATTATGGCTGAAATTATGGATACACTAGCACTGGTGATAAAACTTGGAGCATTTCAAAGCCATCCTCCCCTTTCCTGAGCATTTTTCCCTCTTTGCAGGTCAGGATTCTCAACACCCCCAGGACAGCTCTGTGCCACAGCCAGACAGTTCAGCTCTCCGAGCTGAATTAGTTGATGGGGATTTTTTTTCCTCAGAGCATGTAAATAAATATCAATATTCTAAACCAAAGACCTCCCAGTAACGAAATATTATTTATCTTAAATTCATCTTCAAACTAAACAGCTTTGTCACATATGTACAATAATAAAGAAACAAATCCCAAAAGAGGAATTTGATTTTATTGGTTTTATTCCACGCACACACAGTTATATATCAATTGCTAACAACAGGCTTTTCGCAGTTCATTAGAGACGTTGTCAAAACTTTGGGTGAAGCTCCTTTCGCTTCCCCACCAGTAACAGGAGACATCACAGCCCGGTTGCTTGTTTTAGTTTTATTCACTCCTCACAACAGTGACCATTTCCAAACCATATCGGGGAAATCCTCCACTTCACTGGGGGAAGGCACTTGTGAGAAAAGGACATCTGAGCACGCAGCCTGAATGTGGGTCTTTTTAGGCATTAACTCGATATCCCAAGTAGGCTTTCTGACAATAAACCCCAACATCTTGCTTCCTGCAAGTAATCAGCACATGACAGTGGTGCTCGCTGAGGATTTACAAAAAACGCCTCTCTAATTTTATCGACGCGAGTACTTGGGTGGCAGCTCGTGGCATTTCGCAGCCCGAAATCTCCGGGAGACCACACACCTCGCACATCCCCCCGGTACAGGTTTTGGCACTCCCGTCTCAGCTCTCAGGCTGGTGGCTGTGCCGCCGGTGTCATCCCAGCAATGCGCTCCGGCATCTCGGAGGTGTCAATCTCCCGGGAGCCCCGCGCCCGGAGCTGCTCCCAGGGCATGACACAGCACGCTGGGGACACTCAGCAGTGGGACTGCAGGGCGAGAGGCCCTCCTGGGAGCCCGGAGCAGGGATGAAATCTCCCCGCTGGCACTGGGAATCTGTCGGGGTGAGGATCACGGGATAAAAGCAAAGACTTGGAAACCGCGGAAGGAATGGTTTTAAACCTCGACAGCGGGATCTGCAGCTCCTGCAACAACGTGTGCAATGAGTAATTGTAGCTACAGCAAAAAAAAAAACCAGAAGGACATGGTGAGCATAGGTTCAGCTGAGCCCAGCTTAGCAAGAATCCTGCTAATGCCGCTTCCTTCACACCGGCAGCTCTGGACAGGGCTCCGGGCACCCGGCCAAGCTACCCCGGCCTGATGCAGCAGGTCCTGGAGCATTACAACACAAATAATGGCTCAATCCTGCAAGGTGCTGAGCACTGACCTGGCCAAGCACTTAAGCCAAGCAGGCTTCATTTACTGACGTGAGTGTCGGGAGCTCACCGGGATTTTTTTGTACTTGCTGTTCCAGAGCTGAAGTTTTCACCAACTGCAAGATCCAGTCCTGCACCTGGAAGTGTCCAAGGCCAGGCTGGATGGGGCTTGGAGCAACCTGGAAGGTGTCCCTGCCCATGCAGGGGACTGAACAAGATGAGCTTTAAGGTCCCTTCCAACCCAAACCAAGCCAGAGGGGACTGACCTGGCTGAGCTGCTCTTACCCCGTGTGAAGTGCAGGGAGGTACAAATCTCTAGGAGGGAAGTGGCCAGGCACGGGGCAAGATCATGTGGCAGCTGCCACAAGCTCCTCTAGGCTTGAGGGAACACTGACACACGTGGGTGGGCTCCTGATTTCATCCCAGCTCGGTTTAGTTACTGAACTTACTTATTTATATGTTCAAAACTTATTTGTTGCTGGTTTCTCTGCTGTATCCTCCTGCAGAGCCAGCAATGGGAAAGGACAAGCACAGGCATCCAGAAGGGTCTCAAGACAAAGTGGCAGCAAAGCTCAGCCACTCTTTTTACAAAATATCTTGTCTCAAGGGGTTTGTGGCATCAGGGATACAAGGAAAGACGGATACCATTTAAACACAAAATATGTGTGGACACTGCATGAGAGCAATTTACACCTTGGTTAAACCAAGGCAGCAGCTTTGTCAATAAACTGAGCCAGCTTCACGTCTCTCTTGCTCAGCCCACCGCAGTCATGGGAAATCAGAGTTATCTGAACCTGTCAAAAAGGAAAAGAAAGGGGTTACAAAGTCATTTTGATCTCTGAGTTCACTGGGAATGCCGTGTGTCTCCACAGTGAACTGCTTTCACCGGATAAGGACAGAGCTGGACCCTCCCTGCTCAGGCAAACCAGAAGATGCTGTAGGTGAGGAGGTTTAACAGAGCCTGGAATCTCACCAAAATGAGCCCCTTTGCAGAATAACCCAGGCTTTGCATTCCTGGGCTGCATCCAAGAAGAGGTGTCCGATTAAATCACTCGGTCTTTACAATTAAATTCCATGGATCGGTTTCATGGAGAACCCGGGCCAGTGACCAAACTGCGAGAGCTGAGTCAGGGGCTCATGTGTTTTGTTAAAAACCAGCACCCTGAAGGTGAAGAAATTTTTAAGCTTGTTGCAGATTAATTAAAAAAACAAAAGCCAGACCAGTGCACGTTGCTGTGACGTGGCTGCCTCGTGGGTCTGTCTAGACTGAGCCAGACACCAAGTTGGGCATTGCTTTGTCTTGCCTTTGACTGAGATTTTTGGAAGACAGAGGAGGAAAAAAAAAAGACAAATTCCGAATATTCCAGAAAGCCATGAAAGTCATGAAGAGTTGATGATCAGGACTTATTCCAGTGATCATTTAATGCCCCTTAAATAGGGTGACCTGAGAGGCTGATGAGGAAGAGCCTGTGCTGGGGGGCTCAGCTGTGTGGAGAGCTGGGATGTCCTGCTGCAGGCTGCTCATCCACATGTCCTTTCTTTTAGCATATTTTCAGGGGGATTGCCATTTAGTCACCAAATGCTACAACAAACAAAGCGGTACAATGCAATGAGAAGTATTAGAAAGTAAAACCAAAGCGAGAGCAATAATTTCCCCCTTCACACAGCACCTTTCATTCGAGGGCTGCAGTAATCCTTGTGACCCTTGTAAATATGAGACCACCCTCAGTTAGGTAACATTATAAACAAATTTTATAAGCTGCTATGTTGAGACATAGGAGCCTACAATTTTTAAAAAATCACACCTAAATTCAGACTGCCAGGCTCCCATTTAGGTACCAACACACCAGCAATCTGCTGCCCTACAGCGCTGAGCTCCCGACCCGCTGCACAGAAAGGAATGAGAGCTGGTGAGTAGTTTCAAAAGAGTGATTTATTCAGGTTGGCTAAATAAGAGTTTAAAGGCTTCAGTTTTATTTTTAGATCTCAGCCAGAGAGGTGAAGCCACGGGCCCAAACCATACAGTTGGCAGCAGGCACAGAGGGCTTCATTCTCCATCCCTCACCACCGCAGAGCTCAGCATCTCTTTAAAATCTCAAATCTCTTTATAAAGACACTTCTCATTCCTGTATCTTGTAGACAAGCTACAAATAAGGCAGAGAGAATGGGGCAGTGGTTTGGTCGCCTTAACTTGCCCTGTGAGTGACTAGGGCTGGTGAACACGTTACCTTGTTGTAGACATTGAACCATTCTGGGTGGTGATTCATCTTCTCTGCTTGCAGAGCGACCCGGGTCATGAATCCAAAAGCCTAGGGAAGGAGAGAGCAAAGAGGAAAATACTCTTCTACCTGCCAGGGCTGGCAGCAGATTGGCAAGATTCACCCAAAATCTCGAAAACTCCTCGAGATGCTGCAGAGGCAGCACCTCAGTGTTAAAGGAGCATTTCAGCTTCTCATGCCACTGGTGCATTTCCCAATACTGCTGAAATCATGGCCTGCAGACCACGGTAAATCACTCTGCTCAATGTCACTCACTCCAGGACTCAAAGCTATTGCAGAAGAGCACTGATTTTACCTTCAGCATCCAACGGGGATTTTAAAAGTCCATCCCAACCCCCTCTCCCTTAACTCATTTTAGAAACGTGCCATTTCTAATTAACCACCGTGCCACACTATTACTAACACTGCTTCCAGAAACACATCCTTCTGCCTAACTATTTTGCTATTTATTTTACTGGGGAGAAAAAGGCAGCAGGTGGGTTTGCCCCTCTGCTTTATGAGAAATATTTTCCCTTAAAATGAGTTCAAATAGGCTTTCCAATCCTCTGCCCCTGCGTTCTGCACGGCACACTCCCCCAGGACACAGGTTTTATCACAGGCTCAGAAAGAAAATAATAACAGGCCCTTGCCAAAATACTTAGGAGCAAATCACTGCATTATAGAGAAAATTAGAATGTCCATGTAAATCAAGAATGCAATTACGCAGCGGGGCCCAAAGGGCCCGGCAGTGTGAGCAGGACGCCTCTCAGCAGCGAGCTTTGTTCATACCGAGCTCCATCCACCGGGTTCAGGACCCGAATTAAGATGCAAAGCTGGGGGAACATCCACGTTACAGTCTGGTTCAGATTATAATACAGCAAGCCCCACAAAACCCTACCTGATTTAGGTAGTTTTTTAGTGCTAATTTATGGAAGAGAATGTATATGGCCCGCATTCCACCAAGCGATGGCCATTTCAAACAAACATGTGGTCCATGAATAACATATAATGGTTGATAATAGTTTCAAGTCTTTTTTCCCCTCACAAATTACAAAAACCTTTAAGGAAAGGAAAAAGAATCGGTGCCTGGATGAAGTATGACTTTGTTGGTCGCTTTGCCAGTCAAATGAATGCAAACGTTATAATCAGAGAAAATCACTCCAATGAGGTTTGTCATTTGGAAATCACCAAACTGTCAGCAATTAAAAAGGTTTTTTTTTCTTTGACCCAGGAGCATTCAAAAATTCAGAAAAATCCAACTTCCCTTGAAGCTCTCGCTCGGTTTAGTTTTACTTGGAGTGAACAATTACTTTTAAAAATTTGCCCACGTTTCAGCAGCATGCTTTGAGGGAGAAACCTGCAAGTTGTGCCTCAGATGTTAGCAATGATTTGGAAAACTTCTGCATTAACAGTGCTGAATGATACTTGATTTAAATGTTTTTTTACAGGGTCCATGGGCTTCACAGGAAGGCTGTTCCCAACACAGCAATCTAGACACAGGAATGTCCCCAGAAGTTTGAATTAGCGATGTGTCTGCAGCCAGACTGCCTTGGTAGAAACAAACAGCAAGGGAAAAAATAAGAATAAATCTATAAAAACCCCTACCAGATTTGTGTATGTTCTCCTGGGGTCTGTCTGTGCATCCCAGGAACTCAGTCAGCCACGTAGTCCCAGGCTGCACTGCACAAACACAGTCACTGGTTGTGGGACAGCAATCGTCGCTCCAGCAAAGGCTCACAGACACAATTACACAAGTAAACGAGCATGCAAAATTAATATGCTCTGTAGACCTTCCTTCAGACTTCAGGTGACAAATCCTCCCCATCGGTGGACCACCAAATCCTCCCAGTCCATGCACCCACACACCACTCCTCTACCTCTTCCCCGCAGTCAGTGGAGTCTCCAGCTGGATAAAACAGCCATCGGCCTCCAAACTGTCCATCCTACCACGACTGCTCAGCTTGAGGGTGTCCAACTCACCGAAAGGAATAAATTCCAGCGTGGAGAACCCTCCCCAGGACAGGTCCTGCTGCCTGTTGCTCCAGCTGCCCACGACAGCCCCAGGCTGGTGTCCCAGCGAAGGACGAAGCCTTCACTGTCATGCCCTGCTCTGCTCGGAGACGTTCTCCCTCCTTGCACCCACAGCAACTTACTCCTTGCATTTTAGTTTATTTTAATTACACACAAAAAGCATCTCTCACTAAGAAAATGAGCCACGGAAAATGAGCTACCAATGCAATCTCCATTAAGTTTCCTAAATGCTTCCCTTGCTAATTAAATGAATTGGAACGCTATTGTTTATGAATCACCTTTTTATTTGTAGAGCCTTAACCTTTCTTTGGGAAAGTACAACTGGCTCTGGAAGGAAAAGATATTTAGGTTTGATTAGATATGAAAACACTATTACATAAAATCAGTTTGGACATTTCTTCACGTCTTGAAACTTGATCGGTAATTTGGTCTAATTGGTGATCAAGGAAACTATCTTGTGATCAATTAAAGTAATTACCGCATTCCGGCAACACAACCAACCCTAATTTGAGCAGGAGTCTGCACTTCTTCAACTTTAATTAAAAATAATGAAAATTATTATGCAGTCTGCAGTGCAAGATCATTGTCAAGACTGCACTGGTGGGCAGAGTTTATCAGACCATCACACATTTCTTGATGAAAGTGGGACAAGCACTTTACTCCTGACAGAGAGACTCAACAAAGTCCTGACTTTCACTATATTCTTAACAGGGATCTGCAGCCCCTCTACCCCTTTATAGGTGCATTTTCTAGAAGCCACAAAAAAGTAGTAAAAGAGACTTTGATGTATTAAATATTAGAAAGTATTCTGGTATTTCAGTAACAGGCATATTAGACAGACATTTTCAACCTAACCCTTTAAGGACATTTAGGCTAAAATAGCATCCAGACAGGGTGCTCTACATAAATACATCACATCACCCAAATGATGGCAGAGTGCAGAGTCCTAAAATGAACCATGAAGAGCAATAGAAGAAGTAAGGAGAGAAGCAATCCTGCAGGGGCAAGATGCCTTGGGTGCACTGCCACATCTCTTCCCTTCATGTCTTTCAGAAGGAACTAAAAACTAATGTTGTTTCGGTCGTAACATCACACCTAACATGTTTGTTAAACACTACCAGCCATAATATGTCTCCATGAGATAAAAATCAGGGCTACTCTTAGAAGAACAAGTTAACCCCATAAAGTGGAAAAAAAAACCAAGAACAGACTTTAAAAAAACCAGCTATCTCAGAACGTTTCGTGACTGGCCAAACCGCTTTTGAAAGTGATAAAATCCTCCAAGCCACAAAATAAGACTTACTGTGACTTTTGTTTCCTGAGAATGGGAAAACCAGGGCCAGACACTTTGCAGTCAGAAGTGGGAGGAAAGATGAAATTCCACCCTGCCCTCCGCGCCGCCCGGCGCTGCACGGCTCCGGGAGAACCGCGGGATCCCGGAGCTAACCTGCTATTATTCTTCCTTTCACACTTCTTAGGCAAGGAATCCATTCATCTTAATACTTTTTAAACACGCTGCTTTTGTACAATGCTTGCCAACACTATCTTGATGAGTTACACACCAAAGGCCCACAGGTCGCTGTGTCGTGCTCATACATCACCCACCGCGAGTCCCCCGTGATGGATCACCCCGTGCATCTCCAGGAGAAAGCAGCTGACAGTACTTGACTCAGAAGTGGAGATATTCAAGAAAAACAGCTGAAAGGCTCAACAATATAACCACACACACTTTTTATTTGTTTGTTTTAAAATGAAGTGTGCACTCGGGCTCCCTAAATCCTTCGGCCGCCCAGCCAAGGAAAGCATGTGCTAATCGCAAGTACATTAAGGTTTCTGCCTCCCATCTGTCATTATAATGCTGGAGGTAGCATTAACCTCGACCTTCTGCAGTGTAAGGGCTACCTGTCTTCCCTTCCCCACCCACCCAGGCTGCGCCTGTGCCATTTATCAGTGGGAAATTAATAAATTAGCCAAGGTACAGTGACACTGTCAGGCAGGAGGTGGCCACGCCTCACACGTTCGCTCTCCACTCACCCGAGTAAAAAACACCCAGGAACATGTGTTCTCCTTACCAGCCTGACACTTACAACAATAAAGTTAAATCATTAATGTTCACTCCCAAACTGCAGAAGCTTTCACATATCCAGCTGACATTATTACCTAGCAGTGAGCTATGGGCCAGCAGATAAAAGGAAAAAGCTCTTTAATGTCGAGGTTTAGCTTGTCACAAGGCTTGTGCTCTCGTGAAAAAAGCGGGGTTTATTTTAATTAGTTTCTTTTAATTCTATTTACTCCATTACTAAAGACTTTGATCATATAAATATGCAAAAATCACCTCACAAAGCATCTTCATCATCTGATCATCTGTCACATCTCTGCATCTGAAAGTGACAATATGGTTAAAACACACAAAAAAGAGGAATGCAACTAGGAAGGTGATGGCAGCACAGGAGTACAAGTATTCATTCCCAGAACCATGTGCCCATTTTGGGATTCTTCCCTGGTGGCATCATCAGTCTGCCTGAACCATCCTCAGGGACACTGGATCCATGTGACATTGGGTATTTTCCTCTTCTTTTTTGGCTGTGCATGGATTCATCCACAACATAAATCAGGTGAACATCTTCCCATTGCTCTCCCCCTTTTTCATATCATTCCACAAACAGTGGGACAGTAATTAAGAATGCCAGGTCCCAAAATAGAGCTAAACTCGGGTTACTCATGTCCCCGCCTCGCTGGCAGTTCAGGCGCTGTGACTGCAACTCCCTGCTCCCTCCATCTCACCCCATCCTGGCATGGGCAGCCAGCAGGGGCTGAAGGTGAACAACACCTGACAAACCAGTGGTAGAAATTTGGTTTTCTCCTCTTTAATGGCTCGAACAGCAAATTATTGTGAACAGAGGCAACCCTCCCATTCCCCAGCATCGCTCGTGACCGGTGCTCCGAACTCTGAAGGGTACTGATGAGGGGAAGGGATGGAATAAGAACACTACAGACATACTGGCATGGACTGAGATGCCATTTCTGTTTTCAGAGCAAAATCTGAAACTGTGAAAACCCCCACAATGCCCATTTCCAACTGAATTGTCTGTGCTTTTCTGTGTTTACAAGATTCTTTAAAAATCCTGAGCTGATCACTCTCATCCCAGGCACTTATCTGCACACATCATTTACACAGAAGTGTAAATGCTGTTTTGCACTCTAAAAAAAGTTACCTATTTATGTCCCTGTTCTGGCTGCAAACATTGCTCTCTGTGTTAGATCTGCAGCAGTGAATGTGCAAACCTTTACACCACGTTCTCCAAAGAACGCCGTTTCTGTCTCCCAACACTTGTTTACAATTATGTCCGTGAAGAAACCAGCTTGCCAGCTCTATATCAAACATTTTTGACAGCAAAAGCACAAACACTGATCTATTCTAAGTAGTTTGCCACTCTATGTAATCTTGGAAAAGGCATTCTTGCCTTTGATTCTAAAAATGTTTATACTTCGTACATTATGCAAATAGTTTTTATATATTAAGAAATAATGCAAGCAAAGCTCAAGTTAAATTAAATTCTTCAGCAATAACCTTGCCAAAGCACTGATTTTCCTATTAAAAAAATTATTCCAATTTGTTGATCTTACATTGGATGAAACATACTGTAACAATCTTCATAATTTATGTCCTGTTGGGACACTATGATTTAAAGTAACATAATACAGACCAGCATCACTGCTAATCTAAACCACCTGACCAGATAAACAACAGTTTCCCCTTCTCTCCTCACTGAGGGTATTTCTGTTTATTGTCATATGATTTACCAATTTGAAGAACATGAGGAGTAAGTGGAGGCAGAGAGGAGCGGAGCTGGGAGGCACGGCCTCGCCTCAGCGGGGACGGTTCTCTCACAGGTACCAGCACAATGTCAAGAGCTGCAGGAGATGACAGAAGGCAATTCCAGGAATGCTGTCCCGGGGAAAGCCCACGCTGCTTGTGGCAAAGGGAGGTTTACGCTCACTCAGCACCATCTAGACCCAGTGTGGCTCCAGGCACAGCACAGCTCTGGTGATGCTGGACAGGCGACTCTCGGAGTCCGAGGCTTCATCTTCCCAGCTCAGCAGAGACCTAAGCTATGACATCACAGAATCACAGCATGGTTTGGGTGGGAAGAGACCTCAGAGAATATCTAGTTTTTACTCCCCTGCCATGGGCAGGGACACATTCCACTGGCCCAGGTTGCTCCAAGCCCCGTCCAACCCGGCCTTGGACACTTCCAGGGTTGGGGCAGCCACAGCTTCTCTGGGCAACCTGTGCCAGGGCCTGCCCACCCTCACAGGGAAGAATTCCTTCCTAATATCCAATATAAACCTACCCTCTTTCAGCTGAAAGCCATTAATAGTCATAAAGCAGGTGCAAGTGCCGTTTGCCCCATCTGAGATTCAACTGGTCCGAAATTCAAACTGGAGTATTTTGCTTCGGCGAGGGACATGGCTCAGCCCACGGGAAGGGACTGAGAGCACTCAGCTGCACCTAAATCCTGCCCCTTGCTTTTGCTCTGCTCTTCCTCTCGAGCTCCAAGTGTGCAATCTGCACAACAAACCTCAACCTGATCTCTTCTAAAGCCTGTTTATATCAGGATTTTAATAACTGCTGAATTTAGACCTTTTTTCTCTCACTGGTGATAATATAACACAAAATGTTTCACCTATTGCCTTCTTCATCACATCTTGACTTTTCCAGCAGCCTCAGTGCTGAGGATCTTTTTTCCTATTCTCCTTTTGTTACGGTAAGTGATTGCACCTGGGTTTCATGAACAGAACACAGATAATATTCTTGGTGATCCAAAGAACAGACTTCACACCAAAATTAATCGCCTATTCCACCAAAAAGATTTATAGACTTGGTGAAGCGAAAGTGACAGAACGTGGAGGTGTCTTAAGGCAGCATAAAAACTTCTTCCTGGGAGTGATGAAAGTTGCAGTGTCAATACAACCATATTACAAAATACATTCATTTGCTCATAGGCAGATAAATATGATTATAGTTGTCCATAAAGACTACTGCAAAATAAGCAGATACCCTAAATCCCAACCAAACCTGGAACAAGGTATTTGTGACCTATCATTTCATGTATGAATATTCAAAATAAATGGTTTTATTTTTCCCTTTTTTTCACAGTCACTTAACACTCTAGGTAAACAAAGACTCAAAAATATTATCTTATTTATTAAAAAATGTAGATATCTAACTTAGATTTTCCAAAAAAAAGAGGGAAATAATCGCAGGTTTCAGAACTGAACTAGGACATGGAATAAATCCTCCAGCTACGTCATCAGCTAAATGTGGCTTTGCACCTCCCATGCCATTATTGCGTGCTTTGTTTAAAAACGGAATATAAAGGTTGCACTTAGGAGGTTTACACCAAATAAAATGGCTATTTCAAGAAACATGACTTTTTAAAATGAGCTTTTTGCACCCTACCTAAAAACATGAAATAACACAGCGAAGCCCCCATTAACTGAGCACCTGCTAAAGCAATCAGGCACTTAAAATAATAAACTCTCTTGGCTGCACAACTGAAAGAGCAATGATAATTTGACTTGTTAAAGCAAATGTTTGGCCCAGCAAATCAAACCCCTGGCTGTACTGTAATAAAGCCATCACACAAACCACTATAAAAATGAAGTAGTAACAAGGTGCAGGGAGTCCCCAGTTCCAACCTGCTGAATTCAGGCACTTGAATCATCCTCAATTCACGGTGCCAGACCATGACACGAAGGTGCTGGAAACCAGAGCAACTCAGAGCTAACTTAAGTGAATGCTCCACTTCCCAAAGGTGCTCAAACCCTCTGACTCTGAGTGCAGGTACGGTGCAGAAGAGCTGAGAAGTTCTTTATCTCATCACACCACACGTGGGATGAAACAGATCTGGCTGGAGCAGAACAAAATGTTACGTTATTTCCCCCGGTGTTTCGTTTTACTCACATGCAAAGGAATGATTTCATTCTGCAGACATGAAAGAGAAGTTCACGTGCCATCCATACTGTTGATAACACCAGGAACCCTCAGACAAAATTCTCCCTGGTCTTTTGGCCAAGATTACACGTACTATCAGTTTAATATCCAAGATCTTCTCTGCAGACTGTCCAAGGGCAGTCATAACCTGCCTCAGATAATCCTCTAAATCTCTGCCATTTATGATCCTAAGAACACATCAAAGAGTGGTAAGAAAGGCTTTGCTTTATGATGGATTAAGAGAAGAAGAAGTTGGTCTCATGACCATTTCATCTTCCACTATCCTGTCAGCATTTTTGGTTTAGTTTGTTTTTTCAAAGACAAGTTCAACATTTCAAACATGCAACAGAGAAATCACGACAGAGACTCAGGGAATTTGGGGAGGTCTTCCCATCACCCTCTTGTCCAAGCCAGAAGCTAAAAAGACCTAAAGATGTGAAAGGAAGCAAACTAAGGATTTACTGCAGATCCAGGCAGGGGATTATTTCACTAAACTGGACTGCTGAAGGTGTCCTACTGCACTGTAATGGGTCTTAATGTTTGGACACCTCCTGCAGCAGAACAGTTTTGGTGATACACGGGGGCAGTGAACTCAGCAGGAGACTCACCTGGACCAGCACTGGCAGGCTGCTGATTTATACTGCACCCTAAAATTCAAATTCTTCCCAGACAACATGGGGCACCCCTGAAGGTCCGTGCAGGCGGGTCCCTGGCCTGGTTTGCCATGCCCACTGTTCCCTCTGTGACCTGCAGGTCACCTCGACCTGAGCTTCATCTCCTGTCTCTGGTATCTGGAAGAATGGCTGGAGCGGGTCATGGAGAAAAGGACAAAGGCAGCCAGGTTAAGATGTATTGTTAGGAACAAGGCTCACCCAAATGGCAGAGTATTGTCCAATGAGCAATATTTTGAGAAGTTTCACCTTTGTAAAACTCCGATTTTTTATTAGATTGGGCATTAAAAGACCTGTGCATAAACACAACATTCTGGGGTTGTATTTTGCTCTCTACAAGCACTCACCCACTGCATCACGGAGTAAAGATTCCCTCAACCATGGCCACCCTTGGTCATACACAGATATATATTTAACTGCCTACTGTTGTTCACATCACAGCACAAGAAACATCATGGTAGATCATGAAATCAGCACTCTTCCCTCTGATCCTAGGAATAAACAACATTTTCCTACAAAGCATCCTCAGCAATAAACCCAACAGTGCAGTGCTGACTCAGCCCGGGGCTCCCCACGCATCAGTGCGCTCCCACCAAACCCCTCCAACACACCACCGCCAACCTGAACTTCGTCCAGAAGTGACTCTTCCTCTCAGCCAAACAAAACTAAAGGAATAAAGGGCAGGCAGAAGAGGAAGAAGGCCAGCTCTCCCCACAGAAAAACCCACGTGAAGCAGCTTTACAGAAGAGGACTGGGGAAAAAACCTCCGCCCGCCTCGCCCCGATGAACCGCAGCCCCGCCAGCGACTTTGCAGAGCAGATGTAACGCTTTAGCCAAAACGTGATTGTTTGTGAAAGAAATAATTCTGATCAAAACCCGAAATTGCAGCCAGCAGAAGCGCTGCACTTCGTCACACTAATCCAGGCTGACGGGGAGCGGCGAGCGGAGATTCCTACTGCGAGAGGAGCAGATGCGAGAGGTCAGCGCCGGCCCGCGACTTCAAACCCCTTAACGTGTAAAACAGGGGGCATTAAAGCCCGGAGCGGCTCACGGCGGGATTAACGGATGTCCGCTAAGTGGGTTTGATGTGCTTTTGGTGAGTAATGGTTAATTTGGAAACGGGGGGCGTTGCAGTTTCATTTCGGTTTGTCCCGCCAGCCCCAGCCCGTTTTCAATTGCGGCTGCGGAGGGTGAACGTCCCGGAGCGTGGCACTCGGCCGTGGGAGGATGAGAAAGTGAGAGCTGCTGCTGCTGCTGCTGCTGAAGGCAATTTATGGTTTGAAACCGTACCCAGGCGTTGCTCCAGGAGCAAGGGGATGCAAAAGGTTCCACAAGCAAGCTTGCATTTAACCAGCATCGCCCCAGCACCCCCGTAAAAATAAGTTTTAACGCATAAAGAGTTTCCTCAACTGAAAATGTCAAAAAAACTCAGCTGAGTGATCACCTTCTTCAGAAAAGGCAGCAGCAGTCATACTTGTATTTTCCCAGATTAAGTTGTTCAACTAAATTTAAACCCACTGAATTTTCCCTCCATTTTCCAAAGGCGTTTTAACGAGGGAAGTGCCCAAAGTGCAGCTAAAATCAAGTTGACCATTTGCCCTCTTTTGGGTACGGCAACACGGCAGCCCTGCCCACATGGCTGACAGAACATTTGTTCTGTCTAATTCAAACAATCAATTTGTGCAGCTGAAAATAAAAAAGGAGGAACAGCTTGTGAGATCCAAAAGGCATTTTGACAAATAATTCCTTTCGCACTTTCAGATCAATGCATGCGACAAGCATAAGGCAAACGCTGTAATAATTTTTACTTGAGTGATAATAAATCCTTCTTTTAAGGAAAGCAATTTGTATTGGAGGCAACTGGAGAGCAGCCCAAAGGTCAGCTGGGAGGATCTTAAGCAGTGGCCTGAATAAAAGGAGACACAGCAGGTCTACTGGAGGGGATGGGGGAAGCTCAGCAAGTAGAAATGCCACACCCCAATAATTATAAACTATAAAATAATGGTTTATTATGGGGAGAAATATCACATAGTTCATCAAGAAAATGAGCATCCCTACTTACAGTTTAGTCACACGAAAAATTGAACTGATGCAACTTCTACCACAGTGGGGATGGGACATCTTGCATGATGAAGGAGATGAAGAACATATGCCCAGTCTTCAGTCTTCAGTTTAAATATAATTCATTTTATTTAAGTATGGTTAATGTTATGATGTTTTAAATACCCCTGCTGGCCTGATACCACTGGTGGTGCCTGATAAAATCATAGTGGTGTAACTGTAGTTGTCACAGGCAGGTGGGACTCAAGGGTGGTGGGATCTGCACACACAGAGGAGACAAAGAGGAGACAAGACACCCCACAGAACAAAGAGGAGCCATCACCTAAAGGGGCTCCAAGAGAGCTGGGGAGGGACTTCTTACAAAGGTGGTGGGACAAGGGGAATGACTTCACACTGACAGGGAGCAGGGTTAGATGGGATATTGGAGAGAAACTCTTCCCTGTGAGGGTGGGGAGGCCCTGGCACAGGTTGCCCAGAGAAGCTCTGGATGCTTCATCCCTGGAAGTGTCCAAGGCCAGGTTGGACTGGACTGGGATCAACCTGAACTAGTGGAAGGCTGGCAGGAGGTTGGAATGAGACAATCTTTAAGGTCCCTTCCAACCAAGCCATTCAGTCATTCTATGGTTCTGTACACCACCAGCCATGGTGGCCACAGGAAGAACATAAACCCTTTATTTCCCAACTCCCAGCACCAAGGATTTCATTTCTGCCTAGACACTACCAGATATTTCCACCATAACTTCTCACCACTGGCTGCCAGTTAACTGGAGGCATCACTGGACACAGGAAGACTGACCAGAGCACCAGTGTCACCTCCTGCTCCCCCAAGGCCAAGGAAGGAGTCTCATAAGCTCTCAAACAAGCTGTCTTCCTAGAATTTCTCCTTTCATTTCCCCCAGACCCCGGGCAGTGCCAGGCAGGTGGATCATGTCCAGGTCCTGCAGCTGCACCCTGACCTGCTGACTCCAAGGTGAGAGTGTTATTCACTCAGTCCATCCCAAGAATAAACTCAAGGAAGGTGTGACCATCCAGGAATCATATATTTTTACTGCGCTCTGCTCCAAGACACTCGATCCAGTTCACTCCCTACATTTCAGCCTGCAGGTTAACCTCTGCCAGTCCCAAAGACTTCACTATCAGTTTCTAATAAAGGAAAATGTCAACAGGCAGATACGCCAGAAATTCATTATTTTCAGATACAAAGATTTTCTCGGCTCTGTAAACCCACCCATAAATAATTCTGATTTATTGTAAATCGGTTATTGTATTCATAAACGCCGGGAAGTCGGTGAACAACATAACTACCAACAGAAATACCTTCATAACTTTGCAGGTGCACAAATCACTGCATATGGGAGAGGCACTCAAAGGATAATGGAAAATGAAGCAGCCTAGGAAAGCCTATATGAAAACCAGCACCTACCGAGGCGGATGAAAAACGTAATTTATTTTCGGTCGACAAGCAGTCAAACGCAAAACTCCGGCGGGGGGAGCGAGCAGAGCGACACTGCACTAAAAACAGCAACTCCCCCCAAAATGTACAGAAAGGGGTCTGACTTTTGATTAGCAGAAGTGACAGTGGGGCCGAGGCTGCTCAGGCTTTGAGGTTAAACACAGCTGACACGAGCTGCACCTGAATCCAATCACTCCCCGGGCTCCGCGAAGATTCACACGCGAGGACTAAATTTGTCACAAATGGGTTGGTTTCCGATCCTCCTGTAGCCAACTTGCTTTATTCTGACCCCCATTTAACAAATCAACTTAATGGGCACTGGGAGTGCTATAAAACTTAACAATGGAGTGATTTTTAACTTTTAAAATATAGTTATGAAGCAGAATGTTGGAGAGCTCCTTCAATACTGGAAATCAAATTAAATCTAGACATTTTTTAACAGTCTTGACAGATATAATCCTAGTTACCATGTAAATTTATGGTAAGCTGCTGTGATATTAGCCACAGGTGCTACTTTTAATATATGGCCCGCATCTGGCTGGGAATAAAATTTCTCAGAGGACTGAAAATGACCTCACTATCAGACAATGGAGAAGAAAAAAAACACAAGACCGCTGTGGCATATAAAAAGCTGGAGATGTGGCCCACAACCGAATATTTACCATAAAATTCATTTTAACTCTGCAGATTGTAGGTTAAAGGATATTATGTTTTCAATACATGAAAGGCGTGGACGTATTTCAGCCAAGCAGCCAAAAGATTAAGTACGAAAAGCAGCAACGAAATACACTGGCTGTAGATACAAAAACAAAGTTTCCAAGCTTTGATCAAGGCAGAAAACAAAGCGATGTGATGGGAGTAGAAAAAGGAAGGACTGACAGGTTGTATTTACACTGGCACCAAGTGCTGCCATCGAAAGAAATCAAGAGCATTCGTTGCATATCCTACCAAATTCATTTGGATGTGTAACTGGGATCATACAGCAAGGATGTCAATTTAAAGGGGCAAACCTGAGCACGTCTCCCTCCAGCCAGAGGAAAATAACTGGCATCACAAGGGGGAGGGAGGAAAAAAAGGCATCTACCGTAACATGCTCTGTCTGACTTTTTTTCTCCTGGATTCCAAGCAAGAGAGAGAGAAAATCTGGAAAGGAAATGCCAAGTGAGAATAATAATTTATTTAATAGTTCTAGATTTTTTTGCACATCTTTAAATACGATCCCAAGAACCAAGACTCCACAACGGAACCGAAACACATGTGCTTCTACTCTCACTGCACACTGTTTCCACACCATCCACTCCACTCAGGCTCATCTTCCACCTCCAGCCTCTAGCCCCAAAACACAAAATGTATTTAAAATAGCTTTAAAACTCTTAGAGCGTTTGATTTCCTGTCATTTCAGAAAATGACGTTAGAGGTCTTACGGAGACTTCCTACATGATCTTTTTTAAAAAAAAAAAAAAAACAACAAAAAAACAAACTTAATTAAAAACTTACCCTATAAAAGAAAGCAGCTGTAAAGGTTGAACCTGAGCATCAGCAAACTTGCCCACCTTTGTAATTTCCTAACTGCATTTGCTGGCTCGGTGTGATTACCTACGGAAACGCAATCACACAGCCAGTTACCCCTTAAACCCCCCCGGCCAAATCCAACCAACTTTGACAAGAGACATGGAAGTCTCAGAGCTGAGATGTTGCTGCAGATTGGGTGGAAGTGAGCAGCTGGATACAGGAACCAAACAGAGCACTGGGCACTCACAGCCCTTCACAGCCTGCCCGGCCCGGGACTGGGCTGGGCTGGATCTGGCAGAAATTCACGTTTCTAAGGCAGGCCTGTGCCCTTTGCTGGATCACTGCTGCCAAGGTGAACCGACCTGGAGCGCTGGGAGAAGTTACCAGCATGCTCTGGAGGTGCACATTAACTTCCTATCCCAATTCCAAATTTTGCTTGAGCAGACTGGAAGCAGAGTTTGCTCCACTGGAAGGAAAACATTTTGTTTCAGTGGCACAAAGACGTGGATGAAAAGAGTGTCCCTTTGTGATGCTACAGCACGGCCTGGAAGCCTTGCTCTCCACTTTTCCCTGCCCTGCAGCCTGGGAAAGAGGCCCCAGAGAAGCTCCCTGACGTGGCTGTGAGGTTTATCGAGGCTCACCAGCACCCCACACACTGCTGTGTTTTATATTTTATACAAGATTCAGAACACCCACCCTCCAGGAGCCTGCCTCACACTGCAGGCAACAGAAGCATCCAGCACCAGCATCCTCCAGTCCACCAGGACCCGCAGCAACACAACCAACCACAGGCTTCCAGCACAGACCCCAGACTGGTTTCCAGCTTGTTTCAGAGAATGTCACCACCAAAGCCCGTTTTCACGAAAATGTATCTTCAGACTAACAAACAGCACCAGGGCTTTCAAGCTGTGGGTCACAAACTAATTCCCTGAGCCAGAAGTGTCATTAGCTTGTCAGCCTTACAAAGGCAGCTCGCTGCTGATGGCTTTTAACCCAGCTAATCTCAGCCTGAAAGCTCCAGGAATCTAAATAACTCTTGTTTCACAGAAGTTTCATTTCATTCTCATGCTGAAAATAATAGACATAAACCAAGCTCTTGTCTACACATTTGCACGACTTTATAATAAAAGTTGTGTTTATATTCTTAACATCTGTTGACATACACAGACTTTGTAAACCTGGCATAGATTCTGAAGCCACAGAATTTTCCATGCATCATGAACACTATCTGCAAGAAGCAATAAAAAAAAAAAAAAGCAATGAATACATTAATCATACCAATATCATCTGCAAAACATAAATTTGAAATACCTTTCATGTCAGCTCAACTACTTTTTTTTTGTCGTTTTTTTAGGGGTGATTTTTTTTTCCCCACACCTGCAAAAGGGCAGCGGGAAAGAACCAAGAGTGAAAGAGACTGCTGCAATATCTCCCAAGCAATTCAAGTGGCAATTTTTTAAAGTACCCTTTCTAAGACAACATGCAGTAGAAGCATAAATGCATAGTTCACAATTTACCAATAAGCACATTTAAATATACTCAACTTCCTATCCTGGAATGTGCTCCATCAATCTTTAAATTAGGAAGACAAATGGAAATGTACCATGTTGTAGGACAAATCTACACCATCAGGAAAAAATACAGCTCTGTGAATTTTTGCCAAAGCAGTGGGTTTTCCAGACACCTGCTGGTGCACACACTGATCTGTCTCCTGACCTGCCTGTTGGCAGACAGGGACTGCCCGAGTCCATCTGATCAAACTGACTTATTTACAGTGGGCAAATCCTCTTTTAAATTAACTTTGGGGAAAACAAAGAGTCATTTGCAGTTGTGCTGAACCAACAAAGACCTTGACCACAACCCGGCAGAGATGCTGCTTCACGAATGTTCAAAGCACAAAGGCTGCAAATCTCAGCTCTTCCAAGGCTCTCTCAGCGTGTCAAACCTGCAGGTTGCTCCAGCTGCCTGCTCCTGAGCTGCCTGCACATCTCACCAAGGCTTCATGTGAGCTCCCTCTCTTGGGCTTCTCCCCTTCGCTGCCCTCGGCACGATCTGACACGGTTCTGTTTGCTCTGCAGTGACGGTCAGGTTTGAAGGGCAAGCCAGAGAAAAAGGTACTCCCTGGACCAGCACTGTCCAGCTCATGAGCTGGATCTGCCTGCAGTGTTTTTCTCTCTTGCTTTCAGCCAGCTCAGAGGGGTTGGGATCACCTCACCCACCTTCTCTCTGCTTACCCCACAACTAGTGACTGAAACAGTGAAAAAAAGAGCCACAGTTACAAATCGTTGTTTATCCAGCTCACTGTGGTTTCCTAAAACATCCTGGTCTGGGCTTAGGCATAGCCATGTAAATAAACAGCTCACAGCACAGCTCCTGGTCCCCACACACACCAACAAACCCTTGGCATCCCCAGGCTGGAGCTCACCCTGTCCCTCCAGCGAGGGGAGAACCGGCTCAGGGAGAGTCACCATCCCAACAAACCCCTGGGAATTCTCTCCCTCCGAGAAAGCACTCACCCCTCCCTCAGAAACAAAACAGAAGGGAAATGCACACTCTGGGAACGTGACTTTTTCTAAGCAATGCCATGATTCCTCAGAAGGGAATTTACGGGGGAATGTGGCTGAACGCACATCTCAGGGCAAATTCGGTATTTCTAAAGCGAGTTTGTAACTGATGTCTGAGACCGGTGCTTGTGAATTTGAGACACGGCTCAGGATCTCCAAATGAAAACCAGCAGTCTGTGTGCCACAGACACTGCGAGATCATCTTTTACAACTCATTCAAGGATGTACCAGAACTCTGTCTTCCTGCTTAGAAGGAGAAATGTGTCCCATTTCCCCCACCTTATTTGCTGAAGTTTCTGTTCTTATATTTACCCATTTTTCTCAAGTTTCTCCCTGACAAAGATGAACTCCACTGCCCATCAGTTATGTATTTCCAGCATTCATTTGTGAATGCTGGGAATGAAAACAAAAAAGTAATTGGGATCAAATATTATTTGCCTAATTCCACAGTACCAACCTTAGCCCTAATATTATAATCATCTACTTATCAACTACAAAATGGAATTAATTTACTCCACCTAATGAGATCAGAATCAGAGAGGAATTCGTCAAGGCAAAGCCAAGAGGATTTGGCCTCGCAAGGATACTCCCAAATTTCTGAATACAAATATTTTCCCATCAGGATCGTATGGAAATTAAAGCAATTACATTTCCTTTATATGAAAAGTGGTGTGCAACAGTAATTACCTGATTAAAATTTTTGAAATTGAACTCCTTGTAGATGGCATCTCTTTCACCCAACTCAGACCAGCCCGAAGCTTTGAGATCCAGTAAAACTTGGTTCCTCTCCTCTGTTGTCAGCCAGTGAGACTGGGAAGACTATTGGGGGAAAAAAAGAAAGGCATGAGTGAGGCTGAGGTTCTCTGCTGCACAACAGTGAGCAAACCACACGATGAAACTGTGGCTCTGCACTGTGCAAAGGTAAGGATGTGGAATATTCACCGTACAGTTTCTGACTGTTTATAATTTCGCAGTCCAGTTATACCTAAAGCAGCCAAATCCCATCATTTTCCTTTGGGCAGATAAATTTGGCCAAATGCTTTTGTACAAAACTAAGGAAAAGCAACAGGCTTTTCCCCAGGAACGAGTATGGACACCGGCACATCTGCACCCTTGGTCACCTGGATTATTCAGATGCTGTAACACCTCAAATAACTTTCAAGTATTCCACTCTGTCATATAAGCAAAAGATTATTTACATTATTTGCTAAAGGTACAATTATAAGGCTAAAAGACATATCAGGAAATATCTGTTTCGAAAGAGAGAAGCAAAACAGGAGATTGTATTCTACCCAGCTTGTAGTTTACTGTTTTGAGAAAGCAGGAATGGGTTTCAAGACAGCACGCACTGCGGAGTTCTATAAGGAACAAAGAGCTTATTAACTGCATGAAAAGAAAAAAAATGACAATATAGACACAATTACAAGAAGTTTGTAATTACTGCTATAAGCACTAGGTTCTGCAAAGCACTGAGGCTTAAATGTGGTTTATTTGAAGTGACAGGAGTCGTCCTGATGCCACTGGGAGCACAGATGTGACAGACTAACACTTAAATATCTGAATCAGGGGCAAGAGCCCGAATCATGGCAAAATTCAGTGGGGCCTTTGGAAGAGGTTTGACACTTCTCCTAAAAGCAGAGACTAAGGACAATATATCCTGACAGAGGGGTCTCACACTCACATGACAAAGGCAATGCTTTGGTGGGAAGAACCTTTCTGCCCAGTACAGCTGGATTCAGACTGCTTTAATCTTTACTTTGGCAGCTGACACAGCTTTGTGAGAACCTGCAGAAAGGCAGTTTTGCTCCAGAGGTTCTCTCAGACATGGGACGCCAGTGAGGACCCACCACCAGCTCAGCAGCTCAGGATTTTCCACCTTTGTCAGCCGGTGCTCCAGCGGGAGCCCCGATGCCACCAGATGGGGCTGTGAGTCTGAGCAGAGCAGGAATTAATGCAATTAATGCGACCTGAGCAAGGCTGGGAAATGCAGGAAGGCCAAGGAGCAACATTTTCATCAATAATATAGGAGAAAAAACCCCAAACAGCATAAATCAATCTAACAGCACCACTGCTGCTGCTGGTGTTCAGTGGGATACATCCAGAGATGTAACCAAGGGATGGGTTTTACAGGTCCCAAACTGAACTAATTTGGGCTCTTCACACTTCAAACACAACTCTGAGCTTGCAAGACCACAAATTTCAGATTTGTCATTGCTATAACCACAGTCACAGGCATGAATTTCTTACAGTCCCCTTTTTTCCAAGCCTATACAACAATCGTCAAAATTAAAGGCTGTCTTGAAATGTACTATTTTCTCTGGCACAGGATGAAGTTAGCCTGCTAATTTACAAAAAAATCAGGGGGGTGGCTGTTTTTTTTTGAGATAGCAAAGTCCAGGATTGTGACCAGAAGGCAGCACAAAGTCCATTCCTCCGGCTGGCACAGAGATGTCCTGTCAGCTTTGGGGACACTGTGGTGCCTTCCTGACACCTCACCCGACACACACGACAGTGCTGTGACCTGAAAGTTGACCACACAGTTTTAACAGGAATATGGAGATTGGGTTTGGTGCAGACGTTTCGCTTTGGAAGGGGTGGTGGAGGCCACGTCCTGACGCATCATTATATTCAGAAATGCAGCAGAAAGCAGCAGGAATCTGCTTGTAGAAGGAAGAAGATAAGGTGGCAGATTCAAATTGCATTTCTGCAGTCACCACTCCCCAGCAGCATGTCATGGGCACAGCCAGAGCCCCCAGAGAGGCAGGAACAGGCACCGGGGGTGGGTTTGACCCTGTGATCCATAATGTTCATTTGGAGGAAGCTCGGGGAAATGGTTCATTAACTACATTAAAAAATCAGTACTAAATATCTCAGGCCTGAGGGACGAGGATTGAACCCTGTGCGTGCCACTCGTTATCAGCTTCGTGCTAAACAAAGTAATCAGTCATGAAGTGGGATGGTGGCAGGACACGGGGAGAATCACAGAATGGTCTGCGCTGGAAGGGATCTTGAAGATCACCTTGTTCTGACCCCCCCTGCCATGGGCAGGGACACCTTCCACCAGCCCAGGTCGCTCCAAGCCCCATCCAACCTGGCCTTGGGCACTTCCAGGGCTGGGGCAGCCACAGCAGGCTGTGCCAGGGCCTCCCCACGCCGGCAGGGCAGGATTTCTCCGCAGTGTCCCACCCAAGCCCGCCCCGTGGGAGTGTCAAGCGCTTCCCCCTTGCCGTGTCCCTGGGAGGGGCCCCGACCCACTCGGGTACCGATCGGCGGCCCCGAGCTCCCCCCGCACCCCCCGCGCTCCCGGCTCCCGCAATCCCCGCCGCGCCGGGGGGAGGCGGCCGGGCTGCCCCGAGCCGTGTCCCCCGCGCTCCCCGCGCCCCCAGCCCCGCGCTGCCCCGAGCCGTGTCCCCCGCGCCCCCAGCCCCGCGCTGCCCCGCCCGCGTCCCCTCACCATGGCCGCGGCCGTCCCGCCCGCCGCCCGCCGCGCTCCCAGCAGCGCCCGCCGCAGCCCGGCCGCGGCCCCCGGCATGGCCC
>JAYRBT010000028.1:8400369-8419127 GCA_036023395.1 Myiotriccus ornatus | reverse complement strand
GGGAGCGGCATGGGGAGCGGGGAGGGAGCGGCATGGGGAGCGGGGAGGGAGCGGCATGGGGAGCGGGGAGGGAGCGGCATGGGGAGCGGGGAGGGAGCGGCATGGGGAGCGGGGAGGGAGCGGAATGGGGAGCGCCGGGAGCTCTCGCCGCGGCTCCCGCTTGAACGCGGGGAGGATGCTCGGGGGGAAGGGGGGACACCCCATCGCTCTGCACGGCTCCCTGCCGGGAGGGTGCGGGGAGCCGGGACGGGTCCGTGCTGCAGTGCGAGCAACAGAGGAAACGGCCTGAAGAGGAGACGGGGAGGGTCAGATTAAATACCGGAAAATTTTCCCTGCTGGGGTGGTCAGATATTGAAGGGGCGGCCCAGGGAGGCGGCGGGGTCACCATTCCCTGGAGGTGTTTGAGATGCGGCGCTGGGCGATGTGGTTCAGTGGTTTAGGGCTGACAGTTGGACTGGATGATCTAAAGGTCTCTTCCAACCTCAGTGACTCCGTTATTCCATGACACCTACCTCGGGAGGAGAACGGGACGCATCCGTGGGTGGATCCTGTTGTGCTTCGAGCTGCCAGGTTTCATTTCCATCCTATGGGGCTGCACTGAAACAGCCCCGTTCTGTTTGTAAACACATCGCTGTTTCTTTAGGGGTGTGGAGATGAGCACCAGGCACAATCCAGCCTTGGGCCTCTCAAACGAACCAGATGGCAGAGGCAAGAACACTCCTTCAAAATCTTGGATCTTTATTAATAACATCCATCCTAATCTTCAGTCATACCAAAGTTTTACCAGTGCAGTTTCCTTTTTGGACACAGAAATACAGGACCTCCAGTTTCCAAAGGACAAGACAGAGAGAGCAGAGAAATACTTGAAGAATTAGGTTGCAGAGATACAAGCTCTTTGTCAAGCAGTAAGTTTTGCCTTAGCTTAATTTGCTCTCTAAATCTTCCTATCAGGGCACTCTGGCAAGCCTCCACCACGATAAATGCTATGCAATCAAATAATCCAAACCCCACACAACATACCAGTCCATATCTTGTCCAAAGTCTTCCATACTAATTATAACTAAAAAAATATCAATTCTTTACGTAGCCTCAGCTGGAGACTGTGGAACCAGCAAACATGGTAGCAGAAATTTAAATAAACATCAGGACTGGTCTTGCTGATTTAGGCAGGAGCCACAGTTCAGAAATCGCATGTTTTAAGTCCTATAAGAAAGTAACTTAAAAGGTTACACTAAAAATCTCATTTATTCTTTTTTAAAGGGACAATGAATACAATTTCATTCTCCAGGAATGTGGTAAATAAGCTGTATATCCACACACAAAAATAGTGAGGTGAGCTTGGGAAGTTATTCTAAATCTCATAAAGAACTGCCACTAAGTCAGAACTCAGGGCAGAGTGAAGGAGAAAACCAGCACCACCCCCTTGCCACAGGTGGGGACAGTCAGGCACAGGAATGAAACAGCTTTGGAACTGTTACTGCTGGCAGACAACGGAACAGCTCACCTGAAGTACACTGTCTTTTAAAACATCATTGAAAACATCTTCATGGTTCATTTTACTGGCAGTTAAACTGATTTATCAGCATCTTCCTTCACCAGTGTTTTCCCTGCAGTGCCATGTACAGACCAGCGAGCTCTAAAAATCTTCCTTGATCTGCAAGGGAGAGCTTGTAGATGAGGGAGCTCTTCAGAAGGGCAAAGTAGAACTGTATCACTGATTACACTGGAGCCCACGAAAAAGAGGCCAATCAGAGCAGCTTAATAAATACTTTAGTTCATGTTTTTTCGTATCTGTTTTCTTACCACCACAGTCGTCATGAATGTGCTTTTTACAGATTCAGCAGCTGATAAATAAAGCTGATTTTTAGTCGTTATTATAAATTACAACCAACAAATTCAACAGTTCATTCTGAGGTGCTTCTAGGCCACAGAAATTCCCGCTTTACCAACAAGCGGGATTTTTTTGTCCCTATTTCAGCATCTGAGGTTATTCCTGGTGTTCGTGCTCTTGTCCCGGGATGAGCCACCGGATGCTCTCGGTCCGAAGGGTCGCGTAGAGGACAAAGCTGGCCAGGAAGAGCACGGAGAACAGGAGCAGCCAGTCTATGCCCTTCGTCAGGACGCTGGGCAGCGGCCCTTCCCAGTCCTCCTTCGTCACAGCCACGTCACTTTTGGCTTCTATCCCTAAAAAACCAAGCACCTGATCAGTGTCATAATCCTCAAATGCAGAAAAGCCGGTTCTACCTGGAGCTTTGTTTCTGTTCTCACACTAAGGCTCAGGCACAGGCAGACCTAAAATTCTGGTGAGATGGCCCTTGTGTGTTAACATATAGCCAGCACAGGGTTTACTTACATTAAAACACTGATTCTTATGTGTATTTTCATAACAGGGCAGGGCTCGTTCTGTCCTCCCACAGCACAGCCTTGGGTAAGTTTGTGGGGATTTTTCACTGCACGGAAATTTAATTTAGAGTGTTTTTTCAGGAATCTCATTTTTGTGCATTTCTGGAAATGCAGATCCACACAGCAGTTCAGTGTAGATTAGAAGAGAGCCAGTTGGCTGGCAAAGAGAATTAAATTTATTTCACTCTCAATTAAACCTTTGGGTGGGAAGATGTGCTCCATCCTTCTGGCCCCCCTCTAGCTAAACCCCACTGTTCCCCCTGCTCTGTTACAGCAGCCCAAGGAATTGATTTTCTGCTCTCACTACACACTGAAATCCAGCTCATGGCAGCAACTGATTATATAAACCTCTGCTGCGTCCTCTCAGGGTCTTCATGAAGGTCATTTTAAGGAATAAAAACAGGGAGAGGAAATTTTGGAGTCAAAAGCCAGCCTGTTCTCCCCACTGACACATCAGGGCTGATTTACACACCTGTTTGGTTAAAGATGAAGTCTTTCAGGGTTTCCAGCGTTCTGTCTGTATGATTAAATCTAGCCATAGGTTTAGCCCCTTGGAAAAGGAGGATATTTGGTACAGCCACAGTTCCAAATCTAGTTGATAAACTGGTGGACATAAGGCAAACACAAAGTATGAAGGAAATGAAATCTACTGGAGGAAGAAATAAAGACAGTCACGTTACAGGAACTGTCAGCCTCACTAAAACTGTCGCAATATATGGAAAAAAGAACACTGCTGTTTTTAAATCTCAAAGCTAACAGAACTAAACTGTGGCTAGAGCACCGGGAGCGAGAGTTACCTGCTGTGCTGGGACGCATCCAGTGCCAGGAAGCGAAGGGTTGGAAATGCTCGGGGTAAAGAGTTAAAGTGAGGTGCCAGGCTGGCAGAGAAGCGGCACCACGGAGTGTAGAACAGGACCAATGTACAGTCACTGCTGTTTGGGTTTAGGAACTCCATCAGGTCCTCAGAGGAAGAACAAGAAGAACAAGCATGGACAACTACATATTCCACAGAGTTAAATTCTACATAGGGATGCACCACTCAGTCAGTTAGATACTGGGCAATATTACCAAGTTAACTGCACCTTTGCTTAATCTTTTTTACAACAGGTAGAGAATTGCATTTAACTGCTTTTAAAGGTTGATTTAAAAGTTAATAATTTAAAAATATACATATGCGTGGCCATTACAAGAAACAAGCTGGCAGTAAGTGCCATTAACGATTTCAGAGAGAAGCACCAGTGCACAGAGCAGCAAAGCTGGCAGTTCCCTGCAGGCACAGAGATGACAGGCTCAGGCACATGGAGTGCGCTGTATTTCCATTTTTTTTCCGATCAGAACGCCCTGAAATGCCTCCTTGCCCGGACATATCTTCTCTCGGGTAGCACAGAGGGCGTTACACAAGGAGATTCTCTAAGTGCAGCACTGAGAGCACCACGCCGACACCCTCCCCCCCTCCGGCGTTCACCCCAACCCCGCGTACCTGCGACACGTTCAGGATGTGCAGCGTGAAGCGCTCGATGCCCGTGGTGTTCCTCTCCTCGCAGCTCACCTTGGGGGCTCTGGCGCTGTCGGTGCCGTTCTGCTCCTCGGGCAGGACGGGCTCCAGCACGGGCTGCTCGCGGGGCGGGCCCGGGGGGGCTGCGGGGCCGCTCCCCGTAGGGCCGCACGCCCCGGCCCGGGCCCCCCGTTCGCAGGGGCCGCCGCCCGGCTCTGCCGGCACCGCCGAGAGCAGCCCGGGCGGCTCGGCCGTGCCCAGCATCGCGTCCGCCATCTCGGCCGTGCGGTACCGCACGGGCTCGGGGCCGCCCGCGCCGCGCTCCGCCGGCCCTGCGGCCCCCGGGCAGGGGGGAGAGGACGTGTCAGTGCCCCGCGCCTCCCGCCGCGGCCCCGCGCTCCCAGCGCCCCCCGGCCTCACCTGCGGGCAGGGCCCCACCGAGCCAGGACAGCGCCAGCAGCGCCAGCCGCCACATCCTCGCCCCGCCGCCCTCCCTCGGGCCCGGCCGCCGCGTCTCCCCGGACAACGATCGCTTCCGCCGGAGCCCGGGACGCTTCCCGTTCCGCCTCCCGTTCCGCCTCCCGTTCCGCCTCCCGTTCCGCCGCTCGCCGCGTTTCCGTGGGCAGGGCCCGCGGGCCGGGCGGGACCGCGGTGGGGGCCCTGCCCTGCCCGGCCCGGCCCGGCCCGCCGTGGACGCGAATCGTTTGTGTGGATGTAACCGGGTTTTGTCGCGGCCCCGCCGAACGCTGAGCTGGGATTGTTCAGCCTGGAAAAGAGAAGCCTTCGGGGTGACCTCATGGCGGCCTGCCAGTACCTGGAGGGAGCTCAGAGGAAAGACGGGGCAAGACGCCACAGGAGCGTGGAGTGACGGGACAAGGGGGAGTGGGTTCAGGCTGAGAGAGCAGGTTTCGACTGGGTATTAGGGGAAAAATTCTTTGCTAAAAATCTTTTAGGAAAAAATTTTTCCCTGTGAGGGTGGTGAGGCTGCTCCATTCCCCACTGTCCTTATGATTTCTTTACTGTGAATTTAATCCTAACGTAGTACCCTTCCAGCCATACGTAACACAAATCAAAATGGTAGTTTTTTTATGGTGATCCTATCAATGGAACACAACTGCACTCCTCAGAATCACAAACATCGTGTGCCAGGGCTTAGGCATTACAGAGAAGGCATATTTAATGTGCCTGCCAGTTTTGCTGCAACACTCTTTTCAGTGGCTTGCATTTTTCTGATTTTTAATGCCAAATGTCTGTTTTCAGGAAAAAGCCTATCAAAAAACACATCGTTTTGCATCTATTCAAAAATCTTGGCCACATTAGAAAAGCTTCTTGGTAGGGAAGGAGCTGAAATTTAGCAAACAGGAAGATTTGCAAAACACGAGTCTTTCTGCACCCATGAAAACTCGGTGGGCGTTTGTGCATCTGAGGCTTGTGCAGCTGCTCAGTAACATCAGGTACCGAACAAAAAGATGCCAGTCCAGCCCCAGAACAAGCCCTGCTGTCTCGCCATACACAAATCGGAAGTTACTAAGACAGAACCATCTCAAAGGCTCACTGGAGATGTCCAGCTTGTGTAGCTGATACCCTGGCACTGCCAGTGTCAGCATGAATAAATCATAAACTGTCATCAGAAACCACACCAGGTGTGCATCGAGGGAACTGCCTGCCCTGCCCCTTCCATCCTCCCCTCCAGGGCAGGGAACACAGCAGCCACGGAAGCAGTCAAGCTGAAAAGCCTGTATTCTTCTACGATAGCATTAGTGTGATTTAATAGCTAATGCTTAAGGTTTCCTTACAACCAAGAAAATTACCCATTTTGCTCAAGAATCCCATCCAGGAACTGATTTTTAGACCAGGATGTAGCAGACTGAAGCTGAACTCTGTTCTGAACATATCCAGACACCCTGAAAGCCAAATATTTAGTATTACCAGAATCATCAACAAAAAAACCAAACCAAAACAAAACAAAAAAGAACTGCAACTGCCATTTGGAATGTCCCAACCCCACATGTATCCTTTGAAAGTTCACAGAAGAGAAAAAGGGTTCTGGAAAACAAGGGGAGGATGCAGGCCTGGGAGTCTGGATTGCAGCTTCTGGTAGGCAGGACTGTCTGCCTGCCCCAAAGTTATTGAGAAACTTCAGTGAAGAGAAAATAAATTAAAAAAAATTAAAAAGAGGCAATGAATGGTGGTATACAGAGCACATCTTACCAGCACAGATAAATTGGAATGTTGTTGCAATACGGGGATAAGGACATTTTATTCATCACAGAATAATGACTAATGACCACCATTCCATGAAAAGTTTAGTTTCTGAGTACTTACAAACTGATGTCCATGTGCAACAAAGGAAAAAAAAAAAGTTGGCAGCTTCCTATTTACCCATATATGGCTATAACTCCTTTCCTCCACTCTTCCATTTGAGAGAAAGGACAAGAACAATTAAGTTACTGTTGCAGTGTTTTCAATTCCTTAAAAAATGAGCAACATTTCCTGATATCTTACCACCCCCACAGAGGCTTTTTGCCTTCATTGCAAATATATGTAACTTGCCTGTAACAAGCAGGTAACAGTCAACAGGGACCTTCAGCCAGAATTTATAGGATATTAAAAAGAAAAACCAAAAAACAGGGAAAAAGTGGTTAGGTTTTAAAGTATTAACTTTATTAATAAATATACATCCATATGATGATGTAAATACAGATCATGAACACTACTCCATTCCCATACACATAATTGCACACGAGTAGCTCAAGTTCATGGACATAAAAACATACACAGTATCTAATCAGGCTTTTTACAGCAGAGGACAGGGTGCTGATACTAGTTACTTAACAGATTATTGTTTCCCCCAAAGTAAACCTGTGGAAAAGGAAATGATAAAAGATTAAAGTATCAGAAAGTGGTTCAAATTTTAGAACACAGATTTTTCTATTTGGGAAAAAAAAATCACAAGGAGAAGGGTCTAATCTCTACTAAAGTCATAAATATATTTAAGCAGTGTTAAAATATATGCATTAAAATAGAGAAGAATAAACTTCTTTTGTGGTCAGAAATTAAGTCTGCAGTTCCAAGTATTTATGATTGTTATCAGCTGCTTTAACTGTCAACTCTAAGGATAGTGTGAAACATTATTATACATATAACAAAGAACAGCAGAGCCACAGCTAATGAAACCATCACACAAATGACTTCACATTGCTCTGCCTTTTAAAGCTCTTCAAAAATGGGGGAGGGAGTTAAATTCTCATCTGAATTACTCTGTGTTTTGTAGTTCCAGGTAATTCTTTTCACAGACACATCACTCTTCACTGACAACACTTGGTCTTGTCCTGACTGAACTCTTACGATCCTTCAGACAAAATGAAAATATATTCATTCAGAAGAGAGACCTTTAATGGCTCTAGTTATTTTGATTAGTTCAAACTATATCCAAGATATAAAGAACATTGCTTCAATGACAAAGCTAAGTGCTGATTTCAAAAATACTATCTTTGATATCAAAGTCAGCTGCTTCTGATGGTGTCTGACTTGTTTCTGCCAAAATATGGTGCTAGCATCTTGAATTTGTCCAGTGCAAGACTTTATAGTAGCAAAATTATTTGGTTTTAAAGTTTAAGTAAATTTAATCAAAGATGAATAGTAGTTACTATATGTATATTAAACAGTGAACTTGTATAGCATCATTAAGGAATAATAGCAAGCTAATACATTTCATTTATGTATAAATAAGACGTTAGAAACTTGATAATTAAAAGAAATTATTAAAACCCAAACTTGACATGTCGGTCTTCCGAACAGTGTTAGCACACCACAGTGATCCTAGCTTATGAATAGCTGAATTATGATATAGAATACAAAATAAGCAATTTACCTTACAAGTAATGTTTTCATACTATGGGGGGAAAAGGCCAGTTTTCCCATTGGTACTAAGAAAGTTGAGGCATTAACATGCTGTTTCAGTGTTTCTCATGGAAAGAAAAGTGTTGAAAAAAGCACAATGTATTCTGCAGAGTATACATAGGAAGAGCAGGAGTATTTGAAAATTCCATTTCGAGTCACTTTGAATCTCTTACCCTCTTTTTCCTTCCCCTCGCTGCAGGGCACCAGTAAACTCCAGTCAGATATAAACTAGAGCAGAATTAGGGAGTGCCGTGCACTTCTGGTCTCCTTCCTAAATCTGGAGTGCCAAGCAGCCCATTACAGACTCTGAACACTTTTCTACTTGATGCTCATCATTTCACAACTGACAACATTAATTAGTTTTTACTGGGATTATATTCCATCTGATATAATTAATAAACACTGTAATGAACAGAAATTGCTTAGGTGATTTCATTATTTCATCAGCATACTTGAATACAAATTATACTAGCAGAACAGCAATACATCTGCATTATCTCCTGACACACAGCACAGCACCATTGAGTGGATGCACAAGTGAGGAACGGAGCAGGAGCCAACAGGATAAACAGGAGGAGGTAAGGAGTGGAGTTTCTCCAAGGGACAGTGGTGACATGCAACACGTTCCTTGCCAGCGAGGTGCGACACTCCTGCAGTTATACATTCAGCTGAAGAGGACTGCTTGCCCAGCTGAGTTCAGGAAAGAACTTAAAGCAGTCTTTAGTTGAAAAATCATCTGATTAAAAACAGCCACTACAACACAGATCCTGAGGGTGAATGAACTCACGTTAGCATTTGCACGTGTCAGAAGTTACATCGTTCTGAGAGGGGCTGCTAAAGGTCAGACTGGAGAGTTTGCTGAGGAACAGAACGTACAACTGGATTTCAGAGCTTCAGCATGAAGAAACTATTCCTTAGGAGCAGTTTAGCTGCCATTAGTTCATCTATCGACTAAGGAGCCATCCAGTATAAGTTGAGGTTCATTGTCTTAGTTGCCAGTGCATACACAGTGCCCCCAAAACCATTCAACACACCTATTGTAAAGTACAGCAAAAGTCCAGCTCAATATGTGTTAGGCATCACTGGAACACCTGAAGGCTTGCTGCTTTTTTCCTGATAAAAAAGGTATGAAACATGACATCTGTTTCTTAAAATTGTCAACACTGAAATCAAGAGGTCTCATCAAAATGACAGCAGGCCAGAATAGCATTTATGTCAACAGAAATTATCAGCATCATTACCCATTCAGCACAAGCCAAATTAACCCAAATTTTTATGCTCCCCCAAATCTGCAAAATCCCCCCTCCCCAGATATTTCAAGCTACAAATTTATCACAAAGTCATTTTATATGTTAAATGACTTAAATGTAAACTTTCTTCCAGATTAAAAATAAGCTTTAATTTCAGTAAAATCAATTTAGGACCAAGAATATGCAACATTGAGGACTGATTTTTTTGAAGTCTAGATGAAAGTATTTTACACATTCACACACTCTCTCACACTTAAAAAAAAAAAAATTAAAAACACACCCAGTTGAAAAATGGAGCATTTCTTTGGGGAAGAGGGAAAGTTTTAGTTTGACTCAAGAAAGGTATTTATAGTTAACCAACAACATTTTTTTTTCTTTTCCAGCTTGCATGCATAGATGAATTACTCTGTATCTAGGGTGTAGCAGTGCAGTAAACTGCATCCTGTTTGCATCAGATATACAGTTTGCCTTTATAAATCATGAAAATGGTGTCCTTTGGTAGATATATAAGCTTCCATAACTTAAATATAGTATAAGTGTCAAACAACAAAATAATTGTATTCCCAGGAATATCTGGCAAAATTGAGTCTAAAAATTTGGCAACAGTGTGTATTTAAAAAGTTTAATCTGTAAACATTATAGGTTAATACTTTAAAAGCTATTAAACTGTCGCCATCTAAGCACAGGTTTTAAAGGCCAAAGCCAGCGTAAATAGCTATTTACAGATTTAAGAACTTACTGCTTAATATTAACCAAGTGCCTAACTAGAATGAACAGTACTTAATTTCTTATAAAATATTTCAAATCTCAAAGAATTATTTGTGGTTTGGTATATGTACTATTAGGCATTTCACAATTACACAGCAGAAACAGTGTAGCTAAGAGAACAGCTCTCACCCAAAGGCAAATTAACTTGTCTTAGTAAGGCTGTGAAGCTGTAACACACTGTACAAATGCTCAGGTCTCTCTAGGATCTTCAAAAGTATTTTTGGAGCACTAGTTGTAATTCACTTAATGCTACAACTCCCAAAACAAAAGCCACCTGAAACCACCTTAAAAAGAAAAGGCTGGGGTTTTCTTCATTTAAGTTTTTAAGTATCTATTTGAGGTCTGAAGAGGCTCCTGCAGAAGTGGAAAACATAGCTCGCTGCTTTCTTGATCAATTTTTCTTATCAAGTAAGAACTTAACTGCCTAAGTTGCTTATTTTGGGACAGGCCACATCACAATCCATCAGCCAGCTAATTCTGTCCTCCTTATTTCAAATACTTAATGCATCACCACATCTAGATTTGTGAGAAACTGGATGTAAAATTAGGGACATGGACATTACCTAAGTATCGACACCAAGGCGTAATTCATCACTTCAGACTTTCTTATCAATTATGATTTAAGCCCAACAAAAGCCCCTTTAAACCAAAGCCTTCTCAACGTGACTGTAATGTTATGAACTGCACCCACAGGCTATGGCATTATTTGAATAGAAATAAAATCTAGAAACCCAGACTGAGACAAACATTACAACAAAACGCAAGAACCATGCCCCAAATCAGCATAAAGCAGATTAGTAGGGAGTTACTAATTCCCTCCTTTCATTCATTAGGCTGCTTCATTTTGCCACTGGTTTCACCAGCAGCATGTACTCCTCTGCTATGCACCATAGGGTAAGGAAAAGCTGCACTGCCACAAGTGTAATTTAGATTTGCAAGCCGTGATAGAGCTTTAATGCTACCTGGAGGTCTGCCTGGGCTGACTTTGTATCCTGCTGCTTTAGTTGTACCCAAGGGTCTGCCTGGACTTGTCTTAAATCCAGCTGCTTTGGTGGTCCCCAGGGGTCGGCCTGTGCTGGTCCGGTACCCTGCTGATTTGGTGGTCCCTGAGGGCCTCCCACGTTTGCCGGAGCGGTTGAGGTTTTTCTTTTTCTTCAGTTCATCTTTTGTCTCTAAGCTCCTGCCACTCGTGGTCTGCAAGTGCGACTCGCTCAAGGCGTCTGGTCTCTGGCAGGCGATGGGTTTGTGGGCGACCGCGTGGCTGTACTTGCTCTGCTGGCTGGCGTAAAGGTCGAACTGATCCGCGGCTCTCACATTGTCCTCGCTAAGGCAAGAGCTCTTGCCGGTCCCACAGAAAGCTGGATTACCGCTGGCAACAGGGTGCATCATTTTCTACCAAAAAATAACAGAGAAAAACATGTATCAGTAAATAATAATATTTTTTATTATTATAATAGTCAGTGTTTCAGAAGCAAGAATCTTTCAAAAGCTACCCCCGTTTTCTCAAAATTAGTCTGAACTACTTGTTCTATTTTTATTATTGATGTCAGTAAATTACTTTTTAAAATGAGTTTTATCAAGCTTTCGCTTGAGGTTTTGCACAGTAACCCTTAAAGATGGTTAAAAAGGACAGTTTAAACCATGCATTATTCAGATAGGTATAATTAGGGAAGAAGTAAGGGAAAAAACCAACAAGAGCAAACACAAAGCACCAAGATATACAGTACTGGCTCACCCACTGCGATTTCAAAACCTTTCCAACCGAATCTCATCTAAATTTTAGTTGTTCTAGTTCTAAGATTAACCTGTGACTCAGCCAAGAAGAGATAAGGTATCACTCTCTTGTTTTACTAAGTATAGGGGCCTAAAGATTTTTTGGTTTGTTTAACTGAGGCAAAATAATAAAGTGCTAATCAGTTTTGTCATCTCATGTCACAATCGGTGTCAGAGAAAGAAAACAGGTAAGGCAATCAGCAAGGCAATGGTGCCACAGTTGGGAAAGCAGAGGGATGAAATCAATCTGTAATGAAGCCAAAGGTGCTGGGTTGCAAAAATGCCGCTGCTGTCCCAGTTAGGAGAGCACGTTCAAAGGGCTGGTAATGCCAACACTGAGGGAACAACTCTGGGAAATAAAATTATATTTTCACCTATTCAACTATCTTGGTTCTACAACTTAAATAGGCTGTAAATACTCAGCTTAAGATAGCAGTATTTAGCCATGCTGAAGACAAGATTAAGCCAATAAATATCTGGCCCATCACAGTATTTCTGTGCCCTACAGCCGCACTTAGGACACCAAATACTCCTTCCCATGGTAAATTTCTCTAGTAGACAGAGTCTGGAAGATTTATTGTATTTTCCCCGCAATAGCCCTGGAACATCACCTACAACAACACCATTTACACTCTACCACTGATTACTGAATTTCTTTGGCAGTTATGAATGTCTCCTCCCAGCCAGAGAGAAAGCACACAGCAGAGACAGCCTATTTACCCTGGAGTAAATCCCCGTGCTCCTTTCTCCTGATTACAAAGATACATTCCCTGTTGGAACCGCCAATCTACCCTGGCTTGTCAAATGCACGTTACAGTGCACATTACTCTTGTGCAATTATATGAATATATGTCAAAGAGTGAAATTATAATATAGTTTAAATATTAGATGTTCTAGCAGAGATAATCCAAGTGCTACAATGCTGGTGTGTTGCACAGGGCACAGTAGAGCAAAAGTGAAAGCACTGTTACTGCAGGTGTTAACTAGGAAACAAACAACTACAAATAATTTGCAAGCCTGTGCTCAGCAAAGGACAAAGGAAGTAAGCTCAGGTCAAGAGACCAGACAGACTTTTCCGTGCAGCAATAAAAAGCTTAAGGTTTTCTGCAATCAGCAGTCCAAAAAATGTTACGTTACCTTAACCCCACTGGAAAAGGGCTGCAATATCACAAAAAATACCTGAGACTTTTCATGATACGTAATTGCAAACATGAGGGTTCTAATAAAGTCCTTTTGCTGAGGAGACAGGGAAGCCCAGCGGCCCTGAAAGGCTGTTCAGCTGTTTGTTGGTACTCCAGAGACACTCGGAGTGGTGGAGCATCATTCTTGTCTCAGGACTCATTTTAAACACAGGAATACTGGCTTTGGCCCCAAAAAGCTGTTCCAAGCTCAATTGCCACAAAGAAGCATCAGTTCAGCTGCCCAGTACCCAAGGAACACACCAGAGCTGGGAGAAGGCACTGAATGGAGCAGGGGCCCCTGGTATTTCTCATGAGATCAACCACTGCTCGGACTCGTTCCTGTCTGTGTTGCATTCTTACTCTCTGCTTTTTCTCCTCCTTACACTCAGGGGTGGGGGGGGATTTTTCCAACAGATAGCATCAATCTTTCCAGGGGAGAACCATCACAGGTACTCCAAGACAGTGAATACATTCTGCTGCAGCTGCCAAACGCTGGAGCTCCATCCCCACAAGCATGTGTTTTGTGTCTGCTGTAATACCACTGAGAGCTCTCAGTGAACTCTAACTTCACACACAAGTCCTGGCTGGTGCTGCTTTACCTTCCATCTGGCAACAACCAGTATCACTGGAATGGATGAACGAAGAAAGACGTACCAATCAGTAACTGTTTAAAACTTCTTACAAGAGGAAGCTTAAATAAACCCAAAACTCGGTGAAAAGCTGCCAATAGGATTTTTTTTTAATGCTTTCCCCCCTCCAAAACCGTTTTTCATCAAACCATGAAAATTTCAAGTAGTAGCCAAGGTTTCTATTCTGTGTTTTTTGATTTAAGACTTTTTTTTGAGAAGTTTTGAAAAGGAAATCTGTAATCGAGCTTAATTACCCTAACATGGCCATCTCCAGCACAGCTTTACTTCATTCACATTACAGCAGGGAATAAAAGAATGTAGTTAGTCTATCTGTAGAGTGGAAGCAGGTTTCTTGGCAGGGAGAAATACAGTATAAAGGAGAATTGGTATAAAATGCAAAGCTATGCCAATTTAAAAATCACACTCCAGCTAAATTGTATAGCCAAACACACACAACTTTGTGTGCAAGCATTCTTGAGTAAAACCCACCAGAAAAGTTTCCAACAAAATAGAACTTGCTTGTTTTAAAACCTGTAAATAGACACATAAAAATATTTGCAACAGTTTACTTAAATCAGTTTTTAAAACGATTCAACTGACTGGCTGAATAAACAAATAGTTAAGATGAGGCACTGCAGGAAGGAACTTCAGTCGTATTCCAAAATGAATCTCATTGGAAAGTGACTGTAGAGCATTTGGTGTATGGATCTTTTTCTGTCTGGTAATTTATATCTACAGAAATGCTAGGAAAGGGAGGAGACAATGGATAAGATGGCTTTGGGAAAAGGGAGGCAGCACTAGAGCTTCCCATGCAACAAAGCATAGAAAGCACAGAAGTTCCACCGCTGCTAGAAAGAAAGGGGACCATCCAGCTGGGACTCAAAGCTGTGCTGCAGGGGGATGTCTGGACATGGCAGAGACCCCTCCCTGCACCCTAATTGCAGGTTAATATACCATACAGCTCTAGTTTACAGCTGCTAAGGCTCCCAGGACTGATATGGCCCATTGCTCTCCAGGCTTGAAACCCTGCAGAAAATCCCCATTCATGGCTTGTTCACTACACAAAATTTGAAGCTCAAAGCTACTCAAATGACCTTACATAAAATTACATTACACAGCCCTCTTGGGTTGCAACGTGATGCTGTCTTTGGCTTTCAAACATCAAGCCCTTTGTCTTCTTCATGGGCAGAATTCAGCTGCGAGCACAGACAAGGTGAAACCTCTGATGAGCAGAGAAGCTCTCCAGTCCCCCAGAACAGGCCCTTGCTGAGCAGCTGTTTTATACTGAGCACTGGGACCTGTGACCCACTATCTGCTCTGAGCAGAATAATCAGTTCCAACATAAGCAGCACAACTGCTCTGCTCTCACCCAGCCCAGCCTGTGCTCCGTGGCCTGGTGAGCTCCAGAACAGACCTGACTCAGCAAGTGCTTCTGACCTCGGATAAAACACACGAGAATCAGAGCAAAACGAACAGAACTGGAAGCACATCTATATTACAGCTTTCCAAATGATGAACACCAGGAAAGGTAAATTCCTCTTGCCAGCAGGACAATTTTGTTTGTCATGTATTTTTCAGAGGTTTCCAGCGCTGAGCTTGCAATAGTTTCAGCAGGGTCGGGGGAGCTGCAGGAGGCTGTAGCAGGACATTTTCATCACCATCCAACACACACACAAAGTACGTGACAGCTACAGAAGGACACGAGCAGCTACAAGTATCATTTGTGCCCAGCTCTCTGCAGGCCTGGAGTGAGCACAGGCCAGGCTCTGTTCGGGGTCTCCATAAAGGGCTCTCTGTGCCACGTTCCTCGGCACAGGGGCTGCAGGCCCTGGGGAGCTGCAAAGGGCTCCACTGCTTGCCAGGGGGGTTTGAGCAGCAGCAGCAGGAATATTATCCCTTTCAAGACCGCAACAGAGATACGGTATCAGTTCTGTTCTTCCCTCGTAGGACAGCATGGGGGAGAAATCCTTTCATCACTCACTGAAAAGAATGAATTCTATCAGTTTAAATGTTTTTTCCAGTGTCCCTTTTATTGTCAGCTCCTTTTTTACATGATAACTAAAGTAGGGCCTTACCCAATTTTTAAAACCCCGTAACTGCTTGCTTTCACGAAGTTGCACCTTACTCTGAGTATTCCTATAAACGTAAATATTTTTAAACTTCTAAGTATGAAATTCTATCAGTGGCACAACACACACTGTAACACCTGAACCTACACCTGAAATCTAATCTACTTGTGAAGCTCGATAACCAGTTTCTCCACACTGTGTTTATGAAGCCCTTTCTGAAGTTGGTGCACAATGTGATTTTTCTCACCATCTGACACTAGGTAAAATATATTAAAAACTGCCAAAATATAAGAAATAATCTCTTTACAGCAGTGACTCGCTAGAGCTACTAATTAAAAACATGTGACTGCAGATTGAAGAGTCAACACAGTTCTGCGAACAGTTTCTATCTCAATTACTCTTAGTGCAAAAACACTAAGAAATTAAGAGTTCCCCAAGCAATACGAGAACTTACAAGTACGGTCCTCTCCCCAGTGACCCAGGGTAATTTTCTTATGTGAGGTTAAGGGAAGAGTTATTTGGAGCTGCAACACCCACCCCCTTCAAATTCCTCTTCCCCAGTCATGCCAGGCAGAGGGGGAGCCTTCCCCTCACCAAGGTCTGTGATTCCTGCTCCTCACCAGAGCTGCAGCCCTGGGTGCTCCTCTGAGCCCCTGGAGTTGAAGGGGTTTGATTCAGATGCTCTTGGAGGAACAGTGCTCTCCACAGCCTAAGCACCAGCTTTGTCAGACAGACAGAGCTCAGCTGCTCTCACCAAGGCTTGGTGCTGGCAAGCACCCGCAAGGCTGAGTGTCAACTAAACTCAACTTTTAGGGTTCATTCATGATTTGACTGCAAAACCAGGCAAACAAGTCATCGTTAGGACTTCTAACCCTAAAAACCAAATAACTTGCATCCAAGGGCAGAGTTTCACTCAATGCAAACATCAGCAAGGACATCAGCTGACTTCTTCCCACCCCAAAACTAAGATCATGTATGATGATGAGGAACAGGACACTTAAAAGGGTTAAGACAGCTTCACAAAAATTAAGGAAGATGGTATCAATGATTTAATTACCTGTGCACCTCCAGTTACACTGGCACAACTGAGAGTTTGGTTTCATAATCAATAGAAACCACTCTGAATCCACACTTTCTGAACGGGACAATCTTGCCCTTTCCTCTTCTCCCACATTCCCATTCCTTGTGCCAACACTAACTATTGTGCAAGAGCAGGGTAAATCAACACCAGGGATCTCATCCAGGTGAAAACTAATCCAACAAGAAAGCAAAAGCAACAGTTTGTGGGAAAGAAAGGAACAGAAATGCACGTTTCCATTAGCACAGAGACAGACTGAGGTCCCAGGTCAGCCTGGGTAACCACTGGTTACCAACTGGCTGCCACTGACCCATTCCCTGGTCCCTGTTTCTCAAAAAAATAACCAACCAGGCCTTAAAACCATGGTCTTAATGGAGTTGCAAGTCCTGGATGGCAGCGCAGGGAATGATGGTTGGGGAAAAACCCCACAGCTGGGGATGGAGCAGCACAGCCACCAGCCCAGACAGACTGGCTGTGGAGAGCACAGCGAAACTGCACCCTGATTATTCTGTGGTTCTCTAATTACCAAACTTCAAGGCAAACCAAATATGCATATGAATGATGGAGCAGGTAGAGGTGGATCTTTATAAAGGAAGGATTATTAGTATTTGTGAATTGTCCATTCACCTCAAGGAGGTATTCCCAAGTAAACTGGAGCAGCCCTTGCCACAGCCTAGAACAAGGGCTTTGAGGAGCTGGAGATGCTTATTCATCTCTGTGGGTGTTCTCGCCCACCCGCTCCTCTCCTGAGGGAACAGACCTTGCTGCAGTCTAGAACAATAGCTCCGAGAGGTAAGAGGTGCTCCTTCATCTCAGTGGGTGTTCTCACCTGCCCTCTCCTCTTTCCCCAGCCTGCTCCCACCAAAGGGTTCAGAAGCTTAAGAGATGGATCAAGCTTCTCCTTCCTTTTTCACAGTGTTTCTCTGTGACAGGACTGGTACAAAATGCTCTGGACACCGGTGCAGACCCCCCAAGAGTGCAAAGGGCTCTGGACACCTGTCCACACACCCACAAACACAGCCAGTGCTGCACGCTTTTGTGACACTGCAGAAAGGCAAAATCCATTTATTGCATCAGTTCAACAGTGGTCAGAGGGCAAACACGCACCACTTGTTTTGTCTAAAGTTGCATCGAAAACCTGAAGGATATGGATAAAGACACACGTGCACACACACACAAAAAAAGTTGTAAGACAAATTGTGGTATCTGAAGATTGAAATAGAAATAAGCGATAATTCAATAAATATATTGAGTGCTCCTCCTACTCTTTCATTTTACAAAAATAAGAACCACATGGATCAAAATAACTGTTACTTTCTTTAGAGAGATATCCAGAGAGAACTACACGCAAATTAAAGGTGCACCTATTCACAAAATTAATTGCCCCAGAAGGACCGCACACAAACAAGGAGGAACTAAACTATCTGTAACTATCAACAAGAACACACAGCCCTGCCACGCAAAGAGGCACAGCAGGAACACAGCGAGGCTCTCCAGGTACCCCGACCTGCAGGTGAGCCAAGGCATCCGCTACTTGGGCACGCCAGGAAACACATCCACGGGCTGGACGAACACATGCAGACCCCGCACGCCAGTGGGAACACGCTGCAAGCGAAAAGCCCCGCACACCCCCCCCCATCCCCTCGCCCGGGGCCGTGGGTGCCGCGGGCAGCGAACAATCGCAGCCGGGAGCGGCGGGAGGGCCCGGCCCAGGGGACAAAGGGGCGGCTCGGCTGCCCCGGCCCGGCGCGGCCGCCGCGGGGGCACCGCCCGGGGGTCGCGGCCCGCCTGAGGGGCACGGGCAGGGCCCGGCCCTCGGCCCGGGCACGGCCGGGCGGCGATGGCGCAGCTCCCCTCGCACGGCCCCCCTCACGGAGCTCTCCCCCGGCGCGGCGCCGCGGGGCGAGGGGAGCGCGGGGTCCCCCGTCAGCGGCGGGCAGGGCGCGGAGCGGGGCTTTCCTCTCCTCTCCTCTCCTCTCTTCTTCTCCTTCTTCTCCTCCCCGCTCCGCTCCCCTCCCCCGCCAGCCGCGGCTCCATCTTGCCCTCCCGCCGCCTCCCCACGGCGCGGAGCAGGGTCCGGGGCGCTCGGGCCCGGCCCGCAACTACCTGCGGGTGCTCGGGGCGGCGGGCGGGCGGCGCGGCCGCCTCCCCACACCGCGCCGGGCGCTGCAGGGAGGGGGCGGCGGGGCGGGCGCGGCGCTGCGGCGGG
>JAYRBT010000028.1:8385534-8400182 GCA_036023395.1 Myiotriccus ornatus | reverse complement strand
GGGGGCGCGCGCGGGGGCGGGGCCGGCGCGGCCCCCTCCCTGCAGCGCCCGGCGCTGAGGGCAGCGCGCCCGCCGCCATTTTGCGGGGCGGGCGGGCGGGAGGAGGCGAGGCCGGGTCGGTGTGTGGCGTACGCGTCCTGTGTGCTTTAAACATTGTGAATAACGCTCGGGACGGCGATTCCACCACACACACACAGTCCATTAGGGAATGGTTCGGCTTTAGGACTATCAGATTGCTGTACCAGGTCAGTTCTCCTTCCCTGCCGCACCCATTCCCAACGCAGCTCACACAGGGTCGGGTCCATGCACGGACTATCAGCCCCCGGCATCTTACAGCGTGGGACGTGAAATATTTCTTATTTTCGTTATTAAACGTTTTGCTCTGTTTCCCCCATGATCTGAAGAGTTCAGTATTGCAGCAGCACTTCACTACAAACCAGCCTTCATACCTTCAGGCGGGAACAGCAGCCTCAGCTGTTTCCAAAGAGATCCCATAGAAACAGGAATTTTTAAGTGCCCAACACATTTCGCCACATAACCTTCTGTCCCCAGGGTCAAGTTTCGTGAAACAATGTGACAGCCTGCTTTGTGGAGGGCTGTGACCAACACATTTTTTATCCTTACACCTTCCTGCCCTCTGTTAGCACCCTTGGGCCACTGACAGACAGCAACACATCTGCAAACCACGGGGTCTAAATGAACATATCAGTCCTTAAATGACTGACATACGGGAGAGCCTGAAAGATGCTGTTATTCAGACGAGGTTTTAGAAAATAAAAGGAAAAAAAAAAAAAAAAGACCATAAAAAAAAGAACCTGCAGCTTTTACAAATGGCTAATTCTTTTTTCCTAAGTATTTTCCTCTCCTGCTGTTGTTTGGGGAGCTGACTACTGTATTCTAACACTGTGATGTTCCATTTCTACAGTGCTTGGGAGTTGTTCAGGCCGAAAATTGCTGTGACACATCCTGCCAAGATGATGTTTCATATTTTTGCCAACGCTTCCTAACACATGCAGGAATCCTCACTCGCAATATAAGAAAGCAGCAGGGAAAAGCAGCATTTATTTAGCTTAATTTAGCAAATGATTCCGTTTATTTACAAAGCTCATCTTTGTGCTGTTTAAACTCCTGTTGGAAATGCTGCTGCCAAGGAAGAACGGTTCAGTTCGATACCTTTCTGGTATCCTTGCTAACTCACACAGGCAGAGGAAATGTAGGTTTTAATGAAAATCCTTAATCTTAACTATCAGCAGAACATTTTCCTTGCTCGGCAGTTCATTTCGGAGCAGTTGCCCCGTGGTATTTATTGCTCTGAGAAACGTTTGTGATGATGAACTTCGTACTTAGAATGGCCAAAGTATAAAATAACTTAATCATATGCTCCCTCCACAGTAGGTGATTAATAATTTCGTAGCTCACTAGAACAACTTAGTTCTGAGATGTTAATTAATTTACCTCTGCTTATGTTGGTCAGCTTGACAATTCTGTATCTCTCAGTTTGACGAAAGAAAAATATTTAAATCTGTTTCAGATGAGAAGTCTCAGAGAAGCAATGTTTGGGTGGCAATCACTCAGGCTAATGGTCATTTATTTAAAAACAATTGTTTCCACTGTAGCTAAAACTATGAAAACAAATCTTCCTGCCTAGCCCTGTATAAACATTGTACAAAATGTACATTTTGGGACAAATTTGAGTCCAGCTGTGCCCCTTTTATCTTCGCATTTTTAGGCTGCTCTCCGCCTCCACTCCTCCATACGGCACAGGGAGCTGGAAGCCAGGATTTATTCTGCAAACGCCCGAGCTCTAAGAACACAAACTTGTTTAAGCTGAGACCATATTTGGAAGAGATCTGGGTCAAGAAAAATAATCAAAGGAAAGCGCATTCCTGGGGCATCACGTGAGGAGGCAGAACGAGCACAGGGCCCGGCGCTCACGCCCGGGGGAGCGGAGGGGCCGCGCACGACCCTCGCGGGAACCCGCGGGCAAGGGCTGGTCTGACACCACCTTCACCCCGGGAACCACCTCTCCAGTGAATTCAGGTTCTCGTAAACGTGGGGTTCAATGACCACTGGCAGTGTTATGTCCATGGCAGGAAGTTAAAAACTAACTCTGGCAAGTCTCCATCCTCACAGACACAGGTACCTGTCTCGAATGGTTTTGCTGAAGTAACCACCCTTCCTTACACCTGTACACAAGCCTGAAGGACTGAAATACCAAAGTGCTCCCTCGATTCTAGCATTCTTTTTCTTATTTTAGGAAGATCTCAAATCCAGCCTTTGGTGTTTATTTTGTATTCGGCTGTTACAATTGCAGAATTTCAGCAAAACTTTTGCTTAAAAAAAAACTTTTCCACTTGGAAGACTTGAGGAAGAAAAGCTCCTAAAGATGGCACTTTGAGCCTCTGAGTCTTTTATTCAATTAGCAGTAAAATGCACATTTAAATAGATTGCACTGCTTTAATTGTACAAGTAAAATCTCAGACAGCCAGCACAGGGAAAAACTGTGGAACATGCCCAGCTTGTGCTCTACGCTCATTACATACTTGTTACAGCTTTTACAGCATCAAACCTAACAGCAAAGTAGGTCTTGAGCTGCCTGTTTAATGAAACAGAGGGTGGCAACAACGTACCAGATAGCTCAGGGAGTATAAAATTCTCAGTTGTGACTGCACGCACTTTTTATCTTGCTGTGGATTTTTCCCCACACACAAAACACTGGATTTAGTCTCTATTGTTTTCCTGGCTAGGGAATTAACTCTTCACAGTGTGGTGGGGATTACTGCTGTGTGCATCCCTGGTGGGCCACTTGCAGGGAGGGTGAAGGAGCCAGCCAGGCTGTGATCAGGGGCTCGCTCTCCCTCCTGCTGCTGTGACACGCAACCAGGAGCTCATTCAGGATCCAGCACCAAATACCTGCATCACCTATCCACCCAAAACACCCCTTTTACTCACACACTGAAAGCATAAAGCAACCTTGAAAGCTGGCAGTGGATCACCTGGGGCAGGTGACAGAACAAGCTCTGCTTATGTGTATTTGGAAAGTAAAAAAACCAACAAATACGGCATCCCTGTGCTCTTCTGAACAACTGGCAACAGGAATCCAACCAGGGCAGATTCCCTGGAGAGCTGCCAAACTGTGATGTTTACAAAGATCTTGTCTATATCCATGGACACACTTGGGAAGAACTAAATATAGCATTTTTCACCACGTCATTGTATCTCCTCCAAACTTCTAATCTTGTTTCCACTATTTTTTCCGCTGTGTGTTTGTTAATTTGAGAGTTTCTTTTCCTCTGGCTTATATGCATTTTGCTCCTGCTTTCATGTATCCAAAGACCTTCACTGTGTCTTTCTTAACTGAGTGTGAGCTTTGTCCCCTTTCCAGCAGAAGAACAAAAGCACAAACTGCTGTTCACATCACCCTACTCCAAACAGTCTGAGTTTAACTGTCAGAGGAAAAAACACGCAAGCAGTGCAAGTGCAGAAAACAGAGGAGCTATTCAGAAAGACAGTTTCTGAAAAATATACATTGAAATTATTTTTTTATTTTTGCTGGAATTTAAAAAACATTAGAATATTGACATTGCATTTAAAAACCCCAGGAAGTTAAAGATTATACATTGTTGCATCTCTGAAATCCAACAAAAATGTCTCCACCATGCCTTTTTTAGGAGATACCAATATATGTAGGAACATCATTTTGAAACAAGATTTTTAAAGACACGTCAGGCTGTCCAAACTTGCACGAGCTCTTCATTAAATACACCAAAATCTGTCGCTCTTCTGGCAAGGGACACTGTCTAAAAGTTAGACATTTCAAAGAACAAGTGGTATGAAACACATCAAACCCCAGTTCTTAAGGGAAAGAAACCTGATGTATTTAAAGGGCATCACAGGGCTTTAGTCTGAGCTTTCTCCTTCAAGTTTTGAGAAGTGTTACTGTGTGTGCTGCTCCCCTTGCCCTACTCCACGTATTAATAGTGGCAAGTACTGCATGAGGGGTGTTCTCATCCTAAATGCAGACTGTAACGCTGGTGTAATCATTCCTTTCCTTTCCTACATTGCAAATAAGGGGCACTGACAGGCAGAAAGAGTCACTTGAATTACCTGAAGTTTGGAAAGAGGAGTTGGGAATTTACACAGCCACGATGCAGGTCGTGCGATTTGTCTCCGCCGGGGTTAAAGCAGTATATACACAGCTGGTTTAAAATGACACATTTCTTCTCCATGTGTCAGTTAAGAAAAGCTTTCTACAAAAGTCCTTTCGAAAGTCATCATCTTGAAAGTCTTGCAGCTGCTAGAATGAGACAATTCAAATTGCTACTGCTTCTGCTCCAGACAAGCACTGTCCGTCAGGAATACTAATGCTTATGGGGATGAGACCTCACAAAGCAAGGTCTTGCTCATTGACTGCAACGATAGTGAATAGCTGTGGAATTCATTCGTAAATATCATTATTCATTTTTACTTAAAGCCACGTCCTAACAGCAATAAAGATGACAATCCCAGGGGAATAATCACGTTAAGTGTATATATAAGAACACTATAAAAGAGCGACAAAGTTGTATTTCATTAAAAAAGAGGTTTCTCTCTTTTTCCTGCAAATTCCTTTTTAAACTAAATCAGGCTTTCATTCTTATGTCACAGAAGGTGGGGAAAAAAAATTCAAATCCTGAAATTCTCATGTTTAGAAAAAAAGAAGAAAACTACTGTCATACTACAGAACATTTCACTTTACAAAAAACCCAGAGAGTTATTTTATTATGTATGAGAAAGACAAAATGGGACATGAGAGGGATAAGAAGAAGATCTTAAAACAAGACCTCAAGTATTTCTGCATAAGATTCTTTACTCTGATCATTTCAAGACTCTCTGACCTTAGGGGGACATTTGTACAGGGAAGTGATGTGTGTGGAACCAGCCAGAGAGATCTGTGGACCAGGAAAGAAATCCTGCCTTTATTTTGGTGTTTTATCATTTTTCCAGTATAAACTGATATGGTGTGAACCATCCCAACAAAAATGAAGCAGGTACATTCTAACAATTCCCAATGCAAATCCCAGCATCGTTTAATTTACTTAACAGTATACTGTCTGTCATAAAAATTAAAATCTGTTTATTTCATGTTCCTTCTGAAGAAAAGTATATAAAATGCACTTTTAAATTAAATCACGTTCTGCCCAAACTGGTCTGCTTTAAGACTGATAACTTCAGTGGAGAGAATTAAGATGTTTCAGGCAAGGATCAATTTTCTGTTAAAAAACGTCCGCAGGACCAAATAAAAAAAAAAAAAGAAATTCTTAATTTACAATAAGCAATGTAAACAGCAGAAACAACAGAAGCCACAAAGTTTCACGCACCAGCTGCTGACAGACAGAGAACTCCGAACACTCATAGAACTTTGTATCTTCCTTTGTTGGTTGGTTGGTAAGAATTTTGCTGCAAATAAAGGAGAGGATAATCACAGTTAAAAGTGAAAATGGATAAATGAATTGCAATAAACCCCCACTAGATTAGCAGCTGGGTATGCTGCAAAGCCACAGCAAAACAGATCTCTCAACACATGTAAAGTATTAAATCGTGGGGAATAATTCTCCTCTCCCCTGCCTGAAGGTGCTGAAATTAGGAAATGTCTTGGGACCCAACTCTTTGAGGGGTCTTCATTCAAAAAGTTCTGTCAATGTGTTATCTCCATCTGCTGGCTGGATAACAGCCGTGTTCTGGCTGATTAAACAGAGCCACAGATTTTTAGGTTGTTCAGTGAAACGGGGTTTTTAAGATCTGTAGGTACCAGTCCCTGATACTAATAAAAACATATGCCAGAGTGCCAATTTCTGCAGAAGTCAATCCCCAAAAGCACAAATTAAGGCACCTTCCCACTGCATTCTGGATATTCGACTCACCAATCTGATGAGCTCCTCTTTTATAAGTCGTGTGATTTCTGCCTTTGCTTTCTGTACAGCCAGTTCATTGGCACCTGCAGACAAAAATATGAATTATCATCTGAAACACTCTCTGTATGTGAGGCCTGCATTGCTGGTTCTTCTCAGAAGCACAGCAGAACTTGCTGAATATCCTCAGCTGAAGAGCACTCTAGCATTGTACTCTAGCCTGCCACGGCTCCACTTGTGTTCTGCTTTAAGGCATATACTTCAAACAGTCATAAATTGTATTTCCAGAAATACACAGGATTAGATGTTTCCTTGAGAAAAATTCTACTCAACCACCATGACATTTGCAAAGTTTTTGTTGTAGTAGTTGATGCAATTTCTTATACCTTTAACAGCCTAAACCCACAGAATTCTATTTTCTTCTTCACACTTTTTCCCCTCTCCTCCGAACTGATTCCATACATGTTTGCTGTTGTTCTGTGGCAGGTGAGGAGAAGCATCTCTGTGATCCCCACAGATCATATGACAAAGTGTAGGAAGATAAACAAGTGTTTTTTTTAGTAACTTCAAAATAAATACAGTGGTCTGTAACTCAGTACCCAAACACTGACTACAGACATTCCATGTCTAATTTCAAAATCAGACTCACAGCTTTAATGGCAACATTTATAAAAAGAATACATACTTTCTATAGCCAAATAAATCTTTCGTTCTCCTTCCTTGGGTTCTTTGCCTGGAGGGAAGTAAGTTCCCCTGATTGTAATAGCAGCTTCAGAATATTCACTGATTCTCTGCAGTGCTTCTTTGGAGGTAACTTTCCATCTGGCAGTCTGCAAGGCAAGGATATGGGAGGATCAGCAAGGAGGAAGGCACCACACAAAATGGCAATCCCTTAGTTCTGCCCATCTGAGCAGAACCTCAAACATAACTACAGGATTGATAGTGTGAAACGTAAATCCTCCAAGAAACAGATGAGGTAGATCAGAGCAGCAATATTCGGAATGCAAAAATACTCAAGTACTGAAAAAGAACAAAGAGCTGTATCAGTCATAGTAATACAGCCCTCACAAAAAAACACCAGGCAGTGTTAGAGATTTGGAGACAAGAGAAGTCAGTGGCAGAGGGCGAAAAGATTTCTGTCTGCTAAGGAATGCTTGTTTTTCTGATACTCTCTGGAATAGGTCCAAAGCACAAGCTGAGAAGTAATCACAGATAATGTAGTAATTACAATTAGGTATGATCAGAAATACAGACAAAATGTTTTATTGGTGTAACCATATTTAAGCTACAAAGAGAGGTTTTGTTAAATAATGGTCATTTACACTTGATTACAGCAAAATGGTTACTTACCTGTGGGAAGTCATTGATCTCCAATTCTTCTTCGTATCTCTTAAAGGATTCATTTTGTCCTCCATCCTGTTTCTCTTCCTCCTGCTTCTCTATGGGTACATAATTGAGCTTGGCATTGATTTTTTCAGCCAGTTGCTCTGCAATGGTCTTGGCAGACACAGTAGGAGCTTGAATTGTGCCTCCTCTCAGGATAGCATTTGTAGCCTGCTGCATCACATCCTGTAAAAACACAGGTCCTTGTTGAGAACAAGGTAGCCAAAAAAACCTATATAAACCAACAAGGGTTTCATTACAGATCTCTATGTAATATAATTGTCTACATAACAAATACACTCTCCAGGCTCCTCCTGTTCTTCTTTCCTTCCTCTAAACAACTCCCCTCACACCTGCATAGAAAAGATCTTACAGATCCTTTGTATCTTCAGCTTAAAATATCTCTGGACATTGCAGAAGACATTAACCTCAATCTAAACGATTGTATCTCACAGGCATCAGCAGAGAAAGGTGTCCTGCAACTCTGCCAAAGCCGACAAACCTAACTGTGGAATGTTATCAGTAATGAACTAACTCTTTGCCAGGGCAGACAAAGCATTTACAGCTCTGTATCAAGGTCTTATCATCATATTAGCTCACTCACAAATCCTATAAGCGAGTTAGCCCAGCACAAATGAGATAAATAAGGCAGCATGTTACCAGTGTGCAGTAACACTAAATAAAATGGCAGCCCCAGAACAAAGAACTGAACAACCTTTATTAAAAAAAGAAAAAAAAACCTGGTTTGTAAAAAGCCTGACCTTGAAGTGGAAGGGGACCATTACTTGTGCTTCTGCTCCAAGATTCTTCTGGGCATTGATTCTCAAAGCCAATCGTTTAGCAATTTCCAATTTTTCTGCATTCCCAGCTGATGGTGTAGGAGCATTTGAAGTTCCTGGTGCTGCCATATCTTTCACTCTTTTCTTTGAATTGAACATGCTTTCGATTTGTTCATCAATCTAAAGAAAACAGCAATTATTACATCACTGCATTTACCACTATATAATCTTACCATCCTAAAGAAAGAAAACATTAAGGGGCATTGAGTTTACATGCTTTCAAAGATATTATTCTTGTATAAATTAGTAGAAGCCTGTCCAAAACTCCAACTCAACAAAAGGAACTGATGATCTAATAATCAGGAAAGTCTGAACACAGTGTTTACTTGCAAGGTCACAAAAAGGAGACCAACAAACATTAAGGAAGGAATCTAAGAAGATTCAGAAATAGACAAGGCTACTATGAATGTCTTTAAACACTGCACAGAAAAAAATCATTTGCAATTGAGGACAACTGTTCTATTTCATTCATGCAAGATTAACACCACAAATACAAATGTACTGAAAATCCTTAAGCAACTTAAATCCTATTTCCAGGTGCTTACATCAACAGCTGTATCTTCATCATCTGAATCTTGCAGGCCAAGAGCTGCTTTTTGTAGCTTCTTTCTTTCATTAGCCAAAGCTTGTTCTGTTTCATCAAATTTAAAGCCTTTGCCAGAGAATCCACTGCTTTTTTTGATCAGCTTTCCCTCCTGAAAACAAAAATATGTATTTTCATACTCAGAAGGTTAAAATCCCAATTCTGATAGTCTTAAGATTATACAAATAATTTTGAAGTTTCTTAAAAAGTAAATCCTAAGACATTCAAAAAGCTCTTCAAATTTAAAAACTGCATTTTACACTGAAGTGTAATAAAAAACTATATTAATTCAGCAGACAGAGACAATACCCTCTTGGGATTTTCTGTAAATATACATTTTAAATGCTTTTCAAATGTAGTAAAAAAAACCCTCCGTTTTTCAAATCAGAAAAACTCCAGATTTGCTCTTCTCAGCATGAGCAAGATCCTCTGAAGGGGCAAGAGCTCTAGAAATAACCATAAAATTCTGTGAAAGAGCTTCATTATCTTGTATGTGAATTCTATAGAAGCCAAAGTGCCCTTTATTCTGCAGGCATTTCTCTATCACATACCAGGTGACAAATCCTCAGTCCTGTAAATGATACTCAAGATGCCAGTTTTGAAGACACTCACACACTTATCTAAGCACACAGCGAAGCCAGTGAGATGACCCATGTTTGTACTCTGGTCAACTGGACCCATGAGCACAAAACACTCACTAAACCCAGAGCAAGGCCCACTGCAGAACAAGGAATTACTCACAGCCTTCTGCTGGTCTTTGAAGTCAGCCCAGAGCTTCTCCAAATCAGTAGGAATTGGATTCCCGGACAATTCCAAAGCTTTAATGATATCCCCAGCATACCGTGCCTGATCCTCAGTAATGAATGTGTATGCATACCCCTGGTCAACAGGAATTTAGAAGACAAGTAAGAGAAAAGCTCTAAAGACACTTTATCTCTAAATTTATTGAAGCACCCTTGCACAGATGCTGTTGTTCTGGTCAGTGAAGCTAACCATGACAGCAAGTAATAACTTTTTTGAGTGGAAATGTAAAATGAATAATGTGATTTCCCAGGGAGCCGATACAGAGGTAAACACCCAAAGATGGTTTCCTTTCAATCAATTTTGTCAAGGTTAAAAGTTTGAAAAATGAAAATCTTATCAATTTAGTAGGGCACATTTCCAACAGTGAAAAACACCCAAAGTTTCAGCCACAAACGGGGGTTAAAAGAACACTCATACATCAGAACATGTAACTTCCAACTTTCATAGTGCTAAAATTCAGAATGTAATTAAAGGAAAACACTCTTTCCACCAATAACTATCCTTTGGGAACAATCTGATCAAGCAATAAAGAAGGGAAAAATGTCAGCAGTAACCAAACCAGACCACTGTTGCACCTACTTTATTGCCAGCCCGTCCAGTGCGGCCTGCTCGGTGCACATAATCCTCGTAGTGGTTGGGGCAGCTGTAATTGACCACCAACATCAACTGTTTGACATCCAAACCTCTTGCTGCCACGGATGTGGCCACCAGAAGTTTGCAGGTTCCATTCTTGAAATCATTGATGATGCTGTCCCTGTCATACTGATCAATACCTGCAAGAAACCAGACAAATCAGCTGATTATAAAGCTCTGCTTTAAGCCAAACGAATTTACACCCAGGTCAAAACACCCTCCAACTGCAAACAACCAAAAGCATAAGCAAATACAATTTTAATACACTCACACTTTTACAGGCAAAATGCATAAGACAGAATAATAAATCTCTATTATCTAGAATAACAAAACTTTTCATTTTTCAGCTGCCAAAAGATGTTTTCCCCTTACCAAAATACTCAAAACAACAGCTGCTATTACTGTGAATCTCAAATAAAAATTTCATATAATGCTCCCCAATGGCATTCAGCAATATTCCCTGAGAGGTGTTAACTCTCAGTAATGGTCCTGTTGCACAGACACAAGATTTGGCATCTGATGGCATCTCACGGGGAGCAATAAATTGTAATTCCAGAAAACTATCGCATCTATTTCAAATTAGGAGACAATTATCCTCCCCAATTAAACAGCAAAACCTGCTTAGGAAGAAACAGTAATTGGTATTACCCAGGACCTAAGTAATTGTTGACTACTGAATACCAATATGCTAGTTTGGAGCAGCAAATATAAATCCTAAAGTTTGCAGATTACCTCCATGAAGAGACAAGCACGGGTAAGAGGCTCTCATTAAATCTTTCAGCAATCCATCAGCGTGTTCTTGTTTATCTACAAATATGATAACGGAGCCTTTCTCCTGATAGTGTCCCAGCAGCTCCAGCAACTTCAGAAACTTGTTCTCCTCTTCTATGACAATCTGGAAAGAAATACAAAAGCAAAGTAGAAAGAGTATAAACTGTATCTGGAGTCATTAAACACATTCAGGGTGCATAAAAATAAACACCAGAACAGGAGATGACCTTTTCAGGCTGTTTCCACAATTAGTGACAAAACTGCTGTTTAGTGCTATATAAACCAAGTTCACCAAAAAAGTGATCACATTGCGTTTGCAGATTAGGGTGTTAACTTCTCCTGAGTTCGTGTTTAATGAGATCACTAAACTTACAAAATGAAAGCCCTGTGGGACACAGGTTTACATTCAATATTGCTGGGAACAATCTTATGCAAACAAAGGAGAAGCTGAGCGAGGCGGGCGTGTGACACTCACAACATGCTGCTCCACGTCGGAACAGACAACGCTCCTGCCTCCAACCTGCACCTCGATGGGTTTACTGAGGATCCTCCGAGCCAGGGCCTCCATAGCTCTGGGGAAAGTAGCAGAGAACATGACAGTCTGACGGTCAGGCCTGACGTTGTCTACAATGCGCATAACCTGTGTGAGGAGAACATTCCCTGTTAGCATCCAAGAGCCGGAATCGAACTGCACACACACACAGAGCTCTCAGCTTCAAGGTTAGGTGGTATCTGCACTACACAGACTACAGAACAGTCTTTACAGAATTCCTCTTGGGACCGAGCTGCTGGCATTGGAAGACAAGCCAAACTTGCTGGATTCAAAAGGAAGTTGAGTGGCAATACACAACCTGACAACAGCCAGCACGAGTCTTAGGAAATGCAGCAGAAACCCCACAGCTCAAGAGAGAAATAAAGGAACGTTCCCAGTTTTGGAGAACTGTACAGCCTGTGGCAACTGAATGAGTCCAGGATGTCCAAAGCTCCCAGCAAGTGATTTGTCACCAGCATTTCCAACATTTTGTTCCTGTCTCTTGCACAACACTGCCAAGAGACACCAAAGACTCTGTAAGTGCTCACACAACACCTGTATCAAGGGATTACACAGGGCTACAACGTGGCCACAAGTATTAGAAACACAGATGTAAAAAACCCTGTATATTAGAGAAAAATCTAAACTATACAAGAACTTATTGAAAGCAAAACATAGAATCCCAGAACAGTTTGGGCAGGAAAGGATCATCCTGTTCCAAGCCCTTGCCATGGGCAGGGACACCTTCCACCAGATGAAAGGATAATATGTGATGTTACAGTAATGGGATAACAGATGTGAGGATAACAGAAACATCAGAGTCAGTTCAATCTGCTGCCCATATGCAGCACAACTTTTTGAACACCCATTGGCAGTGTAAGAAATAATGCAGCATTGCAAAATCCTGGGAGTGGAAAACAGCATCTTGTGGCAACATCCCTCGTGTCGTGAGTTACCTGAGGCTCAAAGCCCATGTCAAACATTCTGTCTGCTTCATCAAGTACAACGTACGTGACTCTGCGGAGGTTTGTCACCCGACCTGTGAAAGGAGAGGACAAAACACATGGGAAACAAAATCAAATGGAAATTTAGTTTCCCTCAGGAATATTTTTTTTTTAAATGTTACATAGTCTCACTATCTTCTAACACAGACATTAATTAATTTTTTTAAAAATTCACTCAACGTGAATTTTAATGTTCACACTTCAATCACACATACATTCTGGGAAATGTGTAAGTATGCACAAGGCCCTTTTCATTTTGTCAAACTCTTCTCTTGCATACCATCATAGGGCCAGAAGAACCTGTAAAATTCAGAAAACTGCCCTCGCCAAAACACATCATAAAACTAAGACTGAGCTGAAGCAAGGAGCCACATCAGCCAGTATCTGACAGCTGCACCTAGGAAAGAACATATTAGAGATTACAGCGCATGTGTGGAAGGCAAAGCCCAGTGCTAACTGCTGCAGCCTCAGAAAACTCCTTATACACAATCTGCAACGCTTCCTTGGAGCTAGGAGTAACTACTGGAGGATAGGTATACTAGTTCTAGATCACTGCTAATAATAAGCATAAAACAGAGTAAGCAGTTCTTTCGAAATGAATATATAAAGAGTAAAACCTACCCAGTAACACTACTGAATCTAAAATCAAGAACCACCCCAAAATCTGGGACAGCTGGAAATACAATAAGGAAGTTGTGGATCTGTGAACATTTTGAAATTATGATGCACAGGATAATTAGCACCCTTCCCAAACAAACAGCTAAGAGATTCCCTTTGATGAGAAGGATTTAACTCAAGGATTTAAGAATCCTACTCTCAAACGATATAAATGCATTCAGCTCCACACAACTGTGGAGTGACACCATCAAATGCCCTCAGAATGGAACAGACTTGTCACATTTTCTACACTGTCACTCAGACTTGTGCCTATCAAACTACAGTAGAATTTGGTCCTCTCAGCTTCAGCAAATTGTAGCTGAATCCTCCAATTATTTTAAAGCCATTTAGCGCTGCGTTTTTTAGGATACGGAATTCATACTTAGGGAACAAAATAAACATTTCTTAAAATCTATGTATCTATTTAACATCTTAACACTTTCATCCCCAAATAATAACTTGGTAAAATTACTTGGGAACAGCATTAATGTACCTACCTTTGACGATTTAAGTCTTGGAAGCCCAGTTCTATATGTCTTGAAGGTACTTTTTCCACAGAAGTTAAATAATGTCAACAGTTTAGTAGAGGTTTTGATGTGGAATAATTTAATAATAAAACTTTATCTAATAAGCATGCAATGGTTACACTAGGACAAAACCTCTTAAAGCTGCAGTGGCTCAGTTTAATAAATCTGAAAATCTGATATAAGGTCAGCTCTCTGACTTCTGAGCAGGTGTTTAGGGAGGGCTTCTCTGGTTTTTAAAACCAACAGATAAAGGCAGAGTCAGATGCTCTTATGGAAAAGTGGGAAACTGCTGAGCTACACCAACACAGTAACAGATCAACGGGCAGACAAAATAACCAACTGCTATATAACCTTTACCTAAGGGACTGGGAGTTAAAAAATTTGGACCAGCACATTTTAAGTTTAGCAACGATAAACATTCTCAGGAACTCCTCAAGAAAGTAGTATTTCCTGTCCTCCCAAAAAGAGTCAAACCAATATATGCTTAAACCTATTATTAGTGCTAGATATTCTCAACAGCTAGACAGTGCAGCCTGAAGAGATATAAGAAAATTCCATAAGACCATTTATCAAAATACATGATCTTTTGAATTTGTTAGAATTACACAACAAATACAAAAAATTCTCCAAAGGAAAAGGTTTTCTACTCACCATTGTTAGCTGCTAACATGTCAATCATACGTCCAGGCGTGCAAACAATAATTTCAGCACCTCTTTTGAGTTCAGCTATCTGATTTCAAAACACAGTAAACAAACTATTAATTTTTTGCTTTGTGATTTGTTTTGGGGGTTTTTTTAACAAATTTTTAAACAGTCTGAAACTTTTAAGGATTGTATCTGAGAATTTTCAAAATCAGTATGTTTAAGGCTAAGTTACTTGAAAATGCTTAAGCTTTTGCATTACTACCACTGACCCAGAGAAAGCCCATAATGAAGGCTGCAAACAACCTGGATTTATGGGAGAGAGAAAGGAACTAAATTCGCTGCAAAATGAACACTAATAAAGCCCAAGAACTCTTTGACA
>JAYRBT010000028.1:8329113-8371074 GCA_036023395.1 Myiotriccus ornatus | reverse complement strand
GTGGAGCACACAGGGACACCCTCAGCGCACAGGGTGTGTGTGTGGAGCACACAGGGACACCCTCAGCGCACAGGGTGTGTGTGTGGAGCACACAGGGACACCCTCAGCGCACAGGGTGGGTGTGTGTGGAGCGCACAGGGTGTGTGTGGAGCACACAGGGACACCCTCAGCGCACAGGGTGTGTGTGTGGAGCACACAGGGGCTGTGCACCACACACAGGGCAGTGCCCTAACCTGCCACTCCACCGACTGTGCACACTGAGCGAAAACCAGCACACGAGCACCGCTCCAGGATTCCAGAACTGCTGTGGCACTGGCAGGACTGGGAGCGTATTCAGTTCTTTCTAGCACGATGCATAATATTCATGTTTATGCACACTGAAAGTCCATCACACCTCTCCTGGTGTGACAGGTGATAAAACTGTGCCACATTCGTTCTTCCTTTAGCTGAGCATGGCCAACCACTGGGACAGCGATCCTTTCCATCAGTACTCCACATAATCGCCGTCCACATCCTCGACACCGAACCACTTCGCTCTTTAACGCCCCAGGCACTTCAATTAGGATCAGGAGAGCCCGCACTTGGGGTTCCCAAGCCCAGAGCCGGAGTGGTGGAGCTCAGCAGCAGCGGGACAGTGGGATGCGTATTGGGAAAAAAAACCCCAGTGCTGACAAGTCCAATTAACATTTCAATAAAACTGAATGGCAGAATTCCGTATTCAAAAACAGTTAAACACAGAGACCTGACTACCAAGCACATGCATTAACTCATCCACGATGAACCAGAAGCAGCAGTGACAGCAGCCCATAAAAGAACTGGCAAGCGTAAAATGGAAATGACTTTTACAAAAAGGTGCTGAAAGAATGGGATGATAATGAAGATACGGGATCACCTACAAGAAAATTGATCACCATTTTGGAATGCTGCTGAAGGCTAAATTCCAACCATCACTGTCAGCTGGCTCGTGAGACCAACTTGTTGATAAATGGTATTTATCTCAGTTAATCAAATACATTATTCTATTTTTATTTATAAGAAAGGAGTGATGGACTTGCATGAGTTCTTTCAATTAATTTTATTGAGTAGCCAAATCTGATAAATTAGCACAGATAAAATAAGCATTTGCATGTGTTACAAATGACTTTTTACAGGAATAAAACAGTGAAAATTACAAACTGTAAAAAGGAGGACAAGTAAATCCTGTCTCAAATTCAGAAGGGGGAAGATTTATAACTTCATACTGAAGATCAAATGTTTGAGTTCAGAAAACAAAGATTTAATATTACAATATTATACACTACTTTACAAAATTAAATTTACTATAAGGATTACATCCATAATAGTAAACAGAACTTTAAAATCACATTTAATGGTCCCTTAACTTAACAGCCATTCTGCATCTCTGATTAAATTCTGTTAAGAAATTAATTCTAAATAAAAGTGAATCATTCTAGTTATTGCAACACAGTCTATGTGGACTTAGACCCAAATATATTAAATTAAAAACGATAATGAAAGCAAAGTAAAATGGATGGTAACAATGTCGGCTGAACACTAATGTGTCAAATACAGAAACAGCTTTAAAAAAGTGTTCAACTAGAAAAATAGACACACCTCTACCACACATTGGCAGTGGGAGAGTTGTCGTGCTGAGATCTAAGTACCAGAGCCACTCCTGCCTACTTTTGCAGTTCATCTTCAGTGTCCTCATTTTCCAATGTTATGTAAAAATGAGGAGTCGCAGGTAGTGTGTGTGTCCATCTGCCCTGTGTTGCCCTTACAGCAGTGCAAGTGAAGCAGCAGGCCTTCCCCCCCGCGAGGGAAGGAACTAGTACAGAATTTCTTCCAAAGTGAAGAGAACTCCAAGAGGGTTCATCGGACTCGTTTATCATGTTTTGCTCTGTCAGACTTAGGGACTCCAACCAAAGTTGTTAATTGCCACAAAGACAGACATCTTCAGCCATTAGTCTGGGGCACATAAAGCAATGAGGCCACCTCCAACATTTATGTTTCTTAAGAAAAATACGGGATATAGTAGCAAAATACAGTCATAGTAACAAACAGACTTTGGGTGGGCTGTTAGATGTAAGGATGGTTTTCAACATCCAGGTGATAATATACCCAAAACACAAGGTTTAAGTCAGAACCTATGCAAGTGCAGAGGTTCCATTTATGATTTAAATGAAGAGACCCCTTTCCCCCCTGGAAAAAAAAAATCAGACTGTCAAAACTTAAAAAACCTCTTCACTATGACTAGAAACTGTGCAATTCTCTGAAAAGCTGTTCAAGTAAATATACCCCTGTGTGCTACAGAGGCAGCAGACAGGGAAGCTTAAATTGGTTCTATAATAGGCTTTCCATGCTATTTTAGCCATTGTTCTGAACTTCAGCTTCTTGTGCTCCAGCAACAAGAACCATTTCCCCCAAGGAACTCCTCCCCTGAAGTAAGGCAACTCCTGACAATCACAGCCTGAAATGGGAGCAAATGTTTACCCAAACGTTGACCCCACTGACATTTGTGTCACCAAATGTAAGTGAACTGAGCACAGTACGTTTGACCACTTCCAAGTGTTTTACCTCTTCAAGTCACTTGCCCCAGGAAGTAGGTTTTGCAAGACCTTTAAGTTTACACTCTTAAACAAAAAAGCAAACTGAGATTTCTCCACTTGCAACACTTCCACGGGCACAGGAATACAGTAACTTAAATACTGTGTTGGTAGCTATCAATGATAGCTTCCTCTTCAGAACAGAACAACTATCAGTACACTTCTATATTAAATACTTCTTGTATATAAATTTGCACTTCAAGTCTGATGTCAGCTTCAATCTGCAGCTCTGGCAGGGTCTGAGAGTATATTTAAAGCTTTTATTTGGTGCACATTGGCTTTGGACCTGGGCTCCTTACACAGCTACAGTAAAAAAACCCTTCTTTGACAACTTCAGGCATGTCTGCAATGATGCACAAATCTTCAAATGCAATATAATCATTTTGTTCTTGGAAAAATAATTTCCGATTTTAATGTCAGAACGTCCAGTGTTGTCTCTAAACATTCGGTCTGAAGTGCTGCCACACCGACACCAGCTCTGAGGGGCCCAACATTCACTTAATGTAAACAAGAGCCAAAAGTCTACTGAACATAAACCAAAAAAAACCCATAAATCTGAGATAACCTTCCTGGCCCTTCCCCTCCCACACCATTCACAAACTGAAATGAAAATCATTCCTTCTACTGAAGAAAATCAAAGCTTGCCATCTACCTAAGTCTACTTCTGCTGCTGACTCAGCCACCTCATGCAGGGCCCACTCCTGGCCAGTTTTTAAATTAGAATACTGACATATGAAAAGCTTTACAAATGCAGCCATCTCATCCAGGTTAAGCTTACCTTTAGTCCTATTAGCCATAATCCAAATGCAAGCACTGGATTCTACACTCCACAAGTATTTGTTCACTTCACAACGAACACTTGTTTCATTGCTACTTTAAAAGCATTAAGTTGAACATTGAGATGCTCTGTCTGTAACCACTGGATGCACTCAGAAAGAATTTCCCTGCAAATCATGATCAGTATTGTGAGGTTTTATATCTAGCAGCAAAAAAAAAAAAAAAAAAAGAAAGAAAAGCAAAAAGTTACAGAAATATACATTTTGAACAACAAAGAACTCTTTATTTTACAAAATGTATTTCACCTTTTCAGTATTGCCTTTGTAAATGTACTTCATGCTGCAACTACTTACAGTAAAAACACGATTTGCAGCAAATTAAAGGTGCTCAACCAGTTCCAACAGTTTGATTTTTTTTTTTTTAAGGTACAATATTATGTAGTTGCACATTTGATTCTCAGATGTGGTCCTTTATTTGCTTTAGTTCGTTGAAATCACAGTGAGAACTTCTCATCAACTGCCTCAGGCCACAGAATTAATGAAGATATTACAAGCACAATCATTCTTTACTGCAAAACCTTTCCTTAAAGAAGTGAGCCAAAGGCTAGTGTTTCATTTATTCACTTGCTGCTGTATATGAAGGAGGAATTCATAGTATGATAAGGCTGATTCTGTTCTGTCTTCAATCATATTTTGCAGAAAACTTGATTTCAATGGACTCTCATCCCTTAAAAATGAAAATATAAGTGTATGAGTGAAGTAAACATTTGCCAAGAGCTACAGTGCAATACATTAATAAAGTTACAGGCAAAACATTTCAAGAGCTTAAGGACATATGAAAAGAGCATCTCAAAGAGCCCTTAAAAATGATCAATCCTAGTAAGGGCACTTACCAGCATTTACTTTATCTGCATGACATTACCTCAAGATTGTTCTGTGACATTTAGTCTTTCATAGTCTGTGGAAATTCTACCTTAGGACAACTCACAACCAGTCATATCTGTTGTCAAATCTGTCAGGCACAGCACACACCTCATTAAAACTTCCATTAAGGAAGTTCAGTACATCATATCCAAATGCATATCGTTAACAGGTTCCTAAAGAAGCACAAAGACTTAAAACCCACTTACTTTATCACATATAATATAGGAAAGAAAGGTCTCTGCTCTCTCAGCCAAGAAACAAAAGCTCGTGTTCTGATGGATTCTGCAGTTTCAAGTTCCGGGAGATGTGTCTAAAAGGCAAAAGGTTTCATTAATACAAACAGGATATTTTTCAGGAAAACAGCAGAATGAACACTTGGAATAGGCCAACTAATTGGGCATAAAGAAAACCCAGACAGGTTTTGTGATGTATAGTTTCAGTCTTGTCTTCTTTGAACGGGCTTCAAACAGTGAAGAGCACTAAACACTCAACTGCTATCAGCAATTAGCTATCAGAATGATGATGAGTGAGCTGTGATTGATGCCTGTTTTATTGCAGCCACTAAAGGATAACTCACTAACCCACTGTGCTCACTATTTGCAAGTGTTCTTGGTCTGCTCCCACAGGTCTGAGAAACTCAATCACTGTCAGCCTCTTCTTCCTGTGTTTTCGTGGGAATATATTCTATAAAGTTTCAGCCTGGAGAAACCTCAAGAGGTAACAGCAATTATTTCTTTCCTTGAATCTGGATTTATACAAGTAGAGGGCTAATATTTGAGCAGTGGTATGTTAGTTGTGATGAAAATATTCTGGCAGCACTGTAAGGCTGGTGTTCAGCAAAGCAAGCACGTACCATGTTCTGTGGTATTGAGCCATAATTTGGAACTCCGAGGACTTGGCTGAGAAAACCCTGCCCACAGTTCTTCCCGACCCACAGAAACATCACCTGAAAGACACCCATCAACAACAGCGTCAGTCCAGCACAAAACACAGCTCAGCAGTCTCCTACACATCTTGAGTCCTCAAAAAGGAAATTTTTTAAATCTCCACCACCACCCAACTTACAGAGCCAGCATCCATAAGGTAAGCACCGTCCCTGCTCAGCTTCTCCACTGACAGCTGGAGAAGGGGTGGCTGAGGTATAGTTCTGTCATTTATGTTAAGAGCCCCCTAAAAGAAGCAAGAAGAAAAGCAGCAGTTCACATCAGCAACAAAACAGAAGGTTAAATAACAGTAGGATGTATTACACTGAATACTGAAGCTGGACCCTCTTTCTCAGTTTAATTTAAGTCATACTTCAAGTGTATAATTTACTAATAAATCCATTGTTTTATTTAGAGAGGGGTTATTTAATCAACTTTATATTGGTTAATTAGTTCTAGAATTATCAGATTTGTTATCTACAAAAGATGTGATTTCTAAAATTATTCAGGGTTTTACATAAACATTCACTGTTCACAGAAGTGTTTGCCATTTTAAAACAAAGGAAGCTGCAGAGGAACAAAAGGGTAAAGCACGTTATGATGTCTTCATGTACATGTGATTTATAGAGCAAGATAATGACATAAGGCAAAAAGTTAAATAAATTAATAAAAACCCTTCCCAATCCATCCATACCCAGAGCACAGCTTCTCTCCAGAATTCATCAATCCAGTCCCAAACAACAAATGCAGAAATGCAACAAGTGGGAGAATACGAAACATTACATTTTAACTATGCAGCTTTAACGTGGGAAACGTGGGAGCTTTTTAACACAAATTTATTTGCACATCATACAGGCCTTTGCATCAAATAGACAGATCATGCAGCAATGCCAAGACTCACCTCATCTGTGAGAGTATCCACTCTGTACAGACTGGGATGTGTCATGAGCATGAGGTAAACAAGGGGCTGGTTTTTCACTTGACACATGGTGAAGATCCGTTCATCCAGACGTGTGTTCGTCCCAGTTTGAAATGCTTTCTGCAAACAGTCAGGCATTTACTTTAACCATTAAAGCAAAGCCAGAGAAGCTGAATTTCACACACCATCTATTGCTTATTTCCAACTTAAGTCTTAGAGATGTGCAGCAATTACTTTCTTATGGTATTTTACTGCTGCTATTTTATGTTCTCTTCAATGTTTCCCATACAAATCATATAAGTCTCCTTATTCCCATTTCTGGATTCCAGAATTAACCATGACCCAGCACCATCAATCCACTACAGCTGAGATGAAATCATCCTGCAGTATGTCTAACATACACCTTAAAAATGCTACTTGATGGAACTTAATAAACACTGGAGCAGGTTACAATTGCCTCCAATGTTCAGAATCTTAAGTCTGGATTTACAAGAAAGAGGTAGTCCTGGTTTGTTGGGACAAAACAACAGCTATAAATTGAACAAGGGCTCACTCCTCCCACTTGATTTGGTCAAATACTTATGAAGTCTTTTAAATGAACAAGCTCAGTGTGAACATGCTGGTTAATTCTGAATCAAGAGGTATGAATCCAAAAGTTCTCTCTAAAAGAGAAAGCCAGTTTGTCCAACACGTAAAATTACTTCTAGAATGAGTTCACAGAAATTCAATTAAAAAATACATTAAGAAAATATTGTTAAATACTTTAAACGTGTTGCAATCATCCTCTCACCTGTTTCAAGAGTGCCAGTATGTAGAGTGGGAAGAGCCGCAGCGTGTGGGGGGCGGTGAGCCCGGGCTGTTGGATGCTCAGCACGGACGAGCGATAAGCGGACAGGGAATCTATCACTGCGTTCACCAGCGCGTCCCGAGCGTCACTCAGCGTGGCAGACACCGACCTGTCCACAGCTGAAACACAGCACACAGCTCAGGGAAGAGCCTTTTCTTTCCCCTGGCAGGAATACACTCACGTACAGTAACTCTTCTCATTTGACCGTATGCTTTGACGCATCTCAACAAGCTTTGAGTGCATTCCAGAGGAAGGGATTCCGAAACAAAGCCGGGGGCCTGTGATGATGCACCAGACTAAGCCTAAGTCCAGGTGACTACACACAGCTCTACTGATGCTTAAGCTAAGCATTAAAAACAAAACTCTTAGGCTTTCTACTTAGAAGCACTCTTAGGAAGAGGGAATCTATTCCTCTAACAGATTTTTGGTTTTTTTCTTCTCCTAGAGGAATACTGCTCAGAGCTTTAAGGATGGGATCCATGCACATCCACACAGGCTCTGAGCACACTCACCCATGTTGGCCAAGAGCCCGGTGATGGCCTGCACATCTGCCCCCAGGTACACATCACTCAGCGTTGTCACCACAGGTAAGCACATGGTGTGCACACGAATTCGCCTTTCACCTGCAGGGAAGAAAAACTGTTGTCTCCCAACATCCTTCTTTTATGAAACACTAAAATGCCACTGTTTGCTCAACCTAATTCATCATACAAATGGTGAATCAGGCCATTTCCAGTAGCTTTTAATAACGATTAGTTCTCAGTTTCTGGGTTAAGTCTACTTATTTTCAGACCAAAACTACATTTCCCAAGAAACTTCTTGGTCTGGAAGAAGCAACAATACCAACAACACGCCCAAGCTGTGATCCTGGTATTAAATTAAGCAGTTTGAGTAAGTTACTGCAGCTGATAAATGGACACACAGACTCATGTGAGCGCTGCAGGTGACACCACCTGTACATCTTACCCTTGCTGGACGTGTACAGGAGAGCTGACTGGAAAGAAACAACTTGCATATCAGTCAGACTCTCCTCCACGGACATCTGCACGGCGTATCCCGCGTCCGGGTTCACGTTGGGTAACGACAGCAAGTCTGTGGATCTTACAAAGAAGTTCCCATGGAAAGTATGGATGGAAAGCCCTGCAAGATAAGCAGGTATTGAGTCAGTTTGGGTTTCAGAGCTGTGAAATGTGCCACCAGTGTAGATGGCTCTGTGTTCCCTCTCCACGAAATACACTATCTGCAGAAAAGGTAAATATCCCAAACAGACAAGTAATCCAAAGAATCCACAAAGCCTAACAGAAAGCAGGAATTAGCAAGGCAAATCAATGCACAACAGTCAAAAGTCTCTAGATTCTAGGAAGTCCCTTGCTGAAATAGCAGTCCAACAAAATTTCCAGTTTTAACTATTGTAAAATGGAATATAGATGCCAGAAAATATACTGCAAATACAGTCTTTAATAAATTGTCTGATCCCTGGTATTGAATTTTACTTATCTCTACCTTTTTAAGCATTTAAGGTTACAAAACAGCTAAAATACCAATCAAAACATTCCCAAATAACAGCAAACACCCACTCCCTCTCCACTCCACCCCCCAAAAATCTAAGGAAGTGAATTCAAACCTTTGGTGCATCTTATCCTCATGACAGCCTCAAACCCAATTTTTCTAGTTAGGTATCTTTTCAGCTCCTTTTGCAATTTCTCCACCTGGACAGGGTTGTGTTTATGATGGTAAGACTGGTAGTAATAGACACTACCTGCAGAATACCTTGATATACAACCTGAAAGAAAACCAGCACACATTGGAGAGTGCAGACAGTTGCTGCAGCCTTTAAATGCACCACAGACACAACTATATCTCTAAGTATGTGTGTAGTTTCAGGTATGAAATAATTTTCCATTGACCTGAAATTGCAGGTACTTGGTCACTTGAAAGTTTAGTCAAACGGAGGAGAAAATAATTAAAATGCTAATAAAACTTACTCTAAAGACAATTACACTGACGGTTAAAAGGCATAAAAAGGAGGAAAATATTTCAGCCACTTATACCAGTATCACAAAAATCCTGACTCACTAAGGGAGAATAGGAAAGTAACTTCTATTCTAACTAACTAACACTCAGTTCACTGTCACTGCTCAGCAAGGATGAATTTGCATCCTGACACACTAGTTCAAATCAGGTTCACACACTACACATTAATGTAGATTCTGTGCCTCTGCCAAAAGTGCAAGAGTTACACACCCCTCAACAGCTTCACATGACTTACCTAGAGAAGCCAAGTCAGAATACTGCCCACTAAGAAGAAATAAATCCACTGCAACCTGTTGTCCTGAGCAGTCCAAGGCTAACTTCTTGTAAAAATCAGTCGATGGTGTCAGGTGTATGTCCTGTTAACACAGGGCAGAATTACAAAATATAAAGGAAATTCAAGCAGATTTATTGCCTGTTTTCAGGGGCACAAATAACTGCTTCTCCACCACTGATTACAGAGGTATCTCTTAAAAAAAAAAAAAATCAGTAATTCATCTGTATTTATATTGCCTGGTTAGCTTTTTTTGTTCTTTCTACCAAGAAAACCACAAAATGAACCCAGAACAGGAAATCCCAGAACCACCTACATGCACAGAACAGGCTGTCTCCACTTTTTTTGCTTTCCTAACCTTGGCAGTTGCTCTTTGGTTTGGCTCTTCTCGTGGCTTCAGTGCTCCCATTCCCACGGTGGGAAGCTGTGTCTGGAAGACAGTGATTCTACCTCCAGTGGGGGACATCAGCTTAAAGGCAGCCTGTAATGCAGGCCCCAGAGCACTCTGAGTTTCCAGGGACTTGGTAAACATCTGTGGCAAGGTCTTCAGCAGATCTTGGATTAGCTACAAGTGAGGGAAACACAAGTATTAAGTCTCAGAGTCTTCAGAGGTTTCTTCTTTCTAGAGCTGATTGAACTATGTAATTGTGTATTAACACTTCTAATGTTAAGGTAGTAAAGAAAAAGTCCTAGGAAGTTGAAGTACCGCCTTGTTCACAGTTGGCTAAAGTTTACAGTCACACAGATAAAACCTCTCTTTTCTGCCTCAGACCTGGCATGTGAACAGTCGGTGTTCAGGAGCATTAAGTAATCCAAGAATTACCAAACATATCCCAAACTATGTGAATGTCACCAGTTATTTAAGATAGTTCTTAGCTCTTACCTCTTTATTTTCATTTAAATTTACTAATAAGTTTTCTGGCATTGGTATAAATACATCTGGAAGGGAAAAAAAAGGTATTTCAGTTATCTTTAAAGAACACTTCCCTGACTGCATTTTCCAACCATTGAAAAAAAGCACAGTGTCAGTGTATAAACCCATGTAAATATAACTATGTGAATTTTTTTCCCATAAGCATTCCTGTGGCTACAATGCCATGTCAGAGTACCAATCGACAGGGCTGAAGGATAATCAAGGCTATTAAATAAAACCACATAGCAAATATTTCCAGTGTTCATTCCACCCTGCCCCACACATGCAGCCAAAGGTGACTGGAAACGAAAGGCAGCAGGACAAGCACTAAGCACCAGTCACAAATCTGTAGAAATGGAGCCAGCATCAGTATTTGGGACCTCAGGAGGAACCCAGATAAGTGTCCAAATTAAACTAGGAGTTAGGAAGGCTGTCTGCATGTTTTACGTCATGAGCAGCCCCAGCACTGCTCAGGGAGACGTCAGGGAGATGACTTCGTAACCAAACACACACACGTGCTACTCCTCACGGCATTACCAGAGATTAATGATCTGACCTACAAACTCCCACCACATACATGTCTTTTTAAAGGTTGTCACAACAGGCAGTCATGAGTAGATGTTAATCACAGAATTTATTTCTGCATACCTTCAATATCTGAAACTATAAGCATCTGAGGCTGAGAGAGACCTTCCTGAAGGCTGTAGAAATGGATTGTGCTGTCAAATGTTATGAAGCCTATTTTTGTTCTAGTGTTCCCAGGAAGCCTGAAAATGAGACATATGGTGTTCAACAAGATGAAATTTCATTTCTGCAGGCTTTTTTTTCTTTTTTTAAACATCCACTGCATCTCTCCATGGTTATTACAAAGTAGCTTCACAGCTACACTGCAAGAGCTTGACTAAATCATTGTGGAGATTAAAAAAAAACCCAAACAACAAGAAAGTAGCTCATAGTAGAGTCACCTAGCAGACATGCAGAAACCTGCAGGGGGTAATCAGAAATGGAAAAGGGAGAAATAAACTGCCAAATACCAAGCAGCATCTATATAAGTTCAAAGAGCATGTACTTTATGAAAAGTTTATTAGCTGTATGACTTCTTTCAGCAAATGCTTATCTAAATTTCAGCTTTTAAAAAACACACTTCAAAAGATATCATAAACATGATGTTTATATTCTTTTGGGGATTGGTGAAGCAGACAGGAGAGTCAGATTGAAAAACAAGCCTCAGAATTATCTTCTATACTGGTGCAGCTGTGATGGGAAAAAGGACTGCAGCTTTATGGTACATTTTAACACAACACTGCCCAACACCAGGGTATTTCTCTTCTAGGCAGGAAGGACTGGCACACTGGTGTCCATTACAAGTTTCTTAAGAGGAATGAAAATAGGAGATTTTAAGAAAAAGAAAGTACTTACAAGTCGAGATTGTCTAAGAGGGTCTGGCAGACTGTATTCAAGTATCCTGTCTCGATTGCATTGTGAGAGACATCAAACACAAAGAGGTACACGGGTGGCTGAGGTGGACGCAGCTGGGCAAGGAAAAGATTACCTTTAATTTTCAAGTAACACTTATCCCACTAGGTTTGTTCATTCCACTGCAAGTTTAAACTCTTAAAACAGCACACAGATGACACCTAAAACTTCTGAATGCATCTGCCTTTTATTTGGTAATACCAGAATTCCAGTTTTCTCCCAGAAGACCCACAGATACCTACGTATTTAAATACAGAACAATTCTGACATCGTAAATGTGTAGAAGTGAACTATCTGAAGTTCTCCCCAGGAGTTCTCTAATGCACTGCTTGAAGCAAAAACTGTTCTACTGAGCTGGAAAGCATCCTCTGTAACAAAGTTTTTTTCTGACTTCCCTCTGAAAACAAAGCAAAGGGAGAGAATAACTAAAAGTAAATAAAGCCTTACCATGTATTCAGATGGAGCCATAAACTCAATAGTAGCATTCTGGACTTCAGGTCTTTTATGAGGTTCTCCATAAACTCTTGTCACAGGATTATACAGGAATTCCTCAGGAACTATGCAGGTAAGTTTACATGTTAGCATTTCACACTAGTACTGGCTGTTCTGCATTTTAAAACAAATACATCTTTTGTAGCTGTTGGGCAACACTTCTCGGAGAACTACACTAGGCAGGGCAGCTATTTTGTCACCTGAAAGGGTACCCTGGGGGACCACTTGGGCTTACTGTGCTTCTCTAGTGACACCACTGCCACTGGGAAACACCTCTCCTGACTCACAGCCCCAGCAGGACTCACAACAACCCCAGCACCGGTTTGGCCAACAACGTTACAGTCTCAGAGGCCAAGGTGGGACAGGTGAACTGTGACCCTTTAAAGCAACAAGCACATTTCAAACCTACCATCATTCACTCTATAGCACAAATTGCATTTCCACCTCCTTTGGTCTAGAAAGCTGACAAAAGGGTTGATGTAGGTCCGGCAGGAACGGCATCTCACGATAATACTGGAAGTGACCACTGGCAATTGCTGGAAGAGAGAAGCTTCCTGTTTCAAGGCATCACCACACTGCAGCTGTTCACCTACAGCAACACTCTGCTTCCTGGCTAGCTGCTCAAAGCACTCTTGTGGAAGGAAGGAGCACTTCTGCATCCTCACAGCATCCCTACAATTCCTTAATGTAACAGGGAGGAACTGAGCTCTATCAGATTTGACTGGGCAGGTTCCCTTTCCAAGCCTCTAAAATTTTGACTTTTATGATGGTTTAAGACCAAGTCCTACACCCACTACAGATCAAAACTCAGGGGAGAAAAAGCCAATTAATTAAATTGTGAAAAAAAAACCCAGTGTTTAGAAGAGGCACTTTTAAATTCAAAGTCTTCTGTCTACCTGAGGACATCCCAACCCATTCAACTTTGTCAGCTCTTAATTGAGTTTAGAATTAGTGCTAGGTTTGGTACAGGAAATCAGTAAGTACAACTGATATGTGGCAAGATAAACTGTTAGCTGTGCTGTCTTCTGTCACAGCTCCAGGGCTGTGCTGTCTCTACACTTTTGGGTTTTTTTAAGGTTTGGGAGTTGGGTTTTTTTCATTAAGGAGTGAGACTTGAAGGTTTAAAAACGGTAGGGAGAAATAATTTAGAAAAATTACAGTGATCTGGATGGAACAGGGACATGTCAGTTACTATGGTAATTTTTCTGCCCTTGGTTTATAATTCACTGTCCAGCTCTGGTCTCTGGCAAAGGCATAGTTGATATTTCAGCAGATAAAGTTTTGAATATTTGTCATACCGATAAGTCTTTGAAAGGATGAAGCAGGAGCCCCAAAGGAAGTTTGGCTTTATTCAATAAGGCCTGAGTTTGAGGAATGTTAGTCAGAGTACAGCGGAACAACCTACATGGAGGACAAAGGGTTATTTTCAGAGGCTTTCAGAAAATAAATTATCATTTCAGTAGAACACTATATTTTTCTAGAGCTGGTGATGGTGAATTTCCATTTCCAGATAAAGGATCTTCTCCATCTCTTGTGAGCTTGACCCACAATACATCCTTCGAGTTCTTATTTTTTACAAATGTTTTTTTACACACAATTGAGTGTCATTTTAGTCACTCAAGTCAAAGTTAAGCCTAACAATGTTCCAAGCTGCACCACATCTTTATATATAAAGTGTTATTCTGGAATAAGTCAGAACCAGCAAAGTTTAAAAAGTTGTTTTAAAACTTAGTAACTATAAACAACCCCACAGTCATTTTCTGAGGGTTCAGCACTCGGGGGTTTCTGCAAAGTGCAGATGTGCATGGCAGGTTTGCAAATCCAGTCCAGCCTGTTTGCATGAACAGTGTCCCAAAGGCACTGTTACTGCCTCTGTCACACAAAGATTTGCAAAGCAGGAGTCCCTGGCTACACAGTTTGGTTGGTCTCCTCAGAGAGATGACTTGAATAACCAACTGCCAGCCTCCTGTCTGACATTTCATTTATTCTGTTGTTTTAAGAGGTCATTTTCAATACAGAGGTCACCATTCACAGTGTTCTTGCTGTACCTCACTTGAATGACTTAATTCCTATTTTATATCTTTTCTCAATCATACTGCCAGCTATAAAGTTTTTGTACTCCACCTATCTACAGCTGCCTTGCAAGCAACATATTTCTCCTCATACTTTCTACACAGATCATTTTCCCAGCTTCAAAGTTAAACCCACTTACTGCCTTTATCTTAACACAGTGAAGCCCAATTTCAATGTTTCCTACACACAGAGTTAAGGAATTAGTTTGTAAAGTTACATTTATAAGCAGAAATTTATACTTGATTAATTATATTTTGATGAATTATAGCAAACAGATGATCTTACTCAGGATTACAGTTGAGCTTCTGGATGTCTTCATGCAAGTTTGGGACAGGAGCCTTCAAGAGGGTGGTTGGAAGAATATTTCTTTCTTGAAGAAGATTCACAGGTCTTAACCCTTCTTGCTGTAGACTCAGGCCAGCCATTGATGCAGTTAAGTGATTAGTGCCCAGGGCAGGCTAGAGCCAAATAAAAATTCAGAAATTAACACCAATTATTTGGCTGAAACTCACAGTTCATTTCAAAAGTAAACACATTTCCCTTTCAGTTTGTTTTGTTCATGTATTAACTGCCATTGGATTGATATGTTTAGAATACTACTTGTTACATAAACTTGGACTTAGGCATGTAACAAATTTTTACCTCTGCTGTGTTTCAATCATCACTTTTCTTTACCCACACACACCCCGCAGGTAGCTCTGAGATAAAAACCAGACAGTCTTTACCTGGTGGAAATGTTTTGATCCATCTGGATATTGCAAAGCAGCTCCATGCATTCCTGGTGCTCCAGGAGAAGGATGTTGGTAGCCTGGGGGTAAGGCAGGGTAAGAATACCCAACACTTCTATTCATCTTAAGATTCGGGGCAGCAGGAGAATGATGAGGAGTTGCTGCAAGCAGAGCAAAGATTTATTTGCTGAGGAACTGCATCTTAGGGCATTAGCACAGCTGCAGAGCTGCTTTAATTTCTAGGTGTAAATACTACAACTGCTGTCAAGTTTGCAAAGCGCTCTCACCTGCTTTGCCTGTTACAGGCAAAGACATGCTAATTGTCAACGCTTCAAATTTCCTGTTCAGCTTCAACACAGGCACTGAACCAAGTACATCTGTTTGTACATAAATGCTTAAACTTCTGTCTTTCCCAGTCTCTTAAAAGTTACGTGATGATAACAACCACTTTCACTCCCCAGGCCTTACCCATGAGGCCACCACCTTCTATTGCATCGTAGCTGTTTTGCACCACAGACCCGTCACTGGCAGCAGATGCAGCATCACCTTTTAAGGAAAACAATCAGAAAAAAAAAATTCACAAGTTATGAAGATATTTTAATGAGCTAACTGCAAAAAAATCCTACTTAGGTGAGCATAATTTGGATCTACTTCACTGACAAACTCTTTCCACTGATAATTCAGAGACACTGAATTCCCTGCTCTTATACCCTTGGTCCAGTATTGGTCACCAAACAGCAACAGTTCTGATATGGTCACATACCAGTCAAGCCAGAAATTCCACCTGAGATAAAGAAACCTTGAAATTCAGAGAGTGCTCCCAAAGGACAGTTTTTGGTAAGCTATGTCTAAATATACAATTATCTATCACTAAGGAGAAGTAGGTTCTCAAATTATTTTTATTATCATTAAAATCTTCAAAGATGACCCAGAAAAAGAACTCACATCACACACTGAGTCTTCCAAGAATGCAGCAGTCAACCTGCTTCCTAGACTAAACATTTTTATTTCTCCAGGGCTATGAAAATGCTTCTTAATTATGAAGAAAATATTTTCTAAGCAAAAGCTGTTTCTAATGCATTTGATACATTCTGAATTAAGCTAAATCTGAACCTACTATTCTTGTACTCACACAGCTACCACACACAAGAACTGTCAATCTGAACATGCAACAGCTCTGACAGAACAAACTATATATGCAAAAATAAAGCTGCTGACTAGCACGTGGCCCTGTCTACAACAGGCACTAAATAGCATCCAGCTGCAATCTGTCTGCTACAGAACCTCGAGGAGTTCCCAAACAATGTCATGTTTGTGCAGGGCCCACAGGAGACACAGAAAGTCAGGTATCTGTCATCAACAGCTGACACTTAACAGCCTGCAGGAAGTTCCTGCAGAAAATGAACAAATCCAAGCTGTTTGTTTCAGGGATTTTACACAGAGGGGAAGAACAAGGTACAGCTACCAAGGGATTGCAGGGTCCCCATTTTAGCTCTCCCTGCAGAAAAAACAATATGGGAAGTTATACACAGGCTTTGTCCCCACAGCAGTCAGGGGTGCAGAGAAATCAGAATTTCACTATCATTTTAGAACACAACAATGAAAAAACACACCACCAACCATGGGAGACATGGCCATGTTAAACAGCACTTGGAAATTAGTTAGTTCTTTAAATTTTATTAACATCTTTCTATAAGAAGTATTTGACTTCCTGCCACGTCCTTACCTGCTCCTTTCAGATTAAATTATTAGCTGTATTAGTACCAATTTTACAATTTGAGCCTCTGACAGAACAATGTGCTTGACCTCAAAGGGTGCCTATTACAGCAAGTTGCCATGTTGGAATTCAACAGAAAGAGCAAATGATTTCTTACCTTCTCTATTTGCAGCTGAATTTAGCAGAGACTGTGCATTAGGGGGTCCTGCTACTGCTGTTGGTGGCCTTGGTGGACCTCCAACTGGTGGGGGTCCTAAAGGTGGCCTTGGAGGGTGGAGTGGAGTTAAAGGCTGAGTCACTGGTGGAGGGGCAGATCCTGGAAAGAAATTAACCTTTAGGAAGAGTTTAACCCAGCTGAAAAAAGTCACCTACGTTTTGTTACGAAAACACACGGCCTGAGCTCTAAACATTCCTCTTATTCAGAGGGTAAACAGCATGAGATACATAAACCCTAACGTGTGCAGAGGGTCTCACAACTTCAGGTGGTTTCTGTCATGCTTTTCTCATGCTGGCTTCCTGTGGCTGTTGATCTGTCATCTTTTTGTTGCTATTGTTGGCAAGAATTTCAAGAGGTACAGAAAGCGTCCAAAGTTCATCACTGATTCTGGAGTGATCACCAAATGAGCTAAATTAGAAGCAATCATTGTTCTACAAAAAATACCAGGGAAATCGCTCAGGAGGATTCACTATTGAATGGATATAAAAATTGGCTTATTCCAAACACTTGCTATCATTTCATATGCCACTTGCCAAAATCTCCCAGCATTTTCCTCACTAACTACAAAGTACAAACTGGTTATTCCAATTCAGTGCCAGAAACAGTTTCATAAATTTTGTGAGCTTAAGACATTCTGAACAGCATAACAAAATTAGACAGGCATATAACAAAAAAACTAGCATCAAGAAAAGTCTCTAAGTGCTGAAAGCACTTCACAAGGAAAATTATTTCTGTACTTAATTCCTGTTTGTGTGCTCAGTCAGAAAAACCTCTGTAACAACAGACAGCAGTTTGGCAAAGAGAAACCTGAGTATTAACCGTGTTTCCACAATAATCACAAGTTGCATAATAGAGCTATTTAGTGTTAGAAAAGCTTTTACCACTGCATATACCAGCAGTCAAGCAGCAGGAACAAAGTCTCATACTTTTTAGAGTACTGTCTAAAGACTGACAATTATCATCAAATGTGAAAATTGCAAGTTCGGAGGGAGGAAGCTTTTCATTGAACTTTTCATTTCAACAGCACAGAATGCTTTTCAGTTTTCTTTCCAAGCTGTCCTCTAGTTTTTTGCATCAACCTGACTTGGGCTGCTCAGAAAACAACCTGAAACAAGTGATTACAGAAAAGCTAACCATGCTAAAAGAAGCCCAAGCTAAAAGAAGACCATGCTCACTAAACAGAACTACAGTTTTTAATTGTGAAGTCCTGGACTGAAACATGTTAATGCTCCAAGAGCCACCCCAAGGAATGGTGAAGGTCACAGAAACACAGTGTCCCAAAACAATGAGACACCATCCAGGAGTTACCTGCTTCAGCCAACTGAAACACCCAACCTGTGCACAGAACCTCCATTTCCACCCCACAGAAAGCACCCCAGTATTTCCGATGGGCGTATCTGCTTTGAGTCTTGTTCCACGAGCTAAGTGTCACTGCAGAGTCAATTCTATCCCCTTTGCTTCAACAGGACACTGAGAAATGGACACTGGTAAGACACCCAGAGGTGATGGTTACCTGGCTTCACGTAGCTGTTCTGAAGCTGGGCACCTCCCGGAGAAGCAGCATATTGGTAACTCCCTGGGGGATTTGTAGTTCCCGACAACGACGACGGTGGCTGAGCTGACCCTGTCCCATGAGCCAAATGGCTTGTTTGAGCCCCAAGTGGCTGACTCACAGGAGGCTGGCTGTACTGCCAGTTTGAAAGCACCGGTGGGCTGGCTCCAGGGGGAAAGCTTCCAGCAGAAGATAGAGCAGCTGAGTTCTGTAACGCGGGCGGCGGCAGCACTTGCGGAGCAGGACCTGTCTGTGGTACTGGTGACCCGGAGAACGCCGACACTGGGGGTCTATTCAGAGTCTGGCCAGGTCCTTGATAATTGTTTAATTGAGAAACATTCTGAGAGCCACTATAGTTATACTGTCCAGGAGGCTGATGTGGAGGAACCTTGGCCGGCGCCTGGTGGGGGTACGGTCCTGGAACCGCAGGGGTGTATCCCTGGCCGTCGGGTGAATGCATCAGCGGGTTCTGCACGGGGCCTGCAAGAAAGAAAACTACACTCTTTAGGAAGTCAGCGTGGTGTGTCACTTCTGAAAATAGGAGATGTTTTCCTTAGGATTTGATGAGTCTCCAGGCCATTTTTCCTTTAAACAATCAGGTGTGACAGAAGTATTGCTACGGGGGACATGAATTTGGCAGTATTTAGATCTTTGTTTTGTTTTACAGTAGCCTTGCAACCACTAAGCATTCCAGTACCATCCATGCTCCTGGACTGAAATTCACACAGGATACCCCTTCAAAAGCAAGCTGACCACCGAGGAGCACCCTCACACGGCTGGCAGCAGCACATGAGCAGACCGAAAGCGGAAGATCCATTGCGTAATAACTCCATTTCACATGATGACTGACACCTACGTAAACTTTAGCTCACCACAAAGACACCACCAGCCAGCTCCAGCATAGGTCACCATGCTACTTCTCAAGTGACAGAGTTAATCTATGAAAGTTTCTGCAGTTAATTTTAGTAAGAGAACTATTCACACACACACCTCATGTGAGCGGCCAACTGTCCCCAACTTGGAATGAAAGGTAAGTTTATCAGAAAATCATTCACCAGTCAGGAAAATAAAACTTGATAGGTTAATGATGCTCTTTATGCACTTGTGGGTTGGTATAGCTGAACTGAGTTTTACTCATTTGAAAAAAAGAAGGTTAATAACTCCCAAAATAGTAACCGACGCCAGCAAGGGCATCATCAGATTTCTGCTTTACAGGGGAACACAGGGATACAGAATCCCATGAGATTTCCACTGCAATAAGAGCTCCATCAAGAAAAGTACTACTACAGGTTGTCCATACCACTGCCACAAAACAGACATCCTGAAGAAAGATTCCAAATTTTCCAGTGAAAACCTTTGGAGCACAATGCATTAGATACTGCAGGCCCAGCCAGCCACGAGTCCTTCAAAATCACCAAAACACTTCCCAGTGTTGTATCATTTTGTTCAGCCAGTCACTCTGTGGCTCTGCTTGTCCTCTAAACACACAGCCTGAATATTGGAGACATTCCACATGCACAGTTACACATGTGAGAGCAGAAAAGAACCTCTTTACGGCTCAGAGTTAAGATTCTTTTCTTTGCCACCCTGTACTGTTTCCCAGATTTCCAGATTTAGTTACCATTTGAATGGGTTTTTTGAACCTAGATAAACAAAAGCACTTAACTCTCTAGACCAGAAATGCCTGCAGGATTCAACACTTAAATTTAAAAAAAAACATGCCAGAGATATTAGCTTGGACAGTGGATATAGATATATAGATATCTATCTCTATCATGAGTACTGGAAACAGTTGCCACCAGAATGAAGTCACAGAATTTCATTTAACATTAAACCAGACAGCTGGTTTCCTACTGAAACATTCTAGTTCAGTTCTGAAAGGTGAGCAAGTTCACATTTCCACGTTAAAACAACTTTGAACTCAGGCTATTCTAACAATAAATTAATGCAGAATACACTGAAATTCTCAGTCAGGACAAACACTGCACTGGTCATTCAGCTCCTCAATCCCTAGGAAACCTTAGGCTCTGGGTCACAGACAGGTGTTAATTCAGGGAATATTGCACAGATCCACACTAACTGCTGCAGTGCCAGTGATCTCATCCTCACTCCTCTGTTATTTGTGCATCAAAAGTACACACCGTCCATTCCCCACCCATTAACTTCAACACACAATTTATGATTCAGTTAGGAAATCCAGTTATAACCTACTGTCCTTACCATGCTGCTCATACATCTTTGCAATCAGTAATTCTCTACAATCAATGGTGGCTCACAAAGATGTAAATGCTGTTGTGACTCACCTCCAAAAATTACCCTGCAGTGTATCAGATGGGTTTGCAACAATCGATTTACAAACCCCACTGTCAATGAAACTTGGTAACTTTAAAGATGATGGGGAATTCTTATGTGACGCCAAACCTTCTCCCTGCATCCACACACACACACTGATACAACAACACTGCCATAAGCTGTATGAAAAACACAGAACAAATACTAATTAATTTCCTAACTTGATTATTCACCTTCAGGCATGACTCTGTAGCCCAGACAGGAATCAAGAGTACTTGCATTGCTCTCTTTTGCACTGTTTTCCTGCTTGGGGATAAATCACAAGACAGGTGATATCCACAACTGACCAATCTGATATTTTGTATGGCACCTTACTAATAATAATATTAAAAAAAATATAATTCACCACAGCACAATGTTTCAAATTTCAATTCTTAAAGTCAGAAGGACCACAAGAAGTCTTGACACCTTCGTGTAGTCCATGTTTCCAAGACAAGCCTGTATAAAGCTGCCAACAAAGCTAAAGAAATAGCACTGAGGGGCAAACCCCCTCTACAAAGGGCTTCACAGTGTACAAAAACTGCTCAGGCCTCGCTGGTTTGCTGCTGCCAGACTCCCATCTCGACCTGCCCTCTGCTGAGACCCATCAAAGAGCATCGGGGCCCTACAGCTTCCCCCAAGCGCTGCTGGTTTTTGTGAAGCCAAGAACAGACAAGGAATTCTGTGGAGGCTGAAGAGCTACTTCACCTGCCCAGGACACTCAAGAGACCAGAGAGACCAGTTAGTAACAGAAGAAAGGCCACCTACTTAACAGCACAAGACACCTCTAGAGCAGCAGAAGGTCATTCAACGTTTCTAAGAGCTCAGGAATGGCACCAGAACATTTGTGAATGTTGCCTGGTGGTTTTGTAAGGCCAGGATCCAAGTCATGTTTTCTGCCACACACAGTGTCACTGGCCCCTACTCCAAGCCAGTTCTTGAGCACATCACTTTCACCAGCCACAAGCTCTCCAGCCTCCAGGGAGATGAAAGGATAAACCCTCTGGAAAGTTACATCCCAAGAGATGCCACGGGATCAGTCACCACCAGTGACTCCAACCCACCGGTTTCCAAACCCTTCTAAAGCACCTCATAAAGTGCCACGTTAAGATACCACATCAAAAGAGCAAAGCAGTTCTAAAAGAATTGTTCCTTCTTGTTTGCACTTCAGATCTATCAACCGGAAAGCAAGATCTAACTGGAAAGCAAGCCAGAAACCTGCAGTTAAATGAGAGCAGAATCCTGGCCCTATTAAAAGCCAAACATGAATGAAGGAGAGGAAGGTTGTTGCCAAGCAACCCGATGCTCCAGCTAAACAATTTCCTGGTCAGCACATGGTGCTGCTCTGACAATTCACTGCCTAGGTGGACAGGCAGGGAGTTACCTGCAAACAGCTCAGCAGGCAATAAGCCACAGAACAACCCCTCATTCTGCTGACAGCCTTATTTCCTCACAGACCAGCCCCACTACAGCACTCTCAACAATGTTTTATAAAGCTGTCAAAGGTCAAGGATCGCTGCACCTCCTCAACATGTATTTTAAACAGTGCTAAGAGCAGTCCACGCTTGAGCAATCGGATTTATTTGAAAGGCCAGCAACCCAAACCTTACCTCTAACATACCCTAACAACTGTTTGATTTTTTCAGCTGGCATTTGCATAGCTCTGCATTTCAGTTTTTCACACACCTGACAGCTGAGTAGCCTGAAATTCCTCTTCCTCCGACTGCCTCTCCAGAACTTCCATTACGTGCTTAATCTGACACCAGGGAAATCAGCAAACTTAAAGCACTGCCAGCCTGTAAATCATCCCACTCAGTCGCTCCATTAGCTAAGGCTCCCTTTGTGCAGGCTCTGCTCAGACCATCAGCTCTCAGAACACAGCCTCTCTCCCCACGCTGCTCTCACACACTGCCCACTGCCTCGACCCCAGAGGCAACGCCACAGTTATTTGTGAAATGCCACTTTGCTGATGACTTTGAGGAAAAGCAATAAACGTGCCGAGAAGGAGGAGGGGGGAAAGAAAAATCAAAAGATCTCCTTATAACTGAGCTGCTTATGATGCAGCAGAGCTACTGAGACACACGAGTGTATAATTAAGGAAGTAAGAGCAGAGGATGTGGGGGGTGTGTGTGTGCGTGAAATCAGGAGACACAGCAGCACAGATTTGCACACACACAAGGAAAACAGATACAGAGAGAACGCTGCCCTTGTATGTCTTTATTCCTAGCTTAGAACACCGGCTATAAGTTGTTCGGTTTCACCTTCGGTATCCTAACTGTGAAAAGGTGTATTTAGCGCGGAGGAAAGTCACCAGGCCCTTCCCAGCCGGCAGCCCCCGGGAGCAGGTCAGGTCGGCTTTAGGGCAATGACAAGCTGCGGGGCCGGGCCGTGGCGCAGGCTGAGCTCGGCCACGCGAACAGTTCCAAGGGGCAAACCCCGGGCTGCCACCACGGGGACCCCCGGCCGACACCGGCCCCCCCCGGGGGCGCCGGGCACCGCCGGGCACGGGCAGAGATGAGAACGGAGGGTTCCCGTGCCCGGTGAGCCGCCCCGCGTCTGCCTCGGCGACACGGCGGGCAGGGCCCGCTCCCGGCGCCGCTGCTTCCCCGCGACCCCGGCCCGCCCCGCTCCCTTCGGCCCGCGGGCGGCGCCGAGGGCCCCGCCGAGCCCGGCCGGGTGTCCCGCAGCGAGCGGACCGCCCCGGAACCCCCTCCCCGCGCCCTGCCCGCGGGCACCGGCCCCGCGCCGGCTCGGGGGCAGCGGGACGAGCGCGGGGCCGCTCACCGTTGGCGCAGGGCCGCTGCGGGCCGGTCGGTGCCCCGGGCTGGGCCATGGCTCGGCCGCCGCTCCCGCTCCGCCCGCGGGCCCGGGCGGGGCGCGCACCGGAACCGCCGCGCGCGCAGCCGCACTGCCGACACGTGGCACTTCCGGGAGCGGCGCCGCGGGGCCGCGGGGGCGGGGACAGGGGCGGGGCCCGCGCCGGGGGGCGGGGCCGGGCCTAGCCGAGCGCGGCCGAGTCGGGACGAACCTGTCCGAACGCGGCCGAACTGACCCGAACGCGGCCGAACTGACCCGAACGCGGCCGAACCCTGCCGAGCCGAGCCCGGCCGGACAGAGCCGAGCCCGGCCGGACAGAGCCGAGCGCAGCCGAGTGCGCGCGCCGCGGGCGCCGGTGCCGGAAGGAGCGGCGGGGGCGGGGCGGGCGCAGCCGCGAGGGAGTCTCGGTGAGTGCGGGCTCTGTGTCTGTCTGTCTGTCTGTCGGTGAGTGCCGGCTCTGTCTGTCTGTCTGTCGGTGAGTGCCGGCTCTGTCTGTCTGTCTGTCTGTCGGTCGGTCGGTGAGTGCCGAATCTGTCTGTCTGTCTGTCGGTCGGTGAGTGCCGGCTCTGTCTGTCTGTCTGTCGGTCGGTGAGTGCCGGCTCTGTCTGTCTGTCTGTCGGTGAGTGCCGGCTCTGTTTGTCTGTCTGTCGGTGAGTGCCGGCTCTGTGTCTGTCTGTCGGTCGGTGAGTGCCGGCTCTGTGTCTGTCTGTCGGTGTGTCCGTGCCGTGTGTGTCGGTGCCGCTCCCGGGGCTCCTCAGGCTCCGGCGGGTGAGCGCGGGGCGGTCGGGCCGGGGCGGTCGGGCCGGGCGAGCCCCGCGGGCCGTGCCCGTGTCCTGCCGGCAGCGGCCTCGGGCCGGGCCGGGCCGGGCCGGGGCTGGGTGGGGGTCCCCTTGAGCCCCGGGGGCCGCGGCCTGCGCGGCGTGAGGGGCTGTGGGCGGGCCGTGCCCCCTTCCGCGCGTGCTCTGCCGGGCCGTGGCGCTGTGCCGGTGCCCGCAGGGCCCCTCGGGGGCTCTGCGGTGTGGCACTGTGTGCTCAGTGACCCCGCAGCCGCCCTGGGCAGCCTGTGCCACGCTGTGGCCGCGGCCCGGCAGCGCTTCTTTGAGCTGGGCTCCTTTCTCCAGGACTTCTTACTTAACATGGTTTTTTCCTAAGCGTGGGCGCAGCAGCCCCGCGGTGAGATGTGCTCTGACAGCTGGGCTTTGTCAGAGCCTCTGGCCTTAGGAACTGCTCTGTGTGTTGTGGTGCTGTCTCGAAGATGAGTTGCTTTCAAAAAACTGATTAAAATACCCGGAGAAAATCCGTGCCATTACCTCACTTTCCCTCTCTGTCCCTTTCTTCAACTCTTAAAATACAACACCCAGGCACAGTTTTGTACTGCAGAATAAACTGTGCTGGGGAAAGCATCAGTTTGTTCACTGAGTTTCTGAGGGATTTTGAGTTTTGTTGCCTGTGGTAACGCTTTGCGGTGTTCCGGTGATCACGTGTGAAATTATAACTTTTGAGTGATCGTATTTAGATCCTACTAAAACTAAAAACACGCCCTCGGCAGTAGACTTGGCTGTTGCTTGCAGGTTGTGGTTTTGGACTGGCCTGTGGCTGGGGTGCAGGTTTGGTGCAGTCAGGGTGGGCAGAGCTTTGTTCCCTGGCCCTTGCTGACAGTCCCCAACGCAGGCTCAGCGTGTTCCCAGCTCCTGCAAGAGCTGTTGGCCTTGGGTGTCACTGGTTTCTGTTACCTAATTACCCCATACAGGGATTTAAAACTGTCTTTAAAAGCCCAGTATTCTCTCTTGCCTGAACTTGCCCAGGCTTCGGAAGTAAGCCCTGTCCTAAGGTTTGGAAGGGAAACGAGGAATTTTTAGAAAAATGCAAGTTGAGAATAGGAGAAAAACATTCCTAGTTTCCAGGATATAAAAGAAGTGTGAGTTTGCTTGCTAGTCCAGGATCATGCCCTTCAGGAGACTGGCTCGGGGTGTTATCACAGCCGCTGTGTGGGAATTCCTCATCCCCCCCAGTCAGAAGTGGTCTCCAGTAAGTAAGCCCCTGTCCTTGGACTGTGGAGTGGAGGACAGGGCTCCACAGGAATTACTGGGTGACACTTTGCTGATGAGATAACGTTCACCAGGGTTGTTGGGGGCATTTTTCAGTGGTAGCCATCTGTTGCTGATGCTGGAAAGTTAACTTTGGCGTCTTTGTGGAGGAGGCACAGTGATGTCTGCATAAGTAGTTGGTATCAAAAGACTTACTTGGTCCAGCACAATTTTTAATTCAAAACTTCTGTCTGCTTGCAGCAGATTATTTTCAAGTGAACCCTTGAAATAGCCTTAAAATAGTATCTTTGTCTTCACGTGGGTCGTGAACAGTGATTGCTGGAGTCCTTGTTCTGCTTTTATGGTGTTTTTAACATGAGCCTGAGAGTTTGAGTCCATGTATATTCAACAGCCTCAGCTCCCCCCCTAAATTTGGCACAGCTCTGACTGGGACCTGGTAACAACTGAGGATCCCAGTGCAGAGCCACTTTGTGGAGCTTTGATTTGACACAGCTGTGAATTATGTAGTTACTTTTCCTGTGTGATAAGAGTAGATTTAATATCTCTATTCAAATATTGCCTGTGTGCCTTTACAATTAGCTGCCCATTTTTTCCCCATTTGGAAAGTGCTTTCCTTTAACTGCTGCCAGCTGATACGGAGGCTGTTCTGGGAGGATTTGGGTAGCTCTGTTTCTAGCACCACTTTTCTGGTGCTGATGGAAATTGAGCCCACGTTTGTGCCACTTCAGCTGTGTTTGTGGAGTAATCCCGTTCTCACGTTAATCATTTCAATCTCACCCCTGAAAGTTTTTTCTGTAATGCACAAAGATTGTTTTGGTTGGTGTTTTTCGTAAACAGAAGATTAATAGATGGAAAAGGTTAATATAACGGAACACTGAAGTTATTCTCACCTCAGAAACCTGAGCACTTCTCTTCCATCAGGCTGTTTGCCCTGATTTGCAGGTTATTTGAGTCGATGGTTTTCCTAAGCCCCACAGAGGCTTTCCCCCATTGGTATTTTGCTCAAGCAATAAATAAATCTGCTGACGTGTGTGTTCTGCCATGTTTGCTTATTCTTGACCTTTGCTTTTTAGCCAGGCAAGGGACAGTTTCAGTCATGACGTTGTGTAACTGGGTGTTTATGCACTGACAAGCATGTTTGATTTGTATCCTTCCAACCTGTGCCTGTTGCAGATGATGAGTTGTTCAGAGCAATGCAGACGTGGGTAAAGGTTTCAGGGTTAGTGGTGGCGAAACCAAGACACCCAGTGCTTCGTCATCTGAACAGATTTTGTTCCAGTGCAGGCAAATGTCATTTAAATATTCTCCCCTCCTCTTTCCGTGTTACCTTCGTGTGATGTGCCTGTTGTTGCACAGCAGAGAAACTCCTGGTTGTCACGAGTGTGATTGCTGGGACAGGTGCCTGGATTTGGGTCTGGTTCAGAGCCGTGTTTTGACTCCTGTGTGTGCTCCAGGCTCAGAGCTGCCCTGAAGTCATCTTTGGATGTCCCAAGGCACCCCTGCAGCTTCCAAAGGAGTGTGGCAGGAACCTGGAGCAGCTGTGCTCAGCAGTGCAGTCCAGTTTCTCCAGGGCACCCAGACTCCAGTGTCCACAGGGGTCATGCATTCCAGCAGGAATTAGCTGCCTAAATGCTTCTAGGGATGTTGCCCTTTAGTCTTTCGGGAGGTTTTCATACTAGGTACTAGTTCACTGGGTCAAACTGGTGCTTTCAGTGTGATTTAGAGCACAAGTCTGATGAGGTGCAGCTGGGGGGGCTCAGCCTGGACAAAAGGGGGTTCAAGGGGGACCTTTTCACTCCCTACAACTCCCTGACAGGAGGGTGGAGCCAGGTGGGGTTGGGCTCTGCTCGCAGGTAACAAGGGACAGGATGAGAGGAAACAGCCTCAAGTTGTGCCAGGGAAGGTTCAGATTAGATACCAGAAGAAATGTCTTCATTGAAGGGGTGGTCAGGCACTGGCACAGGCTGCCCAGGGCAGTGCTGGACTTGCCATCCCTGGAAGCGTTCAAAGGTTTTGTGGATGTGGCCACTGGGGACATGGTTTAAGTGGTGAACACGACAGTAGTGGGCTCAGGGTTGGACCCGATGATCTTAGAGGTCTTTTTCAACCTTAATGACTCTGTGATTATCCTCACTTCAGATAATGAGGAAATAAGAATGAAAGTTAGGTGATTAATTGTTCATGGCTGCACAGTGAACCCAGTGATGGCTCTCAGCTCAGCCTTCTGTTCTCGAATCTAAGCTGAAGGAACTCAGTGTGAAGCATGGTATTCTAGAGGGGTTTTTTAGCATAAGTTCTGCATTTAAGGTTGAAATTGTGGCAGCCTGTGCAGGACAGTGCAGGAGGTCACTGCCTTTGAGTGGCAGTTCCAGAGCTCTGTGCTAGGTAGTTTTCCCCATAACAGCCAAACAGACAGGTTCTGTGTGGGCAGGGGTTTGTTTGGCATCAAACTTCTCTAGATTCAAATCCACAAAACTTCTTCACCACTTACTGCCTCTGCTTTGAACTCCAGCAGCTCCCAGGGGTGGCTGGAGCACTGACCCTGCACTGATATCCCTCCAGTGCCCTCTCCAAAGTGCTGCTTTTTCCCAGTTGAAAACTTTATGTGAAGATCCTGTTTGAAATCTTCAGTGGATCATTACACATCTCCACCGAGTCATACTGAGGATAGAGTTATTTTTATTTCTTGCAAAGACTTCAGTCCACATAGTGTTTCCCTGAGGGAAGAGAAAGTCTTTGATGTTGAATCACAAGGTCTGGATTCTGTTTTCCATTTCTACACTAATTTTTAATGTGTTATGGGGTCACTTAATTGGTCCATGATACAGTTTACCAAAACTAAATTGGCTTTTATTTTTAACCCAGGACTTTGGATTACTTTTGTTACCTATGAATATTTTACAATGCTTAATGTGCTGTTCTGACAGATCTTAAATGCATTATATTTTCTGTTTATTTCAGACTAAGATTCAGATATGTTCCTATTTGATTGGATTTACAGTGGTTTCAGTAGCATATTACAGTTTTTAGGTAAGTCTTTATTGTTTGGGATTTTTCCTTTCTGCCATTCTTGTATAAAATGTCTGTTTACCTCTGTTATCTTCAAACAAGGCCGTTGGTTAAATAATAATATTTGGTTTGGTGTATATTCAGTAACACTCAAACAAAAGTTTCACTTATCAATACTGAGGATTTCCAGAGTGTGCTCTCCACTCAATCTTACATTAAGCCTTAACTTCTTGAAAAAAAACTACACTTTCTTTCATGATCATAATATGTTGAAACTTTTCTAATCATAGTGCATTTAAGCTGCTGTAGTTCAGCTGGCTTTTGTGGATTTTTCTCTGCTGTAAAGAACTGACCTCAGTTATTTTAGTTCTGTTCTTTTGCACATGAGGATATTGCTTCAGAATCCAAATAGGAGGGACTGTCTACAAAAAACTAGTGCCAGGTATTGAAGCCCTTTCTCATGTTCAGCACTGTGTTGTTCAGTGACTGGTGTCACAGAAATCAGCATGAAACTTCCCTGGCATCTGCTCAAGAGCCTCAGAAAATAATTCCCTGGCCCAAAGAGTCTGCAATCCAGATCAGTCCAAGGTGAAATATTAGCTTGTGCTTTACAGGGAGGGGAAAAAACACCACAACCAGAAGGAAAATAAGTGTCAGGATACCAAAAAAGGAACGGAAGGTGCAGATCTCGTAGGTAAAAGGCACAGTTTCCAAGTTCAAAGGATTCTATTGAAGTGGTCAAAAAGCATCTGAGGCTAAGGAATCATGGCAGGCTGTGCCACCTGCCTTTTATCAGCTGAAAGTTTAAAGTTTTTTGCTGAATGTTGGACCCTTGGCCTGCTGTCGAAATGTCAGCCAGTGAAATTTTAACTAAGGTGACTAATCTTTGTTATCTCCTCTTCCTTAGCTGTGCAGTGATTGCTGCTCCCTGCCCTGCTCCTCCATTCCTGTGCAAGCAAAGGCTAATTCTGGTGTAAGACACAGGAGCTTGAAGTGGGAAGGAGAACTACTTCCAGTGTGTCCCTCTTGCTCTAAAAGAAACACTTTCTCTTTTCATTCTCAGTGATGTTCACAGCTGATGAAGGCTGATCATAACCCTTGGGAAGCTCCCCACAGTTCCCTGTCCTGTCAGCAGGCTGATGGGATCACTTTAGGAAGCACATCATTGCACACATGCTTTTGGAATGCACAAAGAATATTTTTTAATTTATGTGTATATATAAAACCTCCAGTCTTGGTGTAGCCAATAGCTGAAGTATTGCTGCTTGTTAGTCTCGTGTTTCTGGGACAGACACTTGGGAAGCCTGAAATGTTTTGGGGAAAGCAGCAAGGTGTTACTGGGGAGCAAAGACTCCTTTATCTGCAGGCTGAGAGTGGCAAACATGGTATTGTTTTACTGTAGGTTAAGAGACTTCTGTTTAACTCACAAGGTGAGTTTCTCCTGTGATGTAAGTAAATATATGAAAATGTTTGTCACTTCTTGTTCTGTAAACATTTATACTTTCTCCTGCTCTCTGTAGTTCAATAGTTTGTATACATGTGGACTTGTGAGAAGGTGAGTTTGGGAAGTAAGAGTTGCTCATGTTTGAAAGAACTGTGAGGACACTCAACAGGACCTGGAGTAATAAAGATCATTAATGAAACAAGATGAGGAATGTGAGAGAATATCCATTTGTGCAGGTTACAAAACATGTCCCTCTGGAACATGATCCCAGAGATTAGCTGAAAGGCAGGGGGAGAGGTGAGCAAACAGCAGCAGTGTAAAGGTCTGGGCAGAGGCACCTGTGCCCCTGGAATGCTGTGGCATCAGCAGGCCTGGCTTGAAATCCCACCACAGAAAACACACGAGAGGATAACACTTCAGATAGTTTTTTTGAGTACAGAACAGGATCGATGCTTTGTTTTTAAATTTAATTTATCTTAATGTTTTACTTTGAACATCAATCAGTTTGAAGCAGTGAAAACTAATTCTGGCAGAGGATGTAGTGTTGACAAGTTATTAGAGAATTACCCTTTGATAATCTCCAACATTAAGAAAATATGGTGTTCGTGTTTTAAACGTCTTTCCACTCCTTCACAGCAACTGTTGCATTTCTGGGGCTTCAAGTAGAGGGGAGATGAAGGGGAAAAGTCATTCTTACAAAGATGACAATCAATGAAAATAAGATTTCTTATTCCTTTTATGGAAGCAGTGTCACATGGCAGCAGGTGTGTCAGAAGTGCCCTGACAATGCCATTCAGGACGTAGCCACCAGTTTTCCTGGGGATGTGGGTGGAAGTTACTCTTTGTCCAAATAACATATCAACCAGCATTGAAGAACTCATACATAGACTAGTTATGACCATTGACATTGAAACCAATTTCTCTGTAATATTCTGATTGAAGCCTGAATTCTCTTTTTGCCTCAGACAAGTTTTTTGGTGCAATTGGAGGTAGAACAAAGCTCTGTGCGGGTTCAGGTCCATGCTCCAGAGCCTGCTGTTGGTGCTGGACCTGCACACCCACCCCTCACCTCCTGTGAGCAAACTGGCCTTTTGCTGGGGCAGAGTAAACTCCACTGGCAGCGTTCAGTCCTGTTCTGCAGTGCTTTTCCTAAGAGGAGGTAACTGCATTTCCAGGAGTGACACATTCACACCACTCCTGCCAAGCTGCACATGGTACCTGGTGCAGCAGGCACGTGGCAAGTGGGAATGTAGTTTGTACGAGGAGGACAACATGGATAAAGGGCACTGCTGATAAAGTGACACTGATAAAGTGTGTGCTGGGGCATGGCTGGCCTGTATTTTGTACTGTGACTGTAACACTTTGTTCCTGGGAGCAAAATCATCTCCAGGGCTGGAAATGAACTCCCACCACTTGAACTGATTACTCACTAGGTCCTTCTTTGTTCTAGGACTGTACAAGAAATCAGGCAAACTAGTGTTCCTTGGACTGGACAATGCTGGGAAAACTACACTGCTGCACATGCTCAAAGATGACAGACTGGGGCAACACGTCCCCACATTACACCCCAGTAAGTGAATATTGCTGGTCCCATAACTAGAAAGTGTTTGAAGGGTTGCAGGAAAAGCAGGATTTGATTATTCATCCTAAGACCAACAGTGTAACTGGGAGAAACAAAGTGATTTTGGGGATGCAATCTGTAGATAGTTCAAGTAATATTAAAAAAAAAAGTGTAGGATGGTTTAGTGTGTTACATTAAATTAAAGAGGTGAATAACAAGCAGGATAATGAAGCTGAGAGGAAGAACGATGAAGCTGTGGGGAAAAGGGGCTTGCACTTTTTGGGAGCAGCTTCTCTGTGTAGCTGGAAAGTTAGAGTTTGTGTCTCAAAGGTTGCTGTGTAATTATTATCCTGGTAACCTTGCAGGAGAAAAAGTTCAACACAGGTTGAAAATGTGGATTGGTGAAGTCCAGTAAGGAGGTGAGAAACTGGGAAAGGATGTGACGAGGAGAAACCTTGAACAGTATTGGACACAAAACGCCATCTTTTTGGCAAGCCAGATGCCAGAACCAACTGTTGTTTGTGTAATATGTAGGGATACATAATGTATGAATACTGTCTGCTGTTCTCAGTGTTGTAGATATTTTATTTCACACATGCTTTAATGGTTAATAACATTTTGGTGTTACACGAACGTGTCATTGATTTTGAGGGAACGTTTTAGTCTCATTTGCTTCTTGAATAACAAAACACTGAAAAGAACCAAGAGAAAAACTAAGATGTATGTGCTAGAAGGTGCTATTCCAATGCACTGCACAATCTTCACAGGAACATAACTCTGTGTCTTTCCAGCTTCAGAAGAGCTGACAATTGCTGGCATGACTTTCACTACCTTTGATCTGGGTGGACATGCTCAAGGTAAGAGTGTGCATTGACTGACAGAAGCTCAGTGAGTTGGGCTGGAGTTTGTTTCCAGTCAGAAATGCAACCTTCCTGCAAGGGCTGACTTCCCACACTCTTCTTTGAAAGCATAAAAGACATTGTCTGTTTTTTTGTCCATCTCCACCACTTACCACAAATCCCAAATACAATTTGGCAGGAGCTGCAGTAGAGCAGGAACTTTTGTCTGATACTGTGAAAGGGATTATGTACTTTGAATTGCTTATATTTACCTTTAAGCTTTATGCTTCAAACTTAACTTTAGTGACATAATTTTTGGGGAAACAAAAGAACTTCTGTACATCAGCATCCATGTGGGATAGAGGGGTGATAACAGTAAAGGGATGATATTTTTGCTCTGTCATTTCAAGTAAAACATGGGATTGCATCCTGAACACTGGAAGCATAAGCTAAGACTTAAAAAAAAATCCAATTAAAAAAACTCTACCTGCTGCTCCTTAATTATCAATATACATCACTCTGAATTTGGGGATAATTTCCTTTTATTTTTAATTCTCATTTTCCCTGTAGCTCGCAGAGTGTGGAAAAACTACCTGCCTGCAATTAATGGCATTGTGTTCTTGGTGGACTGCGCAGATCATGAAAGGTTGCTTGAATCAAAAGAAGAACTTGATGTAAGTTTAAAGGAGCTTTTGAAAGTGTGACCTTTCACTTGTAAGAGCTCAACTCAAATACCCAGTACCCAGCAGAGCTCTGCTGTCACCTCACATGAGTAGGAGCAATTTGACCTGTATTCTAAATTCATCACTCCTTCTTTCTCCTTCCCTCTCTAGTCACTAATGACAGATGAAACTATTGCTAATGTGCCTATCCTAATTCTTGGTAACAAGATTGACAGACCAGAAGCCATCAGTGAAGAAAGGTTACGAGAGACATTTGGTCTGTATGGCCAGACAACAGGAAAGGTATTGCTCCTTTTTTCTTTTTCTTTCCCTTTTTTTTTTTTTGGTGGGTTTTTGGTTTGGTAGCAAATGCTCTTTTTATCTGGTTGGAAAACTGTTGGAAACGGAGCAGGGAACTGTGACTGAAAACCCGAGCTCTAAAATTCTCTATGGACACGTTGCTGTTCCGTTCTGGCTTCATGTACTGCACCCTCTCCAGTGTGGATGAACATATGAAAATATGCCTTCAGCACATGAAAATATGCTTTGTGTATCCCTTGTGTACATCTTACTGAGATTAGGATGGCAGGGTTAGGTTAGATGTCAGGAGGAAATCCTTCCCTGGGAGGGTGGGCAGGCCCTGGCACAGGTTGCCCAGAGAAGCTGTGGCTGCCCCAGCCCTGGGAGTGTCCAAGGCCAGGCTGGATGGGGCTTAGAGCAACCTGGGCTGGTGGAAGGTGTCCCTGCCCATGGCAGGGGGTTGGAACAAGATGAGCTTCAAAGTCCTGTCCAACCCAACCCATTCTACGATTTGAGATGAATTTATGTTCTAAAATCCAGTATCCAACACAAGTTAAGCACTGGCATTCCATAGAAACAACTGTCCATGTGTAGCAGGTGTTGTTTTCTGAGGAGACCCGTAAGTGGGAGTATTTGTGTGTCTCTGCAGGGCAGCACACCACTGAAGGACCTGAATGCCAGGCCCCTGGAGGTGTTCATGTGCAGTGTGCTGAAGAGGCAGGGCTATGGGGAGGGGTTCCGCTGGATGGCCCAGTACATCAACTGACAGCACCCCCTGCCCCGGCTGAGCCTCGTCTGCTCCTCGTTTGATCACTCAGTGTACGTAACTTGAATCCATTTGACTGTTCAGTTAGAAAAATACACCTTTTTAGCTAATGATGTCATTGATGCTAAATTATAAGTGTGGAGGATCGAAAAATTATTTCACCTTTGTAAGTTTAAATACCACAACCTGTGAGCTTTCTAATCCCGTGCAACTTCCTTTTGCAGCTTTTAATTTAATGAGTCTCCAGCACCATTTTTGGTCAGAGCAACTTTCCAGTACAGTATGTTTGAATGCACTTTTTAACAGCTTAAAAACGATGAACATGTGAAAAAAAAAAAATATTTAATGCTTATGTTAAATTTTTTTATGTACTTTTTTGAAACTGGTTTTATAACTTTAGAGTATATAACCATCTTTCAAGGAATAATAAATAATTAGCTGATGGATAATTGCATGATGCCTTACAGTTTTCAATAATACACTTTCTTATGCAACGTCATGCAATAAATTCAAATCCAGTTTTTGGCAACTTTAATGGGAAATGTTTCGTTTTAATGTGTCTTAACTAGTGAGGCTGCCTGGTGATCTGAATAGGTGGGATATTTTCCTGAAACACAGCAGGCCACAAAGTTTCATTGTAGGTTAGAGTAAGGTGGGGTTTTTTTCAGACTACCAAATTGCATTTGTTTTAGGATTTTGCATAGTAAAGGAAAAATCCAATGTGCTGCCCTTCACGTACAAATAATGTCAAATAGCTGTGCCAAAGTAAATCTTAAACTAATATTAGAAGTGGTCTTAATCTACTGGTCTCTGGAATTAAACCCCTGATGTGGCACAAGAAATACAGTTTCTTCCTGAAGAAAAAATTAAAAATATCACTGCACTAAATGTTTCCAATTTCATTAGTTTTTGGGTCTACCAGCAGATTTGCTTGTGAAATTGCCAGGAAAAAAAAAGTGTTGCCATTGCTGCTCGTGAAAATTTATCAGCTCACACCCAAATTGGCCAGTTTTATTTTTGGTATTTTAAACTGGGACAAGAGGGATTCTTTTATGTGGTTTTTGCCCTGACTCCTGGCCAGTGGGGCAGCTGCTGGCTGCCCAGGTGACTTATTTCTGGGGTAAAATTCAGTCATCTGCGGTCCCTGTTCCCAGTGTGCTGGTTTTCCCTGTGGTTGAGTGTGCTGGCTCCCCAAGGAGAGAGCAGAGTATCTTTGAAGAGAGGCTGTTGTCTGTCAGCCTTTTGTTGGTGCTGCCTGGGAGCTGGGCTTGGTGCTTCCATGTCTGGGGATGTTTTATTTTCCTTTGCCAAATGAAGGTGGGGTTTCATGCCTGAAGTCACCGTTTCACCATGGTGGGTTTGAGTTTCACTGTGTAGTTTGTTTTCCCCTTGTACAAACACAAACTGCTGCAAGTTTTACTGAATCCCCTTTACTGCCTGCTGTAGGTCTTCTCCAGAATACTTTAGGCCTTATGTTTCTAATATCCATGGCAGCAAATGTATTTCTGACTGGTTTGATTTCATAAATAACTTTCTCTGGGATGGAATCTCAGATTTAAAGCCTGTAGGCTCATAGCAAATAAATGAGACTTATTCCTTGCCCAAATCTGAACTGGTATGATTGAATATTGATGATCAGTTCCCCACAGTCCTAAACTGTGCATCTGAATAAGATGAATAATTCAGAACATAGCTAATATAAATTGTAAATGAAGTTTATTGCTGCAGAATCACATGCAGAGCATTAAGCCCAGTTTGTGTGTGCTGGTATCAGATGGCTTTTCCAAATGACCAGCACAAGAGAATCCTGCATTTGAACCGTGCTCAGCTGTAGAGTAGTGTCTCTGCTGCAGAAATCCAGACTGGAGGTAGGAGGTGGCCTCTCACCAGCGTGTGGACAGTGTGTGATCTTTACTCCCTGCAGCCGTTGTGTAGGGGATGTGCCTCTCGGGGTTTTCTCTCTAGCTCCTTTCTGGTGATGGCTATAATGCAGAGAACAGCTAAATCACTAGATGGTGTAAATATTAAAGGTACTGCTTGCAGAGTCACACTGTGTGGTGTTGATGTGAGAGACTTGGGACTGTGTTGCCTGTGCTGATGGAAATGAAGCTGGAGGTGGAGACGTTCTGCTGCACTTCCACAGGCTGAGCCATTGCACGGGCACCTGCTCTTCCGACCAACCGTGAGCAACAGCAGCAGAGAAAGGGATAATCCTATCAAAAATTGGAAAAGAAAGGAGGTGATAGTGCTTTAAAAGTGTGTGCAAAGAACAGTTCTCAGTGTTATGGAAACACTCAGATTTCCTGGTTCCTGCTGGGGTGCTGCCTGAAATGTGGTTGCAGTAAGGGCATGGAGAAATCCAGACTTTGTGTTTATCCACCTGGGCACTGGAATGGTTCCTGCTGTGGGAATAGCTGATCAGCCCTCAGTGAAGTACACAATCAATCTTGCTCTGTTTCATTCAGCAGAGGAAGGATCTTCCTTCTGTAGTTTACCTTCTGTTGTGCACTTGAATGTGAATGAGTGTTGTGTGTCTTTGTGTGAAGACTTCATTAATAGACAAATAACTGATGAGAGTTTTCCTGGTGGTTCTCATCCCTGCTCCCCCACACATCTCCCTGGCCATTTCTTTCTGTCTTATTCCTAAGACTGTGACCAGTCTTGCTTAAACAAAAAGCAACATTCACATTTGGGTCTGATTTCTATGATTTTTTTTTTCTTTTTTGCACTCTTGACTATGCAGATTTCAATTAAACATCACTTTAAAGAATGTGAAAAAGAAAACTCATTAATAAAGATGTTATTTATGAAGTGTCTCATTTTGTTTTTACATTACAACAGTTCTTTAAGAGAAATGAATGCAGATTTCTAGGATCCTAATAACTACTTGTGACAGTGGCCTGTATTTCACTGCAGTCACCCCAGTTACTGGCATCTCTGGGTGGAATAAGATTTATTTTGCTTGGATTTAATTAAAATTGGGGGTTAGTATGTACTGTATAACTGAGAGGTGATTGCTGTATTTCAGTCTTGGTTTAATAACTTTTTCAGCAATTATTGGCATTGGAGAAGGGAAGGATCTCCAAGTTTCCTCATTTATCCTCTTGCCAGATCAAGATTATTGCATTATTATTATTTCTGTGTTCGAGTCCTGTCTGTGATATGCCAAAGGTGACCTGTGGCATTCGCTGGAGTACAATACCTGCATGCACAGGAGCTTCCTTGTATTGATGATTGCAACTGAACACCAAAAAGAACATTTGGCACCTATTTATTTATAATAATGTCAGTTCAGAAAAATGATGGAGGTGGTCTCCAATCCCAGTGAATTCACAGCTCTGCTTGAGGTCGAATTGTTCTTCTCTTGTTTGTACTGTCCAAATATTTGGTTGTTACCAGCCAAAGTCCAGTATTTCTGTTGGCTGCACTGTGCTCAGATTTAGGTCACACAAATGTTAGTTATGGACTGAGGAGTTACCCTAAAACAGCCTCATCCACTGGCTGCCACCTCACCCTGAGATAAACCACTCTTTGCACCAGTATCTGTGTGGAACTGATTTCTGTTTGGAAATGTGAGTGCTCTAAATGTCTAAAAGCGTTAATTTATACAATAAACTGCAGAAGAGAAGCTAAAGATCAGCGTGTCCTTTGACGTGTTCTCGATGTGTTTGTTGTTATGTTGTCCCAGCCCATGTTGGAAATACAAGTGTGGGAAACAGAAAATAAGGTGTTGCTTGGAATATGCAGAAAAGGAGTTTTAAACAAGGAGTTCTTGTGAAATTAGAAAAAACAGGGAAAAAGTGCGTAGTCTAATAGTAAGCTGGGTTCTAAGATGGGTATAATAATAATTCAGTCTGTTTTTTGCTGGATTTTTGTTCATGTGTGCATGGAAGCAAATCCCCTGCCTGGAATGCTCTTTGAAGATGGACAAAAGGACATTTCCTTTGTTGCACTTCTGAAATGAGATGGAAGGATCTGACCTTGCAGGGGAATGATGCGCTGTCTGCCCCTGTCCCAGTGGGATGACAGAAGCCTCCCTCACCTGCAAACTGCTGGAGATCCTGCACAAACCGTGTGTAAATCTGTGGAATTTTGGGTCACCTCCTCGGTGTTCGTGGCACCACAGCCACTCTAAGCAGGAGCCACTCACGGTGTAGCACCCAAGTGTGACAAGATTTAGTGGATAAAAAACAGCACATAAACTTGGAATGTGTAGACTTGGTGCCAAAGCTTGGATCCACTTGTAGTCCTGGATTCTCCTTCCTAAATGTGTGCTAATGAACACTCTCCTCACTGAAGGAGAATGTAAAGGTATACTTTCAGTGTTGGGTCCAGATGCCTGGTTTTGGCACAGGCAAATAAGAATTTATGTTGCTTGGTTAGATTTTCCCCCCCAAAGGTGGTACTTCACTGTCAGAGTGGTTTGATTAACTCCCAGGAGCAGCACTAGCTGGAGCAAAGCCTTGGCAGTAGCTGGGGGGCAGGGATGAGCTGTTGGAGACCTGATCGTGGCCACTTGGTGATATTTGAGTGCCCGACCCCAGGGCTGGGAACAGCAGCTTTGCTGACGAGGGGTGCAGCGTGACAAGCTGCTGCTCTGGCAGGGCTGGGACCGGCCCTGGCAGCAGCCGAGGGGGCAGCTGAGCTGAGAGCCTGAGCTTAGCCTGGCAAGAGGCTCTGGGGTCGTTCAGGTTTTGGAGCCCAGGGGGGTTCTGATAAAATGAATTTGCCTTTCCGTGGGAATGTGGCTCTCGAGAGGAAGGGCAGCATTTGTTCTGAGTTTGTTCAAATCTTTGTTGAAGGTTTGGGGAAAGCCAAAAGCTTTGCTGGTGGGCAGGGGCTCCGTTCTGGGGACATGGGGCAGGTCCTGTGAGCATCTCTAGGAAATACTGGACCAAGTTCCCACTGTGCAGTGGAGGAAGGGAAAAATCAGGTGGGTTGACAAACGTCCCCTTGGCAGCGAGGTAAAGAGGGAAAGCAGTTCAGAGCAGGGCTCCCAACGCTGCTGTGTGTGCCACAGCCCGTGTGTGGGCTGACCCCTGGGTTTGCAGACACTGCTGCCTGTGAAAGCAAAGAGGGGGAGCACTCAGGTGGTGAGAGGAGCTGTGTTTCAGTCAGCCTGTGCACACTCTGGTGCTGCCTTTTGAAATCTGTCCAGTGTCCTACGACTAAGCTGGGCTTGGCTGAGTCACTGCAAACTGCTGGTTCTTGGTCCACTGTTCCCCAAGGACAGAGCTGAGCTCACTTGTGTAACACACTTGACTTCTGACCAGATCATAAGCACGGGCTGCAAAAATTAAACCATACTCTAGGCTCTCTTATGCCCATTGGCACTCAGAAATGGATTTTGAGTTCAGCCCAAGCTCTTGGTTCCAGCCCCAGGCCTCAAATGTTGTTTCCTCTCTGCATTCGTAGAGCAGATTTTGATTTAGGCTTAAATAAACTGAAACTGTAAAAGGAAGACTCCTTTATCTGCCACTTAACTCTTCTGTTCCTTTCTCTGTGTGTTTGTAATATATCTATAGTATGTAAATATATATGTATACATATATATATACACACACAAGAGGTTTAATATGAACCCGTGCAAAATATTGTTGCTGAGATGCATTAGCATGAAGTTGCAGAGGAGATTTACTGAAATTCTCTGCTCATAGTAGGTTTGAAAGGGTAAAAAAAATCAGGAGTTTGCAGTACAGAAAACTAAAAGCTCTTGCTTTACTGGCAAATAATTAAATGGAGAAGATAGTGTGGGAGAAATTCAGATGTGCAGCTACAGGAGAGCAGGTGGAGCTCGATGCTGCCTGGACAAACAGCAGTTAAGCAGAACAGGAGGCAGAGCTGGGAATGTATTTTCCCTATTTTAGAGGTTCTTTTTTGTTTCTGGCATCAAAAACACTTCTAGCATTGGTGTAAAGAAGCCTGGATGTTCCTACAAAATGAGAGATTTACTTGAGCATGTTTTTAGGGAGTGTGTCCCATCCACTTGCTCTGACTCACTGCTCTGACAGCTGGCTCTGAGGAGCTCCAGTGAACATCCCCATAAGAAAGTTATGGTGATTTGACATTTGCACCTGAAAATTCATCTGTAAAGAGAACTTCTTTTTGATTTATAGTATTTTTTTATTTTTTCAGTCCCCTTCTAGCCCTCCTATATGCTATTACCACTTCTATAACAGCCTTTTGTTTCCTTGTCTGTACTTTGAGTTGCCTCCCAAGTTTAAAAACCAATATGATTCTCTTTGTCCCAGGCTGGTTTGGAGGGAGCTTTTTTCCAACACTGATGCTTAAAATTCTGGGGAAGAAATTTATAAAGAGGCCTCTATCAAAGAAGAAATTCTGCTTGTGTTTTCAGAGCTGTTGTCAGGCAGAATGCAAGAGAGAATTAGTACAAGGTTTACATGTGTTGTTTGCCATTATTATTTGGGGACAAACGAGGAAAAGCCCAAAAAGTTACAGTCTCTGTGGTTAGTTGAAGTTAACAGAGCTGCTGCAAGTCTGACTGCAGAGAAGAATGTGTAACAGATCCTCACTCATGTGACTGTGGATGAGTCTATTTCTGTCGCAGTAAACATGGAATTATGAAATACATGCCATGGAGATGGGGCTGGGCAAGTCCTTGGCTGACCTGGTCAACTGTCACTGGGCTTGCACCTCTCTGGGAGTACGAAGTGAGTTTGAACTCACTGCAGAACGTTGTGCTGCTGGAAGATGTGTAGTGAAAGGAAAGCAGGTTCAAGCAATATTGCAAAGAAACCACCCAATATGTTATCAGGTAAGAGGGAAAGTGTTGTGAGTTTCTGTAATAATATCTTACACACCTTTTGGGCATAAGAGCACTTCACAAAGACAACGTCTGGGGGGAAAAAAAAATCACCAAGAAACAAGTTTTCTTTTGTACGTTCTAGATTTGAAATAGATTCTTTGTAAAACTGGTGTGTGGCTGAGACTTGGATCCTTTCTGCAAAATTAAAAAAAAAAGTGTGTATCTCAAGGCTGCAAAACAAGGACAAAAAGATGTGAGGGAAATGGGTCATGGATACTTTGCCTTTGCACTCCTCAGATGGTTCCAGTGACCCCCTGCACAGCACAAGGCTGTGGTGGGGAAGGAGCTGGTCCTACCCCGAGCCCTTTGCCAGCCCCTGCCTCGGCCGTGCCCTTCCCTGCTGCTCCAGGAGGTGTGTCCCACCTGCACTGGGACCATCCCTGGCACCTCTGCTCTGCATCAGCCCCAGCTCTGAGCATCCCAGGTGCAAAGGTCAGTGATATTCCCCACCCCAAACGCTGAATTGCTTCGCCAGTATTCACAGTTCTGCCCCGCCATGGCATCTCCTCTCCAGCATCCACATTCCGGCTGCTCAGTGCAGGAGGGAGGCTCGGGCAGCTCCTGGGATCCAGCCCGTTGCCAGAGGGGGAGGAGTGGGTGGGTTGCACTGGGCAGGAGCTTGCTGGGACAAGCACAGCCTGCCTGTGCAGGCAGGTGAGTCCTGGCAGGTGGGAGGAAAACCAGAGCCTGTCCTGGGAACTGGGTGAAAAAGTCATGCAAGGAGGGAGGGCAAAACCATGGGGGGAAAAAGACCCGTGGGATCCTGGGTTTCATAGAATCACAGAGTGGTTTGGGTTGGAAGGGAATTTAAAACTCATCTCATTCCACCCCCTGCCATGGGCAGGGACACCTTCCACCAGCCCAGGGTGCTCCAAGCCCCGTCCAACCTG
>JAYRBT010000028.1:8302497-8328628 GCA_036023395.1 Myiotriccus ornatus | reverse complement strand
CAGTGGGAAGCCATTCCCTGTGTCCTGTCCCTCCATCCCTTGTCCCCAGTCCCTCTCCAGCTCTTCTGGAGCCCCTTAAGGCCCTGGAAGGGGCTCTCAGGTCTCCCTGGATCCTTCTCCAGGTGAACACCCCCAGCTCTCCCAGCCTGGCTCCAGAGCAGAGGGGCTCTGGCCCTCAGAGCATCTCTGTGGCCTCCTCTGGACTTGCTCCAACAGATCTGTGTCCTTTTTATTTACTTAATTCCTGATTTTCTCATTTTGCAGAGGAGACAATCAAACTCCCACCTCATTTGCAGCAAGTGCCTGAGCACAGTCCCTTCAGAAGCAGATGGTGACCCTCCATTCACACACAACATCCCCCAAATTCCTGGAGCAGCATGTGCCTTCACCTCCCTCCTGTGTAATGCAGCCTATAGGGCACATGTGGCAACCCTGCACCTGATCCCTTTAGCCCCTATTTCTGTATCTCCTTGGGAATAACCTGTTCCCAGTCCTGACCTTTAGAAAATATGTGGGGTTTTTATGCTAAGAGTGAAAAATTAGGTGAAGTGGAAAGAGCAGCTTTCCCCCAGCAGCTTTCTACAGCCCTGGGAAGGTCCTCAGTAGAAAGCTGTGCCTGATGGGCAGGACCAGGAGCCCATCACGTTCCTGGCATGTTCCTGCTGCACAGGGGCCAGAGAAAACCCTCAAGCCCCAAATCCAGCTCATTCCCCCAGGTCCTGGTGCGTAAGAAAAGCGGGATCAAGCCTTTCATTTTGCACCTTTAAACTCTCAAGGCCCAGTTTTCGCTCGTGCAAAAATGTGTTCATCCTTCACGTGCTGCTGGCGCTGCATTCCCCGGGCAGGGATGATGCATCTCCGACTCACGGGGGGGATTCCAGCTCCAAAGGAGCTCCTCTGACTCAGATTTCAAGCAGATGTAGTTAGGATCTGTGTGAGAGCTTCAATAAAGGGGATAACTTGGATGGTGGCTTCCTTTCCCCTGTGAATCCTAATAAATGAGAGATGTCTCAGTAACCAACAGTTGCTTTTTCTGCCTCGTGGCAGTTTCTGGAAACTTGGTATTTCCAGGTATTTGAGTTCTATCATTTGGATATACTTGTCTCCCCTTCCAAGTGTTTGTATTTAAACAGCAGACAGATTGTCAGTAAGGCAGGGGCCATGTGAATGCTCTTCATAAGAGATGACTGGAAAAGCAAATGGAATGATCACTGCAGGTTCACCCTTGGAAGTAGGAACAAACCCAGGCTTAACCAGTGATGAGTCAATGCAGAAATGAAGTGCCTATTTACTGGTAAATTAAGGTTGGCTGCCATTCCCCGCTTCGAAGCCCATGTGCCCCCTGGGGTTTGGAAAGTGGTGATGCAAACTGATGAGTCACAGTTTAGAACAATAGTTTCTTCATGCGAAATGACTCAGGATAAAAGAAAAACAGGTTTTTCAAGAAGCTGATGAAATTATTAAAAAAAAAAAAAAGGAATGAAACAATAGGACGTCTTTAACCCTGTGTTGAAAGTATTCTATCTTTTTCTAGAGGGTAAAGTTGGTGGATGCCTGAGACCAGGAGATTGAGTTGTGCCTGTTTTCAGCTCACTTTCCGCTTCCAGAGGGTGCAGGTGGATAACCAGAGCAAAAAACAGTGGATACTGTGAGTCCAAGCGTGAGGTGTGTAACAGCATCTCATATAACACTGAATTGTGGTCATTTGCTGGCGTTGTGCTCCCTGCCCTCTGCTCTTTGCTCAGTTTAAGGTAGAGGTGGGTGCTGTCGGGCAGAGGGCAGCCTGGCCCCCCGTGAGGTCTGGCAGGATGCTCTGGGAATGGGAGGTCTCCCCTGCCATGGACCAAAGAGCCTCTTCATGAGCCAAGAGCTCCGCTAGGTGCTATAAAATGCTATAAAAATAACATCCATATTATAGATCTGTTATTATCTATAACATTATCTGTAGTATAGGTATCTCTGTTTCCTCCAGTGAGGGTGGAATATGCTGCCCTGTATCATCTGTGGCCCCACAAATATCCATTTCAGATATTCTGTAAAGTTTTCCTGCAGAAATTATCACCTTAGCAATCTGAATGCAAATATGCACTTTTTTTTTTTTTTTTGGAAGGATTTAATTACATCAGAACAATTAGGTGAAGGGGAGGGCAAGCCACAGGCTGTCAGTGGAAACACCATAATCGGATTGATCCAGCAAGCCAAAAACCAGGCTTATTTCCTCTCTTGTGCTACATGTACTCACATGATGGGGAGCGAATTTCCCGACATCCTCCCTCAACCCTTTGTGTCCTGTGCTTTTCTGGGGTTGTCTGAAGGAGGAGAAAGCTCGGGTCTCTGCCCAGGGCTGCTGGCACATCCCCACTGCCAAGGGCTTTATCCAGAGTTCGAGTCTCCCTCCCGGGAGGATTCCTGCTCTCACTGCTTTCCTTCCATCCATAGGTGGCAGCAGGCTTTAAAATCTTTAACCTCTCAACATCGAGGTTTTTTAAGAGCCCGGGGAGTTGTGCAAGGATCTCCAGAACTCTGGTGCGCAGAGCTGGTGCAAGGGGAATGGATTATTTTCAAGGAATGAGCCGCCCTTTGCAGCTGTTCCCTGAACTGCTCCGGGAAGTCCAACAGCAGAGAGTCAAACTCGGGGGAAAGAAAGGGCAAATGGGCACCTATTTGGGACCAGCACAGCCTTGCAAAGAGCAGCAGTTTTGTCAGATAAGTAACTCAGGAAGAATCATGTGGTTTACAGGTTTCCCTTGTGAAAGCCTGTGAGTGCAAATTTAAGCAGCTCTGCTCAAATTTGCTTTTGGATGCCTCTGCCTGCAGTTGGGGATCTCTCCTCTCTGTGCTGGGCTCTGTCTGGGTCAGCTGCAGGTGGGATCACCCAGAGAGCCAGCTCAGGACATGGGGACACGGGGATGGCTTGGACAGGTTGGCTGCTCGTGCTCCATCGGCACAGGGAGCACGATCTGCTCCATGGGGGTGATAATCCCAGCTCCAAGGGGTGCTCAGGATCTCCAGGCCTTGGGATCTCTGCCCTGATACCTCTGCCTGCAGCAGGGTCACGGGGGCTGCCCTGGGCTCAGCTGTGAGCCAGCCCTTCTCCAGCCTCCCCGTCCCAACCCCTTCCTGAGGATGGAGCAGGTGGAGGAACTCCAGCACCGTGGTGTTTCTGCTCACATTAATTTTGGGTTGTGGGTCTCTGCTAGAACTGCTTGGCACGTCCTGGGGAGCGGTGCCACGAGCTGAGCACACTCCAGTGACTCTCCCTTTGGTTTGCCTTTTATTTTCCTGTGTTTCATGCCAGGCTCACACAAACAATTCAGCTGTGTTGACAAGGACCAGCCAAGAGCCACAGTGGCTGCAGGAAGAGCTGAGAGGTCAGAGGGCTCCTCGGGAGGCAGGAGGAGGCAGGACTTGCTTGGAGGAGGCCATGAGTCACAGCCACCCTCCCAGGGTGATTAACTGGGAATTTGTTAAAGCACGGAGAAAGAAAAGCTCAGTGGCAGGTGCACCAGCCAGGGGTAAGGAAAACTCTTCATAGAAGTCATTATACTTCTCCTGCAAAAATTAATCACTGCTTTAATTGAACAAGATATTCTTCTCCCCCTGCCCAGTAGCTGGTGGAGTGTTGCTGGAGCAATGGTAATGACTCACTTGGAAACCACAAAGGTGACAAGAATCCTGACAGGCAGCAGAGCAATCCTAAATAAAACCTTGCAAGCTGTACATGGTGTTGTAAGATTAAACAATAAAAAAAAATGGTAGTTACAGTAGTGCCTGTGTGCACAGGGTTGGTGTACGGCCTGGAGGGGAGGCATCCAAAGAGGGAGGAGAAAGCCTGGGTTTGTGCATGTCCTGGGGCTATGAGGGAGCAGGATCAGGCCTGGTGGGCAGAGGAGCTGAAAGAGGATGTGGTCCCCTCGCTGTCTCTCTCCTCCAGGACAGACAGAGCCCATGCAGCTCTCTGCATGTGCCAGGGTGGACACTGTGCTCAGCTGCACCTCAGGGAAAGGCATCCTCCCTCTCCATCCTCAGCCTCACTGCCTGACCCTGTAAGGAAAAGCACATGCTGACTTACACTTACTGTCCTAATTACGTGATTAAACACACATGTTTTACACAGCTGACCTGCACAAGGCAAGGAGGTGATTCCACCCTGGGGTGCAGTGCCGGTGCCACCGGTGGGACGTGGGGACCGAGGCTGCTGAGCCCCCTGGGCTTTATCCCACACCACTGGTGAGTGAAACCCTCCCATCCTCACAGCCCCTGCTCCGAAGTGAAGCACGACCACTTGTTTACAGCCAGGAGTTGCTCTGCAGGCAAAATTACCCCTATTTTGACACCTCTCAGAAGCGCTGAGTGACGGCTCTTGGAGAGGAGTAGCAGCTCAGCTCCGGCTGCCGTTGACAGTTCCAGATGACAGGAATATGAGGGATAATTATGATATAATTAAGTTGAAGTGATCATCTCATGTCTGTTTAGTGTCTAACATAAAATGAGCTGGTGATCTCGGCCTCCTTGCAGTGGCCTTTGGGTGGAAACCAGTAATGTGTGGGATGGGAGGGGATGCTGGCATTACAGGGGGAAAAGGGGGTCAGGGAGAAGGGTCCTGCCCAGGCAGGGGAGGCCCTGCAGGGGACTGGGCTTCTGCAGTGTTCTGCCTGTATCTGGGTGGCTTTTTACCTTCCCTGCTCTGGGAAATTCCCAGAGAATGATTTCCATGTCAGACAGCTGTGAGAACAGTGGTTCTTCACCTGCTGTAGCATAAAATGCCAGTTTGTGCATGCCCCAGGCACTGGCTGTGCTCACTGGGCTCCTGCCTGGCCTGAGGGGCAATGGGGGAGCCCTCAGCCTCCATCACCCTCACTGGTCCTGAGCACCCCTCTGGAGTGCTCCCAGTACCCAGGAACACCAGCAAAAAGCAAAATCCACTATTCAAACCACGAGTGTATGACCTACCTTCTCAGCAGCTGCCAGTATCACACTTCCTCGGAAGCAGAGTTCAGAGCATGGTCCCTGTCCAGGATGAGCACCTGCCACAGGGGTGCAGGGACCCCCTGCCCTGTGAGCAGCCCAAGGCTGAGCCTTGGTGATGGCTGGTGCCCCACAGAATCACAGAATATTCCAAGTTGGAAGGCACCCACAAAGATCACGGAGTCCAGCTCAGGACATGAGTCAACGCCTCTCACTCTTCCCACGTGGAACTGCATTTTTCAACCTTAAATTCTGGGAACACAGTTTTTCTTCAATCAAGTTTTTCAAGATCTTGAATATCTGTAGATGAAAACTGTATTTATATAGCTAGCTATCTATAGATATCTATTTATATAGATATTCATATATAGATACTTCAAGATATTCAATATAGATGTGCCTTTTATAGGACTAAAACCCTTTTTAAATCCAGGTAAATGTGGATGCTGGCATTGATGGGATGCTCAGCTGTAATGCCTGAGCAGCTTCTGTGCCCGCAGGTGTGAGCTGCGTAAGGAGATGCTCTTTGACCCAGCAGCTTCAGCACAGGTTTGCTTTTTGGTGGTTCTTGGTGCCATCAGGCCTGGTTTGGTTGTTTTTCTCTCAGCAGGAGTGGGGCAGGAAATGTTAGAACAGGTGTTAGGCCGTGTTTGTGTTTTAAAGGCATTTCCCATCGGGATTCACATCTGTGTTGGGAAAACCAGAGAGAGGAGTTGCAGGTGGGTGAGGGACATTTGCAGTTTAAGCATCATAGTCAATAGAACCCCTCCTGCTCGGGCTGGGCTCTTTGATTCTGGCTCTGTCACTCCCAGCCTCCATCTGTGCCTGCTGCTCCGACACACCAAATGCCTGCAATTACTTCCAGAAGAAGTTTAGGCTCTGCTTGAAAACACCCATTTCCCTCTGGCTTAAGCAGCCCACGCCTTTATCCAAAAAAAAGATCTCCAAGTGCTTTTTGTCTCTGGGCCAGGGATGCAGCAGCTCCTGGGCAGCTGAAACGGGGGCTCTGTCTGCATCGGGTGAATTCTGCTCCATCTCCACAGCAAATGCTGCTTTTTATTTGTTTTCACCATTTCCCTGTGTCACCCACATGGGAAGTAGCTGCTGTGCTGCCAGGCAGGGTTTGTACCTGACAAGAGCCCGAGGATTTCAGCCTCTCCCCACCCTTCCCCCGTGGTTTGCTGGCTGGTTTGCTGAAATAGTGGTTCCTGTGGAGCTCACTGAACGTGCCAAAGGCAGAGCTGCCCTTCCACGAGCACAGCAAGCACCACCGCGGGCAGTGGGACAGTTTCCTCAGCTGCTCCCAGGCTATCCCAGGAGATGAAATTGCTTTGCAGGCACTCAGTGTGGTCCACGTGGCAGCTCAAACCAGCCCAGTGGTGCTGCACTTCCCAAAAATGCTTTCCCCGGCACCGGGACGCCTGCCCGGAGGCAGCAGTGCCCAGGCTGGAACGTGCACAAGTGGGGTGTTCAGCATCAGGGCCTTTGCCAGTGACCTTGCTGGGGCCTCATATTCCTGCAGGAAAGAGCAATTTCCACGTGCTGCTACCACAAAATTGCTCCTCCGTGCACAAGTGTCACCCTGGGTCACCTCTGCTGTCCATCCCAGCGGTGGCAGGTCTGGGAGAGCTGGAGTGGGCTGGGCCAAGCACTACACACAGCAGGCTGAGTGTTGCTTTTTCATGAAGGTTTTATTGATTTATGAATTTATTTTGCCAGGTCCAGCCTAGCTCCCACTCACCAGCTCGCAGGGTGGTGAGTCACCAGGACAGGCACGTGGGGACAGCCCCGTGTCATTTGGAGGAGCTGTGATGGGTCTGGTGTGTTCTGCACTGTGATCACCTGCCCGTGGGCCTGGAGCGACACTTTGCCATCAAATCAGACTCGAGAAGACGCAAAATTATTGTGGTAGCATCATCACTGAGCAAAGAGCACTGCTCACACAGAGCACGGGGGAGCTACTGGAACAGTGCTGGACATCCTGGCATGCCCTGGGGGTCCATGTCCTCATCCCTGTCCCTGCCCCATCCCTGGGACTGTCCTCGCTGCTGGGCTGGGAAGGCGCTCAGCAGCGAGGGGATGCTCTGCTGGAGCAAAGCCCCTCTCCGCGGCATCAAACCCAACACAAACCGCCCGGGGAGCCGCGTCAGGGAGGGCGAGATCAGCCCCGCTTTGTGTTCCCGGAGCCAGCCGGCCCAGATCGGCCGCGAAAAAAACCCCAGCCTTGTGCAAGGCATCGTCCTCTCGAGCAGAGCTGGTGGCTGCCGAGGTGGCGGCGGGGGCAGGGAGGGAGGCAGAAGGGGCCGGGCGCTGCCGGGGAGCCACAGGCGCTGTTTTGGGGCTCGTTTTGGCTGGCTCCCCCCGGCAGCGGGTGGGATGCTGCGGCTCGGGCTGACGCGGGCTGTGCTGCGGAGATGACTCACGTGTTTCGCGGGGAAGAGGATGCTCTCAGCGTCGCCAAGAGATGCCTCTGCTTTCCTCTCCTTCCCCAGGTGAAGGTGCCAAAACCCCTCCGGCACCTAAAGGGGCTGCAAGAAGGCTGGAGAGGGACTTTTTACAAGGGCACGGAGTGACGGGGCAAGGGGGAATGGCTTCGAGCTGAAGGAAGGTAGATTTATATTAGATATGAGAAGGAAATTCTTCCCTGTGAGGGTGGTGAGGCACTGAAACAGGTTGTCCAAGGAAGCTGTGGCTGCCCCATCCCTGGAAGTGTCCAAGGCCAGGTTGGACAGGGCTTGGACCAGCCTGGGCTAGTGGACGGTGCATCCTGTGTTCCCCCATGAGGAAGCAGAGAGTCACACCGAGTTTCAAATCTCAGCTCGTGTTTTCCAGCAGGCAGCTGTGACACCTCAGTCACTGGCTCTTTTCTAATGCTTGGGGTGGAAACCACTGCAGATGCCTGTCAGGTGGGCTGGTGGGATGCTGAGAGGGGGCTGTGGCTGCTGGTGGTGTGGGGGAGGCACAGCCAGTCTCAGCACACCCCCGGCTCTGGCTGTGCCAGTGCCATGCCATGCCCACGCTGCTCCCAGCCCATGCTCCTGGAGCTTGGCTATTTATGCTCCTTCCTCCTCCTGGTGTATTTGTCCGAGCCAGTTTTAGAGCTGTTGTCTAGCACACGCACAGGACTGGGGAGATGCTTGCAGGCTTCAGATTAGAGCAGTGACCTAAGTCCCCAAGGCTTGGCACACGTCTGGCTCTTGCCCTGCCAATAAATGTGCTGCTGCCCTGTGACTGGACTGTGCCTCGGCATCCTCGTGGCTCAGAAAGCCTAAAAAATCAGCCACGAGTCCTTTTACTGCTAGAGGAGAGCTGGAGCCAAGCAGGTGATGCTCATGGCACGGGGCATGTGTGTCCCCAGCCTGCCTCTGGCCACACAGTGATGCTGTTTGGCCCTGTGCTGCTCCAGAGCTGCTCTCTGCGTGCTGCATTCAAAATCCTGATTGGAAGCAGCTCGTTCCCATGGCTCTCCAGAGGGTGCTGGCCCAGCCAGGGCTGTGTGCAGGTCTCTCTGGGTGCCCAGGCCTCCTGTGTCCCCCAGCATGGCTGAAGCTGGTTTTGGGAATGCACAGCACAAGAGCACCCTTGCTGCTGTGCTTTATCCCCCAGACTTACTCATTTTAAAACTGGAGCTGCAAAAACTGCTGATTTCCCTCTTTTAGAACTGCTTTTATTGATCCTGCTTTCTTACTAAGGGCAGGAATTCATCCCCCTCCTGCCGGTCCCTCTGTGCAGTGTGAGTGTTATTTGTGGTATCCCACACAACAAACACCTATTTTTAGCTGAGCATTCTCGGAAGGGGTTTTTGGTACCTTGTTTTCTGCAGGGAATTTTCTCTCTTGCAGGGGTGCTGCATTCCAGGCCGCACAGGGAGGTGCCTGGATGGAGGCAGAGCACATGGCAGGTCCATTCCCACATGGACGGCCGGTGTCCTGCTCTAGTGGCAGCAGGGTCCTGAACAAACAGAGCGTCTCCCTCCTGAGAATCATTTTCCCAGGAGTTAAGGCTTCAAATCTGTTATTTTGCTTTTTGACCTGCCTGTCTCCCAGGAAAATCTCCCTTTCATTGATCCGACCCTCTGGGCTCATTGCAGGGCTGCCCGTGACCCAGTGTAGCAGCACTGTTTTAACCTCTGCATTCTCTCCTCCTGCTCAGTGTCAGCATTATGAAGCACCACTTAAAATGGAAGCACAGGCAGTCAATTATTTTAATCTTTATTACATCTGAATGTACAGCAGCTACTCCTGAGGGAAAACACTGCATCTGATGCTCAGCAGAGTGGGTTTAGATGGGAAACACCGTCCCAACGCTTTGGGAAATGCCAAAATCCCACCACTGGGGGAAACTCCATCCCACCACTGCACACACCAGCAGAGCTCACAGACACCCCCCAGGGCTCATTTCTCAGGGCACCCACAGCACAAACACCTCCCCCTGCAGCAGAGTCCTGATTTTGGAAGGGAGCTGCATTCCTCTTACCTCCTGATTCCCATATAAACTGCTGTTTGCATGATTTATACCCCATGGCAGGCAAGGTCCAGGATTCATGCCCAAAGAAGCCTCTCGTGGATGAAGGATGGGTACAGGCAAAGCTGGGGGCCCCCTGTGCCCCCAGAACTTGGCTGGGAGCTGAGCACCTCCCCACCACGACTCCGTGGCGGATCTGGAGATCCATGTGGGGCCATCACAGGAGAGGAAAGAGCTGCCTGCAAGCAATGCCTCCATGGAAAAAGGTACCTGGGTAAATCTTCCATGAGAAAAGCGCCTGGTTAGACCCTCCACGAGTCCATTTTTGACTCGTGCATTAAATGAACAGGGAATGAGTTTGTCAAGTGGAGTTTGGGGCGGGCAGGACGTCAAGGCAGACACAGCACTTGTGGAACCCTCTGGATCAGCCAGGGTGGGCATTGGCTACAGTGGGATTTTTCCCTTGTTTTGTGGGTTAGTCATAGGTTTGTTTATTTTTTTAGAGGTTGTGTGTTTTTTTTTTTCTTATTCATCTGTTGCAATCACAGCAGACGCATCATTTCACAGCCCTACATGGAAATCCAAGGCCAAGGAACTATTTTTAGCGTGCAGAATGTCTCCCCTAAATGTATTAACTTTGGAAGAGTAAATATTAAATATGCTCTCATCACATTAGAGGCATTTATGCAGAAGTACAACACCAGCGGTTTTAATGGTTAGGGGAAATTATGTTATACCACCAGCACTTAATCAAACACAATAAAACAAGGTCTTACTGCAATTCTTCCAGGATAAGCTGAAGGAAAATTAATTCCTTTCCTCATGCGTGGCTGATGATTTACTGGCACTGGGGTGCATTTGCCCCATTAGGATTTATGGTGGCACTCGCAATCCTTATGCAAAACATACAGGGGTTGGCCTAACATTTATTTTGCAATTAAATTGAAATGATTCCTTGGCTGCTCACTCCAGATCGAGGTACTCAGCACCACCTGTGATGAGGATACTGCAGGCAAACCCCAAGGGAGCAACACAGGGAAACCCTATGTGCTCCAAGTGCCTATAAATATATGTTATTACTAAGAAGGGCCTTTTCTGCCTTTATTGGGGAATCATTTCTAAGGCTGGGCTGTGGGAGAAGGATGATCTGGTGCTGCTGGAGGAGCCCTGGTGCCCCAGGTCTGTCTGTCCCTGCTCATGATACATCCAGCCAGCCCAGCCCAGACATCCCTGGTCCAACACAGGTGCCAGAGGCAGGGGTGTCCCTTCCCAGGAATTTGGCAAGCTTTTCCATTAGCCTCAAATATTTTGAAGACAAAATCCTTGCCACTTTGTAAGGATAAGCATCAGATCTCCAAGGTGTGTCTGGGCTGAGCACCATCCCCTCAGACGTCCTGGGAGTTGGGAAGGGGGTTGCTGGTTGGGGTCAAACCACGACAGGCAGGCTGACCTCACTCCCTGCTTTATGGAATCAAACTCTTTAGTATCTCCCTGCCTAAGACAGGTGAAAGACTTATTAGAGAAGACAGCTCCTGAACTGGCTTTGGACAGGCGGGTTCAGGCATGGTGCTGTGGGCATCGTGCCTGCACTGTGGGGTTTTGGGGACCAGCCAGGAGTTTGAGTTCATCACTGGGGTGCCTCGAGAGCTGTGAGCAATAACACAGCCCAGTAATAAAATCCTTCATTTGCAATAAACTGATTCTTTGCCTTTTCCTTTAAAAGTGACATATCAGCCCATGACAGTTTAAGGTGAGTTTCTTCCCCTCACCCCTCAGAAGACCCATCTCAGACTGATGGGTTTTGTGCTGCCTTCACCAGGCACTGTGATTTCCCTGATTAATCACTTTGCTATTAAATTGCACCAAGTATGTCTATTAAACAGCTCATTTTCCTTCAGCAGCTTGGGCACTCGGACAATTCTACAGAAGAAAAATGTGCCAGGAAATGCCAAGAAGGTAGAAAAAAAGCCATTCTTTGATGACTCCAGTACTTGCTGAAACAAGGCTGCACCCTTGCCTTTGGCCTCCAAGCCAGCCAAGTATTCACGGGAAGTTGTGGATCCCATTCAAGTTTTTAAGGCTGTGTGATGAGCCCTGCGCTCTCACCACGCTCCACAGGTTGGGCCAGGCAACCACAGCCCACACCAGCAAAGTCACAGAATGGTTTGGGTTGGAAGGAACCCCAGAGATTATTTATTTCCAATCCCCTTCCACAGGCAGGGATGCCACCCCCTAGATCAGGCTGCTGGTGGGTATCAGCAGGAGAACAAGGAGTGTCTGACAAACAGCAACACATTGCTGGAGTAATTTGGATTTCACAGTTTGCCTTTGCTCCCACGAATAGCAAACCTAGCAGCGTTTTTCCCTGCCTGCTACCCCAGCTCCTGGTGCAAGAAGCTGTTCCTCTGAGCATCCCAGCTCACAGCAGAGCTTCCCCTGCGGGTTTTGCTCCAAATCTGCAAAACAAGACTTAAATCTCCAGGAGAAAGGTGGTTACCTCGTATTAGAGAAACTTTCGGGCGTGGGGGACTCTGTGAGCATCCTCTTGCTTGGGCTTGCCCTGCCAGCTGTGACAAATGTCTCCAGCTGCTTTTTCCAAGGGGCTGGCTGAGGTCTGGCGATGGAAATGTAAATGGAAATGCAAGGTAAGTTCAGGAATTTGCTATTCACAGGCAGAGCGGCTGCACCAGCAGGGCTGTCCCAGCCCTGCATCCCCACAGAGCTGCATCCCTGGGATGCTCCACGGGCTCTCCTGTCCCTGGGTGAGTTTGCTCTGTGTCACTGGCTCACTCCAACAACACGAGGTACACAGAAAACACTGCTTTATTGACTGCATTTGCCAACACATTGAGGAATGCAAAGGGGTTTTTCATAAGCAATGGGCCATGGTCCCAATGTGTATTAAAGCATACACTGTATCTAAACAGGATGAAAATAATGGCAGACAGAGCTATTCCAAGGCAACACAAATAGCATGCATAATACAGTCTCACACAGAACGAGTTTGATAACATTATATTGCTTTAAGGATTAACTAACATGGAAAATGTACAAAAAGGAGAAATAGGTTTTTGCATTAATGAAAAATACATTTTTTCTCTACAAAGGAATTTCTAATACAAGAAAATAAATATTGCAACATAAGCCAAAAATAATTTAAAATTGCTCTTTTCAATATATTTTCAATAGTTCTCTTTTGTATTAACAAATGGCACATCACGTTCTTTGAAACAAAGAAAACAGAAGGGTTTCTCCTCCTGCGACATTCATATCGTTTCCTGTAACTGATGTGAAGTGGGTTGTTTTGTATGTGGAATGGTGCAAACTGGGGGGGATTTCCTTAAAGAACAACCAAACCTCACACCTTGCCCTGCAGCAGCATCTTCCTGCATCCTGCATCCCTCCCAGCTGTGCTGTGTGTCCCACCTCGGGGCGGGCTCCGTGGGACAGCAGGCATCCTAACCCCAAAAAACAGGTGCAAGTGAAAAAAACAGAAAATGGAAAGGAAAAATAACTGCGAGATGGGTGTGGGGAAAATGGGAGCGTGGAATGGGAGCTGTCCTTGGGAAACTCCCACAGCCATCAGGGGTGGGGCTGGCGTGGGGTTGTGCTCCATCACAATTGCCTTGTGCATCCTCACCTCAACAGCTGCTGCTTCTCCAAGGAAACAGGTGCTCTTACAGTGCAAATGTCGATTCCTGCAGTTTATACATCTTAAAAGACAACATTTCTCTACTAAAATAAACCTTTTTTTTTTTCTTCTTCTTTCTATTCATTTCAAAATACATTAACATCAAAAATATTTTCCTTGTGCATTTTCTCTCCAGAACACCAGACTCCCCCGCTCCGAGGACGCACCAGGCAGGGGATGCTCCGGGGTGGCCGCAGCCATCCCGCCACAGTCCCGCCCTCACTCAGCCCTGTGGCTCACCAGAACCCTTTTCCTCCTCTCTATTCCCACCACCCCATTCTTCTCCCTGTGCCCCACCAGCCCCCTCAGCTTTCCCCACCTAAATGCCATCTCCTGATGGCAAAACACGATGCCTGATGCTTTGGGAGCGTTTCAAACTGGTTTATTGCCCGGTGCTGGTGGTGCAGGGTTGGTTGTTCTTTAAAGTGTCCCCCCTTTTTGCTTTCCTGTACTGAGAAGACAAGTAGTGCAGAAGCTGATGAATGGAGCTGTGTACAGCGGAATTTGTGGATTGCTTTTCTTTAACCATAATTGAGTGAAGCACACGGAAGCAAGATTCATTAAAAGGCAGCATATTGATTATTGTTATGACTCTTATACTAGGATACTGGAGCTAAAGCTAGCAAGCCTGATAAGATAAACTAAGTCCTATTTACTGTATTTAACATTATCCGAACATACTGAGCCTTAATTAATGAGCAGATTTTCATTTCCAACCTCAGTGGATTACGCTAATTTATAACAAAGGTGGTTCCCGTTTTGTTGGTTTTTTGCCTTTTTTTTTTTGTTTGTTTTCCTTTTTTTATTTTTTTCCCCTATTTCCCCCCCCACTAATAACTTGTGTCACATTTTTCCCATCTGAGGAAGATCCCTCCCCAGGCACGGTCAGTCTCAGCCGGGTGAGCGTTGGGCGTGGGCAGGGCTGGGCAATCCCACCCGGAGCCCCCGCCGCTCGCCGTGCCTGGGATCAGCTGGGCTCTCAGCGCCCAGCTGGGCTGCAATTTGACCAATAATAAGGACTTTGGAAGGCTGATAAAGATGATCTACTCTAAAACACCGATCGAAAGAGTCTCAGAGTTTCAAAAAGAAAGCTCACAGTGAAATGAGCAAAAAGCATCGGAAACCAAAACGGCAGGATGCGGTCTCGGAGCAGCAGCATCCCTCGGAGCAAGCTTGGAACCTAACGCCGCAGCAGTGTGGTATGAGTGTGTCTTTAGTCCTTGGTTGCTAAATAACTTCCAATTTTTATTTTTTCATAGTGACAAGTTTCCGGTTTCTGGCTGTGCTGCTTGACTGTCAAAATATTTCTTTGGCATCCACAAAATTCTTTGACTGATTGGTTTGACAATTGCAAGGTTTGTTTGTTTAGTGATGGGTTTAACCGGTTGCAGAAGTGTCCCAGGTTTGGGTTGGTTTTGTTTGTGATTTTTTTTTTTTAAGTTTATTTTTTTTAACATTTTTTATTTTTAAAAAACAACAACAACAAAAGTTTCAGTGAATTCCTTTTTTTTTTTTTTTGTTCCCTGAGCTCACACTGGGGTCACTCCAATAAAACACGTAGCATGACTTAACTGTGACCTTTGAAGCCAAAACCGAAGTAATGGTGCAATTAAGTGCAAACATGGAAATTCGCCTGACTTATAGGTAACATGGGCTTTTAAACAACATTTAAGGCTTATTGGGGACATTTTATGCATTAAATTATTGTAATATTTATAATGTCAGCTTCTGTGAATCACCCCTCCACAACGAGTCAACAGCTTGTAACCAGGATTTAAGGAATTAAAAAAAAAACAAACCCAAAGGATGGAGAGGAATAAATTCACCATTTCCACTGTAGCGTTTGGTAGGAAAACACAACGCTGATGCCAAGGGTTGCCATTTCCCCTCGGTGATGGCACGTTTGGCCTCGGGGCCATCGTTTTGGTGTGCAAAGGGGATTGCAAACGTGCCGGCCCGGCGTGGTGGGACCACGGGCAGAAAAAATCGCTCAGCTTCCCAGGTTACACCAACCCTGACTCTCCACGGTGGTTTTAAAGGATGCTTTTCTCCTCCACCCTGCCCCACGTTTCCATTTTCCAGCTTGCTGCCAGCTGATCCATTCACCTGAGTAAATCACTTCGGTTTTTCTAACGACCTCAATGGGGACAAGGACAGGGGGGGAAATTTTGCATCCTGGCCCCTGGACGGATCCCAACCGGATGGAAAGGTGAGGGGAAAAATAAAGACCGAGGGGTGTTTTTCCTAAAACTAGAAATGCAACATTGCTCTCTTCCACCCCAAGCGTTTTCCTCCAACAAGCTTTTTGTGCTTTAGTCATTAATTATTTTAGTATCGCTTATTTTGCTTCCTCGTCTCCGCACGCACGGGCGGGAATTTCCCCTCCCACAGCTGGTCGCTGCCGGACCCTCTGCTCGCTCCCTGCTCTGGGGGCAACCGTCCCGGGCAGGAACCTGCCCCTCATTAAATAATGCCCGTTAATTGAACTGTCATCCCTGCAGAAAGCACGGGTACCGGCACCCTCCACCCTCCGGGCACCCTCGGCATCGGTCCTGCCGGGCGCCGGCTCGCGCTCCCGGGGAGTGGGGTCTGGCAGGGAGCCGGGGAGGGACCACTGCTGTCACAGTCATCGATGGCGGTGAAGCTGAAGCTGCATCTCAGGCGTATCGAGAAGAGAAAGACAACAGTGCCGAACTTCCAACTATATACACATATTAAAAACCCCCCTCGCCGCGACACCAGGCAGAAATCGGACATGGCAGTTGGAACTGGGTTGAGAGGCCTCGAGGAGCCGGCGCGGCGGGAGGAGTTAGGACGCCAGGATGCTCATCCTGACGATGTCCTCGCCGGCCGCGTCCAGCTGGCCCCGCTGGGCCCGGCCGCCGCGGGGCTCCCCGTCCGAGTCGCTCATCTCGGCGTCGGAGAAGTAGCCGTCCGTGTCGGCGTCGAAGCGACGCAGGGGAGCTCCGCCGGCGCCCTCGGGCTTGGGGGGCTGCGAGCGCCGCGCCCCCCGGCTCTCCTTTGGTAATTTGAACCGCACGACGGTTTTGGGGCTACCTACGGAGTCAGGCACTTTGGCCGCGGGGCTGGGCTCGGGCTGAGCGCAGCGCGGCGTCTCCTCCTCCTCCTCCTCCTCCTCCTCCCTGCTGACGCAGCCCCGTGTCCCGGCAGGGGGGTGAGGCTCGCTGGCTTTCTGGAGAGAGCCCTTCTTGGCCACCCTTTTGGCCTCGCCCGTCCCTCTGCGGTCGCCGGGAAGCTTCGCCGCCCCTTTCTCCGACTTGCTCGGCCTGGAATCCAGAGCGAAGGGCTTGGCGGGATCATCCGACAAGCTGCTGGCGTTGTTAGTCCAGGGCTCCGAGCCCTCCGGGTGGCCCCCGCCCACGGCGGGGGGGCTGCTCCTCGGCAGCTTTTTCTTAGTGTTCGTTCTCGTTCTGCTTTTCACTTTCTTTGTGGCCTCGCTCTGCCTGAACGGGGACCTGAGGGAATGGTCCATCATGAAGCTCAGCAAGGTCTCCTCGTCCTGGAGGAGCTCCTCGGAGAGGCCGGGGGTGCTGTCCTCGTGGTGGGCGTTGTTGAGGGACCACTCGCTCATCGCCATGTTCTCCGCGGTGATCTGCACCGACTGCGCCAGCCAGCTGTTGAAGAAGGTCCCGTCGATGGGGAAGGAGGTTGACAAGCCTGGAAAAAACAAGCATGGAAGACCTGCCTGAGAAACCAGGAGCAGCCACGCTGTCCTCCACCACCACCACCAACTTCACTGAAACTCCCTGGCACCGGAGAAACTCTCAAAAGGTCAACTAACACAGCACACCAGGACAGAGGAGGGTTCACTCCAGCACTGATGCTGAATTTGGGGTTCACTGAGGTCACAGCACGACAACCTGAGTTGTCTCTCACAAAGAACACTCCGTGAACCTCCTCGAATCCAAATCAAGCATCTTTCTTCAGCGAAGATGTCAAGCAGTGACCCACCCCAGCCTGGGGGCAAATACATTCCCCTGCAAAGCTGGCAGACAAGCAATTCAAGCATACGCTGAAAAATTTGGTGACAGAGCAGGATTTGTGCCCAGGCAAGGGGTGACAGGTTCCCCAGGGAGCAGCTGCCACTAGGCCACCGTGTGGGCCAGCACCATAGCCAGGCAGCCAGTGTGGTGATGGGACTGGTGCTGAATCTGCATGGGAGGCAGGTCTGAGAACATCCTGAGAGGTGAGGAAACTGAAGAAGAGGAACAGAGATAAAGACTGGAATGGAAAAAGCTGAGACACTTCCTAATAATCATCTCTGAGAGCAAGTGTGAGCACTGCAGGCTGGGCTGCTCCAATTAGCAAAGGCACACACCTGCACAGGCACAAGCATTTTAATCCCTGAAACAGGAACCCACGGGTTCAACATCAGAGCTGGTTTTATGGATGGAGGGAAAACGAGGTTTGATTCTGGATCTCCTCTGAAGCAGTCTCTCTGGCGACAGAGAGGGAAAGAGCAGTGGCACGGGCACGGTGAGTCACGTCCGCAACGCTCGCCGCTCGTGGTGACAGCTTTGCATCCCCCTCACCTGAGAGCCAGGATGGGATGTGACCCTGCACCTCCAGCACCTTATCGTGGTCCTTCTGGAGGAGACAACACCCCACCCTGGCACCTGACCATGGGCAGTACATGCCATGAGGACTCCCAGCCCACGTGCTGTGCTCGCCGTCGCTGCACAGCAGGGAGGACACGGGGGAGCAGCCCCACCACGGGCTGGGTAAGTCTGATTTTATCCCCCGAAAGCGAAATCCACGCTCCAGCAGCACATCACAGGTTTTGTTAACACATTCTCCCAATCCTGGGGCCACAGGGGGGATTTTACACCCCACCAGGGACCATCGTTCGGACCCAGTCTCTCTCACAGGACCTGGATAATTCAGGCTGATTTCCACAAAGGAGAGGTGGAAGGTGTAACTCCAGTGTGTACGTGCAGGAGGGATCAGGGGCTGGGACTCTTCAACCCTGCTCCCCAAAGCAGGGAGTCTCCAGCAGCACGGGTCAGCTCCGCGCCCATAAAATCAGACTTACCCAGTTGTCCCAACACAGTTTCGTTGACTGATTTCCTTTTCTCTGTCTTCTCAGGACTATTTTTTCTACCATCTCTTCCTTTCCTTCTCGGGTCACTTTTTTTACCCTTTGTCCTCTTCCCAGTTTGTTCTGGCATTTTTTAGGAGAGAAAGGAAAACGCCGTGTGAGACGAGGCATCGGGGACGCTGTGGTGAACAAGTTCCCCTGGGGACACCCCACAGTGGAGACCTGGAGCAGACCTGCAAGCAACTCCAACACAGAGGGGGAACAACAGCCACTTTTTGGAGAGCTGTAGGCTCCGGTCTACGTATTTTAAGAAAATATGAATCCTGTAGGTTATATAAAAAAGAGGTTTGGGCCTTGGAGAGGAGCTTAGCAAGGCCACAGGAGCAGCCCCACTGAAGGCAGGGGACTCACTGGAGACCCTGCAGCCACCAAGGTGCCCCCCTGGACCAGGGCTTTGGGGTGAGGACTCACAGAGGAGTAACCCCAAATCCTGCTTGGACACCTGCCAGGAGGCTGGTCTTGATTCGATTCGACCTTTCAGCAACAGCAGCTGCTCACACCCAAACTGTGCAGGGGTGATAAAAAACCCCAAATGACAGAAGTACATGGAGTGGGAAAGATGACCAGGATAGTCCATGGAAAGGCATGGATCAAACTCTTAGCTACACAGACATTCACCTAAAAATTAGCATTTCCCGGGCTTTGAACCCCGTGCTGGATTTATTCCTCCTGGGTAAACAGGACAAATGCCCTAAAAAGTACAACCTGCATTGCCAAATAAAATACTTACAACAGTTTTTACTTCCTTCTTTAGGCCAATGTCCCCCAGAAGTCCACGTTAAAAGTTCTATTAATTTTCAGAGGGGGAAGGATATTGCCCTTAAACCAAAACGTGGGTGGCTGATAGAAGTGGAGGCAACACAGGCAGTTTTTCAGAGTCTGGCCCATAGGCTGAGCAATGATTTTAAGGGAGAAATGGGTTTATCGTGTCAGCCAGCAGCAAATCCTCATCAGACTTGGCAGAGAGTCCAAGGAGCGGATGGGTCAGAGGGAGTGACCCCAGCTCCCCCCTTGCTGTGGCAGTGGAAATGTACTGCGTGAGCCGGGGAGGGAATTTGCATTGCACCTGCCTGATTACAGAGGATTTACAGCCCTGGGGGTTGCCAGGCCAGGAACCCCTCCTGACCCGAGGACTTGCGGGAAGAAAGAAAAGCGAAGGCAAAACTGGTATTTGCCGCGTTCCTGCCAAGTAACGGGAGGAGAGCAGACACATTTTTCACTTCGCTTACAAAATCAAAATCTTAACTTTGTTTAGACAGCACAACGGGGCTGAGGAGAAACCCGAGCAGCACTTTCTGAGGAGGAACCTGTCAAAATAGTAGCCGTGTTTCAAAGCCAGACACTGTTTACTTTTCACTCCGTGCAAGAAAAATACAGGGAGGAGAGGAGGGTTCATTTTACACGGGCAGTTCTCACTGATTTTATTAAGAATCTCCTGCTTAAATGATCATTTGACAGCGGGAAAAATAAACCCCTCCTGTTCTGAGTTTTGTGTGGGAGCCAGTCCAAAAAAACCTTTGTGCCAAAACCATCTTTGGAACAACCCCAACAGATCTCGGTCGATGGCTACTGTAACAGCAGTTACAAACTGGCCTCATCCGGGTGGAATAACGGGGACTTCTTCCTTTCTGCAAGGAACCCCAGGTAAGGAGAGCAGCCCTGTCAGGAGCTGGGGGGGGGATGGAACCATCCCCTGCTCCCATACCAGTCAGTACTTTGTAATGCTGGAAAATTCAGCAGTGAGTTATCCAAAGCTTTGGTCCCACTGGGTGCTGAGTATCTGCAGCTCTAGGCCCCATCACCTGGCAAGGGAACTCCTCCCAAGCCCAGGAGACTCCACGGGCTGACAACAGAAGTCATTCAGGTCCCTAATGTGCCCCTGGTACAGCAAGGACCCACATGCCCAAGCCAGCTGGAGATGCCAGGGCCAAATCCCTGCAGCTGGGCCCTTTCTATGGCAGCAGCAACTCCTGGGACTTGGGTCCCAGAGGGAGCAGTCAGGCCCTGCTCAGGCTCAACCAGAAAGTCCATCCCGGGAGAGACAAGCAGCTCATCCCGGTCGGTTCAGAGTGGAAAACGAACGGGCAAACACCAGCCAGGTGGGGCAGGAGGGAAGAGCATCTGCACCCCAGGGTCTGAAAGGATCCCTGCACATCAGTCCCCAGCTGGGCCACCCTCTCCGCTGGGGGGTTGTCTCTGATCACTCACCTTTGGGCAGAACAAACACCAAGGGAACAGCAGCCGTGCTTTTCCTCAAGTACACATGACATTTTGGGGAAAGGCAATTGCACAGCACTGGCACTGGGCAGGGCAGACAACCCTGAAACACTATCAGAAGAGCCCCAACACAGCTCCCCAGCACTGACTGGCCTCTACACCCCACTGGCAAGGCCCTGGCTCAGCTCTCCCTGGGAGTATTTCCCAGCTCCTACCCCATCACAGCATCAGAGAGAGGGTCAGGCACGCACCAGTGGTCAGACTGCCCAAGGCATTTTGGGGAACACAGGTTTGCAAGGGAGGTGAGCTCAAAAACTCTTCCTGGCACACTACCCTGTGCCTGTCTCCTTCTGAGAGCTGCAAATGATGAACTGGGTTCACCCAGCTGAACATCCCAAGGTCCCCTGTGATCCCCCTGAAAGCCAGAGAACCTAGCAGCACACAGCATGGCACCTGCCCTCAGGATCTGAGCTTGTTCTTCTTGTCTTCTATCTGTATTCCTGAGCAGGACCTCCCACCCCACCCCATCACTGCCGGGAGCACCACCCGGCACAGATATCCTGGGTGACAGGGAATGGATGAGCAATGCTGGGAACAGCTGGGAATGCCATTTTCCATGTGCTCAGGCTGGTTCAGCGAGGAGGCAGAGCAACACACAGTGTCACAGGGACTGGGATTTACAGGTCCCACATCTCCCTGGAGCAAACCCTGGGGTCCAGCCACCCCTGTCCCCATCGTTGCCTGGCTCTGGCCATCCAGAGGAATTCCCATGGGCCTGAGTCACAAACATCCCAACACACACATTCCTCAGCCTCCAAAACTTCGGTGAAAAGAGACTTTCGTCAAGGAAAGCTCAGCCCAGACGGTTCCTGAAGAAACCCCAACCATGTGACGGTTTCAAACACAACTCCAAAGCCACAAACACAACAACCGTCGGAAGCGGCTGCCAAAGCGCCAGATGCTGCTGCTGGAAAAACTGCGCTGCAGCCATGGGGTCTGCTCTGCCCTGCCACCAAAGGGAAAGGAGGAGAAGGAGGAGGGAGCAGGAGCTGTGGGCTCCGGCACTGCTTGTGCAAAAGGGAAAAAAAAGTAGGACAAAAGGAAACCAACTTTATTTCAGTTCCTTAATAAAAGCTGCCAGAGGCTTTGCATGCGGCAGCACGATCCCCGCTAATGGGCACGTGGAGCAGGGAGCTGCAGCCCTCCAGGGCCGAAGGAGCTGGTCTCCTGGAGCAACAGACCCCCCACCAGCAGCTTAGCCCCTGATTCCTGACAGAGCCAAAGGCAAAGAGCCCGAAGCGGCGCTGCCGCCGTGCCAGGGAAGCAGCTGCCACGGATCAGCCCCGTGCAGGATCTGCCAGCTCCTCCCAGACAGCTCCAGCTCCACGAAAGGCACCGAACACTGCCTCAGCATCCCCACCTAAGCAAATGCTTGGTCTTTCTGACTGATTCCCAGGGACAGGAGGATCAGGAGGGGTCTGTGAAAACAGGAGCTCCGGCACACTGGTCACCCAGGGGTCTGGTTTTATTTGGTGTTTCTGAGCCAACACAGGAACCATGTGTGTTCCAAAATAACCCATCAGGGGAGGGGGCAGCTCTGGCTTCATTGGGTGGGGGGCTTGGGCACCCAACTTTGGGTTCAGAGGACGGCAGGGACAGTGGCTGCAAGACCGAGCACTGGGAAGCAGTACTGACCTGAGTAAAGATCCTTCTCTATCAGCTTCATCTGGAGATGGAAGATCTGCTCCTGCAGTTTACAAATGGTGTGTTTCATTTTCTCCCTTCTTGTCACCATGTAACAGAGATTTCTTACCTACAGAAACACAAGAAACAGTGTCTGGTTTAGGCAGGGCCAAAACAGGTCCCCTCAAGTGGTGTTGCTACTTCTGCTGCCCAGGGAAATCCCCACTCCCTGGGATTGGGTCCTCTTCATCTCACCATCATCTGTGTTCCACCAGAACTCCTACCAGGGTGAGCCAGGACTAGCAGAGGGGGCTCTTGATCCCAACTGTGGAATACATATGGGGAAAAGCATGTGGTGAATGATTCCAAGCCTAAACCTCCCTGTTGTGGCTCCAACAGCCAGGACCTCAGTGGGGGCAAGGAAGGCTGGCTGGCTTCTCCAGCAAGGACACTGGGAAGTCTCAGAGGGAAGATGCTGTAGAAGGAGCACCATAACACAGATCTGCAGGTCCAGCTCCAAGCACCTGAGCACAGTGCTGAGCACACCCAGCAGCTGTGCCAGGCACATCCCTGCCACATTCACCTGCACAAAAAAATGCCACATGCTGAGAAGCACCTTGGTACCCTGAGTCAATGCACCAGTTCTCACCCACGAACTGATCCATCTGCAGGGAGGGAGAGACCCTCTTCCCACAGCCAGTGCAAAGAAGGGGCAGAGCTGGGGTGGAGGTGTCTGTATGAGGCTAAGGACACTGAAAGCCTTACACAGCTGCCTGATGCCCTAAAGCAGGGACCAGGACAAAGCATAAAAAATACAGCAAAATACCGCAGTGATGCTGGCCCAGGGCAGCAGCCAGTGCAGCTCCCCACCTCAAATCTGCCCCCTCTATTTGGTTACTCACCCTTGCTCCACATCTACCTGCAAAATCCCTGCTGAGTTTCGTCCCAGCCCAAGAAATTTCCTTCACCACGGTGCTGGGGTTGGAACCAGGTGATTTTTAAGGTCCCTTCCAACCCAACCCAACCCACTCTGTGATTCTGTGAAGCTCTAAACACAAACAGCAAAGCACAAGATGCAGCTGCTCACACGCAGCAGTGGCTCGACCCTGCTTATCACACGGTGCTGCTGACAAACAGCCCAGCAGCATAAGATGACAGGGCAACTGCTGATACCTGCTGGCACCTGCCCCCTGACGAGTTCCATGCCATGCTTTTGCCAGCCCCACGCAGGGGTGGCTGGAGAGCCAGGCTCTGGCAGCACTGAGGCTCCGGGAGGAAGTGGAGGCTTTTGGCTGCAGAACAGAAATGCTAATGGCAGCTAACAGGATTTGACAGCATTTACTCAGCTTTCTGATGCTCTGAAAGAGCAAAGCTGCCTGTAATAAGGTAAGGAGGAGGCGGCCTGAGTGGGGGCATGGGATTCACGGGCAGGAACGCGTGTGGATATGTCCACACTCATGTGTGATCCTGACGCCTTCGATTCGTCCCCCCTCTCATCTTCAAACCCCTCTCTGCAGAGTATTGTCAGGCCTGGGGGACTGTCCCTGCGGGGTCAGGAGGCTTTGTGCCTCTCACAGTGACAGAGCAAGCCAGGACACTGTCCTGTGCTTACCTGGTATCTGCCCCCAAAAGCTGTGAGGGCAACAGGATGACGGCAGCCATCCTTTAATGACACTGGTCTTAGCTAAGGGTAATTTGGGAATGCTTAGGGATACAGAAGAAAAAGCTGCTCTTTTTTTTGTTGTTGTTGTTGAATCCCCTAAATACAAGGCAGTGAGCTATATAGTGTATTTTACTATGTTATCTCTTTTTTTCATTCTGGATTGGAGAAAACATCAAACTGAAATTTCTTTATGAAGAAAACAACTGCCTCTGGCAACCTGAACCTCCAAGTGTTTGGCGGTATCTCTTCTCTACGATTTGATATTCCTGGAAGAAAACATTACTTTAGCTTTGCTTAGAGACTGCTGGTATTTACCCACACTTACACAGCTCAACACCACCCAGTGCTGCTTCCCCAAGCCAAGCTTAGATGCTGGTGTGAAAGCCTGGAAACTACAGCTTTTTGTTAAAGTTAATTTAAACACCCAGCCCTCGAGGAAAAAGCTTTTAAAAAAGGCAAAGAGGGTTAAAAAAAAGGCAAAAAAGAAAACTGGGGTAATGTATTAGGATTCCCAGGCAATAGGTTAAATTTTCTGACACTGTGAAGTGCAGAAACGACAGGGGGTAAGAAATGGCAGAGGGAAACACCATCACCCTGGATGTCCCCATGTCATCTGCTCTGCCGCTTCTGCCTCCCCAACTCCTGGATCCAGAGACCACTATCAGCCCTGAAATCACTCCCATTTCCAGATTAATTGCTGAAAACACTAAAATCCAACTTCATGCCCCATGGACACCCTCTGAAAGCCACCCCTCCAGCCTGCTTGTCTCCAATCCCAACCTGACTCGATTCCTCACAGTTTGTATGTGAAGCCAGGCAGGATCAGACACCTGGGATGCACTGGAAACAGTTGGATCTAAACCTACATCACCCATATGAGCACTGGACTTTGATCCAGCCGGTGTTTATTGTTCCTCTCTTGGAAGCAGAACAAACAGCTCTTCCACGGCCAGGCGGTGAAACCTGGCAGGGAGTTGCTAAGCAGAGGCTGAACGCCGATGGGCACACCCCCCAAAGCCTGGGGGCAACTCTGGAAAATGGGAAATCCGGTAAAACACTGAGTTTCGACACAAAGAAATCAAAGAGAAGCTGCTGTGAGCGAAGCGCGGTACCCAGGGACGCGCAGTGGTTCGCTGCAGCTGGGGAAGCAAGCTGGGAACAAGGGGAAGCAGTGGGAGGCAGAGCAGCCTGGGTTAGATTTACAATATGGAGCAGATGAGGGGGAAAAGTGAGTTGAACTCGTCACCCTCGGACGGGCAGCTGCAGCCTGTTGCCACAGCCTGGTGATGGAGACCTGCTAACGGTGGCAGCCCCACACAGGGAGGGAAACACGATGGGGTACAGACAGGAACAAAGGAGGGACAGGCTGGCAGGGTGATAGCAGTAATGACTACAGGGATGAAGGCAGACAGGACCACAGAGAAGAGATTAATAGCTTCAAATCCAGCTGCTTTTACACAGGAGAAGGCTCTTGGGTTCCAGGATGCACTGGGAGGTGGGTGCAGGAAGGAACCAGGGTGGGCTGGTCCAGAGTTGAAACCCCACCTTGACATGAATGCAGTGCCCACCCATACCACCTTTCTACCCATGGGTTAAATTCTGCCACAGACCCTCAGCAGCTCGGAGAGAGGGTTCAGGGACATGCAGGGGCAGCATCCCCACCCATCCTTCACCTCCCAGGGAGCAGCAGCATCCCCAGCCCCCTGCTCAGGGAGCCACAGTCACATCCACTGAGCCAAAGCAACGCTATTTTCCTGCTTTCCTCCTTCCTTGCTCTCAGAGTCCCCCTGAGCCCTTCCATGGCTTTTGCACCGAGTGGCCAGTCAGGCAGGGACCTGAGCAAGGGCCATGGATTCACCCCTCTGGCAGGAGGAGAGGGGGGACCAGGCAGGGTTTGGGTCTTAAGCAGAGGAGGAGAGGGAGCTTGGGCTCTGCATGCCAGGCTGAGCATCCCTGCCCTGCCTGTCCCTGTGCCACTGCTCCCCTGTGCTATGCCCACGTGCTCCCCAGCAGCACCACTAGTGTACCTGCCCCTTCTCTGCCACCTCACTCCAGGTTCTGTGTGTGCTTCTCCCCCTGTGCTTCCCTCTGCTTCTTCCCCTCGCTGCCTCTCACCTTGGCTGCCACTCCCCATCCCTGCCTGCCTCTTCCCCAGCCCTGCCTGCCTCTTCCCCATCCTTGTTCCTGCCCTCCACACAAGCAGCCTGAGGGGTGTCCACAGGGCATCACGTCATTTTTAGTGTCTTCAACAATTAATCTGGTGTAAGTGGTTGTGATTTTGGGGCTGACAGTGGTGCAGCCGTGACAGCCACGTGCACAGAGAGCA
>JAYRBT010000028.1:8288874-8302397 GCA_036023395.1 Myiotriccus ornatus | reverse complement strand
TTCTGTGTGTGCTTCTCCCCCTGTGCTTCCCTCTGCTTCTTCCCCTCGCTGCCTCTCACCTTGGCTGCCACTCCCCAGCCCTGCCTGCCTCTTCCCCAGCCCTGCTCCTGCCCTCCACACAAGCAGCCTGAGGAGTGTCCACAGGGCATCACGTCATTTTTAGTGTCTTCAGCAATTAATCTGGTGTAAGTGGTTGTGATTTTGGGGCTGACAGTGGTGCAGCCGTGACAGCCACGTGCACAGAGAGCAGCAGCAAGCCCAGCCCGGGGAGCTCCGGCACCACTTGAGCACGGCTGCTCCACCAATGCCCTCACCCAGAAAGCTGCTGCCTTCCCCTGTGGATGGGAGGATTCAAGGATGCCCTGCACCACGGGGAGACCTGCAGCTGCCTGCATGCTCTGTCTGCATCCTCTGGCATGGCTCTGCCTCTGCCAGCAGCTCCCTGAGGAGCCGACCCACTTTCGGCTGCGGCAGGGCCGGGAATGCCCAGTCCCACTGGCCCTGCTCTCACTCCTGCCTTTCACACGTCTTGGATGTTTAATGGAAGTAAATAATGACATGTTCCCATGCCTTGCTGCTGGAAAGCATCTGAGAGGCAACACAGAGTAATTTTAGCTTTCAGACTATTTAGACATAGTGGACATAAACTGCAGCATCATCTGCCTCCCATCCACCCAGCCCTGCCCAGGCACTCTCCCTGCACACATTTGTTATTCTGAACCCCCAGCTGAGACCAACACTAACTTACTCCATCAGTGTCAGCGTTTTGGCAGGGGTGATGTACACACACCGAGCACTGTTACGTTTCAGAATGAAGATGAAAGGACACAACTTTTAAGGGGGTCAGACTGGGCCGGGGGGGAACAGGGCTTGTGCTGTCTACAGTCCCCAGCACGCACTGCAGCAGCCCTGATGGACCACGTGGGGTACACGACTGAAGGAAAGGCTGTACTCACCCTCTCCAGGTCTTGTCTGAGGTGCATGAAGAGCTTTAAGCGTCGGTAGAGAACATCCTGCTCTTGCTGAGCCAAGTTGTCCACTTCATCCGTTTTTGGTGTCAGCAGCGGTTTGTTGGAATTTGCTTTCCTCTTCAGCTTCCAGTACTGGTAGACAAAATCCACCAGCGACTCGCTTAGGTCGAGGTTCTCCGCCACCTCCGAAGGCTTCACGAGTTCATAGAAGTCCTCCTCCAGCTGCTGGAGCTTCTGCTTCCGCAGCGTCACCTTCTCCAAGTCCAGCTGGGCTTGGTCGGGCTCTGTCCGTGCCTCCTCGGGCAGTTTGGTGGCACCGGTGCTGTGCTCAAGGCAGAAGGACTTGAACTTCACCTCGTCGTTGTCCGCCAGGATCGTCCGCATGTCCAGGTTGTGGTCGAAGGCGCAGGTGACGTGGAACGCGGTGACGCAGGCGGGCATGGAGCACTGCGGGACAGGGACAGGGCTCAGGGACAGGCACAGCACCAGGGGTGGGGGAGGACACCGACCAACACAGCGGGCAGCAAGAGCTGCCCACGATCCCGGGAGAGCCACCTGGGTGACACCTGCCCAAGCGACGGGTGCTCCGTGACACTCCCACGGAGGAACACCCGCACTGCCCCAGCCGTGCACATCCGAAAGCCCAGCACCAGAAACTCAAGCAGAACCCCAGGGTTCAAAAGGTATCAGTGGGCACCTTCCCACCTCACCTTCTTTAATCCTTCTCTGTGACAGGCCCTGCTCATCTCCCACCTGCCACAACCAGGAGCTTCCAAAGGTTCTCCCAACAAGACACGTGAAAAGCCAAAGAACAGCACCGGCCTGCAGGATGCTCCAGTTTGTTTCTCCTGATGGAGAAAAGCTCATCTTCATTTCACCCTCAAGCGACTCCCCTCTGTTATCACCATTACAGCCAACATGCCATTTTTCTTGGAAGCACGGAGAACATGGCAAAGTTTATTTGCACACACGGGATCTAAGCAGCAGCCAACGCTCCCAAATGCCTTCCTCCTCTGGAAATTATACACTCCAACTGGCTCCATTTAAAAATGAAAGAAAAAAAAAGGCAACCAGAGCAAAACATGTGGCTAGAATGTTGTCAGACTTGTATCAGATTAATTTTTTAACCATTTCCCTAACTCACCTTAAAATACTTTGAATCCCACAGGCAACAAACATCAGCCTCTCCTACAGAGGAACCTCCACCCACCAGCACTGTGCCCCTGTCCACCTCAGCACCTTCTCCCCCTCTATTCATTAACTGGTTTTTAATGGCTCAGAGTGTCAGGTAATTATTTCAACCATAACCCATAAGAAATCAGTCTATTCCAGCTGCTAACGACCAGTTAAACTGCAATAATGAGACATTTTAAGTGGGCTATTAACTGTAGACACCATTTCGGAGTTAACACAGGAATTGTTCCTGTGCAGGATGAAGATGCACTCGTGGCCTGAAGGACCAGGTGGAGGCACGTGAAATTTCCTGGATGTTGATGACAAACCACTCAGTTTTACTGCACCTCAGTTCTCAAAAAGAAAACTAAATATATTCTGGCAGTAATAGAGGAACAAAATTTTAACAGCTTTTAATCTTCATCCCATCCATCAGGCCTGAATCCTGCTCAGGAATCCAGGTGTGAACTTTTGACATTGCTGCTTTTAGGTATTTTCCTTTGGCTTTTTTTAATGAATCTGCTGGTGCTCACACAGCTGCCAGGGCCAAGAAAAGCACAGGCAAGCATTGTCCGAGTCCTCCACTTCCAGGGCTCTCCAGGCCCTGTTCCAAAGCCTCCAAGACCAGTGGGAAGAGCGGGATGCAGCTCTGGCTGTACCAGCACGGCTCCAGGCAGTGATGCTGAGCACTAACTCCCGCAGGCACCACACAGAAGTGGATTATGAACTCTGACACCCTGTTAAATATGGCCATTTGGTCCTAATTTCAGCCTGAAATTATTCACAAAAACAGCTGATAACTTGCAAAGCTCAGCTCGCTCTGCTACGCTGCTGGTGCTTGCGTGGAGCCTGGTGTTGTGAGGGACCCACTGGTGCTCCCTGTGCCAGCCTGGGGCACCCACCACCTCAGCAGGCAGTGGGGGCCTGGCCTTCCACCCTGCCCACCCCATGGGACAAGCCCTGTCCCCGCCCCCCACACGGCTGAAGCGCTGGCTCCGTTCTCCACTATTTATTTTTGGCAATGAGGGAGGGACAGAGGGAGCCCAGCCTGACTTGCAGCTTCCAGATTTACTCAGGGCAGTCAGTATATCACCCACTGGGCTTCTGAAGCACAGGGAGTGATGTCCCTTCCCTCCTGTTTCTGCCACCAGTGCTAAAAACAGCATTAACAACACGGCCGTGTCTTCTGCCAGGACAACGTCCTGCTAACAGGAATGACCATCACTCCACCTTAGGAACAAAGCAAATCCAGTGACGCCCGTCCTGGATCTCTCCTCTGACAGATGGCAAGCAGCACTCGTCAGAAACTGTGCCCAAAATGCAAACAGAAAATAATTGGGCGGCTCAGCTGACAGGGCAACAAAGAAAGGTACCTGGTCGGCCACAGCTACTGAAGGACCTTGGATAAACTAACGATAAAAACATATTGATCCGTCCCAGAACGGCGCTGGAACGAAGCCACTCGTGATGGCAGGGAGGGATATAATAAAATAATAAACCAGGCTCAAAAACTGGCTTCGTTATTGATCGTGCTTCGTTATCTCACAGCGCCTTCCATTCAAGGATTTCAGCACGCTTTGCTTATCCAGGCAAATCCATTCCCAAACACAATTCCGAGAGAGAGAGAGAGAGAGAGAGAGAGAGAGAGAGAGAGAAAACTGCCCCAGAGATTAACGTGGGCTGTTAATTAGCCCGCAGATCACTCTTCCTGGGAAGAAACAGAGGGATGGTTTCAGTTGCCAAGGAAATTCAAACAGAAGTTCAGCAGCTTGCAGTGGTGCTCCGCTGCAGTTTGGGGCCGGAGGGGAAGGAAGCGGCTCCTCCAACAGACCTGCGAGGGGAGCTCAGGAAGGAAAAATTAATTACCGGTGCTGAACGCCGGCCAAGCCATCAGAGACAACACTCCTGCATCCTTACAGAACTACCACGTGGTTCTCCGTGACCACAGATGGTCTGGACGCCGGCAGAGCTTCTCAGCCGAGACAGGCAGTGCCAGCCCCCCAGACACCCTCCGAGGGTGGGAGGCAGCACGGGGCACACACACTGCTCTTCCCCTCCTGCCACCCTGTGCCTTTTCAGGGCTACAGGCACAACCACAAGACAGCTTCGGGAACCACCACACCAGTTATCCCAGGGGAGGGGGACCAGTGGCACAAGCAGCTCGAGGGGAGCGGGCAGCAGCGGGCAGAGGAGCAACGATGGACAAGCGAGTGGTGGAGGACATTTCCAAGGGCTTCTTCTCCAAAAACCAACAAAAGGTAAGCTGGAAGATGATGACAGCAGAAGACTGTGCCCTTTGGAGAAGCCTGACAGCAACTAACAGAGCCCTGGCATTCCATGCTGCCTCAGTTACCTCTTCCTGTCTCTCTGACAAGTGAGGAGGAGGGAGCTGGGTCCCAAAAAAGCACGGTCAGCACTCGGGCTGCACCAGAGCCTGGCTCCTGGCACTCTCCTTTCCACCTCAGCAATGCAAACAAGAAAATTCCTGCTGCATACTGAGCTCTCTGGCATCTCCTGATGTCTGACCACAAGAACCACCATGGAATAATGACTTACCCTACACAGGAGCTGCATCCCTGCAGCGTCCGGGAGCTCTGGCTCAGCTACAGCCACACCAGATTACACTGGGCTCACAGCTCTGTACCAGGAAGCAAGGGATGAGTTACATGGAAGCAGCAAGGGCAGAGGCATTGAGAGCTGTGGGGAGCCCTTCCTCAGGCTGCCCTGGGTTTGGTTTCCCTTTTGATGGACAAATTTGGATGGGGACAAACACCTCCACACACAGAGGTGCCTGTGCAAAGATTTCTCACATTTGTCTCTGCAAATGTGGTTTAAGTGGGTGTTTTCTTAAACTGTGGTGCTGCCTCTGAGCATCCCATGCCCTGCTGGGATGACAGTCCCCCCCTCCTCCAGCCTGCCTCCTGTATTTCACCTTTGCAAAACCCAGATCCCACTGCCCACTTGGAAAACCCCCTCCTGGAAGCACCGTCCTTCCTTCCCCAGACCTGCCCACCTGCAGCACCTGATTCCTGCTGCCAAGAACAAACACCCAGTGCTTCTGCAGAAAACAACCTCCTCCTTTCAGAGCTGGGTCACAAACCCGAAATGCTGACAAAGGTGGATCACACCTGCATAAACAGGCACTAGCACAAAATATGCTCCATAAACACAAGCTTTCAAAACAGAGCTCTGTACCACTGAAGAGTACAGAGCATATTTATTTATCTATGGGTGTTGATTTACCCCATAAATCCTTAAATAAGGGCACTGCCTGCTTTCTTTTCACTTCTCCCCCTTTTCCTTGAAGCAAAACCATCCTGCACACGCCGGGGGCCTCGGCAAGTGCTCCAGTGACAATTTCACGAAGACTTATAAACTGTGAACTGCTGGCACATGAGACAAGAAGGCTCCTGTTCCATCTCAGGTGACCTTTAATGCAAATCCACCCAGTCCCCGGGATCTCACGGCTCCCGTGTCACGCTGGCACTAAGAGGATGAAGCCTGAGAGACGCGGAATTCTTTTTGACGCTGCCAAGCCTGTTTGCCTCCTTCCCTGCCCCTCTGTTCTTTGAAAGCAGTTGCCATTCTGACACACTATCTCCATCTGGCAGGGTGAATAAGCACCCAGAGCCATCAAAAAAGAAGTGACTCAATGCTACAGATTTAAAGAAGTATTGTGAAATTTCGTTTCAAACTATGGGGATTACTTTTAAATAGCTCCCTTTAAAGGCTTAAACCCAAGACGATGGCATAAACACAGTGGAGCCTGCAGACCTCCTATCCCTGATGTCCTTCCTCAAACAAGCAGCTGCTTCTGGTGCCCCATCATCACCACTGTGCACACCAACCTCCCTGGTGCAGCTCGTGCTGCTGCACCAGAGCTGATCCCCTGGGGTTGCTACACATCCCAAACTTTCTCTCCGTTTTTCAAAGCTTAATGGCTCTTCCACTTCCGCCTGCACGCCAAGGCTGCCCCAGTGGCCGCTCTGCCAATGGAAGTAACCGGCACAGGAGAGCAGCAGATGGTCCAGCTCATCCCCAGGGATCACCACGACATCACACTGCCCAAGCAGGGGGAAGGAGGAGGAATCACGGGGTTCAGCAAGGCTCCCCAGATGCTCTCACACCAGGTGTGCTGCATTTTGGATGGGAGCTTCTACTCTTTGCTCCCCAAGTAGAGGGATCACAGGGTGGGAAGCCCTGCCCTGCTTTTGCAACAGAAAGCCCAGAGCATCCTGCTTTCCATCTGAAAAGAGAATGTCTGTCCCTGCTGCTGCAGGGAGGGCAGGCAATCAGTAGTACTGCATTGTCTGCAGTAGTTTGGTTAGGTGTGGCAAAACAGAAAATGTGGAAATGCAATACATACTTTATCTTCCAAGCCAGCAGGCTAGTGAGGACCCTCCAACTCTGGGGTTCCCTGATATCCCCCCAGCTGAAACCTCAAGTGTTTGTGAAATACTTGGGCTACGTATCTCATGAGCATCTCACTTTCCTGGCAGCTTCATGAAACTCTTCTGCTGGAAATTCCTGACCCAAACCCAGGTCATTTGCAGTTCCAGTAATTAGTGTCACTACAGCAACATCACCGTGTTATGCAAAGAAAGTTAATCTAGATTTCTAGCACTCAGTGCATTGATTGCAAACAACATCTGATGATGATGTTGTTAGGTCTACTCAGAGCAGAAATAAGCCTTGGCCAGACTGTGTCCTCCAGCACCTCCAGAACCTCCAGTGGCTGATACAGGTACAACCCTGGAGGTCTGAGTGTCTTCAGTGCCCAGCTACATACCTGAATACATGTCCCAGTGCACTCCTTGCAGAGGCTGCAGGACAAAGCCCATCTGCTTGCTGGGATATGTGAGATCTTCGTAATGGGTTCCATTTTTTCAGGACATCCAATGCTAACCTGGCCACGAGACAGAAGACAAGTTGTAAATACTGGCTACCATCCCACATCTCCTACAAGGGGGTGTCTGTGGCAGTCTGATTGAGGGATGGATTACATTTATTATTTTTTGGGGTCAGTTGCAATTTTGAAAACAAGAAAAAACAAAGCCACATCTGGATAAAACAGAAGGAAAAATATATGTTGGTGTTTCCTTTGAATTAATTCCTGCTGTGGATGTTGGTTTGTATCTCAAATGGGCACAGGAAATTAGCTTTACTCTGCTACACAGAGCTATGCCCCCCACCTCTGTGCCCTTGCACCCCAGCTCTGTGCCCTCCCTTCACAGGGTGCTCCTTGGCTGCTAATTAAACACACGGCCTGATGACTGCCTCGCATCGCTCTGGCACAGATTAACGAGCCAGACTGGGTTTGCTATTTAGACTGGTCTGGGCTGAGACCTGAAGCCAGGTCTGTGCCCAGCCACGTGTCAAGAAGAGGCTGCAAAACATCTTACTTCAGGAATCCATAAGGCACAGCTAACGTGGACCCATTTCGTCCCGCTCCGCGTGGGCTTCAGCGCTCCCCCTCTCTTGGGGCACAGCAGACACTTGGGCTGAACTCCCAGGGCACAGGTCCGGCACAGCCAGCTCCCGATGGGGACCTTCAGGATGCCATAGCACGCCTGTGCAGACAGCAGGGAGGAGGGTTAGTCCCAGCAGCCGGGGTGAGCATCCTCCCAGACCTCCTCCGTCACTCCCACCTTTCTTACCGCCGCTGAATCCCAACAAACAGCAGACTCAAAGACACAGACAGTGAAGTTAAGCTCTTCCTTCCTTACTACCTTCCCTGCTTTCACACGGATACTCGTGGCAGACCAGTACGTCCAGGGCTTTAATTAGAAATTCCAGGTTGGGAGTGGGCAACCAGGCTGCTCCATCAGAGCACCCACCACTGGCAGCTCTGCGGTTTGGACATCTGCCCACTCATCTCCTGCCTGTTCCCAACCCATGACAACTCAGAGAAGTAAGAAATGCTGTGCAGAGAAATCCTCTGAGGTCACTGAGGGCTGAAAAGCCACAAGCCCATGATTAAGAAAGTTGGTCACACTGGTTACAGACCCAGAGCAGCCCAAAGAGGAAGCAAAAATAACTACGGAAAGGTAAAAAGGGGAAACCAATAGCCATGAATGTAAATTAGATGAGAGGAACCAAAGAGGGTGATAAATCTTAAGGATGACACATCTAAAGCAGGCATGGACAAATCTACAGCCAAGAGAGTGAGAACTGAAGGACTTGGGTCGCCCACGGAGCTCCCTGACCTGCTGTGGTAACACAGGATGCAGAGAAGCCGAAGCGTTTCATAAATATTTCTCTTCTGTACTTGGGGAAGAGCCAAATGATAAGCTAAGCTGTATCACATAATGATAAACTACTTTCCACTTTGACCATAATTCATGATTATATTAAACAGCTACTACTAAAACTAGGCAGTTTTCAACCAGCAGGTCCTGATAACTTGCACTTAAAGGGTTTTCAGAGGGCGATACACTCTGCCTTGGGCACTGACACAGGGCTGTGTCACTATTTAAAGTGAGGAGATGTAATTAATTTTAGATCTGGCTGCTCTGACATCCCTGCAGAAGGCAAGCAGGCAGGGCTGACAAGGACCCCCAGCGCTGGTGGCTTCGCGTTGAGCCCAGGCATTTGTCGGCTCCACTTCTACAAGTTTACCCCCAAAAAGAACAGCTTTTCATCCTGCTGCTGCAGGGCATTGTCACCGTGAGTGACAGCACTGCAAGAGAGGACGGGGACAGAGGGGGCACATGGAGATGTGTGAGCGTGGGAAAAACACATCTTCAGTCATTACTGGCCAAGAACAGACTTTATAACATGACTTTAGGTTGCCCCAAATCACAAATTGACTCTGATAGTAATATCCAAGGGGGAAAAGCCACTTTATGAACAGATTATTGGGATAACAAGGAATTAAGGGAGGTAATATTATTGCTGTGAGTCTACACGGTTCAGAGAGACTTAACTGTGTGTTTCACAGTGTGTCCAAATCTGCCAGATAAATCATCTCTGGAACAGAGTTTTATAAAGCATGTGATTTAGTACCAGACAAGAATCAGCCTCATATGTACTGCCAGGAGAGTAAACTGGCAGACTGATCTCAAAATCCAGGGGAAAGCAGGAATTATGATCAGGTGTCCATCCCTAGCAGATTCTTGGCTCCTGGTTATTTATTTCCAGTGGTTTCAGAGCAGCTGAAGGTGAAATTCTCCTGCTTAGGAGCAAATACTACAGGGCCTATGTCCTGGGCAAGAAGCAGCTCTAGAAACGAGGTGCATCACCAGCTAAACACACCTTCCCACGTCCAACACCAGGCAGAAGGTGGAACATGGAGCCAGAGGGACTCTGAATAGGAGCAGAGCAGCTACTTCTATCGCTGCCTGTCACGGGTGCCACAGCACCGAGAAGGGGGTGCCAAAAAAACGGGGAGGTTGCCAAGCCCTAGACAAGCTTGGTGTGGTCCATGGAGCAGAGGGAGGGCTCAGCCACGTGCCCACACCAGGGAGCGGGAACTCAGTCACGACAGGACCGTGGCACGGTGGCTGGAAACTGGAGGTGGATCGTTCCCACGCTGAACAGAAGTGTGACGCTGCCACTGTGAGAGCAGTGAACTGTGATTTAGCAGCAGGGGGTAGGATTCCACCTCGCTGGCAATTTTAAAACGACTGCACGTGCCTTCTGAAAGCCACGCTTCGTGGGAATTAATTAATAGCAAGCCTCGTGGCTCGTTATGCAGATGAGATGATTACAACGATACCTTCTGGCACTGTAACCCACCACTGTGTGGTCCTGAGCCCCTTCCCGATGGGATGCAGGATGGCAGGATGACAACCAGCACCCCTGTGCCTGCAGGAAAGCGTGGTCCCCAGCAGGTTTGGGATGTGGGGCTGGCAAAGGCACGGGGCGGGTTAGGTAAGAACCACGATGCCATGTAACACCCTGCACTGTGGCTCTGGCTTAGTGGCTTAGGGTGTAAATTGGGGCAGAGATTAAATCAGGGGCAGCTTATGGGCTGGCACAGGGCTTAGGGCTGGACTCTGTTCCCTGAAAACAAGGGAAAATCCCTCTTTCAACAGCCTTGAAACCCATCCTGCTGTGTCCCCTCCTGCAGCACTGGGGCTGCTGCTGAAAGCGGAGCCCACGGGGTGCCACAGCTCCCCCCGAGCCCCTGCTGTGGCACACGCCAGCTCACAGCCTGCCACTGCCACTTGGGCTTGTCAGAAAAGAACCCAACACAAAAAAAGCACCCCAACCCCATCCCTGAATCATTCTGGTATTTTGTGGGATCTGATTCACTGATGGAAACCATTCAAAACACCCACCTCCCGCAACTATAGATATCTCCAGTGCTCTCCCACCTCCAGGAAGCGCTGAGGGAAAAGCTGCCCAAAAGATGAGCAAATGGCTCTCTTTAGAACTAAAAAAAAACCAAAACCCTTCACACAGAGGGTGAAGCCCAGGAGCTGCTGTCCCCCACCACACCTTGCTTCCCCTCAAAGCACGACCAGTAGAACCTCCCTGGGCCCACGTGGGACCCAGGAGACCCTCACTTGGCTGCCTCCTCCTTGACAAGGTTTCCCCAGAAGCAGGAGCCCACAGACCCCCCCAGCAAGGGCTTGAAGCGTTTGCATTCAATTCTAAAAATAAAATTATTTTCCTCCAGGCAGCAAAATAAAATGAAATCCCACGCTCATACAGCGGGGAAGCTGGGACAGAAACCCTGCAATGTGAGACAGAGCTGGTGGAGCGGGAAGGTCCTGCCACCCCCCAGATGAAGTGGAGGAGGAGGCCGGGGGGTCTGTGCAATCCCACCCCTCTGGTGAGCGCAGGGCTGCAGACCTGCTTCCCACCAAGCCACCAGCCAGCCCTGCACATGGTGCTGGGGTGCTAAAGGTCCCACTGCAGCTCATAAAAATGGGATAAAGGAAGAAGAATAAGTGTAGTAATGGATGAGGAGACATAAAACACCACAGAGACCAGAGAATAAGGAGGAAGGAAAAATTCAGCCTCTGGCTGTGCATTTCTGTGGGCACTTACAAAGGGCTGGGGGTAAGAAAGTAAGAAAAGCAAGTTTGCTGACTGCCAGCTATCCGAAACCCCAGTGCCATGCTCGCTCCCCTGGAGCCGCCTGGGAATCCACCAGGAAAGCTTAACAGGAGTGTAGAGCAGCCCAGGGGCAGGGGGACAGCGGGGATGGGAGGAACCCAGGGGCAGGTACCAGAGCACGAGCAGCAGAGCCCAGCTCTGCCACGGGGGCTCACCTGGTGCACGCAGACGTTGCACTTGTCACAAAACACCATCTCGTTGCCGTCCTCCCCCTCGGGCGAGCGGCACACGTCGCACACCACGTCCTCGTCGTACTCGATGCCCAAGCCCTCCTCGGTCTCGATGGCGATGTTCATGTTCTCGTAGCACATGGTCTCCAGCTCCTCCAGCACTCGCTCCAGGGTGATCTCGTCCAGCTCGGGCTTTTCTGCAAGGCAGAAGGCAGAGGATGAGGGAGAAGCCACGGGTGCAGCTCCGGCGCGGGCGCCCACCCGCCTTCGGGGAGCGCTTTGCGAAGGGCTGAGCGTTTCCGATCGCGGCTCCAGAGGCAAATCCACGGCGACGGGAAAAGCGACGATTTGGAAAACGGCTGCTCCTAACCCGGGATGCAGTTTGTATTTCACAGACAGTAACAAAATATTGCTGCTGGCTGAGAGGAGAGAAACCCATTCAGCTGAAGCAATGCGGATAATTGGGGCTGACAGTTTAAATGTTCAAGGAGACAAGTTTTGCAAAGATGTTTTCCGCAGCGAGGGCTCAGACGAGCTCTGGCAACACAAAGTCAGTGCTTTAATTGTTAAGACTGAAAACTGACCCTTCTAAAGCCAATTAAATGGAACTGTAAAACTGAAGCCAAGGGAGGAATTTGAGGGTAAATGAGGGGGTTTTTTTTCCTGGTTGGGTTTAGCAGAATCAGAAGGTTGGACCTGAGTGGGTCTTTTATTCCCCCCACACCAGGTTCTTTAACATCTCTGGAAGAGATGCTTCACCAGAGCTTTCTCCACAGAGACAACCAGGAATATCAGGACAATAACCAGGAAAGGCTTTTTCAGAGCAGCAACCTCTACCAGTGGAACACGCAGCTGCCTCTAGAAGGGGGATGCTGCTGCCAGGAGCTCAGCAGCACTGAAGTGGTGCCACACAGAATGCTGGCCCCAAAAGTGACGCTTCTCACCTGCACACAAAGATCCTGGTGCCATAAACACATCGTGAGGTCACTCCAGGTAAGGAAAAAAAGAAGGAAAAAAATCTGTCAGCAGCAGGAGTGAGGTTCTCTGCAAAGGGCTAGAAGCAGAGTTAAACCCTCACCACACCCTGTCTCCTCCCATGAGCACTATCTCATCACCCAAGGTGGCTGAGAGATGAGGACAGAAGTACCAGAAGAATGCAATACAAAACAATTAAACTTCACATTTCCTTAGTGTGTATCACCCAGAATGGGGCAGACAGCGGAGGAGCATGACCCACAATGCTGTCCACCCTCCTTTCTGCAAAGAAATGGGAGAAAACACCTCACTTACGAGTAGAGAGGGAGAAAAAAAGGCTGGAGGAAGCACTCATAAGGAACAGTTACTAATTAAATGTTCAGTGAGAAATCTGCCTTCCTCTTGAGCCACAAAGTGATGTCCTGCCCTGGACTGAGCTCTGGAGCCCTGAGAAGCCCGCAGGGGTGGGGAGGGCTGGGGTTGAGGGGGTCCCAGACAGTGCTCCCAGCACCTCTGGCTGGATGGGGCTGGCAGAGGCTGCACGATTCCCCCACAGCCACCGACCGGCTGAAAAAACTCTGTCAAGGGGGAAAGCATCCCGTAGGCGAGCTCGGCAAGCTCACACACCATTGTCTGCCTTTTTAAGCTCTTCCCCAATGTTTCGCATTGGCACGGTTTCCCTTGGCTTGACAAGTCTCTGCAAACATCCAGCCTGGCATTTTACACGTCTATGTCGAGTCTGAGATACCATCTAAGACAGACAACACTGTTCCCTATCACAGCCCTTTCAAGAGCTGGAGCTGCTGTGCTGCAACACGCCAAGGAACCTGCCGGTACCTGTTTGATTCCGGAGCGGCCCCGGCGATGGGCGCGCGATCCCGGCAGAGCCCGGGCTGGCACGGCCGGCCTGGGGCTGCTGGAGCTCAGCAATGTGAGGCATCCTGCTCTAGAACAGCGAGTTCTGAGCACCAGAACACAGCCACCGTCTTGCCCTCGGCGTAGTGCTGGTTGGATGCAACAGGTCAGGAAGCACAAAATCGTGGAACGGGTTGGGTTGGAAGGGACCTTAAAGATCACCTTGTTCCAACCCTCTTTCACAGGCAGGGACACCTTCCACTGGCCCAGGTTGCTCCAAGCCCCATCCAGCCTGGCCTTGGACACTTCCAGG
>JAYRBT010000028.1:8266569-8288774 GCA_036023395.1 Myiotriccus ornatus | reverse complement strand
AAGCCCCGTCCAACCTGGCCTTGGACACTTCCAGGGATGGGGCAGCCACAGCTCCTCTGGGCAACCTGTGCCAGGGCTTCCCCACCCTCACAGGGAACAATTTCTTCCCAATATCTAATTTAAATCGACCTTCCTTCAACTTTAAGCCACTCCCACCTGTCCTATCATTGCATGCATGTTACAGAGAAAGCCAGAGCATTATTTTTGCCTTAATGGAGTCCCTTCATAAACACACCACCCAAGGTGCACTTGCTCAACACGACTTTGTGCGAGCATAAAACCAGTCCAGCAAGAATATCCTCCTCTTGGTCACGGTTTCAACTCCCTGTCTGTCACTACGAGCCTGGGCACTGGAGTGCCAGCCTGGATTTACTCTCTTCCTCCCAACATTTCAGGCTCTGCTTCTCTGGAAAGCATTAAGGTGTTCCCAGTGCTTTTTTCCCACGTGCTTTCCAGAGCTGCCCTGTGCTCAGAGGACAGGGCAGGCAGAGGGCTGGCAGCTGCATGAGGAAGGAAAGGGAGGGCGTTTTCCACAGGAACCATGACCCTGACCTGCCCACAGGGTCGGGATCACGCTGGCACTGCCACCGTTCCGCTTCACCCCGAGTGGAAAGAACCAGCGCCCATCCCATCTCCTGCGTTTTCCATCATCACCTGCTTAACCCTGGGAAGCAACAAGTTCATGCTGATCCCAAAAGTCCCGGGCCGGAGCAAGAGCAGCCCCTCGGGGGGGTTTCCTTATCAGCCTCCGAGCTGTGTGGCTGCTGCACCATCAGCTGGGAGAACACAGATCCGTGGGTCCCGCAGCCACGCAGGCGCTGTGCCGCTCCGTTCGGATGTGACTCCATGAGGGATGCATTTGCCAAGCGTCATTCCCAGCACCTCCGAGCTTATTGAACTGACAATTGCACTTGATGGGGATGAAGCGATTAATCGTTTATGAAACACTAAACAATGGGGCCTGGGGGTGAAGTGCTTTTTCCATTTGTGCTCCATTTATCTCCTGCATCACATGAGGTTCGTGCTATTAAACTCCATTCATAAAATTGTCATCTTCTTGGCTGCGAAAACGCTCTCGTTATTGACCGTGGCCAGCTAAGGGGAGAACACAAAAAACCTGTGCACATGCACAAGTGACGCTATTACTGTCCCCAGGGAAGGAAAAGTAAAGACACAGATACTGATCTTGGCTGCAAAGGATAAATCCAGTGACACCCACGTTTTGAGACCATCACCAGGATAGTGGACTCTACCTGCTGGCCAACAGAACTACTTTCACCTTTTGGTTAAGGTATGCCAAGGTCTTGTATGGAAAGTAGGGGAAGAAAATGAGGCTTTTCTGAGCCTCCACTGAGAAAGGCAGTGTAGCCACAAACTTCTCCAGAGTTTCTGTCCAGAGGAATGCAGGCAGGAATGAGACTTCCATCACATGCCAATACAACCACCAGCGATTTGGAGCGACGTTCAAAACACTGACACAGGAGGAAAAGGCTCCATGTCCCACCACCCCTTCCAGGAGGCCACCTGCACACTCTCCTCATTAGCACTGCGTGTGTTAATGATGATGGGTTTTGATGTTGCCACCCAGCCTCCCCAAGACACCCTGGCATTACCCTGCAGTGGGAAGGGCTGTTATCCAGGGAGTGCTGCCTCCCTTGGCATCCCAGATGGACAAAAGCTGCCCCTCTCTACACGGGGCAAGATGATGGCACATCCCCAGCTAAGGGAAGGATCAGAAAGGGGGACTTTGCTTCAGAAATGGACGAGGAGAAGAGGTGCAGATGATGATGCACTACAGCAGGTCTCCAGATCTGATTCAGGAAGGCAAAACACGAAGGAACTTTGCTCCAAGCAAGAATCTCCTCATTGTATCTCTGCATCAGGGTCTGCCATGACCCCTGAAGCTCCACAGACACCCAGCCCTCCAGTTATCCCAGGGGGCCTCCAAGGGGCCCAGTTCCAACCCCACACAACTCAGCTCCCCCAGCTGCCCGTCCAGCACCTGAAATACAACTGCAAATGCCTTATCCCAAAGGGGCTGGGCTGGCACTGGGGCCACAGCGCCGCGTCTGGGAGGAGCACCAGGCACATTCCTTCACACAACGCCGCTCTCCGTTATAATTACGCCTGTAATACCGTAATTTATGTGGCATGAAGGAGCAATATTCTTCTGCTAAATGAATTCTCAGCTACTCCTCGTCGTGGTGTGAGCCAACTCACTGTGCAGGGAGGAAAAAAATAGCTGGAGAGCCACCTTTCACAACACCGAGACCTATTTCTGACTGAACTGTGCTCCACTAATATCAATTTACTGAAACAATAAATCCTTTCCCCCTGTGGAGAATACATGGAGATAGAAGCAGCTCATGAACAAACAGCTATCAGGACTGCAGGCTGTACCATTTGCTGATTCACAGCCTATAAACCTGGAAGTCTACTTTTCAGTAAAAATATATCTATAAACAAGCAAAATTACTGCCTTTTTATAATAACAATAAAAAAAGGGAAAGCACCTGTGAGATGATGTAGGTTTGTCTCTTACTCTCTTTGAGAAACTGGGAGTGAAAGAATGACAGGTCCCTGATGGGAATGGGGTGTTCACACATGGCACAGGAATCACAGACTCCAGAGATCTCCTTCCAGCTCACTGTCCCTCCAGCTCGCCCCAGGCAAGACTCTTCAAACCTGCCTGCTTTGGCACCTGAGGGGACACCAACCACCCTGCCCCGGGCTGGGTGACCCCCTGGGCATTCCACATCCTGTCCCAAGCATCCTTCAGGGACGCCAGGGGCTGACAGCCAACCCCCTGAACACCACACTGGGCCGTCTGGGACTGCCCCAGTCACCTCCATCCCCCCACGTGCAGGCACACAGTGCTGGGGAGATGCAGCAATCGTACATTAATCTTTTATCAATGTTATTTATAAACAGACCCTGCATGTAAAGTGTGGCCAAACACACAAAACAGCGAGCTGAGCATCCACAGTAAAACTTCCAGACATTTTGTTACAAACACAGCCTGTTAATGCACTTAAAAGATTTACAGGAACCAATTATCACCCTTTCTGCCACCCACCGACATCAATTATTGCTCAAATTTAAGATGATGACAAAATGTTTCAGGAGCCACTTTATAAGCTGCTGCCTCTCTGCAGCAACGCTCGGCTCTGACAGAGCTGTCCTAGAGCACTCCTGATGAAAGCCTCCTCGCTCCATCCACCAGCAAAACCTGGAGTATTGCTGGAAACTACTGCAATTACTGCCAGGGATTTATGGAAACAGCAAAACAACAGCCTGACGTGAAAACTGACTGCGCTGGAAAACGTGGAGGCAAAACGCCTGAAGGGTCTCCCACTGATCTCCAACCCTGTCAATCTGTACATTAATACATCACATACATACAATTAATATATTAATCTACACATGGTATAGATTATCTGTTTCTCTAAGGAGCTAAATAAGCTCAGCTCCCCCTTCCAGAGGCTTGCAGTGTTTTCACCTCTGCCAACAACTTAAGGAACTGCCACCTGAAAACATTCCTGAATTTCCTTGCTTGAAGATAAGCTTAAAGGCCAAGGCTATTTTCACACATGTGGATTACATGTGCTTGGGTTCTTCTTCTTTCTCCCTCTCTTCCCTTCAGCCACCCCATGCTGCAGCAGCCCAGCAGACGGTCCCATCTCACCTGTTCTCACCTGGGCACAGCAGCTCCCACTGCTTTGGGAGCACCCCTGGCCAGCGATGGAGGTGTTTATGGGACTGACACTGTTTACAGCAGAAGCCCCACACCTCCACCTTTGGCTTTCCAAGACCCCCACCATAATTTCAGCAGCTCTCCATGGACCTGCCACAGTGTGCTCTCACCCTCGTCATTCCTGACTGCCACCATTCCTGACCGCCATCAGTCCTGTTCCTCTTTACCCCCTGAGCCCACCAACTTGCCTGCTTACAAGGTGAGTTCTGCTCTTGACTTAAATTGGGGGATGGACCCCTACACGAAGAGCAACAGTCCACCAGCAAAGTGTGAGAGTGGCACCTGCCTCTGGGCAGCTCAGGTGAGTCCTCCCTTTGACACCACCAGCATTAACCCAGACCAACACAGCGACACTGAGAGCAGCTTCCAATCTGTTCCCAAAATACTTCTACACTGTACATCAGTACCTCTGTTAAATATCTCCTGCTTGCACAGCACCACCAGGCAGTGGGGGGTCTGCTGGTTCCTCTGTCCACACAGCCCACCTTTCTGCTGCTGAAATGACACCTGTGCCATCCATGAGCTTACAAACTCCGGGGAGAACAAAGATTCCTGGATTCCAGGCTACACACGGATGTTTGTTGTGGGCTGCAGCACAGACATGTTATAAAAACAGCTCCAAACTGGCAGGATTTCTTCAAAACAACAATAATAACAATATCCAAACAAACAGACCCTGAGTTATTAGTGGGCTCTGCTTTCCCAAGCTCTGAGTGGCAAAGCAGGGTGAGTCTGGGTGAGGGGCATGGCAGGGAAGGGGGTGCAGGGCCATCACTGGGAATGGGCCCCTATGGCTGTAAAAGGAAACAGTTCCCACTACAAAAATGACAGATCTCCGCCCATCCTCCTGCCAGCCTGGCCTGGGGAGCACCCCTGTGGTGGGACAGCAGCCCTGGCTCCCCTGCAGCTGGATGCACCAGTGGGGAATGGGGCTGTACCTGTGCTGCAGCCACGGCACAGCAGGGACTGCTCCTCAAGTTGATAAAATAATGGGAGAGCTGACAGACTTCTGACAAGGGCATGGAGACAGGACAAGGGGCAGTGGCTTCAAACCGACAGAGGGCAGGGGTAGATTGGCTGTCAGGAAGAAATTCTTCCCTGAGAGGGTGGGGGGGCCCTGGCACAGGTTGCCCAGAGAAGCTGTGGCTGCCCCAAGTGTCCAAGGCCAGGCTGGATGGGGCTTGGAGCAACCTGGGCTAGTGGAAGGTGTCCCTGCCCACGGCAGGGTGTTAGAACTGGATGATCTTTAGGGTCCTTCCCAACCCAAACCATGCTGTGATTCTACAGTGGGGTGGCACAGCCTGGACATGGGGATGGGCACCCGTGGGTGGGCAGCAGCTGCCTGGAGACAGTCCCTGCCTGGGGAACGCCAGCTTGCTGCCTCAGGGTGAAAAAGGGGCTCCCAGAATCCCAAAAGGATGCAGTGGGATGGCAGCAGCCTCAGCCTGGCACACGCAGCACTGCCAGGGAGGCAGCATCAGCCTGCGGGGAGTACGACTAACTGCAGCCTCTGCCCCAGCAAGCACAACTTCCCCAGGGGTCCTCCACTGACTTCAGCTTATTTCACATCTACTTGACCAATCTCACCCCTGCCAAGGGAGGTATCATCTCATTAGCACACAGACATATCTCAAGTATGCAGCGATGAATTCCCCCCAGAGCTTCAAAAGCAATCCATGTGACCTTTGCATGTTCCTGCCATAAAATACCAGGAACACCTCCAGCTCCCAAGATAGAAGCTGTGGTGGGCATATGTGAGCAGAATACACCATATGGATTAAGTCAAGGGAATACTTAGAAACTTCAACTCTGCCTTCAGCAAAATTGATTCCGACAACAATTTTAGCAATTTCTTGAGGATTTTCCATGTGTTTATGAAGTGCCGATCACTGCAAAGGGATCTTTCAGCCCTGCCCTTTGAAGTCTCTCTAGCCCTGCTCTTACAATGGCTTTGGATTTAGTGGAGATCACAAAATACAGCATAAAATGTTAATATAAAAACGAAGACTTACGGCACGGCTCCCATCTCAAAGGAAAGGCCTGTGCTGCCTGGAGTGCCATGGACATAAATCCGGCTCAGGGTTTCATTCAGCCCTCTTCAGATCCACTTTTTTTACAATCTCATATTGCAGCAGCAACAAATAAAACACTTAGGCATGCCTAAATACTGACTTCATCTCTAGCACACAGAGGTTCTTTAAACAGCACATTTCCACCAAGTACAGCAATAGCTCCTGAGGCATCTTACTGGGGGGTTTAAAACTATTTAAAGCTCTTTTATGTTTAAAACTTTTGCTTTTCATGTAGAAGTTTTGCTTTTAACAGCAATTCCACCTAATTGGAAGAGGAATCAGCAGGCAAAATGCAGAGAGATGGAGCTATCTGGAGGTTTATCTGATCCCAGTGATAAAATTCCATCCCTGGGGTGACCTAAAAAGGACTGGAAAAGGCATGCGCTACGTGGATCCACAAAAGGAGAGCTGGATGATCTCAGAGGTGTTTTCCAGCTCTCCTCCCCGCAGATCCTCAAGAGCCAGTCAGAGATCAGGATCCTTCTCTGTCATTAAATATTTTGGGAGTGACATATTGTGCCCCTGGACTGCCCAGTGACAACAACTCAGCCAAACATCCAGGAGGAACTTAAACTTCTGCCTATCTCTTAAGGCTGAGAGATAACTCCTGACTCCTCTGCATGGAAGGGGAGGCTGCAGTTCTCCAGTTAAGTCACGTTAATGATCTCAGAGATTAGCAAAGCGGGTTTGGAAATCTCAGCGTGTCATTAATGCCAAGAGCTTCCGGGAGAAAGCACTATTTATGGACAGCCTTTGGACCAACCTAGGCCACAGCAATCCTCTGTCTTGGGGGGTGAAGGGCACCCAGATCCCACCCTGGCTTTCCCCACATGGGAAGCAGAGGAAGCAAAGCCTCTGCTCTGGCACAGCCCAGGAGCTGAGAAGCAACAGATGTGCTGCAACAGCTTTCCTCTCCGAGCACCCAAACCCCACCCCTTCCACGGGCAGGAAAATGCACCCCCCCAAAGAAGCCCACTGCCCCCAGACCCTGTGGTGGGCATGGCTGCCATGGGGGATGTGACTCTGACATGGAGATGGAGGAAGAAAAACAGATTCTGCTCAGAATTGCAGAGGGTCAGTGGCAGAGCATGACCTGTGTCCTGACATCAACCCAAGGGGGTGCTGAGGTGCCAGCCCACCCAGAGCACCTGCAGGGCTACCAGGGGGTACTGCTGTGATGAAGCTCAAGCTCCCTTCCTAAACCCAACTGCCTCCCAAGGCAGTGCCACTGCAGAAGCCGCCTCTCTCCCCCAGCACACTCAGCTGGGCCCAAAGGTGACGTGGGGACACCAGCAGCCAGCTCCCCTCTGGCCTGGGGCCGAGACCTTCCACTCACCTCAACCTTCCATCAGCACAGGAGCTCCACATCTGAAAGCCGTTCAGGACACTGCACGTGAAACCTACTACTTAGAAGGAATAACACAGCCGGCCAAATTTAACCAAACTGAGCTGGAGAAGCCAAACTTCTGCCCGTGGCAAAGCTGAGGCTGCTCAGGCAAGACCAGCTAACAAGGGCAAAACTGACTGTGATTTGCAAGTGGTGCTACAGGCTCCACAATGCTGAGATTATGGGAATTCCGATATACGGGATACCTGTAACAGATCATCAGAGCAACTGTCAAAGCAGCCTCTGTAACTTTGTCAAGGTCATGGTAACAAAATCTGGTTGTAAATCATGAGCACATAAGAAGAAGAGACATCTTCCAAGATCAAGGCAATGTGGTGGCCAACTTCTGAGCTGGTTTATGCTCCAGACAAGCTCACTGAACTGCATCTTCCTGCCTTCCTCCTGACTGTCACTGCAGCCCTCAGCCACAGCTGTGAGGCCCAGCACAACCCTCCTGCTCTGCAGGGCATGATCCCATCTGCTCAAGCACTTGGTGACATACTCTGCCCCACCCTGGAAAGACCTTTGCCACTGCAAGGAATGCTTCATGTAGGCAAGCTTCAGCCTTCACTGACCTCACAAGGTGAATGTTTTGTTGAGGTGTTATTCTTACCTGCACAGCAGCAGCCACATCACAGCAACCCTTACCTAACAAGGACTGGAAAATCCCTCCCCGGTCTGGCAGGACTACACACCCACGGGCCTGTGCCAACGAATCTGCCCAGCAGACCATGCTAAGCACGAGTGCCAATGGTCAAATTCCAAGCTCAGGTACTTGCACTCGACCAAAATGCACTGAAGGATTTGAAGAATGGGCAGTGATATAACAGCAGTGGTGCAGGCAATGCTGTGCTGTGACATTTAGACATGCCTGGGAAAGGAGGTAATCAGGACCAGCGTCTCTGAGATTTCTTCCTTAGGGCCTTTTGTCCCACATGATTACCCAAAAAGCCCAAATGCCCACTCTGGGACCCCCAGGCAAGGAAAAAACCAACAGCAGTACTCACCCATCTCCTTGAGCTCCATATTAACAAGCTCCAACCAGCAGGCATCGAGCTCGTCCAGGTCGTAGCGGCTCATTCCTTGCAAATAAGTCCTTGTGGCTTCCGAAATCTCAGAGCCAGGAAGGCTGCTCGGTGAAACCTGTGAAAGGGAGCTCTCCAGCTGGGGGATGATCCTGGAAGGAAGGAATGAGAGGTTGAAAAAGAGCTACAATTCATAAAAATACTGTTTTTGTCCTGTAGGAGCCCATGTACAAACCCTACTCCAAGAATGAAAGCACCAAAGTCAACTCGTGCACTGACAGTAGCCCCAGGACAGGTCCATGGCAACTTTCCGTCCACTACAGCAACAGTTTTCCCACTCATCTGCAGAAATTAACTCTCTACATGAGAAAAATGAGCTACAATGGATATGATGGTCCAAATACTGAGAGCAACAGTGACCCCCCCAGCCACTGCTCCCCCACAAACACCTCCAGTGTGCTGTGCCACTGCAGTGCCACATCCACACCGTGCTGAGCAGCACTTGGGCAGCCTTGGCACTGGAGAACATCCCACAGTGGCCTGTGACATTTGTTCTGAGTCTAATCACAACCACAGGGGTGGGGAGAGGAGTTTATCTGCTGCAAACTCCCTGCCCAGAGAGCGACCAGGCACTGGCTGTCAGCTCTTCTGCCTTTCCTTGGCAACTCTGCAGCAATATGCCTGGTACTTGCCATGCACATGTCAACAGTGTCATGCCTAATGACATGCAAGCAGAGGACAAGCTGGAAATGAGAAGCAGCCTGTGGTGCCAGCTGACAGATCTCAGCAAAGTTGGGAGCTGGAGCTCGCTGCAGTATTTGCACAGCTCACATTTCCTCCCACAAAATCCACCTCCTGGCACAGATACCAAGACAGAAAGATGCTGCAAAGAAACAACAACCAAAGAGCAATCTGCTGCAGCACATCAACCCCTTCTAAGCAGCTTCTCCCCGTGCAAAGCTGGAGAATCCAGCCCTGCTCTTGCACCAGAGCCAGCTGGGAAGGCCACAGATGCCTGCAAGACTTTTATCTGCCTTCTGTCCTGCTGTGTAAGTTAACGTCAGAGCACTGAGTGCCTCGTGCTCTGTGACGTGTCTGGGGCAAAGCCATCGTGCCCATCACATAACCAGATGAATCGTGGTACCAGATGCTCCAAGGCCTGCAAGTGCCAAGGGAAGAAACTTGTGCCCAGCTGTCCTCGGGAATGGCATCCTACCTGCCTTGCCCAAGGTCAGGAAGGAGATCTGTGACAGGGCAGGAAAATGAACCTGGAGTTTCTACAGACCTGGGCATGTAGTTTAATTGCTGTCTTCTGCAGTCACAAACTCTGGAGGAGCTTCAGGAGCCACCAGTAGGAGAAGCAACAATTTAATTGCTCAGAGAGGGAAACATCCAGACATGGATTATTTTCATCTCTTTTGCTTTACTTTCCCCACCAGTAAACTGAAAATAAAGATGTGACCCAATGCCCCAAGTACATCTCCAAATTTCAGCTCAGGAAATGAAAATAATCCCATGAAAGGACAGCTCTCAGTCCCCACATCTTAAAACGAGCTCACTGTAATCTAGAACAGGTCTTGGGGATTCAGTAATGCCTGTATTTAGTGCAGATGGAGTAGTAACACTGAAACTAGGCATGCTCCAGCCAAAGCTTCAGGACTGATATCTAAGGAGCTCCCAGACCCCTAAAATCAGAGAATCACAGAATGGTTTGGGTTGAAAGGGACCTTAAAGATCATCCAGTCCCCCTTCCTCCTGCCATGGGCAGGGACACCCCTGTACAGAAACAGGCCCTGGGAGGGTCAGCAGCCAGGCTGGACGGGGCTGTCTTACAGGGGAGACCTCAAAGCTGGTGAGAAAAAAACAATCCAACTGCAGTGGATGTTGTGGCTGGAAAGAGCTGCCTGAGCAGCACGAGGCCGGCCCTGTAAGCCCTCCCTAAGCCGAGTTACACAAGCTGCTCACCCAACAGGCGGCTGCAACAGGTGATGGTCTGACACCCAGCCAGCCTGGGATGCTCGGGATGGCAGGAGGAAGGAGCTGCTATTTTTACCCTGGCATAAAAGGGCAAAGATTAATGTTCTGTGTACATATCACAGGAGTATCCTGAGCAGGTCATTCACTGTTGACAGCACTGAAATGCCCTCGGTGTGATAAGGATGCTGACGTGCCTGCAGAACCTTCCTGGGGTTATCACTAACACGGGACACACGACACCGCTCACACTGCTCACCGAGAGCTGAGCACTGCACTGCCAGTGAGGGACACAGCCCCTGCCTGAGCCTGGGCATGTCAGCTCCGTGGGCAGCCTCCACCTTCTTTCTGCAGGTACCTCCTGAAGAAGGATCTTTGCTGCAGATGGTGCTCAGAGATGGCAGACAAGTGCCCCTCCCCAGTCACGCACCCGCCTGCCCAGTGCTCCCAAACCCCTCCAAACCTGTGTGTAGACTCTCAGGTCCTGGTTTTGAACAGCCCCTGGTGATGCAGAGACCACAGGGAGCTCAGGGGCTCGCTGGTGATAACAGCACCACCAGCCCTTGACGTCCAGCTTTTCCTGACACTAATTAAATGGAGTGTGCTTGGGTTTAATGGGAACTGGCACTTGCAGAGTGACGCTTTGCTTCTCACCATGTCACTGGTGACGAAGATCAAGGTAATTAAGATACAAACATCTAACAAGCTCCACGTGCTCGTTGGCACTCCGTTAAAAGGTTTGAAACGTGCCAGTGCAGTGATGGCAGGTGCCTCCCCCAGCTGGGAACACACAGATCAGGGAGGGATGATCAGGTGCTGCAGCACTCATCAGCCTCTTTCCGTCACTAGTTATTGGTCCTACAAGGAATAAGTATTAATATGAAATGTATCTTCTCAAGAGGACCACTAAACTTTACTTTTGGAGTCTCCTCTCCACGGGCATGACCTCATGCCCCCACACTGAGCAGGCAGCATGGGCTGGATCCCCTGGAGTTAATTCAGGCTTGGGGATGCTGGGACACACTTGTGCCATATTCTCACCATTTCAAATATCAGCAACTGGAGGAGGTCAGAAATGAAGAAACTGAAATAACTGCTAAATTATTTGTCATACAGTGAGCAGCTTGTATAACCCCACGAAGACCCGCTGGAAGCCTGGTCCAGATCAACCTCCTGACTCATCCACAGCACCAAACAAGAGGTTTTCCTGGCTTGCAAACAATTCAGCAAACCATATGAGAGGCTGTGCCTGCTCCCATGAGCATCCCCTCCCATCCCCAGGGGAGCTGGAGGCTGCCAGATGCTGAGGCTCCCATGGGACACCCCGAGCCTCTGGGAAGAGCAGGCAGGATGTGATGCCCAGAGGTGCACAGCCTCCCATCAGTTCCTGGCCTTGCTTTCCTGTAAAGCAGCTCACTCCTTCCTGACACAAGTTAACACCCCTGCAAAGGGCTTCTTGGTGTTCAGGTATAAAGATCAATGACTGCAGTGACAGTGCCTTGGGCTAGGAAGGAAGAGATCCTACAATTTAATACAACACAGCAATCCTTTGGAGAAGTCCACGCCCTGCCTTTCAGCAATACAGAAAAGAGACCAAGCTGTGCACCCCTCCTCAACTCCAAAAGCACCAAGAAACTCAGCCCAAAAAGCTGCCAGCTTTGTGCTGCCCAGACACACTGCAGTGTGGGAAAAAGGGAACCAACCACGGGGGCCGCCCTCAGCAGTGTCTCCTGCCCATCTCCTGCTGGGCCCTGAGAGCTGGGGATGTCACCAGGGCTCCACTTCCGTGCAGGAACAAGATTTAATCCCTTTGGAAATACTCAAGTTTCCAAATAGCTGCTCAGTGGACAAAAAGAAACCCAGGCTGGGTGATGAGGAGTTTGCACACATGCCAGCAACCCACCCAAATTCCCTGCAGCGGCAGGGTGAAGAATCATGGAGGCAAAGCCTGCACCAAGAGCCAAACCATTTGCAGGAGCTCGATTACACTGGAGGAGCATTCACTCCTTCATTTATCCAGCCAGAGACACGATATTTTAAAATAAATCTGTATCAATCAAAGGCTCATTTAAACAAAGGGCTGAAAATTTGGATCAGCCTGAAAAGCACAACAAACCTGAGGCCATTAGTCTGAAAGTGGGTCTCAAGGGCACTTGAGGAAAAGGAGTAAGTGGACCCCAACACTCTTGAGGATCACATCCATCCCTGGAGAAGATTACACAGTAATAAAATATACTCAGCAAATTCCCATGGTTAATCATCTCTGTAAACTGAATGCTTCACTTGGCTGAAGGGAGAAGGTATTTTTTTCTATATGCTCCCTTTTAATATACCAGATAGAAATAATTAATCCTGCATAGTGTTTCTCATCTGAAAACACTTAATTTTATTACAGCAAAGGCTTTAGTCAGTCATCTTTTCTTTACCTCTATTCCAGTCTAAATTAGTCTTGCCCAGTGTCCATAAATAAATCAGCTTAGGAAAGTCAGTGGAAAGATAACTCTGCCAGCAACCTCCAGTGGATGCTGATACTGTTCCTACCGCCAGCTCTGCTCACAGGGGAATTCTCCTGCAGCACACAACAACTTTAAAAGGCCAATTTAAAGGATGATTTTCACTTTCTGTTTATGAAAATAGTATCTAGCAGGCCATTTGGACCAGATGCCCCATCCTCCTATGGACTCAAGCTAACAGATTTTATAGGTGCTACTGCTTCTCAGTAGCAGAGCAGAATTTAAGGTGTTAGGAAAAGAGCCCGGGGGGTATAAGGGTGAAGGATGGGGTTGGAGATGGTGGTGGATGGTCACAATAATGAGCTGCAACCCACACACAACATTTTGTGACCCTCAGCGTACCCACACACGGATTTACTGACCATGTTACGCCTACTTATTGCATTTTTACGGCTTCTAGTAGAGTCTATAAAACCATGAGCCAAAAACTAAACTCCCAAAGCTGGGTTCAAAGAAGAAAGGGAACGCCAAGAAGATATTAAATGGCTGGGTTTTAAATTAACTGGCCTGATGTTCAGACCTGCATGCAAGCTGGCTGGACCGGCTGGGTGAGCCTGAAAGCATCTTCAGGATCCAGGTTTTGGTGCCAACAGGTACCTGTGCACTTCACCCCTCCACTCCTCGACTGAAGATACTCCAGGTAACACCTGGAGCACCCCGGTCACCAGCACAGGGTGCTGGAGAGCTCAGAGCCCTGTGGGCATCCTGCTGTCACCCGTGGCACAAGTCACCTGTAACCAGAGCCCCTGGAGCCCACAGGAGGGACCACTGGTACCCAGGGTCTGCCAACACATCCTCCTGCAGATGGAGCAGAGAAAGGGCTGGAGGTGGCTGGTCCCAGGGAGGAGAGAGGTGACACAGAGTATGTCGACAGGCCACTGTCACCATACCCTTTTATTTTAAAACAAACAAGAACCTGAGCAGAATCAGATGGCACTGCTGGGACCACTTTGTGCAGAAAATAAAGGATTTGCAGTATTTCCTTATTGGCTGCTGGAGCCAAAACCCCCTCAAGATTTGGCAACAGCCTCTGCAAATCCACGAAAATTCCTATGTACATTAGGTCAGGGCTGGGCCTGGGAAGGGGACTCTGTGGTGGCTGATGGCCCCATCTTCCACCACTTTGTGCCACTGCAAGCTGTCCTCATGTCAGGGGCCGTAACAAGCACATTCCTTGCAAGAAAGAGCCGATGGAGGGAACACCCCATCAACCCTCGCCGTGCACATCCCTGCTCGAGCAAGCAGCCCAGTGCCACCGTGCAGATGGTCCCCACTGCTGCTGCTGGGCACAGCACGTGGCTGGGCTGGCACTGCCCTTGGGTACAACCTAAACCTTCTGTAAAGGGCTCGTCCCCAAAATCCTACGCAGGCAGCAAACGCCTGGTTCAGCTCTGCAGCTCTCACACGGCTTTTGCGGCAGTTTTGGGGGGAACAAAGCAGCGGGATTTGGCGCCGGGAGGATTCATCGAAGCTCCAGTAATAGCAGCAGCCGTGCCCAGAAGGCACTCCCTGACTGCACAGACACCGGGGGCCAACACTCAGCCCCGGGGAGGTCCCTTTGTGCTACCCAAGTGGCACAGAGGATGCTCAGGAAGGGGTTAATGCTGCTTGCAGCAGCGTCCTGCCCTCCGGGTACCAGCAGCCAGTGAGTGCAGCTCCAGGTGACGTAATGCCTGGGTGGCTGCACATCCACCCTATCCCTGCACACCCCATCCCTCCTGCGCTGGCTGGGGATGCGGCAGGGACCAGGCAGGGACCAGAGGATGCGGCAGGGACCCCAGCACCTCTCAGGGACCCTGCTGGCCTCTGCCAGGAGGACAGCCCGGCTCAGCTACACCCACCATGCCCTCAGCTGACGCCCTTGTCTTTCCCCGCTGGATTCCGACACTCGGCGCTGCCCAGTGAACATCAGAAATTACCATTATCAGCTTTTAAAACACCCCCAGCCATCGGGAGTGCCTGATCCGTGACCAGTACCACAGCTGGGAAACTCCTCTGGGCTCTGGGACCGTTCAAGGTCTCTCTCTCTGGGCTTGGAAATGCCCCTGTGACAGTCCTATTTCTGTGCAGAATGTTAAGGACAGGGTAGGGGGGCCCCTCCCGAGCTGCTGGCAGTTTAGGTTGTACATAGGCAGGTTACTAACATTACTAACCAAGCTACTAACATTAAAGCATCTGGAAGTTTTACAGAAATGCAGCTGAACCTCCAAATCACAATCAGCAGGTGCAATAAAAAATATGCTCAGTTTCCCCCCCCACCCATCTAAAATCTCCTCCAGTAACAGCCTGTAACCATAGTGGGTCCTTCCAGGCCTCTGGAATAATGTAATCCTCTAAGGAGAAAGTGATTCACTCTTCTTTGATGTGATAAAAAGAGGAAAACAAGTGAACAGGAGGCACTAAACAGCCATCTTGTGAAACCCAGACAGCTTTTCCAATTCCGTTTCTGAGCTGTTTATCACCACATAAAAAGCCTGATACCCAGCAGACTAGAGAAAGACCGGAGCGCTGATGTCCTTGTCTTCCTCACGTTTATATTCCAGCCTAAATCTCACCGAGATTCAGCTCAACAAATGAATTATTTAAGTTGCAACCCTGACTCAGTGCCCAGAAAACCCTCTCGAAGTAGAAGGGAGCAGGGACCTGGTGCAGAAGCACTCAGGTGCAGAGCAGAGTCCGCCTTCCCAAGGCAGGGGAGAGGACGGGCACCGTGGCACAGCTGGGCTCATCTCCACACTTCTGTGGGAAGCAAACCACGGCTGCAGGGACACAGCAGTGGCTGGGCAGTGGTTTGCTGGTGGGCTGGCTGAAACAACAACATGCAGATGTTTTTCTGGTTGACTAGACAGAAGCGGTGTCTGGGCTGAGAGCAAAATACACACATAATTTCCAGTGCTGTGCAAGGATCTTCCCCATATTCCTTTCCCCCTCTTTCTCTCTGGGCCATTCAGTTTTAACAGCAATGCTGAAGGCAGCAGGAGGGGACTGTGCCCTGTTGCTGGGACAGAGCACACACAGCCTGTGCTGCTCTTTGGCTCTGAAACCCAGCAAACTCAGCAGCCTCCAGCCCCAGGGCAGCTGCAGAGGATGCTCAGGCAGCATCTTCTCCCCACAGGCAATCAGGGCAGAGCCAGCCCCAGCCCCAACACCCATAGGTGCTGCTCTCCTCCTCCTCCCAGAACATCACTGACCTACCTGGTGGCCCTTCAGGGACCCATGTCACACACCAACCTTCTCCAAACCCAGCCCACAGGCTGCTAGCATTCTGCTCTTTTCCATTTAAGCCGTATATATCTTGGAATTGCTACTAGGGAAGCCAGGGACTCTTGAGTGTGTGTTTTCTGGATATAAAAAGACAAAAAAATGTTGTTTCTTTATGTAACTTAAGCCAAGCTACCAACATTAATGCATCTGGAATTAATTATCCAAGACAGATAATGTTTGCACAATTACTTCAGTAACGCAGACAGTTCCACTTGCCTTTGTATCCACTTCCTAATGGGGACCAGAGACAGAAGATGTGAGCAATGGTGGCAGCTCAGCACCTGCCATGGTCTGAGCATGAGCCACAGCAGATCAGGAACTGGCCAAGTGCCCCTGACACTGCTGCTCCCAGAGCTGAGCATCTGAGAAATCAAAACACAAACAAGGGCACAAAGAAGGCAATTCCCATCCTCAGCACGGTGTCACCACATGGGTCTCCTGACACAAACCCAGCCCAAGGAAAGCAAAGCTTTGAGGAATGTGAAAAGGCAGCATCCAGACTCCTTTAATGTGTTCTGGATCGCTGCACTAACGCTGAACCCTGAAACACATGAGAACAGTTCTGACGCTGAGTCACTGCAAGCAGCTCACAGCCCATCCCAGAAAACCAGGAGGGGTCAACCTCCCTCCTGCACCTTCCATGTGCAGCTACACTTGTTTGGGTGCACTTCATGGAATCCTAGAATGGTTTGAGTTGGAAGGGACCTTTGAAGGTCACCACATCCAAGCCTCCTTCCACAAGCAGGGACACCTTCAACTAGATCAGGTTTTCCAGATCTTCTTCAAGTGCTCTGAAAAAAACCACCTATCAGCTCTCTTCCACCTCCCCAAGGTCTTGGGAGCACAGGGACGCTCACCTTCCAGCAGTACAGGCTTCACCTAAATTCAACAGGATTATCCACAGCAGCACCAAGAACCCAGCAGCTACTTCTGCTGCTGGGCTGTCCCGCTCCTCCCTTCACTCTGAAGAGCACTTAAAAATAATAGCTCCTTGTTCAGTGGGGACCCAAGGTGCACTAAATCACTAAGGGGTGATTTAATTACTGCTGTGGTTGCAAGCCCAGCAACCAGAGCTGCTGGGGTTTGCCTGGCTAGGCACTAACTCCGTGGTTCTGGATGGGGAGCAGAGGCGATGGAGCGAGATGGGGAGGCTCCCAAAGCTGTAACAAACTGGAGTTGGTCCCAAGAGCTGCAAACCTCGTTACAGAGCAGTGGGAAATCAAGCTCACTCATTCTATACCTTTGCTGCTGAAATACACTTGACTTTCTGTGTGCTGGATCCAGTATAAACCACAGGCACCCACTGGGAGGATTAGCAAGCATTCAAAGTAGAAGTCCAAGTGGCTTGGGAACAAGGTAAGAACAGGCTGGATTAGTACATTTCCCCCAGCAAACTAATAAAGGTGAGGACCTGCTGAAAGGCCACACAAGATCTTGTCAAGCAGAGAGCAAACCAGAACTGAGGATGAGTAAGAGGCAGAGTAAATCACACCTACTCGTTTGCAAAGCACTTGTGGGCAGCGGGCACGAGCTCACAGCAACCCTCCACAGCACCAGCACCACCCTCTGCACTGCCCAGGCACCACTGCTGCCCTGGGAGTGTTCCAGGAGTGTCCACCAGCAGGACAGGCCACTCTGTGCACGACCCATCCCTCCCCACTGCCTGCAGGGACAAGGGTTGCCTGAGCAGATCTGACTGGAATCCTCCCTTTGCCAGTGGCAGAGGGAACTCACTGATGTCACATCACTGGGGTTGTTCTGCTGCCCTGGACCAGTGCCACCAGCCAGCCCGTCCTCCCCATGGCCAGGTGTCACTGTGGGGGACCCCAGGAGCAGGGTCCGGGGGGACCCCAGCCAGCTTTCCTCTCCCCACGCTCCCCTGTCCCAGGGCTTGTGATCTAAACATTTAGGGAAGTTAGGATTTTCATTTCTTTTGATCAGAGCAACAGTCTCAGATCTTGAAAGGGAAGTGTACATGCATTTCTGGAGCATGCCAGAACCCAGGCATATTTAAGGGCAGGCAGCCACAGAACGGGGATAACCAACCCAAGAAATAGCCCTCTGTAAAATCACCAGCATGCCATCTGCAAGCTCCAAACTCACACATTTTTCATGATGAGCTGGAGGGAAGGAAAAAAAAAAAAGGGCGGGGGGGGGAGAAAAAAAAAAAAGGATTATGTTAGAAAAAAAAAAATCTCTGCTCCAAAAGCTACTCAAACTGCTGCAGAATCCTGCCTGCCCCTTCTGCAGCAAAGCCCAAGGGAAGCTGCTGATGAGTCAACAGCCAGCCTGCGTTGCCGACCGAGGAAAGGAAGTCCAATCTCACCACTCGAGAACAAAGTGTGCTGGTTCATGCAGCACACACTGAACACAGCCTCGGAAAGCCCTCCCCGGGCTGGGAGCAGCAAGGATCCAGCCTGGCTGCCAGCCAGGGCTCCTGCTGCACGCCAGGGAGAGGGAGAGGTGACGTCCACACATTGCTGGGACATCTGCACCGTGCCACCCTGCTGCCAGGCCAGCCTGGCCACAGCTCCTCGGGCTGTCACGCTCCACACATAGCAGAGGCTGCTCCCGGCGGGATTTCTCCCTTGGCTGGAATTGCTCCCTCCCAGGACCGGGTGCTCTGGATGCAGCACCCAGCCCTGCTGGGATGAGCCAAGGTGTCTGCTCACTGCAAGACGGGGGGCAGGGATGTGTCCCAGTCCTAACCCACTACTGGTGCCCCAGTTAATTCTTCTCCCTGCCTCAGTGCACTCATCTCCAGCACTGCCCCTCGTGACCAGACCTGCTCCTCAGGGATCCTCTTCCAATGATGCTGCTACTGCAAAACCACGACCTACCAGCAACTAAGTACCTTCTGAAAGAGCTGCTGGAACTCCTGGAGATGTGAAGGCAACTCTTTATGGTCTGGAGTCCAGTAAAGAACAGCACAGCTCAAGGGAGATGAACACCGACTGGGCAGCCCCACACCACCGTGATCTGGGCACAGGAGCCCTGTACCACCTTGATGTGTGCCCAGCTTGACCTCTGCGTGTGGCCATCAGAGGAGAAGGGCAGAGGGGACCTGAGGGAGGAGGACAGGGCAGGGACAGCCACCGTGCAACGTGGCAGACGGCGTTTGCGCCGGTGCCGCCGCCATCGCCAAGCTGGTACTCGCCGAGGTTGTGCCTTCCTGTTGCCACAGCACTTTCTGTTTTCTGTTAAAACAGGGCCACAGCGACGATGCAAGTATAGATCTGCAATGCCAAGAATATCTGGGAAGCCTGCCAGCAAGAAGCAGCCTTCCTGCTCGTCCTCCCGCTGTGTGCAAATTCACAGGAAACAGAATCTACAGCACATACTAATGTGGCTTAATGCGAGATCCAAGAGCCACCTCGAGATCCTGCTTACATCCCTGTCAGCCTGGGGAAGGAGCCACATGCCAAAAACATTAAATCACTAAATAAAGGAGGAAATAAAACCTGTACAGGTGCATAAAATCCCATGTAGATGCTGCTGCTTTATGAAGGGGTGCTCTGCTGTGTGAGCTCGACACTCCGCCAGCATCAGCGCTGGCATTGGCACCAGTGGGAAGGGACGAGCCTGGGTCTCATCCTGGCACACCCACTGTGCAAAGAGGGCTTCACAGCCTCCTACGAGCACCCATGGCAAACCACCAAAGCCCTCTTTCCCCTTGGGTTTATCACAGGGTGACTCTGGGTAGACACAGCTCATCTGAAGCATCTCCTTCCCATTTACAACACGAGAGGTACCCACAGCTCCGATGCTCCAAAACTGGTGATAACTCTTACCCTTACTTCATCCTGCTTAATTCTTTAACTCAAACTGTGCTGAGATGGGCCAGCTTTGCATCCAGCACCCAACTGTACCCCATACCAGACTGGCACCTTGTACCCTGCTCTGCCACTGACTTATGGTGTAAATCTCCGTGCCTCACTTTGCCCAGGCGTAAAATAACTGCAGGGCTCACACAGGAGCTGTGAGGTTCATCTCTGGTCTCAGAAAGCCAGTGGGGATCCTCTGGCGATGGGGTCTAGCACAGCTATGTCCTGTCACCACTGGGATGGAGTGTCACCACCACCCACATCCCAGGTGGGTGACCAGGAGACCCATGGGCAGAGGATGCCAGCCTGCCTGTTGGGGGAAACTCGCCTCCACTACTCACTCCTCCACTTTCATCTGACTGCAAGCAGCTTTTATCACCACACTGGAGCCCTTCAAGCTCTGGGCAATTCTCAGCCATGTCACCATACAAAATAAAACCCTTTTCAGCAGCAATGAGCCAGAAATTATCACGGAGAGGAAACAGCTCATCTCCCGCACTGCCTAAAGACCCTGGCACGCAGGTGGCCACCAGCAGCATCTTTGCCTCCCGGGACACCCCGCCAAGAGATGCTGCACCTCTTCCCCCACCGCTTTCCTCACAACTGCACTGTGAGTTGTGCTAACCTAGAGAGGACCCTTGAGTTTAAGGTGGCTCTTAGCAGAGGCATTTTGAGACAGCTGCTTTCTGGGGAAAGCATTCCTTAAAATACAGCTCTTTCCTTCTGCCTCACCCCCAGCTTTTGACATTTTAGAGCTCCAGTAAAACAAGATGTTTCAAAAATCTAATTTTCAGCCTTGGAGGCACAAAACCTCGAGGCAGGGTGCGGGCAGGGAGAGCTGGTTTCCAAAGCGCCCAGGAGGGAGGTGAAAAGAGCAGCAGCGGCTGCGTAAACGGCAGCACCTTTCGGAGAACAAGATCCTCCTCTGGAGCAGGAAGCAATTCCCGCACACTCCGCAACGCAGTCCACTGGCTGGTGATGGCTCAGCCCAGGAACCAGACCCCTGGGCTTCAGGATGATGGGCTGGGTATCGTTTTGCAGGCAGCGCTTGCCTGCTCGCCAGCTCCTGGGGCTCTAGTGGCTTCTCCCCCCTGCTGCCTCCCTCTAGGAATTTCACATGGAAGTGGCTGTCAGAATTGGCAACATCAGGACTGGATTACCAAGGGGCATCCCTCTCTAAGGGCAGGATGCTCTGTCACCTCTGAGAGGGGGGGAAAGCAAAGTGCTGCCCCAGCAGTGAGGAAGAGAGGCAACTTCTGCACTCAGCATCTCCAGTCTACAGAAAACATCAGTGCTGGGACTTTTTTTCAGCAGATTAAAGGAATTTGGACGGTCCATATCTGACACAGAGAGGATCTGCTGGGTTTATGTGTATGTTTTGTTGGTTTGAATAGGGAAAAGTTAGGAAGCAAAGGGGGAAAGTGATGCTAAGGCCATGAGGCAGTAGCCACAAGGTGGGAGCAAAAACAGCAGCTCAGGTGGGACCAGAGAGGTACCTGCTCATCCATCATCTGGGATGGAAACTGGGGTGAATTAAAGCAATTAAACTAGGGAAGTAAATGGAGTTGTAAGGCCTTTTAAGGCTGCTCTCTTAAGGCAGATGAAATGCAGTCATCTGTCGTGAAAAAAACACTTGACACTTCTCCAACACAGGGCAAGCTGCAAGAGGGAGTTGTCTAACCCTGGAGATAGGAAAGCAACTGCAGTCTGCACTGTCCCCGGCAGTCCAACGCTGCCCTCTCCACCTCCAACTCTCACATCAGGATCCAAGTGGGAAAACACTGAGGGCAGGGATGCTTTGGGAGGGAGAGCTGCTCGGCAGAAGCACAGTCCCCACCGTGCATTCTGGTGTGGCAAAGCAGCATGTGGAGAGATGCTGTCCTGACCAAAACAAATCTGGCAGTGTCACTGCCTGTCCCCCTGGGATGCTGCTGTAAAATGAGCTCTTCATTCTACTCACATCACACTAGTGAAGGCAAAATATCCCAAACAGGCATCAGTCTGAGGAAAAAGTCCTTCAGGATTGCTCGATGTCCTGTCAGCAAAGAGAGATGGTTCAGGCAGATGGGACATGGTGCAGGACAGACAGACAGAGCAACGTGAGAGGAAAGAACTCCAAGGAAGCTAAGGCTTTGGGTAAGCAGCACAATCCCAAAGCATCCCTGGAACAGTCTGGGATGAGCAGGGCATGGTGCAAACCAGAGGGGCTGCAGAAATCCACCTGAGATTAGCTGGGAGTGATGGAGCCAGCAATGAGTATCTTTGAGAGGTCCCAGAGAATGGGTCAGATCTGAGAAGCACAGAATGGTTTGGGATGGAAGGGACCTTAAAGATCATCCAGTCCCACCCCCTGCCATGGGCAGGGACACCTTCCACCAGCCCAGGTTGCTCC
>JAYRBT010000028.1:8245028-8256977 GCA_036023395.1 Myiotriccus ornatus | reverse complement strand
AGGGGGAATGCATGTTTCTCCAGGACAGCAGCTCCCAGAGAAATGGGGACATGACTTGGAGAGGGGCAGGAGAGGCCAGTGGGTCCTGCTCCACCAGCCCATCCTCCAGCATCGCCATCCCTCAGGACACGCCTGCACCCACTGCAGCTCCTGACAAATCTAAAAGCCACCTGTAAAACTGGAGTTTGAGTTACTGTTTGAAAAGATTTGTCCAGGCCCAAATGTCTGGGGGTTCAAATCTGATAACACATTCATCCTGCTCTCCCTGTCACCCTCCTGCGGTTTCCATCCTCAGCAGGATGGACAAGCGCAAGGCACCTCACCATTTCATGTGAAGTAGTTTGACAGTGGTGTGGTTTATGTTTTCCGTTTCTCAGTACTTGCTCCAGCAGGACATGATGCCCATCCCAGTCTGTGCCTGAAATCCTCCAGGGTTCCTACAAGAAATCCTCAGGGACATGCCAAACCCTGCAGCGCGTCGCAGATGACAGACAGCGGATCCCACACGTGGACCTGACAGGTTCACGGGTGATCACGGCAAGAGAAGGTGCTGGGTCACTTGTGGAAGATTTTGGAAGATGCTGTTGTAGAGGAAATCCATACTGGAATGACCTCCAAACCACCACCCTGCACTGCTGCAGATCTTGGGGCAATCCTATGTCCGACCTCGCACACTCTCTCCGGATCCCTGGGCTCCCCCCGGAGCTCATTTCCAGCAGCTCCAGACTCAGCAGCCACAGGGGCGATGGAAGGAAAGGGGAGCACGGCCCAGATCTGGACTGCTCCATCTGCCTGTGTTCCCACCACGCTTTTGCAAAAGATGGTTTGTCAGCTTGAGCATCCTGGCCAAACTCCAGCTTGAGCAATCACACATCGCCTCCCCGAATTCCCCCGGAGTTTCAGTTCAGATAAGCCACAGAGGTTCACTTTCTGTCCCAACTGTTGCTAAGTTGGGCACTGTTCAGCTTTTGCTCCACTTTATTTGTTCCAGAGCTACATTTCACTGAGAATCCTCCTCAGGGCATTACAGAGCATGAAGCAGAGGGATGAGCCTGGCTCTCCACAGGCACCACATCTGACGTCTCCCCGGGTGCCACGGACTAAGATCTAGTTTTCACTCCAGCTGTTGTAGAGCAGCAACTTGGATCCAGGTCTGACCATCCTTCAGCAAGTCCAGAAGCATTTTCACTTGGGAGTCTTGGACTTTTATATCCAGTAACTTCATTAGCAGCCAGGTAAAATCCTAAATGGCTGATTAAACTAATTCATATTACAGTAGGGTGGCACACGTCACACTGTCCTGACGCATGAGTCACATGCTGTCACATCTAACCAGGTCCAACACTGGGCATCTCCACCTTAGGGACTCCTGACAGCACCTGAAGGGCTCACCCCAGGCCTTTATGGACACATTGGGCACACGGATAAGCATTTTTTCAGAAGGGGATAACGGTGCCATAGGAGGAGGAGAAGATCCCCTAAATCCTTCATTTTCCTAGGAAGGATTCAGCTCACAGAAATCAGCCCCTGAACCGTATCGAGACACATCTATAACCAGTGCTAATGTTCAACTTTCTAACAGCCTTGTCAGCAGCCAGTGACATCTGCACCCCTGGTTCTTGCTCTCTGGAGTGCTTCCAACTACCTCAGCTGGTACTAACAGCTTTCCAGTCCCTCTCTTTTCCCACGGCACAAACAACTTGGACTTTTTCAGTCTCTGTCCTTCACCTTCACTTAAGATACATCAATGTAAACCTGTCAGAGCAGTAAAAACCAAGTGCAGCTGTAATTCAGGCAGTGACCACAGGAAAACCTCAAAATCTCTACTCAGCTTGATGCAAAAGGAAGATGTTACAGAGGTTTGTGCTCAGCAGGCCACAGCATCAGGAGAGGTGAAACGGGGGGAGCTTGGGCAGGAGTTCACATAAGCCATGCCAGCTTCACCTGCTTCTAAACTTAGCTCTGCCTGACTCCAGACCCCGGTCCAGAGGGAAGGGAATGTGAGAACAATGTCCCTCTGGCTTTGCTCACGCTGCTGCTGAAATGAAGATGACCACTGCCAAACACTGCGGTTGCTACAACAGCAGCTCATGCCTGGTATAGTTTCCACGGCTCGTGGAAATGTATCCGAGGTGCACGGAGGAAAGCAGGGCACAGCACTGTCCCTCCAGCACAGTCCCAGGGACACACAGCTGCTCCCACCCCAGTCCCAGAGCCTGCACGGCAGAGCTGGCAGGGGAACCTGGGCAGTGTCCCCAGGGTGGGCAGCACTGCCCGTCCCAGCGAGGGAAAACCCCACGGGCAAGGTCAGACACCGACGGCCTCGGCTTAATGCCCTTGAGCCCCGTGACAGGAGGAAACCAACACAACATGATCTGCAACTCAGCTGTGCTGTCTCTCATTTCACAGCTCTCCGTGCCTCCCACTTGTTCACGGGGAGGAGCCTCCACGTCACCCTCCCCTGCCATCGGTGCTGTGACCTGTGCCGCTAACGAAAGGGCACCCAGCGGGCACCCAAACCAGGGAACCTTGGCACACAGACACCCCACAACTGTAGGGCCTCCCAATCCCACCAAACTCAACCTCTCTTCACTTGCATCAACAGGGGTGGAGTGGGCACAAGGATTTTGGGCACAAGGACCCCACACCCTTCGTCAGAGATACCCATCACAATTCCCCCCATGCTCCCTCCAAGCAGAGCTGGGGTTGGCACCGCTGTCAGGAGCTGTGGCTCTGCCTTCCTGGAGATGCCTCGTCCTGGCACCCACTGCCCACAGCCAGCCATGGGCACACTGGTTTCCACATCTGGGCAAGCACAGTGCCATGAGAAAACCTCCCTCTGGCAAAAGCCTGAAAGCCCACATACCTCAGAGGGCTTCTTCTCCTTCTGCCGTGACCAGGGGGATTTGGTATTCGGAATTTTGGAGCATCTGGAGGTGGATGTGGTGTGACCTGCAACGAGGCAACAGAGACAGGTTACCTGAGAAAGAGTCAAAGTTTTTTCCACATCTTTGCCACCAGCCCTGCTGCTACAGCCTCAACACTCTGGGCCAGCACTAAGAGGCAATAATACCTTGACATGGCATTATTTTTGTGCACACCCCGGGGTACCTCACCAAAACACACTAACATCACTTTCCTGCTACTGATGATGATGTAGATGATGAAATAGAGGCCCCTGAAATTTAAAACCACTGTTTTCAAATGCAGACATCAGAAATGAGAAACTCAAAGTCACAAGTGAGACTGGTTTCTAAGAGGGAATGAGTCGGGGCTCATTCCTGGAATTAGGAGTCTATTGGGATTAGGAATTTAGGAGGTAAAAGTTTTCTTCCAAGGATGCTTAAAGACAGGTATCTGAACAGCTCATGGACTTCAGACCCCATGGTCAAAATTATTGACAAAATTGGGAAAACTCCTCTGCCCACGCCAGGACTAAGAATTCCCACAGCTGTGTGCAGTTCAGCATCCACTGGGAACCACACAACAGAACACATCAAGCAAAGGCACTTCACACTTTTCAGTAGTAAGAGAGTATTTGCTTTGAGATTTGGGAATACTTTCCTCAGGGAGCATTATGAATGGTCTCTCATCATCTGACTGCAGCAGCATCATCACCACTGCTTCCACCTCTGTAAGGCAAAGGTAGCTAAAGCCTGACATTTTCTGGGACCACTACATTACTGATCTTTATTTCCAACCCATATGTGTCATTGTCACGTAGAAAACTGCCATATTTGTTAATAATAAATAACAAACTAATTACTGTAATTTTTGTAAAAAATGATGACAGTTCAGTTTTCTCTATAGCAGGACCCCTCCAGATTCCACCATATAAAAATGTTTTTGTGAGGGTGCAACAAATTAACCATCAATAGGCCTATTTAGCACTGATTTTATCCTTGGATGGCTGACTGTGCACATAAGGGATGGAGCCCTGTACATGAGGAAGGGATCTGGCCAGGAACTGAGCTGACCAAGGGATCAGGGTGCAGTACCACTGCAATGGGAAATGTCTGTTCCTCCACCAGCTCAGGCAGCTGAGCCCAGATAAATCTCACATGCCTATTTTTGCTGGCAGGGGAAGAGGCACCAGCTCACCTTGCACTCTTTACTTGCAGTGCACTTTCTTGTTCTTCATAAAAAGAAGACCAAATGTGGGACCATCACCTGTTCCCAAAAGATAGCTGGTTTTTTGACTGCAGTGTCAGGCTAGATGTCACTAAAGAGAGCTCCATTTAAATAACTTTTTTACAGCATTTCAGTGCATAACAGGACCGTGTAGGCAAAGCCCACAGCAGACATCCCCATGCTGCAGCCACATGGACATGCTGCTTTACTCAGTGAGCTGCTCAAAGGAGGGCAGCAGCAGCTCCACAGCTTTTATGGAGAGACTGAGCCACTAATTTCCACCTTGCCCCCTCCTCTCAAGCTACAGTGTGATGCTACAACTATGCAAACCTGGATAACACACCACTACCACCCTTTCCTGGCAGAGCACAGATAAAGAGATGGCCACCACTCTGTTTACAATTATCCTGCAGGAGAGCATTTGTCAACAGCTTAGATATCACCTGCAGCATAAATATCCAAGCCCAACAGAGATAAGGCCATGTTGTTTAACACCATGATTAAAGATGCCTTACCCCCGAAAGGCAGCGGAGCCAACGAGTTGCTCCGCAAGCCTTCGAGCATCCGGGGATTAGGAGACGGGAAGTTTGGAGCACAGCTTCCAAAACAAACCCCTTTCTGAGATAGAGATGTTTCGTTTTACGAGAAGCCAGCGGTGTTGACAGAGCCTGAAACACTTTCTGTAGGCACAGCTCAGCTCCCAGGCCCCCCAGGGCTGCAGCAGGACGGGGTCCCCGCCAGCAGCCCGCCAGCAGGTTCCCGTCGGCAGCGGCGGTGCAAACTCCTCTCCCGCTGACAATTTTTTTGGCTGAAGCTGTGGGAACGGCAGCCAAACCCAGCAAGATCAGCCTTTCCATAACCCCCTGTAATCTCCCCATCATCCTGTTAGGAAAAGGCCCAGAAGTTTAGTGTCTTTAGCAAAGTCCCTTTCGTTCTCGGGTATCCAGCAGCCAGATCCTGTAAAGTGTGGAGAGCAAATTCCCAGCACGGCCCAGATGAAATTACTGTGACATTTGTAAAAAACCAAAAGCAACTAGTAAGAAACTCTGGAGCCCAGACAAGGGATTAGGCTGGTGCCTCGAGGGTTCTGAACACCGAGGCACTGCGGTATGTCTGCAGTGGGTGAAACCCTGGGACAAGTGGGAGAGGAAAGTGCTCTATTTATAGCCAAAATTCAGCACATTTGCACATGTTTATTGTTGAGCACATGCTCCTGTGCTTTCCTGAACAAGGATGAAGTGAGGTAGATGTTGAAAAGCAAGCGTGGGCTTGCAAGTTTTGCTGGCTTGAGCTTTATCCCTTTTCCCACATCACTCTTCAGCTTGCAAGAAGGGAACAATGCGGCTCCAGTTTTACCCTGACTCCAATAAAAGCTTCCCTTTCCCCTGTACGACCAAAATCAAGAGCAAACTAGTCTCAGGCTGCAGCTCACAGGAAAGGACAACTCATCTACAAAGGGTGTTTGCTGCTTTGTTAGCAGATCTGCAATCAGCAGCTCTCCTCGCCCAGACTCCTCACACGAGGGAGACACTCTCATCAGTTAAGAGGAGCCACAGCCAAGTGTTTAAATAAATTGGTATCAGCTTGTTGCTGCATTTCTGACAAACCCAGCCCTGCACACAATTCATTGTGCAGGGACTTCCCAGTAAATGCAGCTTCCTCCAATCTTTGCAAAGTAATTATTTAAGCATTTTCCCTGCTGGAGGTGAATCTTGTTCAAAGCTTTGAATTAAAGGTCTTACTGTCAGTGGTGTCTGAGTTATCACTGCTGATGGAGTACTTGCGTCGTTTTTCTTCCATCTGTAACAAAAGAAATTGAACATTACACTTAATGTGCAGAAAACTCATCTCAGCACCAAATCACTGTTATCTCTGAATATCTGCACACCGTGTTAACCCAGCACCAGTCAGTCCTTTCCCTCAAGACAGAAAACTACTCAGAGGCTGAAAAAAAGGAAGAAAACAATCCTCACAGGGCTTTTTAAAACTTTAAGGTGCAGTGTCTCTTTACCAGCCTTCCCCACTCCCAGGAGTTACAGAGGGTACACCTGGATCGCTCAGCTTTGCATGGCAAATTGTCCAGGCAGGATTTGCAACCACATGGCTGTTCCTCTGAAAGAGCATTGCCATGGCAGGGTGCTCCACCAGGGACCAGAGGATGCTCCACCAGGGACCAGAGGATGCTCCACCAGGGACCAGAGGATGCCCCACCGTGGACAGTGGTGCTGTTGGATGGCACAGAAGGTGTCCTGTGAGCCACACTCCTGGGCTGCAAGGTTGAGAAATGTGAAGACAGAAGAATGGAAACTGTGCACGCTCTCGGTATGTCTGCAGGGGGAAGTACAAGCACCCCAGACCCGAAGAGAACCCCTGTGTACCACAAGCCCGGGGTTTTACCCTCTGACTCATCTTCCCATGTACGTGGAGCCAGTACCTCCTTCTTTTAAAGACTTCTGGGGTGTCTGTCACACAGGCAACACACACCAGCCCAGCCCAAAGCACACTTCCCATCACCCTGGACTGCCCTGCCTGCTCCAGCACAGACGGGCAGCCCCCCCAGCAGCTCCCAACGGGTGAGCAAGTGGCTTCTGTACAGCTGCTGTGACTTCTCCATCCTCTCCGAGTCGAAATCACAGCAGCAGGTACCACCACACCGATTAGGAGACCCCAGTTTCAAGCTCAGCTGATCTGCTTTGTGACTTTGAAGGAGCCACAGAAGCGCTTGAAATCAGCAGGCTCTCCTGAACTCGCCCCTCGGGAACTGAGCGCTCGGAACTGAAAGTCAAGTACCTGTACCGGGAGGTGCTTTAAAAAAAGAACAGAATTAAAAAGGTATTTTAACTTCTGAAGACGCCGGTTTACCAATGTGCCCAGTGACTGATCAACGTGGCCCCCAACACAGGGCTTGGGGAGCTCTGGAAGGAAAGGGATACCCACGGACCAGACAATACCCAACAGGCTGTGAGCCAAAATACATCCACAGGAAAACAGTGTTAATCTCATGGACATCTTCCCAGTACTTTCTGAGATATTTTGTAAGAATCTAAAGGCATTGACATGTCATACACACTACTGCTTCCACAAATGCTAAGTGGGAACGATATTAAACACTGGTTTTGTGCGGTTTGGTCGCAGCAGGTACAAGCAGCACACACACTGGATAGCAAGCTGGAGGATGACACTGCCCCCCAAACATCAGGAAGTGTTCCACATAAGCATATAAAACCCATGCAATATCTGTATTTTAAATATATGTGCTCTGTGTTATCACAGCATTATCAGGGAAAATACTACAAAGTATCCCAAACATTTTAACTATCAGTGTTGTGGTAAGGCATTGCCCCGTCAAAACGTGACTTAAAACACTCCTTGAGAATATGGCAATATCAATAGTTTTCCCCCAGTGATTCAAGGGGAAACAGATGTTATTAAAACAGCCTGGTTCCAAGTAGCCATTAGGTTTTGCTTGGGGAAAATGAAGGTAGTTTTAACTGCAGCTTACTTACTTTTAGTGGAAATTCTACCTGAACCTTTTAAACTGGTTTCTACTGGTCTGAAGTGGTGAACAGGCATTTGGAACACAAAGACAGAGCAATGCTTTTATTGATTCTGGAGTTCCTAATCACAGCGATTAAATAAACCAAAGCCAACAGAGGGGAAATAACCACCTGAGCTGAAGCAAAGGAATGCTACGGATAGTCAGTGAGATTTCCCAGGTTTCCCATCTTTGCCTTTACAGCAACACAGTGCCACTGACATCACTCTCCTTCCAAGGGAGGGAAAAGGTTTACAGTCAATGTTCAGCACAGCTATCAGATGCTGGGACTGGTTTTGGCTCTGATACACATGTGAGGAGATGCTCTGATCATCCCTCTAATTGCAGTTCGTCCCTGCATCCTGCTTCTGTCCCGCACCCACCTACAGAACACACCCTTACATGCTCACTGCATAACAGCATGGATTGATACGTACAGAAGGGGTTCACGCTGCAGGTAAAACAGTGGCTCTACTTCAGTAAATCATTTTGCCACTGTTTGGCAGGATCCAGGACAGCACCCTCTGAACCAAACTGCACTCAACTTCTGAATGAAATTCTGGCTTGAGCAAAGTAGGGACATCTCTGAACAGCAGCACCTCCCAGGCAGGGGATGGCACACAAGGTACCGTGTGCCTGAAGGGAGCAAAATCTGTGGCCAAAACCAGCCCATTCCGGACAATGGTTAAGTTCCAGGCCATGCTAAGAAGATGCTGTTTTCCGAGGGACTCATCAGGAGCAGCCCAACAGTAGTAAACCGAGGGCACTTAACCGAGGAATTTACTGTAGAAGAAGGGTAATTTGGCCATTTCCCCATCTGGATCACAGAGTTATAAAGTCTGATGGTGGCTGGGCTCCCACCACCACTTTGGCACCGCGGGGGGGACCCACTGCCCACATCCCGCCCAGGGCTGGACCTCCAGCTCCCACAAGCTCTCAGGAGCAATTCAGTTAGTGAACTACTGAGCAACTTAAGTCTCCACAAAATACGGACTCTGCTCCAAAATTAATCTTTTGTTTACATTAGAAGTTAATTTCACCTTTAACTGACCCATTCCCCGCATGGCATCATTAATAAAGTCATAAACAAATACCAAAAAAATTTGTAATACTTTGAAAAGGTCACTGTTAGGTCAAACTTGGCCCAAAATCTAGTTTTTACGGAGCCAGAAACCAAGTGAAAGGTTTCTATGTAGGCTTGCTTAAAAAATTCAAACAGAAACAGATGTGGATTTCTTTTATAAACAAATGAACATCCCCCTGAAGTGTCTGCAACTCAAATCCACAGGCACAGCCCTGGCTAAAGCCTGAAAACCAAAAAAAAAAAAAAAAAACCAGAATTGCTTGCAAACCAACACATGTTTAGCATTGCCTTTGTTCAAGCTGAGAAAGGCAGATAAATGCTAAACCAAGGAAGATGATGGCCCTCCATCAGCCTAAACAAATGTAAATCACCGGGGCCTTGGAAAATTAGCACCAAGATTGGCGTTAAAATTGAGATGATGGTCTGAGGCTGGCTGGTCCTGCCTCACAGCAGGGGAGGGCTGGAGAGGAGCTCTTGGGAATGCAATTTTGCCCATGCAACCTGGGAGAGGTGAAGGCAGCAATACCCTTGGCACAGATGCCTGTGCCCAGGTCCTGAGCTCCTGCCCCCTCTGGGCACACTGCCCAGGGACAGGTGCCCGTTCCCATCCACACTAAATCAAAATGCCTTATCCAGCCTTCCCCAGCCCTCTGTGGACCCCTCCACCATCCCTGTGCTCTGGGGAACCCTGATGTTTCCCAGCTCCCTGCAAACTCTTCTGTACATCAAGCCCCGTGTGATTCGGAGATTTTAGTGGCACCCCAGCACCCTGCGCAAGGGCTGTTTGCAAGAACGAACCATTCCGGACTGTGGCAAGCAAAGAGAGAAATTCACACACGCCTGTGCTCCCGAAATCCACAGGGAATAGGCACAGAAACCTGCGTAAGTTGCAGTAAAAAAATTTTTAAAAAAAGGGGAAAGTATTTGTTGATCACCTCTCCCAGCCTCCCCGCAGGCTGAGGGATGCGCCGCGCCGGTCCCCGCGCCGTCACCTCTGACGCTGTGAGCAACACCGGCTGAATGATGTGCTCTGTTTGTGAGCTGCAATGAGACTGCAGAAAAACCACTTCCCTGTTTGTTCCTCCAGCCCAGAAATAGGAACACAAACGGAACATAGTGCCCCCAGCGGCACGCACACCGCTCCGGCCAGCGGACCCCGCGCCAGGGACCCCCCGCGCCCGCCCCACGGCCCGCGGGGATGCGGGGCCGCGGGGATGCTCCCGACGCACCCCCTCAACGCTTCCCCCTCTGCCTTAGCCGGTTGTTTTTTTCCCCTCTGTCTAGGAACACCAGTTGTTAGAAAGTGTAATAAGAAGGGTGGAGGGCTGGAACGTCCCAGCCTTTACACCGTGGGAGGCTTGTCCTCTTCCCATCGCCTTTCCCCACTAGCAATTCCGGAGCCAAGTGCTGCTACGGGAGGCTCTGAGAGAGCAGCAGCGTCCCCCGAATTGGCGCAGCCCCAGTTTCACAGTAACAGGAGAACGAAGTTTTGGAGCGAAGGAGGCGCCGCGGCTGGGCCAGCAGACCCTCAGCACACGGTGGTGCACAGCCCTCGCGTCTGGGAGGAAGCTTCTCTTAACCCCCCTGGTAACCCTGCAGAAGTGAAAATGCAGACAGGCAGGATCCTGGGACCCAGAACACCCATTTTCCGGGCAGTGGGAAGCCTGCCCCTGCCCGCCGGGGCTCGCCTGCCCCTCGCCTCCTCCACAGGTTGTTGCCAGTCCCAACTTTCCAGCAAAAAACTCAGGTGCCCAGGTGAGGAGTGAGCCATCCCTCCTCTCCTCCACACCAACTCTGCTCGCTGTCTTGGCTCCCTGGGGCAAAATTTAATCTCATTTCAATTTAAAACAAAACAAGCCCTCGTTTACTTCCTGTGCTTTGCCTTTCTCCACATCTATAAGGGGATTTTTTTCTTTACTACTCACATTTATAACTCCGCTTGCCTCTTCTGACTCGTTACCCTCTAATTATCTATTTTTTCTTCAGCAAGCCCGGACAGAGCACAGGTAGTCAGAAAGGTTACTGAGGGCACTGGAACCACCCCTGCCTTTGGAGGGGAGGATGAGGACAGGGACACCGGGCAGGGACACCGGGCACGGCTCCACGCCCACAGCCGGCTGCCCCATCCTGCAGGTCTCTGAGCATCCACAGCTCCGAGGAAATCAACAGGAGCTATGGGCACTCCGATCTTTGTACGGAACACCCACAGAAAGGCAAAGACCAGATCTAAATAGTGTGGGGACCACCCACCCACCAGCTTTCAGAACTTGGGTATCAAACACTATCAGCAACCATCAATACTTTAAAGGAATTGCATCTCCCTGCCTACAGACCCCCTAACATGTACCCTCCATCCTTTGCTCCAAGCCTACATTTTTGAGCATCAGCCTCAATTTTCCTAGGAAAAACAAATTTAACCTTCGATTTAACCTTTCTGCAAGCTATTTTTACTTCTATCTCAAGCTTATTTTAACCCCAGTAGCCAATAAATGCTTAAAGGTCAAACACCATTCCTAAGAGCCGGACTCCTTACCCGCGGGGATAAGGCTGAGATCACTGAATTTTTCTTCCCTCAAGCAAAATCTCCTCCTAAAAATGTCCCAGCCGTCGGAGGGTCCTGGCTCGAACCCTTCAGTAAACAATTTTCACTGTGGGTGCTGAGAAGGCGCTGGGAATTTTCCCTGTGAGTGCCATGCCATCCTTCCCTTCCCACTCAAAAAGCACTCAGGATGTGCAGGTATGGCGAGAGATAAATATATAATTAATTTTTTTTTTTCCCCTCCCGAGGTTGACAATTCAGCAGCCTCCCGCCTTTGCAGCGCTTCCCAACTTCCAGCTCGCTGCTCCCACCCCGGGCGCGGGGGGCTCCCAGCCCCGCACGCTGAGCGGGAAGCGGCCCGGCAGGTGGGGAAGGGGCAGGAGCGCGGCGGGGGCGCCGCTGGTTCCCCGGAGGATGCGGGAGAGCGCCCGGGGAGGGGGCAGGTGGCCGGGGAGCGAGGGAGAACCCCGCGGGGACCACAGCGCGGGGAGGGGGGAGGACGCGGGATGTTTTTCGAGCGCCGGGGGAGCGGCGGGTGCCCCCCACCTCCCCCCCGGGCCCGGCAGCGCCGGGACCCACCAGCGCGGTGCGGCGGGGGAAGGCGGCGGGGAAAGCCCCGCGGTGGGGAGGGACGGGAAGGGAAGGGGGGAGGAAGGGGAG
>JAYRBT010000028.1:8194681-8243799 GCA_036023395.1 Myiotriccus ornatus | reverse complement strand
TTTTTTTTAACGGGGGGGGAGAAAAAAAAATAAGCTTATACTTAAAAAAAAAAAAAAAAGCTTTTGGCGCCATATTAATGACGTACTTAAAATTTGCCATTTCTCCTGCGTCAAAAAGACGGTTCTTGCCCATCGCGGGGCGGGCGGGGGCCGCGGTGCGGAGCCGCTTCCCTCCCTGCCGCACCCGCGTAGCGAAGTTGCGCGGCCGCGGGGCGTGGGAACCGCCGGGGAGGGCGTGGGGGGGACGCGGAGCCTCCGCGCCCGCTCCGGAGGGGCGAGGAGCGGCGGGGCTGGGGATGCGGCTGCGGCAGCAGAGCCCCCCTCCCCGACCCGCGTGTGTGCGGTACATGCGTGTGTTTCCCTCCCCAAAAAAACTTCGCAGAGTTTCCGCGCAGAGGTGCGGAGCGGCGCGGCCGCCTCCCCGCGGGGTGACCCTGCTGCGCGCTCCCCAAATGAGTGTTCTGGGCTCTGGGTGGTTCACGGCTGCCTGTTGCCAGCTGTTTTCCCCGGGATTAAAAACAACGGCAGCGGTGCTGTCGGGATAGAAACGGTTTCTTGAATTAAAATAATAACTGGATGTACACCGTGCATCTTCCCCAGCTCCCGGGGGCCCTACAGAAGTTGGCTTGCACTGTTTTAAACCATTGCTGCAGAAGATTAAAATTCAGGTTAAAGACAGTCTTTCAGTCACAATCTGCCATCATCTCTTAAGGTCTTTCAGTCACAATCTGCCATCATCTCCTACGTTCGTTAAGCTGGTGAGCTCTAAAACGCTGAATTACCGGTTATAAACCACTAGGAACCACAGCTACGGTGGCCAGATGCTCCCCACAGTACATCCCTGTTGTGGCTCCTTAAAAATTGCCAAACTTGAATGAATTAGGCTGCAACTTTCTGCCTTGGCAGCCTGTGCTGGATGTTTTCTGAACGCTCCAAATCCTTTTCCAAAGATGAAAGCAGAGTAGAAGAGCATCATCTTGGTCATTCTTAGGCTTGCCATTTTTTTGAAATTTGGCATGAAGCAGCCTTTTATGGTCTTTTAGATAAACCCACCCAAATTAGTCATATTACTGGGCTTTGAAGAAGAGCAGCTCACAACAGGGGGAGGGGGGGAAGAAGGGGGGGGAAGCTCAATGCTGCTGAAATCTCTGAAGATACTCCTGGGGCACCTGCTGCCCCAGGTGCTCAGAACCCTCTCAACAGACCCCCCAGGGACAGGGACCAGGAAACATCAGCCCCCAGTTAAAAAGCCTTTGCTGGGATTACAAAAGTAGTGGGATACACGGGCACAACCCCTGTCTGTCAGCCCCAGGGACCTCAGTGGGTCCTGACCCTGCTGCTCCAGCATCCAGCGACATTCACTGCCAGGACTTCACCTGTGGATCCCACCTCATCCATGTGCACAGGCTGCCTTAAGGGATATTGTGAAGGTCATTGTGTTACCTGGGCAGAACATCAGAAGTGTCCCACGTGAGACATTCCATACCAGTTTTGTTGTGCACACATCCTCTAATGCAGTCCTAATTACACTGTCCTAATCTGATTCCCCTACCACACCTGCACACCCTGGACCCGCTGTGTAAGCCAAAAAGAAAACACTTTGGCCAGATCCTCGTCTTATCTGCAGAACCATAAACTGCCCAAGGAGCAATGCAAGGGCTGTGAGACTCAGAGAGACTGTGACAATAGGATAAAACTCTCCCAAAGAAGCAGATTCCCTCGGTGCCCTTGCCACAGGCTAGGTGATGCTAACAAAGTCATTAACCCAAACTTTTGGCTGCTGATGGCTGTAGTGCCCACACTGTGGGTGCGTGGCTGGAAACCTTTAGCCTGAATTGCTGACATCCATCTTCGTGCAGCTGGAAGCAGTGGGTGCTGTGCTTGCGTGTATGAAGTGCTGTATCATGTTAAATGCTCTGAAAAAGCAGACATCATGCTTTTCAGATGGAGTACCTTGAATTAGTCAAAACTGACCTTAATCCATCCATGTGTCACCCTGACCCATCTTCAAAAGGGGCGTTTGGGGAGGATTGATGAAGGTGCTGAAGCACTGAGGCAGTGTAGTGGAAAGTGCTATAGAAAGAACCATGAGGACATTAATAACTGTGTGTTTTGAGGAACCTGCAGGTCCCCCTGCTCTGGTCCTGTACTGCACACTACAGCCTTACCACCCTTTGAGGCCATTTCTCCATGATTTCTGGACAACATCTCTAAGGAAGGTCACAGCATGGCAGGGCAGGTCCATAGCATGCCTAGATGCAACCCCAGTGCATTTTTGCCATCCAGAACATCAGCACCTTGCTCTGCTTTGAAAACTGCAGAGAGAAGTATTTGAGCTGTGTTTTCTACCACTGTGAAATCCAAAAGTGGTCAGACATGTGAATAATGTGCTGAATAATGTACTCTGCCCAGGCTCATGTGCTGAACAATAGGCATCACTGAGCCCCTTGCTGACCATCTCACTGCACACACAGCGATGCAGAAGGAAAAGAGAATCTGAACATGAAATTAAAGTCTTGTTCTGCTTCAGCAAAAGGGGATAGATGAACTTGCACCAAGAAGAGTTCAGACATTTCTGCCTTTTGAGTACTTTCCATAATAGAATTTTGGCTACCACACGTGCACACTTAAACACAACTTGTGTGCAAATACATAAATGTGACACACACACTCAGATAGCACCTGATGATGGTTCTCCAGAAAGGTCATGTATATGATATATACAACACTCAGTTTACATAGTATGACATTTCTGTAACACTTATGAAGAACTCTGACAGGGTGTTGTCAGTTGGCATTTGCTAAGAGAAGAAATAAATCTAATAACAAAAACAAAAAAAATAAGCATTTTGGAAGAAACAATACTGCACAAATCCTCTAAAAGGACAGAATTGTCTGCACAACAAAGGCTGGGCTGATTGATGCTAAAATAAGCAGTTATGCAACAAGTAAGAAATACAATCTCCAGGGAAGAAACCAGCAACATTTCCCTTTCATCTTCATTCGCCGGTGCTTATTTTTGCAAACCTGAAAGGAAAAATATAGGCAGCCTTTCGATGATGAGCACACAAGTAGAATTAACAGATGTTTTGAAGTGAAGGGCAGAGCCTCTTCCAAGTTTTGTATGAGTTCTGCGGAGTTAAATCCCATCACTAACCATGAGTCCCCAAAAGGCTGCAGAGCTCTTGCCTCATGGATGCTTCCCCACACCCTGGGGGAGCGCTTTGCTGGGGTGATGAGGTGTGAAGACCTTGATTTTAGGGGTGACTTTGCTCACCCTAGAGTTACAACTACAAAAGTGTTAAAGCAACTTCAGGAGAAGAAGTGCGTAAATAAGTTCATCTCTCAACTCTTTGGTTTAATAAAATTTCTCAGTCAGAGCTGAGACCGGTGAAAATCTCGGTGCAGACAGAGGAGGGAGAGAAGGAGGAAAACCCAGTTGGCTTGTTGGCATCAAAGTTGATTACTGTAGTACGTGAGCACCAGACACACGGGTGGGGCAGGTCCGTGGGAGTGCGAGTAGTCCCCAAATACAGCAAAAAAAATCCGGTGTAATTTTGAAGAGCTTTAGAAACAATGTATTTTCTGACATTAGCTAGTGAGAGACCAAGAGGGAGGCTCAGCTCCCTCAGCCTGTTCCTGCTGTGACACCCACCCTCCTCTGATGCTGGGGGACCACCACGGAGCAGGGAGATGCTCTGATGACAGAGAGCTCCTGGAGATCCTCAGAAGCACCACACAACTTGAAAACAGCACAGGAGACACGTAGCTGCTGATTTACTGCCTTAGATACCCTCTTCTGAGGCCTCTGGTAGCCAGAAGTCATTAGAATAGCCTCATGGCTGCTTTAATTCCTATCAAAGACCAGAGCAGTGCACAGACATTCCAGGAGGGGAATACAGAGAAGATGAAAATCTTCTGTGCCCATATCCCAGCTGGGGTCATCCCATACCCCAGCTAGAATCGGGATATTTAGTTTTTATTAAAATATGTGTTAATTTGGAGAGTAGTAAGCAGATGCAGCAGAAGGAAAGAAAACAAGCTCTGTTCTAAATTACAATAATAATCATTCCCATCTTCGAGAATAAACTATAACAGACAGATCAAGGGAGAGATGGCTGCTATGGTCATTATATAAACTAATCCCTTTTCTTTCTCATTCATTCTGCATAATTCTTTTCCTCTCTGAAGCTAAGGAAAAACACTATACTTACAGTAGAAAAAATTTGATTTGGCAGATCAGTGGATAGTGAGATTTTGTTTGCAGTCTCAATTACCTTCAGTAGCTGGGAATTTGCTATCAAACTGTAAATAAAGTAGATATAGCATTACAAATGTCCATCCCTTGACAGAGAGCTCAGAAATTCTCTATGTTCTAGCAACAGCTGCTTTAATATCTTCCAAAGAAATGGCAGCTTCGCTCTGTCTGAAGGGATTACCTTTAAGGAATGCATCCATAAGTGGCTTTGTGCAAAGATGCTCACATTCCTGTGGGGTTTGTGCACTGCATTTTTTCTGCCAAATTTCAAGATTCCTTTTTTTTTGTTGTTGTTGTTGCTTTTTCTGTTTTCTCCGAGTTTGCCTCTATTGCCAAGTGCATATAATACATCCCACATTTCATGCAGTCACCAGACTGGAAGAACTGGGGCTTTCAAAGGGCCTGTGAGTTATATTTGGGAAAATAAGGACCATCAGTAGTGAGGTGAACAGCTCCAGTGCCCCTGCTGTGACAGGAGACCTGCTGTAGCTCCTCCTGCTTTGGAGGGATCCTTGGCCATCGCAGCAGACTCCCCTGCAACACCCTCCCACCCTTCCCTGCTTTCATTCCTTTGCTTCCTTTTTGCTGGCATTTCACACTTTCCACCTTCAGTGCAGTGAGGGAATAGCACAGCTCCTCAGACCTCGTGGGGTTCTGTATGAAGATATTTGACTGCTACAGGAGAACTCTGTAGTTGTGGGGTGATGGACGATGAAAACAGAAGTAGATTTAGAATAATAGTTCAGTTGGAAGGGACCTACCGGGAGCATCTGGCCCAGCTGCCTCAGTGCCCCTGCTCTCCCTCGTGAAAGGCTATCCCAAAGGCAGGACAGGCCATTCTAAACCTTGTCCTGCCCATTCCCACTCCACAGCCCAGGAAAGATCCACCAAGGTGTAAAAGCTGTTGTGTTTTACTCCCCTGAGCAGGCCAACAGAGCTTTTCTCCTCCCACAGGAGTCCTGGCTCGGGAGGGAGGTTACAGTCCGGTGCCAGTGGGTATCTTCCTGCTGCAGATCCCACCACAGAACATGCAATTACTCCCCAAATTAAAAAACCAGAGACATTAATGATCCCAGTCACAGCTCAAAGCACCATTTGAGTGAATGGTACATATGCTAAACAATACATGCATCAGGACTGCATTAATCCACATTTTGTATGAATTCAGTTTATAACCGAGTTGGCTATTTCCCTGTATTTCTCTGGAGTTGGAGGGTGTGAAAAAGACATTTCCATTTCATTGACTAAGTTCCCAAGGGGAGAGTTTATGAAAGTGCAAGTGCATAATTTACTGCCTGACAGGATAAAGATGGTATCTGGTTTTAAAAAAATAGTGTACCCTGAAAAACAAAATTGCTAGAAAAGACATTTGTTTTCCATAAGTACCATATTTTAGAAGCATTTAATTTAGCTTAGAAGCACCGTTAAAAATATATGCATTGTAAATTGCAGCTGTATAACACGATATTTATCAGATAATGTCACTGAACAGTCTCCTGTTGCAATATAAATGCCAAGGCATTTATAGAAAATAAATGTTGAAGTAGCGAGCTTTCTTTTCAAAGTGGAAAACCATTATCTCATCCAAAAGTCATAAATAAAATTATGAGGGTTTGCTTACAAGGTTGGTTTTAGCCGTAGGGGGGCTGACATGGATACTCCATCGCCTGAGCAGTGTTCCCTTGCAGCAAACTCAGCCTGGGTGCAGCCAGAAGAGACGGAGGCACATGGGATGGGCCACGGTGGCTCAGAAAGACCTGAGAGTAGCCAGAAGGACTAGTCAGCTCTTAATGCACTTGAGGAAAAGAGATAAAGATGAAAAGCCAAGGATCTCTTGAGATATACAACTTAATATGATATTTATAATGAGATCCCTGCAGCCCTCTCCTGGCTTCGTGAATTTATCCTTCTCTGGTTCTGCTCCTTTAGCCACTTCTTGGATGGCTCACGTGATGTATTGTTTGCTTCCTTCTCCCTCTGTTTTTCCTCTCTGCATTTTTCTTTGGACAAACCAAGTCCACTGATCCTCTTCAATGATCATACTCACAGCAAATTGCTGGTTATCTGCCGTTCCACACTCACTGCTCTCACACTTCCAGCTGCCCTGTAACATCAAACAGTCAGAGCTGAGGCTGAATGTGCTGAGCTGAATCCCTTGCTCTCCTCACCAACCTTCTCCCATCCATCCATCCAGTCTCCCAGTCAGAGGAGCAAAACACAACTGGCACAGCTCAACTGGTACACTGCAAAAGCACTTTATATGATGAATGATACGATGAACACCAGAAACGCGTCTAAAATAACTTTCACATACCAGAAGTGGCTGGCTGGGTGGAGAACTGATTCACTGGCCCGTCACCCATGGAGGAGAACACACCAGCAGAACACACCACATGACAACTCCCAGGTTTCTGGGCCACATTTAGAAGAAAATCCTTCGGTCCTGGTAGCTCCTTGCAGGGAGGATCCCACACTGAGCATTGCCCTCCTGTGAGCACCTCGTGGACGTGCACCATATTAGGAAAATATCACAGCAACAACAGCATGGAGACTTATTGAACCATGAGTCTGTCGCCTCCTGGGATAGGATTACAGCCCTTGTGCAGAGGATGTACCAGCTACTGATTTGAATTTACCTTTGCCCTTTGAAACCGGCCACTCTTCACTGGCCCTGCCAGGCTGCTGAGCAGCCCCACGGTTGTCTGAGCTGTTCTCTCTTGAGCTCCACAGGTCAGGCAACCATTGGAGCAACAATTCCTGCATGCCAGGACTTCAACACATTGTATATGCAACACATACCCCCTTTAGAGTGGTTATAATCTTCAAATCAATCGTACCTGGCAGTGGAAATTTAACATTAATGGCTTTCTTCCTATGGATGGAAAAACCCTTCAGAGAGAATGAGCAGAAAGAAGATCACTTGGCTCCTACCTGAGGAGGTGACTGCAGTCATGACCAGCACTTGGGGCAGAGCTGCACTGTGGGTGCTCCAGCACAGCCAGGGGGTCGGTCTGGCAGGTCACGCTGCCTTTGGAGCAGAGACCGGAGATCAGAAAAGGCTTTAAGGATCTCAGCTCCTTAAAATAAAGGTATCAGGAAGAGGTTCTTCACCCAGAGCGCGATCAGGCACTGGAAGAGGCTCTCCAGGGAAGCAATCGTGGCACCAAGCCTGAAGAGAGCTGAAGAAACGTTTGGACAGCACCCTCTGGGGTTGTCCTGTGCAGGGCCAGGAGTCAGACTGAATGATCCAAGTGGGTCCTTCCAACTCAGGACATTCTGTGAGTGCTAACAGCAGTGAGGAGACAGATACCCACCACAGCCCTCCACCCAGATGCATCTTCCCTGCAACAGGAGCTGGGACTGTGGTCCCGGGGGCAGCCTTGCTCTCCCCAGCCAGGGACAGCTGAAGGGGGTCAGTTTAATTTTATCTTGACAGCCAGGAGAAAAGAGGACCCGGCCAGTTACACATTTAATTTCCGAGCTGGTCCCGCAGGGCAGGAGGAGCGGGTGAGCCAGCGAGGGTGAGCGCCCTGAACCGAGCGTGCCAGGCATCCTGCAGTGCCCGGGGGTGCTGGCATCTGCCCTGGCATCCCTCGGGGAGCAGCAGCCGCAAGCCTGGCTGCTTCAGGAAAAATAAACAACTCCATTGAGTCACAAAGGCAAGCGGCATATGACGGGGACAGGTACTTATGCAAATAAACTGTTAACACCCAGCCAGACAGAGCTGATAAGCCTCCTAGGCCAGCTGGAGGCTTCCTCATCCTGCTGGGGGGAGGAGGAGGAAGGCAGCTTTAGGATAACAATAGAAAACCGAAAAGCAAGAGCAAGGCAGCTCTGGGGAGGTTGCCCAGGGCTGTCTGGTTTGGGTACCAATCTGCTGCACCCGGCCATGCCAGTGGGTCGCTGTGCTGCTCTGCTTCCAGAAGCATCCTACACCGTGCCAGCGCTGGTTAGTGTGTGCCCATCACTGACACCTCCCGGGGGGCTTGCCAGGACACATTTCCCCACACACCCAGGGCAGCAAGGGACTCCATCCCACAGCAAAGTTTGGTATTTGTGAGGCTGTAGCACAGGAAATACAGGGGGAGCTGCCCACCCCCCCCTTTGGAATATCCCAGTAACCCCCCCCTCTCTTGGCTGACCAAACTCCCAAAAGCATGAATGAGAGGCAGTTTATCCTTCTGAAACACTGCTGGGGATCCCCCAGGAAGCTTCATATCTGGGCTGGCTGGGTTGCTGATAATCAGATAGAGGGGGTTTAAAATAATCAAGCCTAAGCAGCTGAAATCCAAACAGGAATAGGTAATGGGGTCAGAAAACAAACACTGCAGCCAGGGCACAGCCAGAGGGTCTGCAGGGCACCACACACACACACGGAGTGGGCTGAGCTGGGGGCTGTGCTACTTCTTCGGGATGCTGCCCAAAAATCAGGGTCTCCAAGCTCCAGTTTTCTGGCACTGGGAAACCTGTGCAAAAGGCCCCACATGTTTGACAGGGAGCCCCCAGAGCCAGGTGGCTCCTTCCCCACCATGGCAACCATCACCACAACCCTGAGCCACACAAGAAAGGATTTTGCTGCCCCAGAGCTCTGTTGGTCTCCAGTGCCAGCACTACCAGCAGCTCAGAGGATGCAGGACACCTCCCTGCTCCTGTAGCATCACCACCCACTCCTGGTCCACTGGTGCTCACCCCCCTGGCTCTGCCAACACCTCCACCTGCTTTACCCATGGGCAAGGAAGAGGGACAGAAGCACCAAGGAAAGAGGGAATTAAGTTTGGGGAATTTGTTTTGCCCGCTGCTCAGATTTCCAGCTCATATTAATGATGTAATGCTCCAATAGTGAGAAGCCAAAGTTTGCCCTTCCTGTGGTGTTCCCTTAGGAAAAGCGTATTGCTGCAATGTAAAACTGAAAATTGAAACAGGCTGGTGCTTCACCAGAGAAAATGCCTCTCCCTTTTCCCTATTCAGTGAGGCGGGGATGAATGTTGTGAGGTTTGAAAGAAAAACTGAAAAAGCCTTTAATTAATCCCTGGAGGCTAAACCCTGCCAGATATGGACAGGATTTCTGCTCTGCCTTCTTCTCAGAGCGAGAACATGAAGCTGCCTTCCTGCTGCAGCTCTTTCCGGGGGATTCTCAGGTCCCCAGAGGAGGATCCAAAGCATTTTCCAAAGCTTTTTTTTTTTCTTTGCAGAGGATGGCTGCCAGGGAAGCCTCTCTGCTGTCCCTGGACAGCAAGGAGACCAGGAGCCCCAGCACAGACTTTTGGAAGCTCTTACCTGCTGGGAAGAAACTTTCCAAGTTCAAGGTCAGGTCTGTTTGTCTTCCCTCCTGACAGACGTAAACTGTTATGCAATATTCAGGAAGTCACTTTTATCAGACTCGATTCAATTTCTAAGATTAAGAGCATGGAAAAACAAATACTAGTGCTGGATGGAAAGTGCTGGCACTAACCAGGCCAACACTGTGTTTGGACAAGGACTGCTAATAGGGTATCTCTTATTTCCACAAGTCAGTAGGGGCAGGATACAAAATGTTCTGCTTTTTATGGGGGGCTGAGGAGAAGGAGGAGGAAAATTAACCCTTTCTTAGAAAGAGCAGAAACCATAGCAAAGTTGCTTGGTTTGGGTTTTTTTTTTTGAGAGCAACTTCTGTGGTTGCTACTGCAGCATCTGGGAGCATCCCGGGATGTAAAGGCAGTGCTCACCCCTGGCAGAAGGCAGAGGATTGCACTGCTAACAGTGCCTGTGCTTTGCTTGGCTACAGCTGCCTCAGTGCCTGACAGGAGTGTAGCTGCAAGGCAGCTAAAGGCTTTGCTCACTGAAAACCCACCTTGCAAAAGAATGGGTAAAATAACAGAGCGTGTACAGTTGTCACAGGGATCGACTGTCGGGACAGCGTAACGGCCTCATTCACAAGGTGCACTGCAAAACAGAAATCTGAACTTGCAGAGGGAAGACTGTACCAAGCAAGACCCAAGCTGGTCCTATGATCTAACAAGTCCTGAAGTGGAGGAGGATCAATCATTTGATGGACAGAGGTCCATGCCAGAGATCACACCAGCCACAGCCCGGCAAACATACCTGCCTTCTTGACACTTTCCAACCAAGGCCCTTACAAGTTCCAATAATCACCACTACTGAGACTAGTTCAGTGCTTTCTGTTGATAGAGGAAAAAAAATTGTGAGATTTAGCTCCCAGCACTGGGAACTCCCTTAATTCAGTACCTTCAATATAGGTATTACACAGAGAAAGTTAAAATGTAGAAATAAGGAGCTCTAGAGTTTGATAAAATCTAAGGGAGAACCTGAAGTTTGAAAGAAAACCATTAGCAATAGCAGATTTGCAAGTTCAGCTGTGGGAAGGACCACAAAATCCAAGCACATGCTATATATCTTCTTTTTATTGATTGCTTTGTGGGGAGCTGCATTTCTTGTTGGAGTTGGGAGCTACAGCCTGCACTCTGTGTTGATTTTGATTATAGAGTGGTGGTAATTAAACCTCTGGAGCATTAAGTTGCCATTTTAACCAAATGCCTGCATTTTATCTTGATGGGAAATTGAGAGTGAGACTCAGATTTTCACAGTAAATAAAAACTGTTGGCTGTTTCACAGATAATCCTTTTCCTCAGCTTATGTATGAGAAAATCCTCCCGCACGCTTCCCTCTACCCTTCTGCAAAGGCACACGCTCCTTGAGGAAGCTCAGCAGCAGCACTGCCAGCTTCCTCACACTGTTCAGCTTGTAAAATAATAATTATAATCATAATGTGCCTCCTTAATGACACTTTTAATCCAGAGACCAGTGCCCTTATCTCCTTGTGAGCAAACAGAAGCACGCAAAATTTTGCTCCAGTGATATAAATGGCCAAGGTCAAAGTCAGGAGTAACCCAGCACCCAGGCTCAGTCTATCAGCAATATCCACTGCCTGGCTCTGAGGTAACGCTCTTATCTACAAGCAGATAGGCAAGGTGCAAATCTACTTAATTCCTGGACTCGGTTCTCTGCTGACAGGCACAGATCTGCCACTGCACACCTGTAGCTTAGCAATGGGGCAAATACAGCCATTTCGGGTTATTTTCACTGTGTTCCACCCTGAACAAGCAACTGAAGCAGGTAAATCCCTGAAATGCACTTGTATTGCAATTAGCAGCAATGCTGCTGGAGTAAGACTGAGATACTCAGCAAAAGGCTGAGAGGCTGCAGCGTGTGCTGGCTCCTTCCGTGCAGGCAGGGCATTAAGTGCTCTGGGAGATCAGTTATTCTGATAATAAACAGTTGCCTGCGCAGAGGATTGGGCTCAGCCGCTCTCAAAGCACAGCCGTTGCCACAGAGGCTTTTCATCCCCTGCTCTCAGAGTAAAGTGCATCCTCCCTGCCCACAGCAGCAGCAGGTTTACCACAGAATACTTGCAGGATTTGCTGTCTGCAGAGGCAGCTGTTACTCACGAGGTGCTCCTTATGCAAAGGCGCTGGGATGGCAGAGTGAGGGGCTGAGGCTGCTGGAGGTGCCCATCTGCGTGTGCCACCTGGGACCAAGGACAGCCCCAGGGCTCGCCGGGGGCCGTGTGTTCAGCAGGCAGTGCTGCAGATCTGCAGGTTCCCTTGCCACGTTGGAGCAGCGGGAGCTGCGTCTTGCTGGGTACCAAAATCTGAGCTGCATCACTTCATCATCGCTGCCCTGCAGCCGTCTGCTGAGAGGAAACGCTGGCTGGCACAGTCAGGGGTGCAGGGACAGACACCTCTGCAGACCCCAGGGGAGCTCCTGCTGCACAGCTCCCTCGGGAGGAGATGCCTCAAGCACACGGAGCTGCTCCCCAACCCCAGCCAGGCCCCACGAGCTCAGGCACCATCCCAGGCACCATCCCAGTCCTCCCCAGCAGTGGCACGAGCAGCGCTGCTCCTCCCCATCCCACCCATCCCATCCCAGTGTGGGATCTCCCTGTGGAAACCTGAGCGAATTCCAAGCCAGAGCTGTGCTGAAGGTTTCTCCAGGTACAAACACGCTGCTGGGGCAGTTGAGAACTCAGAGTAAGGTGGCTTCCAGTTTGAAGAGGATCACTACTGAGTCACTTAATTTGGAGAAATCATCGTTTGCTCTTGAAAGGATGAATTATTCTATTATTTCTATCTAACATAGGTAATGAAAACTAAGGGAAGTATTGCTACTGATGCTGCTGGATCCAGGATTTCTTACCTTCCTCCCATCATACCATACTGGGATATGGTGCCTTCCAAGTGTAACTGATAAATCCCCCAACCCATATCCAGCTACATCCTGGTTTTTCAATCCAACATGGACAAACAAACAAACAAACAGAAACCAATATTTTTTTTTCCAGTCAAGCAAACTAAGGAGGGAAAACAAACCTAGATGTAAATATTTAGGGTAAGAGAAAGAAAAAGCTGATTATTTCTTCATTTGACAGGACAAATATAAAATCATCTTCTTTGAAAGCCTCGTCTAAGCCTTATCCTGCACTCAGACATTGAGGGAAATGTTGCTTGATTGCATCTTTTCCCAGGAATGGGCAATCTGTTCTGGTGGTTTGGAAAGACATAAGAATCTATTTTTCAATTATTTTTCTTTTTTTCCACAGACCACTGCCATTTTTTTATTTGGGTGATGGCCAGGGTTAGAAGGAATAAGCCACGACAAGTTAGAATTTTCTCAGAGTATTTTTCTGCTATGAACTTCTGGAAACAGCAAAAGAAACCAAGTTTGTGTGGAGCTGGTGTCCTGGGGGGAAGAGCCAGGCTGATTGTGTAGCCAGGGAACAGCTGCAGTCACCAAAATTCTGGGGCACTATCAGTAATGATATAAAAATAATCCATTAATCAAATTAAATTGGAAAAATACTCATAACTAAAAAAGCTGCCAGAGCTGCACAGAGCAGCTCAGTCACTGCTTTCCACTCCTCCCAGTAAGCTGGGAGGAATAGGGAATAGGTGGTTTCCTGTCATCCTTCCCTCTTTTTCCCCTTTCCTTCTTGCCCAGGTGATACCAGGCTGGATTTCTTTGGAATCATGTCTCAAAGTTTCTCTTTTTATCACCTCTAAAACATTATATTGTAAATATTCTCCTCCAAGCCTCCCTCTTCTTATATCAACTGTTGCCATCTTCAGTTTTAGCAGCTACCCTCAAGACACATAATTCACTCCACCACCTTACCAGTCCTCCTTTTACATAATTTACAAGCTTCTTGCCTTCTCCTCTTTATTCCTATTACCTTTGCACATCTCCTCTTACCTGGCTGAACCAATAACCCACCTACTGTACGGCCAGCCCGTAACCTTTGCCCCACCAGCCTCTATCATCCATCTGTCAGCTCCTTCCCGAAGCACAGACTCACGTTCTGCCCAGTTTTCTTCTGAGCCTGGGAAAACCTTCCCGATAAAATCTGAACAGCCACTCCTTTCTCCTCCTCCAAAACCATCCTTACAACTCCCTTCTGCCAGAAAAACAGCCAGACTCGGCTTTGACTGTGGCTGGGCAACAGATGAGCCAGGATTTTCTTCCCTTCCTTTTTAGCCAAACCAAATCACCACCAAAGGAAGATCATTGTCATATATATGCATATTTGTGTGTGCATGTGCTGTATCCCCAAGGTTATAAGTACCTTCAGACCACGGATGAACTTTAAGGTCCCTTTCAACCCAAAGCATTCCATCACGATTCTTTGATGATTAATTTATGTTACAGTTAAAATATTCTTTATATAGTAATATGGTTGAATTAATAAGAATTAAGCCCTGAGGAATAATATAGAAATCTCTTGCAAGTATTCCCTATGGGTGGAGCACGTGATGCATCTGAAAAATGCAGCTGAGGTGTGAGGACACAACCAAAGTGACTGTGTCAGGGTGGGGCTGTAGTGCCTAAATGTCCCTTCTCCTGTTGGCATTCTCTGGGAAAAACAGCAGGTGGAAAAGGGCCAGGTATGTTCCCAGAAAGGCTGAGGCCATGGCCAAGTAAGAGGCTTGGAGTATGTGCCAGAGTGGATGTTGCTTTGGTTCCAGGTAAAATATCTGGTCTAAAACATTAGATGTTGGGAGCTGAGTGTGTCACTTGGCTGGAGAGGCTGAGGCACTTACAGAAATCCTGTTAGGATGTCTTCAATGTCCTTAAAAAAGCTGTTTCTAAATAGTTATATAAATTGCCTTTTTTTTTTTTTTAATTGATACAAACTACATAATTTCTATGATTCTTTGTAGAGTGAAATACAAGAGCAGAGAGCACTGCAAGTGGTGCTATGAGGTGTGGGAGCAAGTGACCACCAGCATGCCCAGCAGCTCCTGTATTCCCATGGTGCAGCCCATCCCCAAGCTTCCAGACAGCTGGAAGCGTCCTGGTTCCCCTGCACTCCAACCAAACTTGTTCGCAGCAAAACTCAGTGTTTTCAGCCTTAACTTTCTAAACCAAGCCCGTATTACGGCAGCTGAAATGTCAGAGCTAATTAAGAAGAGGAAGCCAAAAATAAACCAGCCAAGATGTGCATCTGCCACCGAGGAGAAACCCCGTTCCTCCAGTCCCTGCCGCCCGCGCCAGGACCCGCCGTCACACCACGTCCTCCCGGGGGCAGGGAGCTGGCTGGCAACTTGGTCAACCCTGAATGGTATCCTGGAGTGCTGACTTCCCTTGTGGTTGAAAAAAAAGAGAAAAAAGCCTTTAAAGACATGATCTTAAATGATGGCCAGGGGTTTATTTAAGGCCTAGGTAGCCAAATTCCACCCAGCCTGGTGGAGCACCAGTGGGGCTGCACAGCAGGTAGGAGAGCGGGGTGTTTGGGCAATTAGTTTTAACCATCATTATATAATATTGATGTCAAATTGACTGCACATATATATTCTGGCACAGGGAGTGAAACTACACTGATTTATTAAGTTGATAGTGAGCACCGGTGCCAAGCTGCCAGGCCATTGATCAGCTGCCTGGGCTGAACTTCAGTGGGTCATTTCCAGCACAATGTGACTGATCAGCAGCACCATAATTGGTTGCAAATGTCCTTCCTTCTATTTGTTTTGCTAAGTGGCTTTTTCATTAACACAGCAGAGCCAAGGAAATAAATACGACTTTACTATTGGACTGAAGGCAGAGAATAGTTGAGAACTGGATGCAGACTGGGATGGGACTGCGCAATATTGTCAAGCCAGCACTTTTTTTGTTATAAATTCTCCATTTTGCTGTATTTGGGGCTCTAGTTGCTTCAGAAGAGATGGCCTCTGGCTAGAAGGGACTTGGCCAACACTATGCCCAGTAAAGTACAAATTATTGTATTTATGCCCCCAAATGCCTTAAGTCAATAGGTTTATTATTAGGCCAAGCCATGGTGTCTCTACTTAGAATATTGCCCTCAGATGTCCCTGCTAAGAGAGGAACCCAAGTCAAATCCCTGGGAACAGGCTCTCTGCTCCACAGAGCAACACCCCCAGGCACCTGAACGAGCTGGAAAACTCACCAGGCACGAAGACTTGAAGGGAGGTGGCACCTCCCTCTTCCAACACCAAAACCAAGACTGGAACAGGCAGTGGGTCCCTTCTCCAGAGCCTCAGCCCTGCGCTTCTGCAGGATCACATGGAATGAGCCTTGCTCTTTGGAAGAGCAAAAAGTGCCAGAAACGGTCTGGGGCCGAGGGAGTTGCAAAGCTCCTGGAAAGATTGACTCAAACATTGTGTCTGTGAGCAAGTGCAGTTATTTGAACAGAAGGGCAGGAGTGCACTGCTGTGGCACCAGCTACCCCAGGAAATAGCTCTGGGCATCACCAGACTATCCCCTGCCCTTTATTATTCCCAGTGGATATATAAACCATTGTTTTCTGTGTGTGTGACTCCTCAGGACCTGCTTTGTAATGCTCTTTCTCTCTCTCTTTACCCCATTCTATCAGGCCATACTCTAAACATTCCTGGCCATACTCTAAACATTCACAACCGTGTAGGACCAGAGGATGTTTTTAGTGGTTATCTGGTGACTTCAACAGCAATGAAACATTATCACAGACCTTCCACACGAGTCACCACGATGCATTACAGGAGCAAACGCAGTAAAAAAATAAATGTCAAAGAATAAAGGTGTTGAGTCAGGAGAGAAGAACCAATCCATTATTTTTCCACTATTTTCAGCAGTTTTGGACTTTATACCTTTGGTACTTTTCATCCACTGGACTCTGCCAGATAGAGCCATTGTTTTTCTCCTGTTAGCTCCCTGAAAATGTCTGGCAATGGCTTACTCCAGTGTGAATAAAACTAAAGCCTAAGCTACTTACCCAATGAGTGTTCCTTGAACTATCCCAGTTAAATCTCCAGGCTACCAGCAAGCTGCAAACAGGCACACTCCACTCGCTGGTTCTGAAACATGTCCACAAAAGAAACCAGGATGGAAGTGTTTGATACCTCCTTTTTTTTTTTTTTTAAGTTTAATTCTGTTGCAGGTTTCAAAGGACTCTGGACTGCTGGTGTCAGACCTGCAGGGCTGCTGGAGCACCAGCAGTGGGGATGATGCAGCTTGCCTGAAGAGGTGGTGGTCAAAGCATCACTCCCTACCTATTCAGAGCACACAGGGCTGAGGACTGTGTGATTTTGTCTGTGCTTTATAAAGAGCTCAGCATAGCCATTACTCAGCAAATAACTGAAAGTAACAGGTTTGTAATTGTTTTGTTCAGACAGTTGTAAATTATTAGCATTTACTATGCCCTGGTGCATGTACAACCCAGGGAAAACACCCTTCTTGTAAGGGCCTGTCCTGCAACTTGTGCTCAGAGCGTTTGCTGCTGCAGGTGGGGTCCCACAAACCACCACCACCATCGTTGCTGTGATGCAGCAGCAGACACCCTGCCCCTGCACTGAATTTTGGAAGGGCTCTTCAGTGCCCCAGTGCCCGGACCATGCCAAGCCCCTCCACCTCCCCTCCTGACCTGGCTGCACTGCAGCTCCTTCCCACATTGCCAGCTGCTTCTGTCCTGTCTGACTGCTCCTTCCAAAGCCTGAATCCCAATTTCACAGGATCACAAGCTCTCCAAAATCCAGAGCAGTGCTCCCAGCGATGCACACAATGCAAACCAGATCACTTTTCATGCAAAACACAACATAAGAGTGCCCCAAACAACTGGAGGGGGTTAACTGAGCCTTGAGTTTTTCCCCCTCCTGCTCTTCACAGGGAAGGAGGTTGGTTTGGTTTGCAGAAGTTCTACACGAGAGGGAAATGCTCACCAGCTCTCAATGATCTGTCAAGGGCAGCGGCTGCTTCTTGGCAGGAGCCTCTGCTGAAACACCAGCGAGCATCTCTCCCACTCCCAGCACAGCACTGCTGCCAGTGACTAAGCAGTTTCTATAAATCAAGCTGCAGCAGAGTTCAGAAGCCTAATAATAATCTGAAAATGTACAATAATAATAATATGGTGGTTTTAATGTTAAGAAGGTCACAGATAAGTGTAATAGGCATTCTGATGTTGAGACTTGTAGCTTGGCTTCGAATAATTTTAACTCTCTATTTGATGTCTAGTCTCAGAGCACCAGAAGCTGGAATTAAACAATGCAATTAAAACAAAGCTGTAATCTGATCTTATGTTCTACTTCTTAGCCTCGCTGCTTCACCTCTTCCTCGGAGCCCTCCATGTCTCACACCACGAGGTATTTGCCATTGCCTGTGTGGGGTTTGGTACCTGCTGGGATGCCAGCAGGGCTCCTGCTCCCCATCCTGCTCTATTCAGCAGCTGAGGCAGCTGGATGTTCCTGGGCTGGCTGTGGATGTCCTCCCCAGCAGCACGAACAGCCGAGGCTCTGCATCCCAAAGCCGGGGCAAGAAGGGTGCTGCTCCCTCCATTCACTGCGACTGTCATTAATGCTTTGTTTACATCAGTACTACTTAATCCAGCTAATTACCACCACGAACAGCAGCACATTAAGGCCCTGGCTATAAAGGGCTATTGTACTGCACTAAATGTAATCCTTCTTAAAACGTCCTGTGTTCCTACCTACCAGTTTTCCAAGATTCCATCTGTGTAACACACCGACACGGGAGGTTTTGCAGACCTTTGATGTCCGTGTGCTGCAGCAAAACCTCCCCAAAGCAGGCACAGCTTTGCACTGCTGGCTCTTCTGGGGCAGGAATGGTTTGTTACATGTGTGTTCAGTACCAAGCAGTGCCAGACACTGTGGCTGGAAGTAATAGATATTCCCAGAGCAAGGTTAATGAAAACCGTATGAACTGCTGCCTTCATATAGTTTTATTGGTTGAAGCCATTTTCCTGGAGTTTCCAACACAGTCTCAAGTGCAGTGTGGTTCAGGACAAGGCAAGCTCTCCTTCTCAACAAAGCTGGAGGTTCAGCTCTGCATTTTTTTTGGGGAAGATGGGAAATGATGCTAAGCACCTGCTGATCCAGCTCAGCCCAGTGCCACTCACTAGACCATTCACGAGCTGGTCTACTGGAAGGTGTCCCTTCCAACAGTTGGAACAAGATGATCTTTTAGGTCCAACCCAAACCATTCTGTGATTCTATTCTGTGATGAGCCAGAGTTGTTCCTCATGGCACAAAAAAGCAGGTGCTTTGGTGATGCCCAAGCTTTGTGACGGCCTGCTGTGCAGAACAAAGGAAGGAAACATCTCTGGATGCATAAAACCACCCCACAGCAGGAGTATATCCATCAGCTCACAGAAGGATCCCTGCATCAGCACCAGTCCTTTGCCCAAATGTCATCCTTCACTGCCTGCATACACCATGCATCCCAGAGCTGCTCCATCATTAGGAAACAGTAGTAAAGAGCTTAATTATAATGTGTCACCACCATATTACGCTGCAAAACATCACAGGGATCAAGTATCCAAACAGTCCAGCCCTACATCACACTCCTGTCACAGAGTCAGACCTGAAACCAGAACTGGTGATGCTGGGGAAGTCAGCAAGAGTTTCACACCTCAGAGTAAGGCCGCCCTAGGAGCAAACCAGGATAAAAAGGGTTGAGTTTGAAAATCAGACTTAGAGATTCTGAGTGAGAGCTGTGGAGCCTGGGACTGTTTGCACCGAGAAAGAACCATTTTGTCACCCAGACTTGGGTTTGAATCAGCTCATGTCCAGCAGCAGCACGGTACCATTTGGGGGCATGTCTAGTCGGGGGGGGCAAGAAATAATTTCACTGGAAAAGAATCCAGTTATCTGCCACTTTGGTGTGGTGCTTAACTATCACCACACGCAATTTGTGGATGGGCAAACTGAGGCATGGAAGGAGAACAGCATGTTTAGTATCTCAGAGATCCTGCAGCCTCACCAGGCCAGTGGGAAGAACCTTACTGTTCCATAGCACAATTCCATGTGTGCCCACACAGCTCCTGGGGGGCCCTGACCCCACTTCTGCCCTGGGTTCACAGGAGCCTGGCTCTGGCTCCTCTGCAGCTCAGCTGCTGGTTGAGACCAAGGGTAGCCCTAAGAATCAGTCAAACCCTCCATCTCCTGTTAATCCCAGCAAGTACACCACCAGTATTCAAGGAACTACACCTCAGCCTAAATTTCTGAGGTCCTGAATGCCTGCACTGAGTCCAGAGACATCAGGTGCCTCAGAACTGCTTAAAATGAGGGCAGTACTCTCAATTTGATATTTATGTCTCTTAGTATATAATCTTAAATCAACAGAACATTGAAGCCCCCAGAACAGTAGGGGAGCTACAAACTTGGGTGCCAGTGGTGTTACAGTCCAGGCATTGCAGTGGGTTGTAGGAAATCCTGCACAAGTCACTTCATTTCCGTGTGCCCTATTTCCACACCTGTGAAATGGGGATAACAAGACATCATGTAGCGAGGTGCTGAGCCACCAAGAGTTATTATGGGAGCTGCAGGAGCTGCTATAAATACCTGAAGAACCAGGGCATTCGGTGTTACACTGATAGAATACAAAGTCTATAAAAGCCTTTGCATTTTAGAGATGAAGGCTCGAGATAACGACAGGAAGCTGGGAAAAAAAAAATAAAAATCCTCCCAGACCTTCCTCCACAGGCACTGCTGTTCCCCACGTCGGTAAGGTGGGAAGGCAGAGTTTGTTCTTTACAGGGATGGGGATCTGAGAGCCTGCAAGCTGGGGACTGGCTGAACTTCACTTGCACGAGGAGGTTATAGTTTCAAAGGTAAGCAGGAGGGCTTTGGAGCTCACTCTCAAGTTCAAATTAGGGCAGGTTTGGAGTCCACAGATGTTTTACCACTCTTGGACCGGACTCGAGGCTTTCTCCTGAAGTCAGGCTGTGTCAAGTCCCCTTCACATCACCCAAATGGTAAAAAAAGGCTTCAGAAGGAATCCATCCCAGGTTTCCCACGGCAGCCCTAGTCCTTTTCTGAATTAAAGAGGTGCTCCTCTCCTGCATAGCTGTGACCTCCTACTCCTCGGACTTGCAGAGACTCTCCTGCCAGACCCAGCAGATGTAGACAAAACAAATGGATTAATTTTAGGGAGAAGGGAGGAGAAAGACCTGCCCCTGCCCAGGTGGTGCAGCAAGGCTCATCTGGAATCACAATCATCCCTTCAGGTTAAAGAGCCTGTTTCTGCGGGCAGCCACAGCCGGCAAGTCTCAGCAGCACAGCCCCGAGCCAGGAGAAAGCAGCCTCAGACAGGGCCAGAGCTCCACCTGCTTGTACCTCCACTCCCAAAGGGGTGGGCAGAAGCCTCTCCAGCTTTGGGAATCCCCAGAATTTCCCCTAAGGGCTGCAGTAGGTTGACTTGCCTTAGTTACCCTTTCCAGACCTTCGGGAGGAGCACGTGGACACTTCTCCACTTCCCTCAAGTGAAAAATGTCTCTGGAGGAGTGGTGAGACTCCCGCAGATCTGAGGATCAGAAGGATTTGGAAGGGCTAATCCCCTTCCTCCTCCAGGGCAATCATCCCTGTGTGGGTTAATTTAGCAAAAAGGCAGCGAAGGAACTTCATTTGGAGGGTATTTTTCCCTGTGCTGGTGGCTGTGATGAGAGGCAGGAAGAAAGAAGAGGGGAAAGCTGTCAATAATCCCATCTCACCACTATTACCATCATCCCTCCTGTATATTATGTTGGCAGCAAAAGGGAGGTGCCTCAGGCAGAAAAATACCATGAAAAGTATTCTTCTACCCCCGACCTTGTCAAACAATATTTGTTCCTGGTGAGATGTTTCATTTCTCCAATTCAGCTGTTTTCCCAACAAATGGATCTATGCCTTTCGCTGGGTGCTTCTGCAGGTTAAAAATTGACTGAACACACTGATTTTCTGAGCTCTCTGGTGGCTGCTGGAGCTCCATCAAAGCTGCAATCAAATGTATTTATTGAGCCATCTATGTGAGAGAGATTAAGATGAATTGTGAGTCTCTCCCCGTTAATTGTGGGGTCTGCCTGACCATCCTGCATGTGCCAGTCAGTGGGGAAGGAGAAATGAATTTATTCCAAGAGCAGCCATGGTTGAAATGTGCTGGACAAGGTCGATTTGAAGTGCTACCCTGGCAGAGCTGCTGCCCAGCTTCCATTCCCATGGGAAATATTCAGGAGGAGGGGATGAGAACTCAGATCAGCGAGTGCTGGAGCCACTGGAAAGATACGTGAAAGATTCCCACGTAATTCCTCTGAGCTTAATTCTTATTCATTTGAATATATTACTACATAAAGGATAATTTAACTCTAATATTGATTAATCATGATAGAATGGTTTGGGTTAGGAGGGACCTTAAAGTTCATCTCATTCCACCCCCTGCCATGGGCAGGGACTCTTCCACTAGCCCAGATTGCTCCAAACCCTGTCCAATCTGGCCTGGAACACTTCCAGGGATGGGGCAGCCACAGCTTCTCTGGGAATCCTGTTCCAGTGCCTCCCCACCCTCACAGCGAAGGATTTCTTTCTAGTATCTAATCTAGTGGTCAGTTAATGTTCATTAAGGTGAAGAGGCAAGCTCAAAACTGATGAAGTGTGCTGTAAGATTTGCTAGAAGAGGTCTGGGTGCTCATAAATCAGCAACGGTCAAGGAGAGACCCGAGTCCTGTGTGGGTGAGTATATCTGTATACCCAGAGCCACAGCCTGGACAAAGATCGAGGTTTAAGCCATTCCCAAAAAGTGTTAGAATAACATATTTGGGGGGGAGAAAAAAAAATACATGGGGAACTGACTTTTTGTGCATGTGCCTGCCCCCACTTCTCATGGATCTGCAGCCTCTGAGACAGGGTAAGGAGCCAGCTGGACCCCAGCATGGTGCATGAGACCTTATACACTTAACAAAAGCCAACCTCAATCACATGCCTACAGTCAGGAAAGAACCAGCTTTGAGAGATTTTGAGGCAGACTTTAGTTACAGGGAAAAATCCCAAACTGACTTCAGAAAGGCTGGGACTCTTTCTGCCTCCTGCACTTGGGAAGAAATCAGAGCAGGGAGGATGCAAGGGGCAGCCTCGCACTCTGAGACAGAGCAAGTGAAGAATTTGGATCTAAAAGCCTCCAGACTCCGGGGGAGTTCAGGTCCAAATCTGCTCTTTCCAGCTTCACACTTCTCCCTTGTTGTGGGATCTCGTTTCTCTTGGCTCTCCTGCCGTGTTTTTCAAGAAGCAGCCGTGGAAACATCTTGGTTTCAGTCCTGTCTAACATTCTGGGAAACGGTTCAGGGAGCTGGAATTTGACCGAGCCTCATGTCTAAGCTCCACTGGGCCCTTCAAGCACCACTGTCAGCATTCTAATAATGAAGTTTCACCATCTCAAAGCCGTGGATCCAAACCTCACCCTTAAACAGTTGCTTGTCACACTGTGCTACCACACGGCGCTGCTCGTTGAGGTGCCTCTCCTCCAAAGAAACATCCATTTCCACCCATTTACAGAGACTGCCAGTTTGTTGTTACCAACCCAAAGCAGAACCAGCCACATCTGGTGGCTGCAGCTCCAGTGCTCTGGTTAAAACATCCCTCAAAGCCTGTGTGGGGCTCAGGGTGGCTTTGAGGCCGCTCCGACTGCTCCTGGCCCCAACCGTCCCATCTCCAACCCAGCCCTTCCTCGTGCACCTCGAGCAAGACTCCCACTCTCCAAAATCCTGCAGCAGCTTTTTAAAATGCATTTTTAAACTTCCAGCACATGCATGTTTCCTGTTATTTCATCAAAGACTCAAATTTCTTTTTGGTGACATAATTTGTCAACACATGCAGTTCATAACAGAAAAAAAAGGTTGATCAAAGAATAGCAGGTAAGTCTTATTTACTGCCTGATAGCAAACTAAATTGCTGCTATAGCTTTGTATTAGCAGCTCCAGATTTAGTGCTTTTATCAGCATTTCAGCTGCAACACACTCTTCAACTTCGGATAGACAATTTAATAACCAGAAAAGAGGTTTTTTTCCCCCCTGACAGAGCTCAGTGCCAATGTCAGGAAGCAGGAAACTGTTTCTTACAGCTTGTGATTAATCCAAACAGAACACTGGGCTTGTACCTGGTACAGAAAGATGGGAGCAGTGCATGGGGTGACTAACCATGAGACAACAGCACAGGTCTGTGGTGCTCACAGGGAGCTCCTTGACCTGAGAGGGGAGCAAAGGCAGCAGAAAGGGCTGAAAATATAAAAGCAAGCCATGGGGGCCAGGGGCTATGAGAATTTAGATTCATCTTCAATTAGGGATAAACCTGCAGTTATTTGAACTAATCAGTTCAATTATAGACCAGAATAAAACTGCCTTGTTTCCATATCACATAGACTTCTTTAGGAAAGCATCAGACATTAGAAGAATGCTGCACAGATGGTACTAACTCTGCCTCACTTCCTGGTAATACCCACATCCCTGGGTTTCAGTCTCGGGTTGGATGCCAGGGGGTCAGGCAGCATTCTACACTGACAACCTGGACACACAGAACATCTTTTTAACCATTCATATCACTTATCATTATAATGCCTTTTTTTTTTTTGGGTAATTCATAATGTTTCAGGTGTATAAAGCTCTGGTGGTTCTGTATCAGCTGGAGTCTATGGGCTCACCTGAACACCCCACATCCCTTTCTGAGCACCCCATTATCCTCCTGCACCCAAAAAAGGACTTGGCACACCCCACACTGCATTGGCAGACTTAATCCATCTACGTCCCCCCCCAAAATAAACCTTCATTTACCAGCTAGAAGGCAGCCCTGGACACCACCATCTCCCCAGCACAAGCTCTGCAGTCCTGGGGAAGAGTCACATTTTACTGACTTCTTCAGCCCCTGATATGAGTCATTTTACCAAACTTAATTTAAAGCAAACAGATTTAAGGTTTTAACGTCCTCACAGGGATGGAAGGAAGGAGCCCAGCCCAGTCACACACCCAGCAAAGCCCTCGGTACCTGAGCAAGGTGAGCAGAGCAGACCCACAGACCGTGGCCAGGTTCAACCAAGAGCCCACAGCAACAGGCCAGTTCGTGGGGATGGGGCAGGGCAGAGGACAAGCCACAGGTCAAGGTGAGATGCAAGGAGGGTAATCCAGGTCAGATACCATCCAGTAATTCCCGAGCAGGTCCATCATGGCAGAAAGTCCACGGAGCTGAGCCTGCCTGAGGGGTCCAGGGCCAGCACAGGAACAGCTGTGGCTGAGCTGGAGACCAGCACAGGGGGAAAAAAAGGGTCCTGGGCTGAGCTTAAATGGGCTCCTGGGCAGAGGTGAGGGTGTGTCCCAGCTGGGAGGGACCCCAGCTGCTCAGGGTCACTAATGCCTGTTAGTGGCCTCACCTGACCCTGGAGCCTTCCCAGGGAGAGCACTCACTGCCCTTGGAAGTAAAGAACAGTGACAATGTCTATTCCTTATATGTGACAATACCTACACCTGCATCCACACCATACTTCAAATCTTACTAAATCCAGCCTGGCCAGGGTTAGCAATGTGTTGTAAGACTCTGCTTTTAGTTTTCTCTATGAACTGTAAATGATGCCCAGCAGTTAAGGTTTCTGTGAGGGGAACACACCGTGAGATGAGGCCATCTCCTCACTCGTGGCTACATCAAAGGCAAAGCTGCTCCCTTCAAAGGCAGACAGGAGGCTTTTTTTCCAGAGAAATCCACACCCTGACTCCAAGGCATATGCACAAGGGAGGGTTTTCGACCTGTGACTTAAGTGACTTGAAACAAATCAGATGTTGAACCATATGGGTTTGGGGCTTTTTGAGACTGTAAACTTTTTTCATTACAGATAAAGCTAATGATGAGGCAGCTGCCTGCTCCAGAGCTGCAGGCCAGGAGGGATGAGGGCAGACAGGTGGAGTGGGATGGAGGGTGATGCCATAAAAATACACAGGGAGATAAAATTGCAGAAGGTGATTGTGTGCTGCTGGGTGTGGCGTGACAGCAGGACATCCCATAAGGGCTGAAGGGCAAAATCTGCTCTCCTGAGAGGCACCAGTGCTGGCTGAACAGCAGGCTCAGGGCAATACCTGAGCGCTACAGAAGACAACAAACTGCTCTGGTGCTTGGCTTCAGCTCAGCTGAGCAGCCCAGAGAGGTGAGAGGGCTCAGGCCACACATTATACCTGGTGCAAGTGCCCATTACTCACCCTGTACAGCTCCAGAGGGCTGTATTTTGGCTTGTAAGCTGTGTACTGGTTATTTATCTCTGTTTACTGCTGGGTTTTTTTCTACTGTGCCCATCTTTGCTTCCTCCATACTATTGCATTGTGCCTATCTCAGAAACAAGAGGATTGTTCGTCCTCCGCCGTCCCATCCATTTTCCATTCCCTATTTCCAGTGGTCTCCATTAGGTGGGTTTGTAACAGAGTGGTTAAGAATGCCAGACTTACAGGAAAAAAAAACAAAAAGAAAGAAAAGAGGGTGGCTGTGTCCCTTTACCTGGGACATTCAATGGAGTGGGAACATAATTTGAGGGAAAAAAGAAGGTTTGAAAGGGGGATGGTGCTTACCATAAGCCAAATATCGATGCACCAGCAGAATAAAACTGTCAGGACCAAGAAACTTCCGGAAGAGGCAGAGGGAGATGGAGTTTTGCAGCTTGCATTCTATCTAAAGGCAGAGTATCTTTCTGCACTGTAAAACGATCAAGTCATCACAAAGCAGAACAAAAGGTGATGGCAGTAATTAAGCATGGCCAGAAGTTTGCTGTTAAGGAAAGAAATGCGTGTGATGTGTTTTACAACAGTGCTGACGTGCAGAGATAACGAAACAGGAGGGAGACTTTCCAGTTTTCTGGGAAATGCAAAGGGGCATAATCCAACAGTCCAACATCCTCGTCCTCATATGGACAACTGCACCTACCTCCTACCCAAACACATATTCTGTTCAAAATATCACATTTTTGGCTGCTCAAATGTTACTACCCATGCAGCATAATGCCTGCATTCCTTTCCCTTAGCTCCTTTCTCCCAAACAGATGGTTGAACAGGGAGGGTCCCTGAGGGTGGTCTGTGTTTCAACAGGGCTGAGCTGGACAGGGAAAATGAGACCTTCACATTGACCTCTCCCCTAGTGAGCCTGCCACGGGAAGACACCTCATTCCTCAGGCCTTGTATTCACAGATGGACAGACACAAACATCTCATCACCTAAGAGGGGTTGTTCCTCATCACCTGAGAGGGGATCTAAGCCCCCTTGTGAGTTCTTGAGAGGCATGGAGAAGTTTGCCCTGGCACCCTTCACAAATTCTAACGTTTATCCTCTGGTTTATACTTTACCTTGAACCATTAAACGTAAAAGGGTCTTTTAAATTGGTTAATAATAGATTTTCATTTTCCTCTGGGTTTTTTTTTAAAGGAATTATAAAAGAAAGGGGAATGCTGCAAGGGACAAAAAGCAAAATACCATCAGTGTCAAAAGCCTTACTGAAGTCAATATATTTGATATCTCCTGGTTTTCTTCTATCCCCATGGCCTGTTACTCTTTAAAATTAACTTAGAGCACTGTGACAGGATTTGTTCTTGACAAATCTGTATTGGCTGTTGCTCATCTTATTTTCCAGGTATGTGTCTATTTGCTCCAGCATTTTTCTGGATTTTGGGGGTAAGCTGACTGTTCAATTCTCCTTTTCCTCTCACCTCTCCCACCTTTCAAAGGCAGGCAATACATCAGTCTTCTGGTATCACCCCAGCCCATCCATGAATTCGGAGATACCATTAATAGTTCTGAGGTTACTAAAGCCAGCTCTTCAAGGACTGCAGGATTAAGTCAGCCCCAGCCCATTCCAAAACCTCCTCTGACTGTTGCTTTGGTCTTGGGTGATTCCTCTATCTCTGATAAAAGGTGTCAGCCATCTGACCTTCCTGACCCTGTTGCACACTCAGAGTGTATTTGAAGGGTGAGCAGCCCATTCTCCTTTTTATTTCACTTCATTATCAATTATCCTTTTCTCCCTATTCTTTCAGCCCTTCTGCAAGTTCCTGTGGGTCATCTGCACTGTAGTGTCTTTGAGTGATTTGTTTCTCATTGGTGAGCTTGAACCTCAAGTTTTTGAGGGTCCTTTTTGTTGGTGATTGGTTGGGGATTTTTTTGTGGGTTTGTTTTGTTGTGGGTTTTTGGGTTTGGTTTTTTTTTTTCTTAGTATCAGCTTCTTCTACAGAAAACAGTTCATGAGAGTTTGGCCACGGGAGTCAGAACTCTCTTGGCAATATGCCCTGAAGAGCTGTGGGGTTATGGCCATGGGGTGGGGCTTAGGAAGCTGCAGAGAGGGGCAGAAGTGGCCACACAGCACCTTGCACTGCTCTGCAGCTGTGGCTGCTGGGACAGCCTGTGGGACCAGATAAGAGTTTTCAGGCTGTGCTATCTGCCTAGCTGGCTAAGACTTGTGCAAAGTGTTCATGTTGCCAGAATTCAGTCTGAATTTGCAGCTCCCTGGCTATTCATCATTTTTTCCAAGGGTCATGAAGAAGATATCATTGAGCTGGCAGTGCTGAGCCTAGGATGCATCAGGGAGTTCACTGTACCAGGAACTGGGCTATAAGTCTGCTTTACACATCTGGAGCAATGGAAATAGCCTTGATTGAGGCTATAAACTACCTCATGATGACATTTCCTGCCAGTTCTGTGTATCATAGAGGATATGCATGCACTGAAAGGTCCTAAATCATTTCTGAGCTGGAACAGAAAATCAATCTATTTAAATATGTTGTTAAGAGTAAAAGGTTCATTGAAAACTGTCTCCTACTTTGAGGAGCAGAGAGTCAATGGTGTGTATAGAAACATCCTTCACAAGTTTCCTCCCGTACATTTTGCTTGAGACGCTTCTGGAGCAAGCTGAGAGTGGCCAGTTCCCCTCACTGCATCATTTTCTAGACTTGTGTCAGCAGCAGGTTTCAGTCAGGCTAAAGATCAAAGGCTTTGATCTCTATTCATCTCAGCATAACTAAAAGGAAGCCACATCTGGAGAATTTATCTAATTCTGCAAGCTATAAATACGTATGGTTTTGGTACCATGCAATTAATCAAAAGGCTGAAACAGAATACGTGTGCTAACCTGCAAAGATGTTGGATTGGACTGGAGGAACTGATGAAATACCTTCTGATACATATTTCTGTGTTTAAGTAAACCCCTCTGTGGTTTAGCACTTTATCTTTGTTACGGTGAACTCAGTGCCGAGGACACAAGCCCTCCAGAGTCCTTAAGAATTAAGTCAGTTATTTCTAAGCAAGTACAAGTCTACTACAGGGGAATAACCCAGAGCCCTTCCTTGCAAGATTTTGAATCAGTCTACTCTGAAGACAGGGGCCTCAGGATAAAACTTGGATCTAGGTCTGAGTGTGAGTTGTGAATTTTTCATTCTCAAAATCTGGATCAGCTTAAAGCGCCTGGATCCCATCTCTGATTTCTCCCATTTGCTCAAAATCAGCCATAAACAGCACCAAGTTTAATCTAATCAGGCAGCACTTAAAATATGTAATCAGGCTCCAGTGGTGACTCCCTGCTTCAGCCTTCGAAATACAACTGATTTGTGAGCAGAAATGCCGAGACAATCGGAACTCCTGATTAGCTGAACGCGCCACTCGTGTGATTATTTTTAAGCTTATGCTCTTCTGCTGCAGCTTTCTCAGAAGTCTGGGGCTGCTTTCTGTGGAGGCTGCACCTAAATGCTGGTGGCAGAGCTGCTGGGGGGGCTGCAGGTCCGTGGCCTGCGGGAAATAGATGGGTTGGCAGACACAGCCTCTGATTGAGAACCAATCCCAACATTTCTGAAGGCAGACAATGGAAAAATGAGTAATTAGGATCCCCCAAAAATACTCCCCAACCAAACAAGCATAGTGCCCTGCATCCCCCTAGGCTGCTGCTGTTGCTTCTTGCAGGGCAACGTTGCTGAGGAATCTCCACAGGTCCCTCACCTGCCAGACCCAAGAACCGACCAAAAAACACCAAAGCTCAGAGAAAGACTTTTCCTTTTAGTCATTTCTCTCCTTTAAAACTCCTTTTCCACGAGTAGAGGGAAAGATCCGTAATGAAAGGCAAATACTGAGGAGCAGCCCAGGACAGCTCTCAGTTTCCAAGCAACACAGACACTCTGATCATGACAATTATGATTTCACCTTTTAAAGAATCTCCTGCCTATGGCTAATTTTACCTAATGGGCTTTTTTAATATTAATTACATCTCAAACTCATGTGTGGTGTAGCAAAGACACACAGTTTCGAGGCAAAACCCAGAAAAGTTACGTGGTCGTGAAGGGCATGAAGGTTGTGGTGCAGTCAGTACTCCTGCTCTCTCCTGACTCCCTCATTTTTGGGACCAAACCTGCCTCCTCCCCAGCTGCAAGGATGGCTGCTCATGTTTTCCCAAGGAACGGTTGTGCTCTGTAGCTTCTCGTGGCCTCCTCCACCTGGCACAACCAACCCACCCGAAGCTGAGCAGCTCCTCCAAAACAGAGCAAAAGAAGGAAATGGTGTTGAGCTGTAAACCCAGCGTGAAGAATCACATCTCAGAGACAGTCCCATCACAGTTTTGAGCTTCTCCATGATTTCTAGAGCAATTCCAGAGCAAGACTGACTCATCTACGAAGGAAACCACTTTTCCTCCTCTCTTCAGAGGCACTTGAGAAAGGTTTGTTTCACTGCTCTAGTTCCTGCCAAATACTTCCTACAGTGAAATACTCAGAGCCAGGCTTACTCATCAGAAGACCATCCTCTTGGGAAAACAGCTCCTTACTTTGCCATATTTAAAGCAGGATACTCACAGAACTGTAATTGGAATTCTGTTGACTCAGTATTTTTCTTGTCTCTTCACACCCATCACTGGGTAATGGAAATTTGATTACTGATGGTTTGCACCAGAAGAAAATAAATTTAATGCTTTTAACTGCTGTGCTTACATGGATTCTGTCCATACCACTTTTTTAATTATCTGGCTTAAAGTAATTAATTATTATTAAGCCTTGTGTGCTGAGTTTGGGCAACCACTTTGAGCAGAAGAGAATTCTGGACGGTGAAAGACCCATTTAAAACCTGGTCTCTAGGGTTTATTTCACCCGATTTTTGAATGCTTGACTGACCAAGTCTGCAGCATGAAACCCAGGGGCAACACAGAAAATTTAGCTTTACACTGGTTTTGAAAAGAGGAAATAAATCTAATACTTTAAAATTTATCCCCAGGGTTGCAAAGAAGAGAGTACTTTAATTGTGATGGGTTTTCAATAATTAGTAATGTATAGCAACTGTAGAGTTATTCCAGCAGTAGCAGCTAAATTTCCTGTGCAAGGGAAAGTGAGCATGATGAAAGGGCTGTAACTCTAGAGGTACCTCCCTAAATACACTTCCTTTGCAGGACAGAGTCACCAGACCGAAGTGAAAAAAAAAAAAGCCACAAGGCAGCCAAAAATGAAGAAAACTGGTCCCTGTGTGTGGATGGTTTGTTGAACAAGGTCACACAACCAGCTGTCCTCCAGCCTAGGTGTGTAAATCCCACTGTAAACCTGGATGCTCTCCTGGCTTCACGTGGTTACTTCTTGTATCTGCTCTGGTCCCCGTGCCTATTGCCAGCAGTGCCTGGCCAGTGTGAAACACCAGCCAAAGGGACTGTGGTAGAATTTAGGAGCTCTGAACTGGGGTCAGTATTTTGTTTGTGTGGGCTCATCCGCAGGAAGGAACACAAGAACTGCACATCGCATCGTGGTTCGTTCCCCGAGCAGCTCCGCAGTCCAGGAGTGCCGAGGCACTGCTCCCAGCCAGCAGTGCTGACACTCTAAATGGCTTCTTTTATTTAGTATTTAGAGACCACTTCTCCTTTTATGCAGGTTTATACCCCCGAAACCCCTCCTCTCAACACCGGAGGGCTTACGAGCGGCATAAACCCGGGAGCCGCTGAGAGCGGGTCTGTGCAGACACAGCCTCGGATTCTGTGCACGGGCACAACCACTCAGGAATGAGACTCTGCATTCCAGCTCCTGTAAGACTGCTGGATACTCAAAACCACCCTCACTTGAGCTCTGCAGTCAAGGGTACTTCAGTTTATAGTTTAACCCTTGAGGAATAAAGGCTGAGCGGGCTCTCAGAGCCGGCGAAAGGCATTTACTCCCCCACAGGCTGAGTGCACACAGATTTAAGTGGTGTATTAAACATCTCCAGGCAATTCTGAGCCCTTCAGAACCCACATCATCACTTGGCTTCTGCTTTAATTTTGTCATTTGCCTCCTGGGCTCCCTGGACATGGGCTGCTTCATGATTCCTGCCTGCAGTGTGTTTGCACCACTCCTCCCATCGCCAGATAAGTCCCCTCTTTACAGCCCTTAATACACATCTGCCTTTCCTCCTTTCTGCTGGGGGCTTTCCACTGCTGTCAGTCGCTTGCACAGCCCAGATTTCCTCTGCCTTTCATCCAGGTCAGCATCCTCACCTCCCTCCAGCAGATTATTGCAATAGATGACACTGGGTTGTTCCTCTCAAAACTCTTTAGGCTCAGACCTGAAGCAGACAACATAAATTTTGAAACAAACCTCTGAGTCTTTATACAGCGAGGTATTAAATAATACAACAGCCTCATGAATTCAGGCAGAATTCATAACTTTGATACAGCTGAAATGTCCTAAGCCTTCACTTTACATTTCCACACCTTGCTGCCAGAGGAGGTTGATGACTCTCTGAGGGCTCTTCTGCAGAATAAAGTTGTATTGCTGCAGAACTTCACGTGAATTCACAAACTGCCACAGTCCGACTGGAGCGAGGGCTGCGCCCACACTGATTTCCATATAAAGTGGCTTATTATGGGTTAGTCAAACGTGGCCCCAGCCAAGCCAGGAAAAACTGATATTACTTGTACTGATTGAAATTTAGAGGTCAGTTGTAGCAGGTGGCTTTCTCCTGCAGGTGATCTGTGAGGTGTGCGGGTGAGGACAGCGCGGTGAGCGTGGGGAGCCGCAGAGGGATTCCCTGCCGTCCCTGCAGCGCCTTGCCTTGTGCTCCAAACACTGCTCCTGCCCCCGGTACGTGGCTGGTTGGTTGGTGTGAAGGTGCTCATGCTGCACCCCAACATCTGCCTTCACAGAACTGCAGTAGTTTTACCTTCACCTCCGTGGGGAACAGCCTTGTACAGAAGGGTGTTCATCTGCTGGGCGGATGGAGCAGATAAGCAGCTACCCTTCCTCTAATTTCAGTAACATTTTCATTAACTGAGGTCCATCAGCTTCAGAACCTTCAGATCCATCCATAAATGTGATTTTAAGAGCTCAGGGTACCGTAGGTCTGTGCTGTTAGACAATCACACGGCACACAAATGACTCTGCCTCAGCAAAAACCTCTGAGTTGTCATTTCCTATTCTATCTTCTGCTACAGAAACAACACCTCAGATGTAGGTAGTGGCTAACACAGACAACAGTGGGTGAGGAGATTCCAATTTGAGTGTGTTTTCCTGGTTATTTTAGGGACTGGTTGAGTAACAGTGCAAGGAGAACCCGCCCCACTCCCTGGGCTCGCTCGGAGCCTGCGCTGTGATCAGCGGGACTTCACAGCACTGCTGGGAAACGTTCTGTAAAGTTTTCAGACAGACTAAGTCCCAGAATTACAGGCATCTCCATAATTATGCACGTGTGTGCCCATGCATTTTTAGTAATGGAGGAGCCAACCGGGAAAATTCCAGTCCTAACCTCAAGTCCTGATAGGTAAAAGCAACGTATTAGCTCAGAACGACTTCAAATGTGTCTCAGGGACGTGCTGTCACCTGGTGCTGACACCTGCAGAGAAGACATTTGTAAGTATAGGAATTTGGAAGACAGATCCATCAAGGTAAGACACGAGGAAGTCCCGTGCCCAGGACCGGAGTGGGAACAAATGGAAATAATTATTCTGGAGAGTGAGTAGCTGAAATTCCTGTTACAGGGACTGTTTTAGCCATAAGCTAGTGAAGAGATGAAAAACTGCCATCAGAATGAAAAGTGCTAGAAGCAGCAGAAACGCAGGCAACAGCAAGGTTAGCAATTGGGTAGGAAAAAAGGAGAAAAAAACCTCTGCAGAATCTTCGCTCTCAGCAAAAATTGAAGGCAAAACCCAACAGATTCTGTTTAAAGAAATCGTTTACAGCGATTTTCTTTACTCTCAAGTTAGAGCGTGCATGTTCTCATTCCAGCTGAATAAGGGAGCCTTTTTGCTGATGCAGAACACATCTTACTAGTTCATTTTCAGTACAATGCACAGAGAATTAAGTGCACAATTCCTGGTAACAAGAATGGAGATTGCGCACGTCTCCTTCCTTCCTGCACATCAGGGAATAAATAACTGGGAGTGTGGGGCAGAGAACACCAGACACATCACTCTGGCTTTGGTTATCGGGAGTCAGAGGGTGACAGTTAAAATCTACCCTAAAACAGAGGAAATATTTCTCTGTATAGCAATTCTTCCTATCTCCCATTTGCAAGAGCGATGACCAGCCTCAATAAGCAGCAGCTGAATACAAATCAGGCTGCGAGCCCTGCAAAGCCATCAGAAATAAATGCCTGAATTCCACCTCCTCAGGAAATCACGGCAACATCAGCACAGCCGCGGCTTGCTTCCAGCGCAGCCTCAATCAGGGCACGATTCAGCTCTGATGGGCTTCTGTAAATTTGGGGCCGACCTTTCCGAGCGTGGCACGCGGGCCGGCCTCGCCAGCTGATGAGCTCCTGCCCTGCTCACCGAGCTCACCGGGGTTTCACGGCGTGCAGGCTCTGAGCTGGGCCTTGAGCACCCGTTTCAGCATGACACGACCCTGGGCTCGGCAGGGTCTGAGCCAGAGCAGTGGCAGAGCTGCAGTCACTCACCCGGGGGGCGGGGGGAAGAAAAGGTGTTTTTTTTCTCGCAGCAGAAAGGCAGAAAATATCTTCTTAGAGAGGCTCCCAAGGAGGGCTGTGAAGGTGCTTCAAGGGCTGGAGCACCTCTGCTGTGAAGACAGCTGAGAGAGTTGGGGGTGTTCGGCCTGGGGAAGAGAAGGCTCTGGGGAAACCTCACAGCACTGGGACATTTTCAACCTTTGATTTCATTGCTGAGCCCTGTGTTAAGATTCCCACCCAGAGGGCTGGTTCCATGCCAGCTGCAGGAGGCAGGTCTGTCCTACAGCTGCCTTCAGCTGCAGGTGATGGTCTCCATTGTGAGGCTTCTACCTGGAACTCTGAGCTGAGAGTCCCCCCCTTATTTTTAGGAAATCACTAAAACATGACACCCTTTTACCAAATAACTGAAACAAACACAGCCTCTTTGGTTTTACTTGAAGGGGATGGGGATGAGTTAGATAAAACTGGATTTTGTAATCAAGAATGTCTCTTATGAAGAGAAGACTACTGGATTTATGTGCTGTAACTCTGGTTTCCAGAACTGGTTGACAAGAGAGAAAATCTTCCAGGAAATAAACTGGAAAAATTAATTCCTGAATGACACCCTATAATAAACACAGAATTGTTTGAGTTGGAAGGGATCTTTTAAAGGTCATCTAGCCTAACCCCCTGCAATGAGCAGGGACATCTTCAACTATATCAGGTTGCTCAGAGCCCTGTCCAACCTGGATGAATCCACCATCTCTCTGGGCAACCTGTGCCAGTGTTTTACTACCCTCATTGTAAAAAACCTCTTCTTTATATCTAATCCAAATTGGCCTTCCTTCAGTTTAACATAATGAGAGGAGGCTGCTCTTGGTGTAAAGGACACACAGCATCATTCCCTTCTTTCTCTGGAAAAACAAAACACGCTCACCAAGGAACAGGAAGATGAAATCCAGCAGTGAATCGCTCAGATGGGCTGTATTTCAGGCTCTCATCAGAGGCTGCTGCTGTGGCAGGCCCACGTGCTCGTACAATCAGGGCACCCTGAGACTCTGCCAGCTACAAATTGTGTTTCTCTTGCAGCTCTGACGAGGAATCATTTTCGTAGCGAAGCGAAGAGTGGCTCTGCCTGGAGTTCTGTCTCTGAGCCTCTTCGTGCATCTATAAATAGCAAACCATCAACTCACCTCCTCTGAGCTCATCACACCCGCCCTGCCTTCCCTGCCTGCCTGCTTGTTGAAGCTGTCACCGTGACTCAGAGCTCCCCTATCAGATTCCCTGCGCAGGGAGATTCCCCACACATTATATGGCATCGTGCAGCTATTAAGCTCCTTAGGTTTATATCACCTAAGCTGCTTAGGTTTCTATCACCAGCAGTAATATGCTGTTGAAGAACCTGACATTTGAGGCAATGTAATTACAATTTGAGGTCTCAGAGCTCCTAAACACTTCAGTTTAACAGAGAGGGGCTGCATCGTTTTGACAACAACACTGAGTGAAAATAAAGTGTCAGCATCCCAGATGAATGTCATACACAAAACCAAGGACAAACAGAAGCTATGACCATGTAGCTCTGCAACATTTCACTGATCCTCCTGTAGAATTCCCTAAGATACCAGGCATCAATCTCTTTCCATTACATCCAGCCCCCTGCTCAACAAAAATATTATTATTTACACTGTAAAGCAAAACGCTCTGTTATTCTTCACTTCAGAAACACACAGAGGAAAAAAGGTGTTTCTCATTGTAATCCACTTAATTTTCAGAGTTTATTATAATTGCTGAAATGACTGTACCTTCAATCTAATCTTGCTTCCAACCCCCTGCAATGGCATTACTCGTGTATTCATCAAAGCACGGGATTGTTTGCACTAGAAATCTCCAGATAACCTGCTTATTCAGTGATGCTGGAGATATCTGTCAGGCCCTAATACTTCATTTCCTGAATAAATGTTTCATAGACTCCACACTCGGCATGTGAAAAGAGTAAAATATTCTTTTGATCATCCGTTTGAAATATTTGCTTCGTCCTTTAAAAATGAATGGGGCCAGCGTGCAGTCAGCAGTGAGACAATTAAGCTGGATAAACAGAGGTTTGGTGGCATTTTGTGTTCTTCAAAGTGATGTAGAAGGAGTCTCTCTCTCCTCTGCACACACCTGACCTCTCCCTGGCCAGGCTGAGGGATGAAACAGCCCCGGAGATGCTGCACAAACACTCCGTTCGAGCTGAGCGTGGATGCATCAGACACTCAGTGTCTGTGCAGTTCCACCCTGGAGATCCAGGAGATTTTAACAGTCTGACTCAACGATCCCAGAGGCCTTTTCCAACCTAAGGGATTCTGTGGTTCTGTTCCATGATCTGCACCTGTACATGCCCATTTCGCCTGCTGACACTGCCATGAGTCCTGCTCTGCCTGTAACAAATTCAGAAACAAAAAGTCTCATGACTGACCCAGAGGACCTGTCTCTGATAAAATAAAAATCTTAGAAAATGGTGTGTTTGTTAATTTAACCCACAGAGGGATGCTGTGACATGAATACTTACAAAACAGCAAGGAAGGTTTGGCTTCCTACTTCAGGTCTGCCTGACTCTGTCATTATAGTTTTTATGAAATATATAAACTTCCAGAATTAAATATTGATTTATTATGATGTTTGATAATTGATTAGCAATAGGAGACCAGCAGCATTCCTGGCACTAATTCATAATTTTGTTATTTACTTTCTTTCTGTGCCTGACCATTCCTGTCATCGCCTGCCTTACACCTGCAAGCTGGAAGCCCTTTGGAGGAAAGACAATATGCTGGATTTGTTTGTGCAGAGCCCATGTAGGTTCCTTGCCACAACCAGGAGTCTGAGCCACCACAATAATTCAAATATTAATATGCCAACAGAATCCAATGTCACGGATTGAGAACCTGTTTCTGCACTGCTTTAAAACACCAATAAATAAGAATTTTCCTTGTGGTGTCGCTCATTTTGTTACGGATTTTTATCAAGGGAGCCAGTTGCAACAAGTAGAACCCTGAGCTGGTTAGAGCTTATTTCAAGTTAATTTAAAGTAATGTGTTCCCTCTCCGGACTCATCCATCTCTACAAAGAAAACTACAAGCAATCCGGGACATTCAAAGCGTAACGACATTCAGATGTGTCTGGGCATAAATAGCAACTTCTAAACCAGGAATTCGCCTCTGGAGCCTTTTCAGTTGGTGCTCAAATAGAAAATATTTAAAGGGCGATCACGATAGTATAATTTCTCTTTGTTTGAGACAAGGATGGAGTGAATGTGTCATAAGGCAGCAAGAAAGAACAAGAGAAATCTCAGTGAGACAAAATGAAAGGACTTCATTATAGACAAGCTCCTCACTCCAGCTAAATCAGTGATAAATCTGTTGACTTCAGGAGCCAAGGATTTCATGACACAGCTTCAACCAAAAACATTTTTTGGCATCGCATTGCACAACTCGAGGCCTGAGTTTTATCTTTTTCAGTAAATTCTTACCCCGGAGCTGCAGGATCTATCCACCTGCCCGTGGCAGAGCCCCTACTCGAAGCTGGGCTCACCAGGGTCTTCAACAACCCCTTGAGCAACATCCCAAACTTCCAGAGGGAAAGGAGAGCTCTGCCTTTGCCTCGTGGGTTATCTCCCTGGAACCACACACCCCTCACCCCCAGACACTGAGCTTGAAGCAGATGAATCATAATGAAAAGACCCAACATTTCCCTGGGTTTATTTCTTTATACGGCAGAGCAAGCACACAAACAAAACTGGGAACAACAAATGGAGTTCTCCAGCCTTCTCCTTTTCCCACTTAATAAAGGGTATGCTTTGCTACCACTTAATTCAATGGAAAAATTCCTTTGGGTCTCCATGGGAACAGCATTGGGTCTATAATACTTAACTATAAGTACCAAATTCTATAAGCTTTGGCTGAAACTTTTTAGTGTCCTTTTAAAGATCTCTGTGGATAAAGAACTTCAGGCTCTGGAGTCAATAAAGTCAATGAAGCAGCTTTCACAGGCATCAAAAGTTCACTTTCAAACTTTTCTACAAAATAGTTACTGGAATTTGGGGGAAGCGAGCACAAAGAAAACACTGTAATAACTAACACAATGACCCTTTCAACGGGGCAGGCGAGCAGCCTCCTTAATGAAATTGGACTTAACGTACGTTTGGACCAGACAGTGAAAGCAAATCCTCTCCCCAGCACATCACAAGGCCAATAATGTGTAAACAGATAATAGCAAGAGCTGTGTGGTTCATAATTAATTCAGAGGAGATGGCATTTCTGCCTTCTTCCCGCTCTGGTCAGTCATTGAAGACAATTTGCCTCTCAGCCTGTGTGAAGGACCATATTTCAGAACTAAATCTTTCTATTCCCGTCAAGACAGCACTAATGTGAAGTAATAAAATAACAATATTTACATTTACTGGACGTTGTAGTGTGTGTCAGAATTCTAGACAAACCCCTGAACCCACATAATCTTCTGTCCACACCCAAATCAGCTTCAAAACGAACAGAAACACAAATAATAAATAAATGGTGACAATAATGAACAATGTAATTAATAATCTGACTCCCAGACAGAGCAGTTCAAAGTTCAGCACAGCTTTGAAAACAACATGGGCACGTTCACTGATTCTGTAAGCAGAGGTTTATCCAGGATAAAACCCACTGAGGGTCTCAGATGCTTGGGGTGACCTTTCTCTGCCCGAGTAGCTCCCTCATGAATGCATCTTTAGGTCCCCCTTTGTGCCCGAGGTCATTGCTGTGCCAGGTACAGCAGAATCCTCGCCAGCCTGGTGGCTCCCAGCTCAGCCCATGGTATGTGTACCAAATTGGCAGCTGTCAAAATTATTCAGCTCACAAATGCATCAGACACGGCAGTTAATGGCCCAAACTGAAAAACAAGGGAAGAAACACAAGATCTTTTCAGTTCTAACCCCCTGGGCTACAGGTGGAGGCTCAGGCAGGGAAATCTGCCCCACCTTCAGCACCAGCAGCCTCTGCAGCCGGGTCTCAGCTCCATCAGTGCCATCAAGCCACAACTCTGCCTTCACACAGGAGTTTGACCCGGCCCTGGCACATGTTTAAGGGCAAAAATAATTCATTTTATGACCCCACTGAACTTCCAATTGAAACATTCACATAACTAGGGTTTTAAAACACACTTTCTTCTAGTAACATTTGCACTAGCTCAGAAAATCCCACGCTGCGTGCTCTGACCACACCATAAAGAGAAAGGCTTCATTCTGGATGCCGAACAACGTCCACTGTTTGAGAGGAGCATATTTGCTTTCTGGCAGGGTACAGCTCTCACACAGACCACAGCAGACACAAGCATTAAGAACGGATTCACACAGTCACGGAGGCTGGAACGTTACCATTAGTGGGACAGCGCTAAACACAGAAGATACCCTGCCTAAAAATCTTTATTTTCAGTGCAGAAACATGGGATAATGACAAGAAACCTGTAGGGAATATTGCAATTTCCATAGCTTGTGATGTTAATTACAGTCATTATCACAGAGTCTAAAAAGTTCTGCCTATTTTTTGTCCTCTGCTCCTGGTGGCTGAGCATGAGATGAACTCAAGGTGCAATAACAATGCTAAGCAAAAAAAACCCTCAAACTCTAAATCCCATTTATTTTCAAACACTCCTACCTGAGGTTTCCAGAATAGCTCAAAAAGCCCTCTCCTGTGTACACACACATAATCCAAGATACTTTCTTTTCTAAAGTGACTCATAACCTTTGAATGCACAGCAACAGCAGAGCAGCATTGGGTTCTCAATGGGTTTTGTTCTTGGATTCCACATATTATTTTTTTTTAGATTTAGCTCCTTTCCCCTTCATCTCTTTCACCACTCTTCTTTTCATATGATTTCCAGATATTAACTGTGAAAAAGACTCGTGTTCAACAAATCTGTCCATTTTTGTGCAGTAATACACAGTTCATCGTTGGCCTCCCAGTTTTGGACTGCTTTTATCCCCAAAACTTTAGTAAAATAAAAAGAATGACTCCTAAATCATGTACCACTCTGGCTGCACGGTGTTTGCATGGCCCAAGGCTGGATCCAAGGGTTTATAACAGACTACACCTTCTAAGGAAGTCGGGTGCACCGAGGAGGATCTGTGAGCCATCGGCACCACCATGATGGGACACGGGAATTCTGGACTCACCTGAAGCTTTTCCATCAGAAAGATTAACAAAATCAGGGAGAGAAGGCCAGGTAATTGTTCTGATATTTAAATAACAAATTAAACAGAGGGCTGGAGCTGGGGCTGTCACACACAAACGCTGCCCACTCACCCACAGTCTGGTCCCTGTTTCCCACTCACACTCCAACCAGCCACTCTCCACAGATTCCCGTCCAAAGGAGAAGTGGGGAACCTGCCTTGCCAACTCACACATTACAGCAGATTGCCTGCTGATCACATCTTTCCTCTTCCAAAAAACAACTCTAAAACAAATCAAGGCATAGTATTTGCCTGGGACAGCTTCCACAAACAGCAAAAAGCTCAAACAGAAACACTGGCCGGATGAGAAGGCTCTTCCTCTCCCAGTGCATTTTTATACACATCAAAAATTCTTACAGAACCATGACATGTTAAATGTGAAGTATTTACCTGTCTGTGCTATCCTACCTATTTTATTTTGAATTACTCAGCGCCACTGTAGCGATCAGGGAATCTTCCTTTTTCCCTGTAAATTTTTTATTAGGCACCTCCTAATCTCTAAATATTTAAAGCTTTATTTGTTTGACACATTGGATTAATTGACTATTAATACAAAACCTCCCACAAAGAAGCTGCAGATACAGTACCTCAAGCTGTGATTTCTTCCCTTCTCACAGCCTAAGGCCTCAATTCTGCAATTACACACGTTTATCTGTAGTACGGTGCAGAATCCCAACGGGACGACTCACAGTGCTGAAGTTAATCACATTTGTGAAGATCCAAGTCCTGCAGTTCTGGCTTGGGACTGTATTTGGATGAGACATCTTCAGGGAACTGAGATCTGAAGAAAGCAGCACATGCAGTGCAGTGTTTGATGCCTCTTCATGAATAATGTCACTGGGATAAACTTGAAGGCAAAGGTGGACCTGGAACTGCGGGTGGGCAATGCCCGGGAATGGCTCACACCTACAGCCCTGCCAGCGGCTTCGTGACACTAAAATCCTGCACACCTGGAGGTCTCCACCTCTCCACCTGTAAAATCAGACTTGGATATACAGGACAAAAACTCTGAGGTGACTAATCTAAAGATGTCTCCACGGTGATTTTCAATCTTTATGTGGAATCCCATGGAAAAGAAGTGATTATGAGCTGTTTAATATCAATGAACCAAAGCCCCGTGAGAAGCTATAACCCCCCAACCCTGTGCCCGTTCAGTCCTTAATTAATCCCACCATCCTAGCAAGCTTAGTGTATCTCCCAATCCATTAATTAAAAAATCAAGCATCCCAGTGCACTGTTTAGGAAGAAAACTGTGCCACAAAGTTTATTGTGCCTGTGCTCTTGTGACCTGATGTACTTGAACTTTTCGGTCCTTAATTTCATCGGATTGCGGGTAGTAAATTGTTTCTCTATGAAGTTTTAACAGGCTTTGATCCATGCTGTGATTATTTTTCATGTACTGGTAGAGGGCTCCCCAAAGTCACCAGTCCTTCCCTCCCCAGCTCTCAGTGGGACACTGTGCACTCCCCAGGGGCGCCAGGATCCCACCTCCAGAAGTGCCAGTTCCTCTATACCGGTGTCTACCCAGGGGTTTTCATCCCACCTGGAATCTCCCCATCCCAACGTTCATATCCAGCCTCCACAGCCATCACACAGCGCAAACGTGAATTAAGGGAATGTGCCTCCCACCACCCACTGGGAATACAGTAACTCACAATCATTCCCTTTGTCTGAGGGACAGCAGGACATTTTCCACTGAGACTGTCCTGAGTGTAGGCTCTGAATTCTGCCCTCAACAGAGATCCTACACCTTCAGACATATTGTGGGTCCCAGCTCAGGCAGTTTGCAGTGCCTGATCACTTAATTAAACCTCCTTCTGCTCCAATTATGTTTCTCAGACATCCACTGCCCCCATCCCACACAAACACATTCCGAGCATCATCGATCTGTAACTAGGCCAAACTGGCTGTTCAGGAATAATCAAATTAATGTGGACTCAAATGACTCTCATGCACACGTCAGAGGAACAAAAATACTGAAACAGGAGGCAAAATTTAAAAAAATAACCTTCAAAGTTTCCATTAATTCTTAGAAACAGGAAGCTTTCCCACACTGTGTTTGTGAACAAAAACCTTTGCCCTGCTGCTGCTTTAGGCCAGGCAGCACCACTTTGCCAGTGTAACTGTAACTCCACCACAGCCACAAGGCAAACTGGATCCTCTGGGGCTTCTGTTAATCAGACACAGATTGAAGAATTTTTAAACACAAATTCACCAACTCAAGGAAAGCAAACTGCCTTAATGGGAGTAGTTCAGTTATTACTTAGCACTGATGCTTCTGTTACTGTGCCTTTGCACACCAATTCCTGTCTAAGCCTCAGCAGTTTTACTCCACAACTCCTAAGAGTCCTAACAATACTCTCAGTGCTGGTTTCAAACCAAAAAGTGCAGCTCCCAGAGATCACAGAACTTCACAAGGTGGGAGGTGTAAATTGATATTCCCGTTTCAGAGCATTGAGGCTTTTAGTCATGACTGTTGCAAATAAACAGCATTTTCTCTTCTAGGTGAAATAAACTTCCACTGCTTTTCAGGCAACACCGAGCTGTATTTTGGTATAGGATTTGGAGGTTTTAATACATATGTAATGCTGGTTGGAATTATGACAAAGGGGTTACAATTCTGCTGCTGGAAGAAAAAAAAATGGCCTATTTCTTTACTGTAGTAATCCAGCCTGATTTACAGAACACAGTATGAAATTACCACCACATCAACACCCCCAAAAGCAAAGCCAAACTTCTTTAAAACCAGCAGTGTAGGAGTACGTGGAACCTCTGTGACACAGACACAAGACCTGCCCAGGTGGTGCACAGCCAAGCCTCAAAGAATAACCCCATTAAATCTGCAGGCATGTTTTCTTCTGTTGGTGATTAATTTTTTCCCCAAGGGAAACTAATGGGACACCTCTTTAATTATTGGAAGGTATTCAAAACTATATTACAGTGTGTGAATATAGGACAGATTTAGATGACAACATTTTACAACTCGGTAAAATACAATCTCCCTGAAAAATAAGAGTTATTAGGATACATTAGCACCAAGCCTGGTTCATCCAGGTGGTGTTTCCAACTCCCCTGCTGGTTTAAAGGGGACTTTTTGCAAAATAGTTACATCTGTTTCCCCATTTGTAATTGGCAGCTACCAAAACCTCTTCCTCATACAACTGAGGACACACAGAATCGAGTTAAGCTCTGGTGCAGAAGCAGAGACATCCCGTGGAGACAGTTATACCGTGGAGTAACTGTTTGTAAAGTGCATGGTATCATCAGCAGAGACCAAAGCAAAAATGGACTAAAAAATGAACCCTTGGAACCAGATAGAGAGTGAGAGCAGAATGTCTTGCACTAAGGTTATGTATTTAACAGTTTTACATGAAATATTCATATATAAAAACTTTGTTAAGTGCTTTTTTTCCAATTTAAAAATCTAAAGAATTCAAAAATAAGGCATTCAATATTTGAAAAAGTACAGATTTACAAAATGTGTATATTCTGTCATGAAAACTCCACACCAACATTATACACTTGGAAAAAAAATACAAACAGGATATATTACAAATTTATGTAGCAATAACTTAGTTCATACCATGCAATAAAAAGGACGTTAATCGAGATACACAAGCTTTTAGCTTTCCTAAACTGGAGGGCTTAATTTTGTTTGCAAATGAGGTTTTATGCAAATTCATAGAACTGTGGCACTTGAAATTTCTGGTAGCCTTTCTACTGAGAGTTAAATTGTACATAAGGATTATAAGGATGGAGAGTAACACAGCAGCTGTTACGAGTCATTCCAACTTTGTTCCACAATGGCTGAAACTCTTTTCTCATATTCCCGTTTGTTTTCCTGGTAAAGCTGTGCTGCCTGACTGTTTGCTGGACTGTTTGGATTGGGTTCATCAAGCAGAGACTGCAAAGAGGGGAAAACATAATGTGAGACAAACCAACACATTTAAATCGGGGAAAATCAAGTTATAACTTTCAAGTCAAATGTGTTTCACAGGGCAGACGTGACTCAGAAGGGTCAGATGAATAAAACCTGGTTAAACTCATGGTAGAGCACCCCTAATTACATTGTTGAACCTCAAATTACACCCTGCTTAAGCACTAGTGCTGCACACACTTGTAGGTTCACAAGCCTAAGAGGGACAGGGACCTTTGTGCCAGTCAGCACTATGAAGCTAATTGACTATTAGATAATTACACTGCTATTGTCATTCAAGACTGAAGAGGGGCTTCCTACAGAAGTTTGTCTCCTACAAAACCTCACTGTAGAAAAATAGAAACAATCACAGAGGAGAAAAGGAAATGTGCTTTTCTGCTGTGCCAGGACATTTTCACTTATTCCAAGTAGTAGGTTCCAGCAGTATTGTCCATTTGAGGACTTCAAAGGGCAGAGCTTCATGATAAAGGTTTGTGTTTGAAGCACCAGGCAAATTTCTGCAGCTGATGGCCCATCTTGACTAAAAGCAGTTAAAAATGAACCCAAAACAGTAAGTGCTTTCCTGCACAGAAATATATAATGGCAGTTTTGTAGCTCAGGATCAGTAATTATGTAGGTCAGCACCTCTGCCTTTATTTGATCTAAAAAGCTACTGCTTAGCTCACAGGGGTTTGAAGCTCCCCTGGATACAGATACCTGGTTATCCCCATCACTGAGCTGGGTATTCCGGAACAGAGACAAACAACATCATCACTGTTTGGTAAAGCAGATGCAAAGTTACCTGAATTGAAGTTAAAATAGAGGAAACGTCGTATGTTGGACTCCAGCGGTTCTGAAGGATATCTAAACATATGCTGCCATCCGCATACACTGTAAACACAACAGAGAGCATTCAGAACCTGGCAGATTTATGGTTCATTACACACTGTTCAAGGCAGAGTTATTGTTCCAAAGCAGTCTGTGCTTAAATTAATGCTTTAGGAAAGAGGACAGCAGTTATGTCTCACAAGCTTCTGTAGTTTGACATGTTGTGTTTTGAAGATTTATTACTGAAATTAACAGAACACTTAAGAGGAAAAGAAGGAAGGTCTGCAGATTTTGGCACTAGCACAGGAATGGGCACGCTGGGTTTGCTGCTCCTCCAGTGTGACTGATCCAAATTGTCACACAGAGACGCCTCCCAGAGAGCAGCAAGGCATTGACTGCAGGAGTGGAACCCACTCATGCCACCACACACTGGAGGGGGAGTTCCTGCCCCGTTTTCACGTACCCTGTGCTCACTATGAGATGCACCAAGGCAGACAACAGAAGATATGGGAAACTGTGCCTGAAATCCTGCTTCTGTCTGGATAAATGGAGCCTGTGTGAACCTGAGCCTCAGCACTCCAAGTCCTACAGCCTTGTGCTCCAGGTTTTCATGCCAATAAACCCCAAAGTACAACCCCCTGGCAGAGACCCACTGGCCTGCACAGGACATGATGTACGGTTGCTACAGAAGGGCAAGAGGCAGGGTTTGGGTTTTTCCTCAATAAAACCTGAATGCAGGCAGGAATAACAGAGCCAAACCTCCCAAGAGCTGGGGAGGAACCACAGTGCACACCCTCACAGTGCTGCCCTCATCACTGAGTTCAGGTCAGCTGCCTCCTCTGTGACTGAGCATCCTCGTGTTCTCCCTGGGCTAGTCCAGCTTGGTCCAGAGCACAGCACAAAAGCAGGGACTTGAAACCTTGCCCAGCAGAAATAAATAACATTTGGCTCCATCGGGTCCCTGCAGTCACGACGTGGCTGCACAGACACAACTGCTGTTAAATGGAAGGGGCAGGAAGCTGCAACCAGAACTGCCTCTTGAAACCAACTTAAGTGCAGCTGCTGCTGAAAATACTCACAGGCTTTGCTACTGAGGGTACATATTGATTAGAAAAAGGCAGATAGCTGCTTCTTAATAGCATCATAACTCTTAATTTTTCATCAAGCAGTTGCTGTCCTAGACGTCTACTTAGGAGATGGCAATGAAGAGAAATGAAGAGCTGTTAAGCATTCTGGAGGTTTGGAGAATACATGACCACACCATAATATTTAATGGGTATTACAGCTAAATAAAGATGATTCACTCACCATTTGGATGGAACATTTTGGATAGAAACCTAACAGTTGGAGGTTTATTTGGATATTCTTCGGAGAATTCTATTACTAGTTTAAAAGTACCTGTCCAAATAAAGATAAGGACAATCAGATAACTATCAACAAAAGAACATTTCCAGGAACACAGACAAGAAATCAATTTATGTGCCCCATGATCAATATTTCTTCTCACCATTATATAAACAAACAACCTAGAGTCTGATTTCTTTTCATGTATTTCAAGTGATAATGAAATTTAGGAGTAATAAAGCCAGCAGCAGAAGCTGGGTAGAAGTTTGGAGACTCACTACATGCATGGCAAAGGCAGCTAGAGCCAACATTCTCCCACTGCCTTCCCCTTTTTCCGTGACCCAACAAGCTGGTTCTGTGGACTTGGGTGACTGGAAGGCGTTTCATTAAGAAGGCACTGTGGTGCCAGCAAAAAAACACTGGAATTTCATCAGCAGCAATCTCAGTCTTTGGAGCTCATAACTGATTCACTGAAAACCTTTATTATGGATCAGTGAATAATTTACTGTAACTCCTCCAACCCAACACAGAGAAAAACCCATCTGCTGCCAATTACTGCAATAATACTATAATTATTAAACTCATTATTCCTCATATGCCTAAGGGAGGTTCATTACACACCAACTTTCATGTTTATGTACAAATTTGGGATTCCCTCGCCCTCACTGAGTTCTATATTCAGAACAATTCAAGGTTTTTCACCTGTTCTTCATTAGGAGCACAGCAATGAATCAAACATGCCAGGAAGATGAAACGAGAAAAGCAGTCTTGTTGAGCTGAGCTCTGGAGATGTGCAAACACATCTGGCAGCACTAGGCCAACAGCCCCTGCTAAAAGCTCTGGTGCACATGTATAAACAAGGCTTGATAGCAGCACTGCTTCGTAGCTTCCTAACTAACCACCAGCCACTGAGACAAGGCACTGCTTAGATCAAGATGCATATTTTTATGGCCAACAAACCTTCCCTTGCTTGGTTTGTTTCCAATTATATACAGATAACATGTATTATTTTTTCAAAGCAGAACAATGTTAACACTGGCAATATTTATAAGAATGACAAAGGATACAAAAGCTAGTGGCTTACCATCTTCAAAAGGTGTCCCTTCTGGCCTGAAAGGTTTTGAAAAGAAACTCCAGTTAAAAGTGATCATTACCTACTTCCACACAGGCAAGAAATAAACTCAGCAAATGTCTATCTTCTTCATCCTCCACAAGACATAGGTAGAGGCAATAATCTAAATACTTAGAGAAGCAGGCAGAAAGCAACCTCAGACAGCTTTGTTGCATCTGAGATGCTCCTCCACAGTCACTCTGCTAATTGGGGTATCTACTTTATCATCATCCCAAACAATACACGTGCCATTATGTGACCAGATTGGAATTAATGAGCAGATTACTAGCAAGCATACTGCAGCTTTATGAAAGGATCCCAAGCCAGCTCCCCTTCTGCAGGATACACAGTGTAGCTTCCCAGACAGAACCTGCACCTCGTCCCACTGGGAATCAATCCAATTACTGCCAATACATCTGGATTTAATGGCCTGGAACATGCAGTGCTTATGCACTTTAAAGAGGAATCCTGCATTTTCATAACCCAGCTCCTACACAGTCTGACCCCTTCATTAAGCCACATGCAAGCTTTATTCAACACAAAATGCCGAACAAATTTAAAATTTAATTTTTTTCTTCCCTATGCATTCCGCTTTATTCCTGGAAACAGACTGTTACCATAACAGCACCCTTAGTCATTCTTCTAAGTTTGCTGACTTTATGTACAGAAAAAAAGAGAAAAATTGTTAAAACAAACACCAGATTAATATATTTAGCCCTCTGGTATAAAATTTCCTAGTGACCAAAAACACTTACCCAAATATAACTGCATTCCATTGCATTATATTATTCTCGGATGGTGCACCACTGACACCCACAGGAGGGTCCTCTTGCAATCTAAAAATCACAAACACAGAATGGCAAGTCTTATATAAATGAAACACTTCCATCTGCAAGTATAATTTAACAGCAATATCCACATTCTGTAAGTATTTTCTCATTCCAAATCAGAGAATACACAAAGCATTACATGCAGATTATGGATACTCTGAAAGACAAACCTACGAGGCAATGCACATAAAAGTTTCCTCATGTTTTACTCTGAGACACTCCAAGAGCCCAACAGGTCTGATTAAGTGTTCAGGGAGCAAAGGATTAACTGTAAAATAACTTAAAGCACCATGGACAGCTGGGATTTACAGAGCTGCATAGTGAACTACGAAAGAGCAATTGCTGCAGCAAAAGCTGCAGCCACAACCAGGAGCTGAGATCCAGGCAGTGACACTCAGAGAACACACTGGGATCCAGGCAGTGACACTCACAGAGCACACACTTGCTGGGATTC